>JAAALK010000082.1:27044344-27644344 GCA_019279435.1 Zizania palustris
CCTGCACTGACTTAGCAGAATAGATTTCCGAGGGTTGTAAGTGGAGCGAAGTCTTCTTGGCTTCGAACTTTTGCTCCTGCGAAGCCTGTGTTCGGAGCTGACGAAGTACCTCCGAACCAGACCTTCGAAGGTAGTGTTCGAAGCCTGTTCCGCAGAAGACAGAACTGAACCGAAGGCTAAGTTTTTAGCCCGAAATTTTAAAAGCTCCCATTCACCCCCCCTCTGGTCGCCGTTTCCGGTCCAACAGTGTGTTCTTCACGCTGGTAGTACTAGTTCTTGCTGTTGCAAGTAGTACTACTTTCCTGTAGCTACACTGTTCTGTGCAGCTTTTCACCTTCTCTGCACAGCTTTTTGATCAAAGCTGACAGGCTCTGTCACCTTTTTGGCTGTGTTTCATGCGAAGCCATTCTCTGTTCGAAGCCCCTCAGCTTCGTGAGGCAGGCTTCGATCTAACACCTTCGAAGGCTTCGTTCGATCTTCGATTTTTGGTGTGCGTTCTGTGTTGGTAAGCTTCGAAGTATTTTTCAGAACGGACAGCATCGCATACTTTGAACGACAGTGTGAAGGGGCTTCGACTCTAGTTGTTCGAAGTCCATACCTCGATAGATTTCGAAGTTGGGTTCGAAGCTTGTAGTTCCGCTAGGCCTCGCACTGACTTTTGTGTGGCGTGTCACCCTTCGCTTCTCTTTTCGAAGCTTGCTCTTTTCGGAGGTAGAGTCTAGGCTTCGGACTTGGTTTTCTGTCGTGTGACAGGCTTCGCTTCTTTGTTCGAAGGTTGCCCGTGTGTGCGTGTTGTGTTCGAAGCTTTCTGTTCGAAGGTTTTGCTTCGAAGCATTCGATCCGAAGCTGTGTTCGAAGTTTTGTCTTCGAAGTGCACACTTCGAAGTAGGCTCCGACATTTGTCATACTTCGCTTCGAAGCATACTTCGCTTCTTGCCACTTCGAACTAAACTAGAACCAAACACCTTCGGCATCTTCGACATGCTTCGCAACTGACCTCCGAAGCAGGACTCCGACACCAACCTCCGAAGCAGACTTCGACGTGCGAAGGAGGCTTCGCCAAGTTCCGAACAGGAGACAAATTTGGACAGTAACTTCTCTTTTCATCTTACACATACTTAGATCATTTCATTGAGAAGTTTAGGCCTGTTACACCATGTTCATCTACCTAGTTGCACTTATTTAATAAGTCTGAGTTATAATCATTTGCTTCTAGGTTAGAAACCTTTAGACTTAGGCCTTTTTGTTTATTTTCTGCTGCGTAGTCTTTTGAGGCGCGTTGGGTATTTGGGAACAGGCCATTGATTCGAAAGAATTTTTAAGGCGCCCATTCACCCCCCCTCTGGTCGCTACTTTCGGTCCTACACCGATTAACCTTGGGAATGCAAGGGTGGCAATGTGCCAAAAGTAGTAGTTTATTTTGGTTGATTGTGTGTGTAAACCTAGCTAATTAGATACATATTTAGAGTCTGAAGACTTGTCGTTCAAGTAATCCACATTGAAACTGATTCTAGATCATCTTTATCTTCTCTCTCCTTCATCAGCTCCTTCATATCCGGTCATATTGTAACAATATGGATGGGTTTTTTTGACCACCTTTGACCGGACTCCTTTGACTCCTATTAATTGTGCGACATCTTTAGTAGGCCTAGGCTCTACTAAATCTTGGCTTTAACACATACCCCCAATTTCGGAGCATTAAATGGTTATTGATACTTCGAAATTACCAGCCATCATCACCCTCTGCCATCACGTCTTTTCAAACGTCTAATCACGATGTCTTTTCACACTCATTAATTATTAGCCGAAACCCTTCGTCTTCTAGTACTTTATAAAATTTTGCCTAGGGTCCCAGATCCGCATCACTTTTTCCTCTTTCTATTTGCTTCTTCTCCGGCCATTCATAACTATGATGGGTGTCGCTTGGTCTGATGCATCTATTGTTTCCTTGTGACGACGTCGGACCAGGTTTCATCCCACACAATTCTATAATGGTGCTCTTTAAACCTGTTGGGGGAAAATATCTCATCTTCGGGGTTATTGCCGAAGCAACATGAAGGCAGACAGCGGGTTCGAAGGTTCCCAGACGGTCATCTTCTAAGATACTCAGAACCCAGTTCGAAGTACGAAGTAGGCATTGGTTCGAAGTACATCTTCGAACTAAGGCCCTTCAAGATCTTTTCTGCCAGCTAAGATGGAAGACTTATCTTCTTTCTCATTAGATTAGTCTTTTACCATTTTAGCCCTATTAAGGGAACCGAATAGTTTCCACTATGTCGGTTGTAATAGAGGGGTAAATAGGTCTTTTCCTTAATGATTGGGCCTATAAATACCCCCCATTTCACCCTGTAATAGGGACCGAATACAAGTTATTCAATACACACATTCGAACTATTCTAAGTTATTATCCTTTCGGAGGCTTAGAACAGTTCTCTTCGCAAACACTTCGTTTGTTAGTTTCTCTTCTACAGAAACCTGTTAGCGTAATCTTTTACGCCAACAGTTGGCGCCGTCCGTGGGGAACCTAGTCCGAAAAACTTCGTTCTCTACCAACTTCTTACATCATGCCTCCTAAGCGGAGCGCACCCCGCAATCCCACTCGGAGGTCCTCTCGGATCTCCGGAGAAATACCCTTCGACACAGTTGAAGTCGGAGGTCCTTCGACATTCCCTCCACAAACTCCGGAAGGGGCTTCCATCCCTCGAACATACGAAGCTTCTCCGCCAACCCCTTCTATACTCCGACCGCCCAGAGTCCCTTCTCCACCCTCCATCCCGATTCGAACTGATCCGACCAGTTCTCAAGACCCGGAAGATCCTTCCGGAAGAAATGAAAATAATCTTGGAGATATGGCCAGTCAAATGGCCAACCTTCAAGCTGAAGTGGCAAGGTGGCGACAGGAAGCTGCGAGCAGGCTTTGCTCTCAAGCCACCCCAACCATCCCAGAAGTGCCCGAAGACGATGATCTTGATTATCCCGAAGCCCCGGAGAACGCCTCTTTCGACAATGAGTCTCCGCTGCATCCTGAGCTGCAGAAGGTTCGCTTTGATCCAAAGTTTAAAACTTCAAAGCTCTGTAAGTATGCCGGAGATGAAGATCCCGGAGAGTTCGTTCGCTCTTATGCCCTAGCGATTGAGGCTAGCGGCGGAGTTAGAGACACTATGGCGAAGTGCTTCCCTTTAGCTCTTCAAGGAGTGGCATTGAGATGGTTCTGGTCTTTGAAGCCATGATCAATCAATTCATGGTCGCAGTTGAAGAAGAAGTTTATAAGCAACTTTCAGGGCACCTTCGTGCCTCCTATGTCAACAGGAAGCCTTTTCCAGGTGAAACAGCTCCCCGGAGAAACATTGAGGCAGTACTTTAAGCGCTTCGCTCATACGAAGTCGCAAATTCGGGGGCTATCCACATCTTCAGTGGTTGATGCAGCTCGGGAAGGCGTCAGTCATCAAGGCCTTCTGGATAAACTACATCGGAAGAGCATCTCCTCAGTCTCTCAGTTAATGTCATACTTCGAGGAGTATGTGAGGTCAGAAGAGGGTTGGCTTCGGAGGACTGCTGCTACTTCGTCTATATTGCAAGAAGTCAAAGTAGAAGTGAAAACTTCGGCACAGCCGCAGGAACCAGTCTTCGAAGTGCAACATGATCGGAGAAGAGGGCAAAAGCACCCTCGTTCTGAAGTTATGAATATTGCACCCCCACAGAAGTTTGCACCAAGAGCTCCACAGTCTACGGGGAACAAGGTCAGCGGCTCGAGGCCGCCAGGGAAAACGGCTGGCAAGGGCCAGACCCTTTTTTGCTGCATTCACGGAGAAAATCGAAGCCATGCAACTGACACTTGCAAGGCTATACTTACTCTAAGGGGAGAGTACTTAGAGAGAACTTCGGGTCGAGGCAGTACCGACCGAGTTCCAGCTGCAACGCGCCCAGAGCCGGTTCAGGCTGTGGTGCGAATGGAAAATTTTGATGCTGCAAGGCACCCTCCGGTGGCCAATGTTATGCCACCTCCGAAGCAAGAGGAAGGGCAAGATAGAGGAAAAAGAGTAGTTCTCCCTATCTCCGGAGGAGGTACCCTCGGAAGCATGTCCAAGAGACAGCGAAGAGAGTACGTTCGGGAAGTAGGTCATATTGGGACTTCGTCATCTGCAGCTGCAATGCCGGAGTGGTCTCACGTTCCGATATCTTTCTCTGCGGAGGATGCAGCTGGTATTAAGTTCCCGCATGCAGATCCATTGGTTATCACTGCTGATATTGCGGGCACTGAAGTCCGAAGGGAGCTAATTGACGGAGGTAGTTCGGCAGATATCATTTTTGTTCAAGCCTTCGATCAGTTATGCATTTCCAGGAAGCATCTCCTTCCAGCGGCTCGTCCTCTGCAAGGCTTCGCAGGACCTCCGCTTGATGCACTTGGCCAGATAGGCCTGGAAGTTACCTTCAGAGAAGGTTTATTAGCCTGGACTGAAGAAGTTATCTTTGATGTGATAGATGCCCCGTATGCTTATAACGTCATCTTCGGACGGGGCATGTTGAACCAGTTCGGAGCTGTGGCGCATCACAATTACTTGTGCATGAAGATGCCCACACAAGCAGGAGTCCTTACGATCTTCGGAGATCAAGCCATTGCTCGGAGGGCGGAATATGGTCATGGTCCCCCTCTTGATCCGAGGCAAGTAAACAGTGTGCAAGATAATGAAGAAATTTTTTCAGCCTCCTCCGAAGCTTCGAAGAAGTCCTTTCCGAGACCAAGTCCCGAAGGAGAGATTGCAACGAAGGTCATTGTTAAAGATGGTAAAGAGTACACTTTTCAATTTGGTAAAGATTTACCTCCTGAAGTTGCAACCTCCTTGGAAAAGGTGGTGGAAGAAAATTTGGATGTCTTCGCTTGGTCTGACGAAGATATCACCGGAGTCGATCGGGATATCATTGAGCACAGCTTACTTGTAAACCCGAAGGCCCGGCCTGTTCGACAAGAACTCCGGAAGATGTCCACAGAGAGAGCTGCTCTAGCTAAGGACGAAGTTGAAAAATTATTGAAGGCTGGGATTATCAGAGAAGTGGCTCACACAGAATGGTTAGCCAACCCAGTCTTCGTCAGAAAGAAGTCTTCCGGGAAGTGGCGCATGTGCATTGATTTCACATCTTTGAATAAAGCATGCCCACGTGACCCCTACCCCATGCCCCGAATTGATCAACTGGTTGACTCCACCGCAGGTTCGGAGTTACTAAGCTTCCTCGACGCGTATTCTGGTTATCATCAAATATGGTTGAAGCGCGAAGATGAAATCAAGACAAGCTTCGTAACTCCTTCGGGAGTCTTCTGCTATGTAAGAATGCCCTTCGGCCTAAGAAATGCCGGGGCTACTTTTTCGAGATTAGTTGCTAAGGCTCTAGGTCATCAACTAGGTCGCAATGTGGAGGCCTATATGGATGATATTGTAATAAAGAGTGCTTTAAAGCACCAACATAGCCTAGACTTAGCAGAAACATTCAATAGCCTTAGGGCATGTGGGATCCGTCTTAACCCCGAAAAATGTATATTCGGAGCTAAGGCTGGAAAATTGTTAGGGTATTTAGTTTCAAGCAGGGGAATTGAAGCTAGCCCTACTCAAATAACTGCGCTGCAGAAGATGGCTCCTCCGGAGAATTTAAAGCAAGTGCAAAAGCTGACTGGGCGTCTGGCCGCACTTAGCAGGTTTTTATCAAGGTCTGCGGAGAGGAGCTTGCCAATATTCAAAGCTTTGAAAGGGTCCGAAGATTTTGCATGGACACCGGAGTGTCAGAGAAGCTTCGAAGATATTAAAGATTATCTCAGTAATCTTGCTACACTCACGGTGCCTACTGCGGACGAAACCCTACTCCTGTACCTTGCAGCTACAGGTTCAGCTGTCAGCGCAGTCCTTGTCAGAGAAGTGGATTTCAATGGGAAGTTGGTCCAAAATCCTGTTTATTTTATATCCGAAGCATTATCAGGAGCGAAGACAAGATACTCCGAACTTGAGAAGTTCGTTTATGCTCTGATAATGGCTTCGAGGAAGCTAAGACATTATTTTTTGGCTCATAATGTAATTGTACCAACTTCGTATCCCTTAGGAGATATGCTCCGAAGCAAAGATTCCACTGGAAGGATTGGAAAGTGGGCAGTCGAGTTAGCACCCTTCGGCATATCTTTCTTGGCAAGGACAGCTATCAAATTCCAAGTCCTAGCAGACTTCGTAGCAGAGTGGACTCCACCTGCGAATTTGACTCTGGAGAAATCAAGTGACGGAGTTTGGACTGTTTACTCCGATGGGGCAGTGTTGATTTCACCGTCAGGGCAAAAAGCAATGTACTCCGCAAGACTTAACTTTAAGTCTACCAATAATATAGCGGAGTACGAAGGGATTTTATTGGGACTTCGGAAAGCACGTGCTCTAGGGGCTACAAGAATAATTATAAAGACAGATTCTCAGATAGTAGCAGGGCACGTAGACAAAAGTTTTCAAGTTCGGCATCCACAACTTGCAAAGTACTTAGAAGAAATCCGCAAAATCGAAGCACACTTCAAGGGTATTTCCATTCGGAGTATACCAAGAGCGGAAAACGTGCAAGCAGACATTTTAGCGAAGGCTACAACCGGAGCTGTGGATGTGCCTGAAGAAGCTTTCCATGAGGAGCTCAATATACCTTCGGTGCCACAAATTGCCTCTGCGGAGATTCTTTGCATTCCTAGTGCAGATTGGAAAGATTCGATCATAGAACTCTTGCAAGGAGGAACAAATTTGCCCGAAGAACCCCAGTTGTCAAGATTAAAGCTCAGAGCCAGAAACTATCAGTTAATCAACGGTATATTATACAAGGCCGGAGTATGTTCCCCTCTACTCCGATGTATATCTCAAGCCGAAGGCCAAGAAATTCTTCGAGAAATTCACGAAGGCCTTTGTGGAAGCCATTTAGCCCCTAGAGCTCTGGCAGGGAAAACACTTCGCCAGGGGCTTTATTGGCCCACAATAACAGCTGATGCGGAGAGCTTGGTCCACACTTGTCAAGGTTGCCAGTGGATGGGTCGATGGAGTCATCGCCCACCAACAGCTCTTCAAGTCATTGCTCTAGTATGCTCTTCAAGTCATTGCTCTAGTATGGCCTATGGCCAGATGGGGTATGGATTTAATTGGTCCCTTTCCGTTAGCAAAGGGAAATCTGAAGTTCGCAGTGGTAGCTATTGAATATTTTTCTAAGTGGGTGGAAGCAGAACCCTTAACAGCTATCACTTCGAACAATGTACAGAAATTCTTCTGGAAGAACATTATTTGCCGGTTCGGAGTGCCTAGATACCTCACAGTCGATAATGGAACACAGTTCGACGTAGAACCCTTCAGGAAGTTTTGCGAAGACCTAGGCATTCAGCTATGTTTTGCTGTAGTGAGGCATCCTCAGTCAAATGGAGCCGTAGAGCGAGCCAATGGAAATATTTTATCAGGGCTAAATCGAAGAATAGTAGGATTAGCAAAGGGACTGTGGACCGAAGAACTTCCGAAGATTCTATGGTCCATTCGGACTACGCAAACAAGGTCCACAGGTTTTACTCCGTTCAGACTACTATTCGGAGATGAAGCTATGACTCCAACAGAGCTCAAAGGGGGATCATTTCGCAGCACCGAACCGGACATTGAAGAAGAAAGAGAAGCTTCGTTAGATTTGTCAGAAGAAACAAGACTTCGGGCTGTAGCTAATTTATCAAAGTATCATCAGCAGACGAAGACTTGGTATGACCCGAAGGTTAAGCTCAATGAGTTAAGGCCGGGTCATCTTGTTCTACGAAGCATTATAGCACCAGGGAAGTTAGGCAATAAATGGGAAGGTCCATATCTAATTGTCCGCTCAGGGCGCCCTAGTTCATTTAAATTAGCTAATTTAGAAGGTGAAGAGTTAGCACATGCTTGGCATGCGGAGAACCTAAAGCGATACTTCGCATAAGGGCTCCTTGTAATTCGCTTGTAATCATCCTCTAAATTAATAAAGCATATGACCCTGATAGTTGCCTTCCCCTCATAGACTTCCAGCTTCCGAGTGGACGCACTGGAACCGCGGGGTCGACCGAGAGGGAAGTGTCATTAAGCTGGGTTGTATTTTAGGACTTCGAACCCATAAAGTTCGAAGCTTCCGACGTGGGGGCTGACATAATCCGGAGCCCAGGCCACCGGCTTGTAGGCATCCGTAAAAGAGCCCAAAACCACACCCTACGGAGTCCAAGCCATTGGCTGGTAGACTTCCGTAAAAAGAGCCGAAGGTGGCCAAAACCTACGGAGTCCAAGCTGCAGCTTGTAGACTTCCGTAAAAAGAGCCGAAGGTGGCCAAAATCTGCGAAGTCCAAGCCATTGGCTGGTAGACTTCTGCAAAAAGAGCCGAAGGTGGCCAAAATCTGCGAAGTCCAAGCCATTGGCTGGTAGACTTCTGCAAAAAGAGCCGAAGGTGGCCAAATTATACGGAGTCCAAGCCATTGGCTGGTAGACATTCGTAAAAAGAGTCCAAAGAGACCATTGCAAACTCCGAACCATTGGTTCGTCAGAGATCGCAAAAATAAGCCGAAGGTGGCTAAAGCAAAACAGCATTTGAGCCATGAGCTTCGAATGTCTGTTAACATAGTCCAAAGTGACAAATTTTTTAAGGCACTAAAGTGTCCTGAAAGTTATCTTAACTGATTTTTTTCATAAAACAAAGGTACTAAATTACCATTCTTCTGACTACAAATAGTCGAAGACATTTCATAAGATTTTAAAAGATCTTTAAATGACAGAGGTGCTCCGAACCCCCAAAAAATTGTACTCCGAAGTTTTTTCTTTGCACATAACCATCTTTGAATACATTTCGAAGTTGCTTATACACAAAGAGGGGCTAGTAAATATGGAGACAATTTTAAATCGGCATTCATTATTGAAATAAATGTGTTTACAGATTACACTATGAAAAATTGGTATCTATACCAAGAAGGAATCGGAGACCTCTTCGGTCCCGAGAGCTAGGGGTGGAACGACTAGTTCCAACATCGGAAGTTCTAAGAACTTTACGTTTAACTCTTTTCCTCCCCCTCGAAGCTCTAAAATCCTTCTGCTCTTGTTGAAGCTCGGCCCAAGTTCGAAGCCGTTCGGGGCTTCTTTCCCAGCTTCTAAGATCTTCAGATCTTTTATTTCGAGTTTCACCTACATCTTCAGACCAAATAGTGTCTTCAGAAGACGAGGTGTTTACGTCAACCTCTTTCTCTTCCTCTTTAATATAAGACAACACGTCTTTGATTACTTCGGGCACAATTACGCCGGAGTCATCTCGAGGAATAAGAAATCGAGGACGCTTATAACTCTTTAGAAGTTCGAAGGTGTTCCATAATGAGCGAAGTTCATCGTTAAGCTCTAACACTTCGATGTCTTCCATAAGAGGCAAAGCCTAAAAATATGACAAACAAGATTTTCATTGATAAATGTTTACAAGCATGAGCTTTACATAGTCAAAAAATCCTAAATAATTCCTAAACCTGCGGGTTCGGAGGAGGCTGACTGCTCGAAGCTTGGCTCCGAACTTGCTTCTGGCGTTGGCCTTCATCGATCCAAGCCTTGATCGCAGAATGACCTTCGGCTCTCCATGAGGTTTGAAAGGCTCGCCAGGCGGCAGTCACGCCTTCGGAAGGATTCAAAAGCCGCTCATCGTCGAAGGTAATGGAGCCCTCTGCGCTCGGAGTGATTGTTCGGCCCAAATCCTCGTAGTAACGAAGTAGCCCGAGGGCAGACACTTGTCCGGAGAGTTCTCCATAACGAATGCCTGCCGTCTTCATTTGCTTCGCTGCTCCTTGGATCCTTTTTAACCGGCGCAGCAGAGTCACGTTGTCATCCGAAGGAAGTGATCCAGTAGTACCGAAGTACTCCAGAACACCTAGCATCTGTTCGATGACCTCCGTAGCTACCTTCTCCAACTTAAGCTTTTCTTCAATTAGTGCATCCTTGCTCGAAGTTGTTTCTGCCAAAACTCCGGAAATCCTAGCATTTTCCGTAGTTAAAATATTCTTCTGGTTTAGGAGTTGGCTAGATTCTTCTTGGAGCCTTACAAGTTCGGACCCAGCACTAGCATGCTCCAACCGCACCTTTTCAATTTCTGCTCGAAGCACAATTCTTTCTGCTTCGAGCTCTTTATTAGCAGCCTCCAAGCCCTGTCTGGCCCTACGCTCCGTTGAAATTACATTATCCATTTGAAGTACTCTAGCTTCGGAGAAAGATAAGTTGCGTTTAAGAGCTTCATTTTCTTCCCGAAGCTGAGCAATTTCATTCTCGCTTGATAAAGTTGCAGCGCGGGCCAAGACTGCTTGCTGAGAAAAGAAAAAACTAAAGTAAGAAATTATTCATGTATAATTTGCTGTTGGTTCGAAGATGTACTCCGAACCCAATATAATTCGCTAAAGATATTGGCTCGAAGGTGCTCCGTACCTGGTAGGCCGCTTGTTCCAGGGCAACGTTAAGCTCCGAACTCTTCGCCCTGCTTAATTTTGCTACCAGCTCTGTCTCCCCGACTTTGCGACTCACTCGACCTAAAGGTTTGAGCAGAGTCCGAAGCCCAGTTGGCTCCAAAAAAGGAGTCAAAAGAGGGAGCATTGCCGAATCCCTTTGGTCATCCCTGCTTGACGAAGGTCCGGAGCGTTCTCCTGAGGTCCTTGGAACTTCGGAAGATGGCCCCCCCTCAGTTGATTCACTTTCATCTGTTGACTCAGACGAGTTGATCCTTGAGTAGGGAGAGGCTCTATGTGTCTTTTACCCCTTCCAGGCC
Source organism: Zizania palustris (assembly GCA_019279435.1). Taxonomy (NCBI): domain Eukaryota; kingdom Viridiplantae; phylum Streptophyta; class Magnoliopsida; order Poales; family Poaceae; genus Zizania; species Zizania palustris. The sequence goes on from JAAALK010000082.1 coordinate 27,055,127, forward strand.
CCTGTTGAGCGACCTCCGGGTGCGGCTCTGAAGTTGTCGAAGGCCTTTGAATTGTGTCTTCATGTTGTACTTCTTCCGAAGGGGGCTCTGCAAAAAGCAAAGGTATTATACATTGTATAATTTAACAGAAAATAATAAAAGAATTATGCGAAGTTTACCTTCGACATTCTGGGGGAGGTCGAGCACTGGACTGCTCGGAGGATCAAAGGTGAAGTCATCATCTGAATCCACAGTTAAAACTTCAGCTGCCGGAGTATCTCCGTGAGCAGTCCTCCCCTCATCCACAACTGAAGTTGTAGGAATTTCAACTTCATCTTCGCCCATAGGGGCTTCGATTTGCTCCTCTTGAGTATCCGGAGCTCTCACTTCTTCAATGTTAGCTTGAGGCTCCGGCATACCTGCAGTATCTTCAATGTGAATATTTTGTTGAGCTGCATCTTCATCAATCAATCTCACTAATAATATACCTTCATCTTCTTTAGAACCGGAGATTGAGGTTCTTGAGCTCGAAGGCGCAGGATTCAAAGGTGCGAGATTTTTTGGCTTCCGAGCCACCTTCTTCACCGGAGTCTTTGCAGAGCTCGAAGCTCCGGCTTCAGCCATCCTTTTCTTGGGTCCTTTCTCCAAAGGCACCCAGTCCATCAGAGGGGGCGGAGTTAACTCCAACATTCCCCATACTCTGTTAAACCTCTCCTAACTCCCGACCAATTTAACTCTCCATTCTTTTTCAGTCGGAGTTGGGGCACCCAAAATCTTCTCCGAAGCCCTTACAATTTGCTCTGAAGTAATAGGGGCTGAAGAAGCTAAAAAATAAATCAAATTAGTCTTTCTTCGAAGTAAATATGTATAATGCATGTTGGTTTCGAAGTTACCTGCAGGGCTCGAAGTCAAGTTAATCTTGCGGAGACCGCCTTCCGAATCATCCTCGAAGATGACAGGCCAGTTGGCCATCAGCGGAGGAATTTGCAGTCCGATGAATTCTTCGGCTAAGTCCCGCATGCTTAACCTTCGGCTAATCTTTTGAAGCAGGTTAAGACGAGCTTCGAGTTGGCCTTCGTTGGGCTGCACTAAGGCTTCTTTCCGGAATTGAATTTCTTTAAGAGGCCCAGCCAGAGGACTGCTTGCTCCAACTTCGGCATAGAACCATCTCAGAAACCAATCAGTGAACCATCTAGCATTGATGGCCTTGGCAGGAAACTGAAGGGCATATTCATCCCGAAGCCTAAAGTTGATAGAGCCGAAGGATACCACCACTTTCTCACCTCCGGAGCCTACGAAGGTCTTCGGCTGGCAAGTTGCTCTATGAAGTGCAGCGAAGATTTCTGCCCTCCCCTCGCAACCTTCGGCTCTCAGCGCCCATACAAAGATAGCTAATCTAGCTACTGCGTTCGGAGATAATTGAGGGAGGGTTACATGGAACAGATCCAGTACCTCTGCCAGGAAGTCCACTGCAGGGAGGCCCAAGCCAGCTTCGAAGAAGGCTTCGAATACCACTACTTCTCCGGGTCTTGGCGTTGGAATCATCTCTTTGCCTGGCTTCCGAATCATAACTCCATTACTGATTTTTCCTCCCGCTGCAATTGCCAGTGACTCTCTTTTGCAGGTAGAAGCCCCCAACTGGAAAGACTGATCCAAATACTTTGTCGATGGCGGGCACAGACCTTGGTCATCGGTGATTTGGGGATTTCTCCCTCCTGCCGCCATTGATGTCACCGCCGGTACCGGAGGTGCCGCCGCCAACGCTGCCGCCGCTGCTGCTGCAGCCGCCTGCTGCCGAGCCAAGGCCGACGGAGGTGCAGATCCCTTAGTCTTCACCATTGCAGTCGTCGGATTGCTTTGAGGAAATGGAGGCTAGGGCTCAAGAACTCAAAGGGCTCGAAAAGTTTTGGATTGCGAGAATGCGGTGAAAAGGTAACTGGGTAACTTCTAGACCTTCTATTTATAGCCCAGACTTCGCTTTTTTACCGTTAATCCATGTCGTTTCGTATCTTTGCCGTTACTTTTCCCCGAGATTAACGCTTACTATAGTTTCCGTTAGAAACAGAAACTTAACGGCTATTTTCTCTAAGTCTAAAAGACTTTCGAACTTCTTGAGTCGGTTCTAAGATAGTTCGAAAAGCAATTACCTTAAGACCGATTCGAAGTTCATATCTTCATGCATTTCGGAGATAAAATAAAAACCAATAACCCCTATGTTTGGTTATCTTTTCCTTCCGTATACTGCTCTCCTAACGTTACAGGTCAAACGGAGAAGCGTATTCGAGGGGCTACTGTTGGGGGAAAATATCTCATCTTCGGGGTTATTGCCGAAGCAACATGAAGGCAGACAGTGGGTTCGAAGGTTCCCAGACGGTCATCTTCTAAGATACTCGGAACCCAGTTCGAAGTACGAAGTAGGCATTGGTTCGAAGTACATCTTCGAACTAAGGCCCTTCAAGATCTTTTCTGCCAGCTAAGATGGAAGACTTATCTTCTTTCTCATTAGATTAGTCTTTTACCATTTTAGCCCTATTAAGGGAACCGAATAGTTTCCACTATGTCGGTTGTAATAGAGGGGTAAATAGGTCTTTTCCTTAATGATTGGGCCTATAAATACCCCCCATTTCACCCTGTAATAGGGACCGAATACAAGTTATTCAATACACACATTCGAACTATTCTAAGTTATTATCCTTTCGGAGGCTTAGAACAGTTCTCTTCGCAAACACTTCGTTTGTTAGTTTCTCTTCTACAGAAACCTGTTAGCGTAATCTTTTACGCCAACAAAACCAAAGATTCCGTTCCACAAAATTGGGTCTGCAAAGATCTTGGCGTTTCGAAAACTGTACTCATGATTACCTTTTACCAAACATTGTAGGTGGTCCCCACCAGATCCAGCGGGATCGGTTTGACCCGGCTACCGAGGAGTCACTCTTTGCTTTATAAGTACTCCTAGCCACTCTGCCTTTCTTCTTCACGCTTTCTGTCGACTACTCACTTTATCCCTCGAGCTTGCCATCGTCTGCTTCTAGTGCTAATTGCGACTGCCACTGCTCGCCATCTCTTTCTTCTTCGCCGACCCCACACTCCGGCAACACTAGCGATGGCTACCATCAATGCGATCCCCGAGGTAAGTCTTTGACATTCCTCTCTTTTCGTTGTTCTTTGGTTTTCTTGATTTATCCGCTAGTTTTCTTCACTTTTCCCCTCTTTTATTGTTCCTCTTTTACTTTATTCCCTATAGAACTTATAGAACCAAGTTTTAATTTCCATAGCCACTCATCTATCTTGTTTCTTCATGGGCCTTTTGGGTAATCTTGACCCCACATATTTTATCAATGCCAAGACTTGCCGAATCCCTTTCAAATATTCTCTTATGCTCTCTTCTGACTTGGATTCCATCTTGAGGTCCTTTCCTCCCTCTCTCCCTAGTTGGTGTGACTAGTACCTTAGGGTATCGACCACCTACCGTGCCTTTTGTGATGAGATTGACATTGGGCATTGCATCAGACTTTTCTCACTGAACCATACCAGAACGAGCTGATACTAGCCACCTCCTGCTACTTCTAGTCTGATGCTTTGAACGCCTTCATTTTTGGCCATGGGCTGATGAGTCCCACCCTGCTCGATGTTTTCTCTTTAACTTGTCTTAACATTGAATCATCATCCAACCCTTTCTCTTTTCGTTCCAAACAAACCCATCGCCTTAGCACCAAATCTACTGATAGTTAGGGCTGATACATTGCGAGACATAATAAGAAAACCGGCCCCGTAGACATTTGTGAGATTACTTTTATTAATCTTTGGTTGGAAAGGTTCATCTTTTGCATATCGGCCTTGATCCCAACCTTTCAGTTCCAATTCTTAGCCGAATAGCTCGCTGCTCAAGTGAAAATTCCCCTCGGCCGATACCTCCTTGGAGACACCTACCACCTTCTCCACCTTGTATCGGCCAAGCTATCAGCTGGTGATCCCGTTGGCCATCCTAATGGTCCTTGGTGGTTCCTTCAAGTCTAGATAAATGTTTATACTACCAATGTTGTCGGTGGCCCTCCTTTTGCTTCAACGCATTTTCCCGTCGATTTTCCAAAATCGGCTATTCCTATCATTCACCAATACTCTTCCTTGGGTGAAGCGGCTGCATGCTGTTCTGCTTTTCCCTTGTCTCCTACACCCTTAACCACCTGCTTTAAGGGTTTTTATCTTAGATTCTCCGATCGGGCCATCTGCTATTCTTATGAATACTACTCAGAGTATGAATGCCCTCATCAACTAACTTTGCCCGATGTGTTCCGGGACAAATAATCCACTCGTATCTTTGTAGCCACGCTTTTTCCTTGCCTCCTCCTTGTTAATTTTACCGGTGATCATCCTTGGAAGGGCCCCTACGAGTTCTACCACCAATCGGTCTTTGCAAGACAGTTAGGCTTTAGTCAACTCCCACCCCACCTATTCTTCGTCAATCAGAACCAAATTCGTGGGGAAGTCAGGGACATCGTGGAATGGGATCGCCTCCTCCATATGACTAATGAGATGGTTGTCGGTGACTTTGCCTCTTGGATAGCCTTCCAGGCGACCTCCGCTGTCTTCTTCCGATGGTGGGGCGAACTAAAACAACATATCTTCAACCGCTCTTCACTGATTTATTGGTAGATGATTCACCCAAGCAATGCTAATGCGAGACTTGAGGTGGATACCTCAACTCACCCTTTTAGTTATCTCCATTGTCTTCTTTCTGATTGATTACCTTTGCTTCTTGCAGGAGGATGATCTCGATGCCCCTTTGGTGAGTTCTAGTGGCCGGCCGATACGATACGGACCTGTATCGGCCACAACCAATTTGGGCATTGGTGCCCCCACTCCCATGGCCTGGGTAAGTAGGAAACAATCCAGAGTCCTAACGCGTAAATGCCAGGCATCAACCCTATTACGCACTGATCCACCAGAGCCTGGGCCAGTCAAACGAGTCCATTGTCTTTGACATCGCGACCGTCAGTGAGTTTTGAATTCTTATTATAATACTTGTTCTTGGAGTGTACCTTTACCTTTTGTTTATTTTGTAGCCGACGAAGATCTCCTCTTTGGCCGTGCAGGCTCCTGATGCTCGTGCTCCTCAGCTAACAGCCAAAGTCCACTCATCTATCCAGGTTTGCACTCATCTTTTGTGTTATTGACGTTTCTCCCTTCACATTCCTAACATTGGACATGTCCTTTATTTCTAGCCACCGTCTTCTCCTATCGATGTCCAATCCCTCTATGCGGCATTCGATCACGTGTCTGATGATCCCACCGATCCTTGATCATCCCAGGCCACCGAGGTTGTTGCCATAGGGGTCACCATTCAGGCCGGCACACTGGATGCTACTGCCACCGGTCCTAGAGTGCTAGCCACCACCGCTATCATCACTCCGGGTGACGTCGCCGTCGGAGTTGTGCCCGCCGATGCTGATGTAGTTGGGGTCGACATGCCAAGAGTTGATGCCGCTGGTTCCGAGGCATCGACTGCCAACATTGATGTCACTCACCAAGTATCTTTGCTTATTCATTTTTTTGCCTTCTGTTGTTTTTCCTGCAACCGACACCGGCCCTGGACGTAGATGCTCGAGGAGGACAAACCTGACGAGGAGCACTCGCCTGCCCTCCTGTTCACCATGGTGGAGAGTGATGCTATGCCTCCTCTGCTGATGATGCCTCGCAGTCGACCATCCCAGCCAGGCCAGCTAATGTAAGTTCCTTCACATTTTATCTTGACATGTGTTGGGGGAAAATATTCCATCTTCAGGGTTATTGCAGTGACGAGATAAAGACTGGTGATTAAGATGAAGACTTCCAACATATAACTTCAGAGATGCATTAAGTCAAGTTCGAAGTATGATGACGGGCTCTAGTTCGGAGTATATCTTCGAACTTGGACTCTTCCGGGAGCTTCTTTGCCAGCTAAGATGGAAGACTTATCTTCTTTCTCATTAGATTAGTCTTTTACCATTTTAGCCCTATTAAGGGTACCGAATAGTTTCCACTATGTCGGTTGTAATAGAGGGGTAACAAGGTCTTTTCCTTAATGTTTGGGCCTATAAATACCCCCCGTTTTACCTTGTAATACGGACCGAATACAAGTTATTCAATACACACTTTCGAACTATTCTAAGTTATTATCCTTTCGGAGGCTTGGAATAGTTTTCTTCGCAAACACTTCGTTTGTTAGTTTCTAATCTTCAGAAACCTGTTAGCGTAATCTTTTACGCCAATAGTTGGCGCCGTCCGTGGGGAACTTAGTCCAAGAAACTTTGTTCTCTACCGAGTTTTCAAACCATGCCTCCTAAGCGGAGTTCAGCTGGTAATCCTACTCGGAGGTCTCCTCAGACCTTCGGAGCTAGATCCCCAGATACAGTCGAGGTCGGAGGACCTTCGACGTTTCCTCCACCTCAAACTCCGGAAGGGATTCCCATTCCTCGAGCATACAGAGTCCCTCTTCCAACTCCATCTATACTTCGGCCACCCGGAGTCCCTCTTCCACCTCAGGTTCCACTTCGAACTGATCCCTACAGTTCTCAAGACCCGGAAGATCCTTCCGGAGGAGATGAAGACAATCTTGGTGATATGGCCGCTCAAATGGCCAGTCTCCAAGCTGAAGTTGCAAGGTGGCGGCAAGAAGCCGCGAATAGGCTTCGCTCTCAAGCCACCCCAACCATTCCTGAAGTACCCGAAGACGACGAGGTTATTTATCCTGAAGCCCCAGAGAATGCTTCCTTTGACACTGAGTCTCCGCTGCATCCTGAGCTGCAGAAAGTGCGCTTCGACCCGAAGTTCAAAACTTCGAAGCTTTGCAAGTATGCTGGAGATGAAGATCCTGGAGAATTTGTCCGTTCTTATGCTCTAGCAATTGAAGCTAGTGGAGGAGTGCGGGACACCATGGCAAAATGCTTTCCCCTAGCTCTTCAAGGAGTGGCATTGCGGTGGTTCTGTTCTTTGAAGCCAGGATCAATTAATTCATGGGGGCAGCTGAAGAAGAAGTTCGTAAGCAATTTCCAAGGCACCTTCGTGCCCCCAATGTCAACCGAAAGTCTTTTCCAGGTGAAACAGCTCCCGGGAGAGATATTAAGACAATACTTCAAGCGCTTCGCTCATACGAAGTCGCAGATTCGAGGGTTAACTATGTCTTCAGTAGTTGACGCAGCTCGAGAAGGAGTCATTCATCCAGGCCTCCTTGATAAACTTCACCGGAAAAACATATCTTCTGTTTCTCAGTTGATGTCATATTTTGAAGAATATGAAAGGTCAGAAGAAGGATGGCTTCGAAGAACTGCTACAACCCCATCGATAGTGCAAGAAGTGAAGTTGGAAGTAAAAACTTCAGCACAACCGCAAGAGCCTAGCTTCGAGGTTCAGCATGACAGGCGTAGGAGGCAAAAGCATCCTCGTTCAGAAGTGCTAAACATTGCACCCCCGCAGAAGTTTTCCCAAAGAACTCCGCAGCCTTCGGGGAACAAGGCCAGCGGCTGGAGGCCGCCAGGGAAACCGGCTGGCAAGGGCCAGACCCTTTTCTGCTGTATTCATGGTGAAAACCGAAGTCACGCAACCGATGCGTGCAAAGCTATACTTGCCCTGAGAGGAGAATATCTAGAAAGAACTTCGGGTCGAGGTACTACTGACCGAGTTCCAGCTGAAGTGCATCCAGAGCCTGTCCAAGCTGTGGCGCGGATAGAAAATTTCGAAGCTGCAAGACGCCCTCCGGTGGTCAATATTATGCCACCTCCGAAGCAAGAAGAGGGGCAAGACCGAGGAAAAAGAGTAGTCCTCCCCATCTCTGGAGGAGGTACTCTAGGAAGTATGTCAAAGAGGCAGAGAAGAGAGTATGTCAGAGAGGTGGGCCATATTGGAACCTCTTCATCTGCAGCTGCTATGCCTGAATGGTCTCATGTGCCAATATCTTTCTCCACAGATGATGTAGTTGGTGTTAAATTCTCACATGCAGACCCACTTGTCATCACTGCTGACATAGCAGGAACTGAGGTTCGGAGAGTGCTAGTTGACGGAGGGAGTTCGGTGGATATTATTTTTGTCCAAGCTTTTGACCAACTCTGTATCTCCAGAAAGCATCTTCTCCCAGCAGCCCATCCTTTACAAGGGTTTGCAGGACCCCCTCTTGATGCCCTCGGCCAAGTTGGCCTGGAAGTTACTTTCGGAGAGGGGCTAATGGCCAGGACAGAGGAAGTAATCTTTGACGTTGTAGATGCTTCATATGCATATAATGTCATCTTCGGAAGAGGCATGTTAAATCAGTTCGGAGCTGTGGCGCATCATAATTACTTATGTATGAAGATGCCCACACAAGCAGGAGTACTCACTGTCTTCGGAGATCAGGCCATCGCAAGAAGGGCAGAGTACGGTCATGGCCCTCCTCTTGACCCAAGGCAGGTGAACAGTGTGCAAGATGATCCGGAGAATTTTTCTGCTCCTAGCGAGTCCTCAAAAAGGTCCTTCCCAAGACCAAGTCCTGAAGGAGAGATCGCAACGAAGATTATTGTCAAAGATGGCAAGGAATATTCATTTCAATTTGGTAAAGACTTGCCTCCAGAAGTTGCTGCCTCCTTAGAAAAAGTAGTTGAGGAAAATTTAGATGTCTTTGCTTGGTCTGACGAAGACATCACCGGAGTCAGTCGGGACATTATTGAACACAGTTTACTTGTAAACCCGAAGGCCCGGCCTATTCGGGAAGGACTCCGGAAAATGTCTGCAGAAAGGGCTGTTCTTGCCAAAGACGAAGTTGAGAAGTTGTTGAAGGCTGGAATTATCAGAGAAGTAGCTCACACAGAATGGTTAGCCAACCCAGTCTTCGTCAAGAAGAAATCTTCCGAGAAGTGGCGCATGTGTATTGATTTCACATCCTTGAATAAAGCGTGCCCTCGTGACCCCTACCCCATGCCCCAAATTGATCAGTTGGTCGACTCCACTGCAGGTTCGGAGTGATTAAGCTTCCTTGACGCGTACTCCGGCTATCATCAAATATGGTTGAAGCGCGAAGATGAAATTAAGACAAGCTTCGTAACTCCCTCAGGAGTCTTCTGTTATGTAAGAATGCCCTTTGGCTTAAGAAATGCCGGGGCTACTTTTTTGAGGTTAGTTGCTAAGGCTCTAGGTCATCAATTAGGTCGCAATGTAGAGGCCTATATGGATGATATTGTAATAAAGAGTGCTTTAAAGCACCAGCATAGCCTAGACTTAGCAGAAACATTTAATAGCCTTCGGGCATGTGGGATCCGTCTTAACCCTGAAAAATGTATTTTCAGAGCTAAGGCTGGAAAATTGTTAGGGTATTTAGTTTCAAGCAGAGGGATTGAAGCTAGCCCTACTCAGATAACTGCATTGTAGAAGATGGCTCCTCCAGAGAATTTAAAGCAAGTGCAAAAGCTGACCGGTCGTCTAGCAGCACTTAGCAGGTTTTTGGCAAGGTCTGCGGAGAAAAGTTTGCCCATCTTTAAAGCATTGAAAGGGTCCGAAGATTTTGCATGGACACCGGAGTGTCAGAAAAGCTTCGAAGATATTAAAGAGTATCTCAGTAATCTTGCTACACTCACGGTGCCTACTGCGGACGAAACCCTACTCCTTTACCTGGCGGCTACAGGCTCTGCTGTCAGCGCAGTCCTTGTCAGAGAAATGGATTTCAATGGAAAGTTGGTCCAAAATCCTGTTTATTTTGTATCCGAAGCATTATCAGGAGCGAAGACAAGATACTCCGAACTTGAGAAGTTCGTTTATGCTCTAATAATGGCTTCGAGGAAATTAAGACATTATTTTTTGGCTCATAATGTAATTGTACCAACTTCGTATCCTTTGGGAGATATGCTCTGAAGTAAAGACTCCACTAGGAGAATTGGAAAGTGGGCAGTTGAACTAGCACCCTTCGGCATATCCTTTGTGGCAAGGACAACAATCAAATCACAAGTGTTGGCAGATTTCGTAGCAGAGTGGACTCCCCCTGCAACATGGGCTCCAGAGAAGCCAAGCGAAGAAATTTGGACTATTTACTCCGATGGAGCTTTTCAAGCATCTGGAGCAGGTGTCGGAGCTATGATAATTTCGCCTTCAGGGCAAAAGGCTTTGTACTCCACAAGACTCAACTTTAAGTATACCAATAATACAGCGGAGTATGAAGGAATTCTATTGGGACTTCGCAAGGCACGTGCTTTAGGGGCTACAAGAGTTGTTATTAAAACAGATTCTCAGATTGTAGCAGGGCATGTGGACAAGAGTTTCCAAGTACGACATCCGCAGCTTGCAAAGTACTTAGAAGAAATCCGGAAGATCGAAGCAGCATTTAAAGGGATTTCCATTCGAAGTATACCTAGAGCAGAAAACATGCAAGTGGACATTTTAGCGAAAGTTGCAGCCGGAGCTATGGACATACCCGAAGAAGCTTTTATGAAGAACTCAATACACCTTCGGTACCCCAAATTCCCGCTACAGAAGTCCTATGCATTCCAAGTACAGATTGGCGAAGTTCAATCATGGAAGTGTTGCAAGGAGAGGCAAATATGTCCGAAGGGCCACAACTTTCAAGGTTAAAGCTTAGAACTCGGAATTATCAAATAATCAATGGTATTTTATACAAGGCCGGAGTATGTTCCCCTTTACTCCGATGTATATCTCAAACCGAAGGTCAAGAAATTCTTCGAGAAATCCATGAAGAACTTTGCGGTAGCCATCTGGCCCCTTGAGCTTTGGCAGGAAAAACACTTCGCCAGGGGCTTTATTAGCCTACAATAGTATCTGATGCGGAGAGTTTGGTCCGCACTTGCCAAGGATGTCAGTGGATGGGACGAAGGAGTCATCGCCCACCAACAACCCTTCAAGTTATAGCTCCGGTATGGCCCATGGCCAGATGGGGTATGGATTTGATTGGTCCCTTTCCGGTAGCTAAGGGAAATCTAAAGTTCGCAGTGGTAGCTATTGAATATTTTTCTAAGTGGGTAGAAGCAGAGCCCTTAACAGCTATCACTTCGAACAATGTACAAAAATTCTTTTGGAAGAGTATCATTTGCTGGTTCGGAGTGCCTAGACAACTCACAGTTGATAATGGAACACAGTTCGATGCAGAACCTTTCAGGAAGTTTTGCGAAGAGCTAGGCATCCAGTTATGTTTTGCTGCAGTAAGACATCCTCTGTCTAATGGAGTTGTAGAAAGAGACAATGGAAATATTTTGTCCGGGCTAAATCGAAGGATAGTAGGATTAGCAAAAGGACTATGGACCGAAGAAGTTCCGAAGATTTTATGGTCCATTCGGACTACGCAAACGAGGTCCACAGGTTTCACTCCATTCAGTCTGCTTTTCGGAGATGAAGCTATGACTCCAACGGAGCTCAAAGGAGGATCACGTCGCAGCACCGAACCAGAGATTGAAGTAGAAAGACAAGCTTCGCTAGACTTAACAGAAGAGACAAGACTTCGAGCTGTAGCCAATTTGACGAAGTATCAACAACAGACGAAGACTTGGTTCGACCCGAAAGTCAAGATCAATGAGCTTAGACCGGGTCATCTCGTTTTACGAAGCATCATAGCGCCAGGAAAATTAGGAAATAAATGGGAAGGTCCATACTTAATTGTTCGTTCAGGACATCCTGGCTCTTTTAAATTAGCTAATTTGGAAGGTGAAGAGTTAGCACATACTTGGCATGCGGAGCACCTAAAGCGATACTTCGCATAAGGGCTCCTTGTAATCATGTGTAATCACTTTTCGAATCAATAAAGCATATGGTTCAGATAGTGCCTACCCCTCATAAACTTCCAGCTTCCGAGTGGACGCACTGGAACCGCGGAGTTGACCGAGAGGGAAGTGTCATTAATTTGAATCATATTTTCCGAGGTGGTGGGTTGACATAATCCGGAGTCCAAGCCACTGGCTTGAAGACATCCGTAAAAGAGCCCGAAAACCACAGAATGCGGAGTCCAAGCCACCGGATGGAAGACATCCGTAAAAAGAGTCCAAAGAGACCAAATAATGCGGAGCCCAAGCCACCGGCTTGTAGGTATCCGTAAAAAGAGTCCAAAGAGACCACTGCGAACTCCAAACCACTGGTTTGACAGAATTCGCAAAAAAGAGCCGAAGGAGGCCAAAACAAAAAAGAGTTTGAGCCATGAGCTTCGAATGTCTGTTAAGAAAGTCCAAAGTGACAAATTATCTAAGACATTAAAGTGTCCAGAAAGTTATCTCAAGTGATTTCTTTCAAAAACATAAGGTACTAAGTTGCCAATCTTTAGACTACAAATAGTCGAAGACATTTTATAAGATTTTAGTCGATCTTCGAATCAAAGAGGGGCTCCGAACCCCCAAAATTGTACTCCTAAGTTTTTTCTTTGAGCCTAACCATCTTTGAATACAGTTCGAAGTTGCTTACGCCCAAAGAGGGGCTAATAAATAGGGAGACAATTTTAAATCGATATTTATTATTCGAGCAAATATGATTACATCATGAAAAATTGGTATCTATACCAAGAAGGAATCGAAGACCTCTTCGATCTTTAGAGCTAGGGTTGGAACAACTAGTTCCAGTGCCGGGAGTTCTAGCAACTTCGCGTTTAACTCTTCTGCCTCCCTTCGAAGCTCTAAAGTCTTTTTGTTCTTGTTGAAGCTCGGCCCAAGTTTGAAGCCGTTCGGGGCTCCTTTCCCAGCTTCCAAGTTCTTCAGGCTTTTTACCTTGAGCTTCATCTTCGTCTTCGGACCATATAATGTTTTCAGAAGATGAAGTTTCCAAGTTAACTTCTTTTTCTTCCTCTTTAATACAAGATAATATATCTTTGCTTATTTCGGACGTAATCGCTCTGGAACTATCTCGAGGAGCTAGAAATCGAGGGCGCTTGTGAAGTTTTAAGATATCGAAGGTAGCCCATAATAAGCGAAGTTCGTCGTTAACATCTAACACTTCGACATCTTCCATATGAGGCAAAGCCTAAAAACATGATAAACAAATCTTCATTCATAAATGTACAAAGCGTAGTGCTTTACATAGTTGAAGATCCTAAGGTATTTCTAAACCTATGGGTTTGGAGGAGGCTGACTGCTCGAAGCTTGAGACCGAGCTTGCTTCTGGCGTTGTCCTTCATCAATCCAGGCCTTGATCGCAGAGCGACCTTCGGCTCTCCATGAAGTTTGAAAGGCTTGCCAAGCAGCGGCCACACCTTCGGAGGGAGTAAGAAGCTGGTCATCATCGAAGGTAATGGGACCCTCTCCTGCGCTCGGAGTTATTGATCGGCCCAAATCTTCGTAGTAACGAAGTATGCCGACAGCAGCCACTTGTCCAGAGATTTCTCCGTACCGAATGCCTGCTGTCTTCATTTGCTTCGCTTCTCCTTGGATCCTCTTCAGCCGGCGTAGCAGAGAGATGTTGTCATCCGAAGGAAGCATCCTAGTAGTACCGAAGTACTCCAGAACGCCTAGAAATTGGTCCATGACCTCCGTAGCTACCTTCTCTGACTTTAGCTTATCTTCAATCAGTGCATCCTTCATCGAAGTTAGCTCTCCTACTACTCCAGAGAGTCTAGCTGGCTCTGTAGCTAAAGAATTCTTCTGATTTAGTAGCTGGCTAGCCTCTTCTCAGAGTCTAACAAGCTCGGCCCCCGCAGTAGCATGCTCCGCCCACATCTTTTCAATTTCTGCTCGAAGCACAATTTTTTCTGCTTCGAGCTCTTTGTTCACAGCCTCCAAGCTTTGTCTGGCCCTGCGCTCCGTTGAAACCATGTTGTCCATGTGGGCCACTCGACCTTCGGAGATAGTAAGATTTCGTTGAAGAGTTGCATTTTCCTCTCGAAGGCGAACACTTCCACGTTCATTTGAGATATTCGCAGCTCGGGCCAAGACTGTTTGCTGCGAAAAGAAAAAACCAAGGTGAGAAATTATTTGTATATAAATTTGATGTTGTTTTGCAGATACTTCATACCTGGTATGCTGCGCGTTCCATGGCAGCGTTAAGTTCCAAACTCTCCGCCTCGCTAAAGATAGCCACCAAGTCCGTCTCCCCGACTTCGCGACTAGCTCGATCCAAAGGCTCGAGCAAAGTTCGAAGCCCAGTTCTTCACTCCAAGAAAGGAGCTAGAAGGGGGAGCATGCTCAAGGCTTGCTGGTCATCTTCGCTTGGCGAAGGCCCGGAGTGCTGAGCTGTGGTCTTCGGAGCCCCAGTAGACTGCCCCCCTTCAGTAGATTGACTCTCGTATGTTGATTCAGACGGAGTTGATCCTGAGCTTGGAGCAGGGAGGGGGTCCATTTTTCCTTTGCCTTTTCCAGGCCCCATTTGAGTGGCTCCTGGAATTGGCTCCGAAGTTGTCGAAGGTCCAGGAATTGTATCTTCGGGACGGACCTCTTCCATGGAAGTGGATCCTGTAAAAACAAAGGTATTATACATTGTATAATTTCACAGAAAAAAGAACAAAAGAATTATGCGAAGTTTACCTTCGACATTTTGGCGACAGGTGAGCATTGGGCTGCTTGGCGGGTCGAAGGCAAGGTCTTCGTCAGAGTCAACAGTCAAATCTTCGACTGTTGGAGCATCTCCTTGAACAGCCGTTGTTACTTCACCCGGAATCGAAGCTGCAGTAACTTCGACTCCGCTTTCGTCCACAGGGGCTCCGTCCTAAGGTAAATCTTCTTGAGCAGCCGGAGTCCTCACTTGCTCAAGATTCTCTTGAGACTCCGGCACGCTCGCAGTTTCGTCAATTTGTGCAGTTCTTTGGGCTGCATCTTCGTCAATCAGCCTCACGAGCAACCTGCCTTCATCTTCCTGAGAATCGGAGATTGAAGCTCTTGGGCTCGAAGGCGCAGGAATTTTTGGCTTTCGAGCCACCTTCTTGACTGGAGTCTTGGCAGAGCTCGAAGTTCCAGCTTCGGCTTTCCTCTTCTTGGGCCCTTTCTCCGAAGGCACCCAATCCATCAGAGGGGGCGGAACAACTTCGAGCAGCCCCCATACTCGGTTGGATCGCTCCCAAGTACCAACCAATTTGATTCTCCATTCTTTCTCGGTTGGAGTTGGGACGCCCAAAATCTTCTCCAAAGCTCGTACGATTTGCTCCGAAGTTATAGGGGCTGAAGAAGCTGCAAAATGAGTTAAGTTCGTTAACTCTTCAAATAAATATACATATAGTATGTTGTTTTCGAAGTTACCTGCATGACTCGAAGTTGAAGAAATTTTTCGAAGACCGCCTTCCGAATCTTCCTCGAAAGTGATTGGCCAATTGGCCATCAGGGAGGGATTTGAAGCCCGAGGAATTCTTCGGCTAAGTCTCGCATGCTCAACCGATGACTAATTTTTTGAAGCAAGCTGAGGCGAGCTTCGAGCTGACCCGGATCTGGATGCACAAGGGCTTCCTTTTGGAAGTTGATGTCTTGCAAAGGCCCGGCTAGACGGCTGCTCGCCCCAACTTCGGCGTAAAACCACTTCAAGATCCAATCAGTGTACCATCTGGCATTGATGGCCTTAGCAGGAAATCAGAGAGCATACTCATCTCGAAGTCTGAAATTGATGCTTCCGAAGGCCACTACCAGCTTTTCACCTCCGGGGCCTACGAAGATTTTTGGTTGGCATGAAGCTCTATGCAGTGCTGCGAAGATCTCCGCCCTTCCTTCACAACCTTCGGCTCGCAACGCCCATTCGAAGATGGCAAGACACGCTACCGCATTCGGAGAGAGTTGGAGGAGGGTGACGTGGAACAAGTCTAATACTTCCGCCAAGAAGTCTACCGCCGGAAGCCCCAAACCAGCTTTGAAGACGACCACTTCTCCGGGTCTCGGTGACGGAATGATTTCCTTCCCAGGTTTGCGAATCATAACCCCCAAACTAATCTTGCCTTCTACTGCAGCCGCAAGCGATTCCCTTCTACAGGTTGATGGCCCCAGTTGATAAGACTGATCCGTATACTTCGTCGACGTCGGAAAGAGGTCTTGGGGGCTGACATTTTGGGGATTTCCTCCCACCGACGCCATTGTCGCCACTGAAGGATTTGGAGTTGCCGTCGCCGATGATGCAGCCGCTGCCACCGCAGCAGCTTGCTGCCTGGCCAAGGCTGAAGTCGCTCCAGGACCCTTGAAACTAGTTTTCGCCATTGGATCTTGTGGATTGTTTCAGAGGAAAAACGGTGGCTAGGGCTCGGGTGATGGCTCGTTTGCACGAAAGCAGTGAAAAGGTACTCAAGAAGGGTCTGGGCCCTCTATTTATAGCCCAGACCCTGATTTTTTACCATTTGCCTATGCCGTTTCGCATTCCCATCCGTTACTTTGCTCCGAAATTAAAGCATTCCATAACTTCCGTTAGAAGAAAGAAGCTAACGACTATTTCTTCTAAGTCTAAAAAGGCTTTCAGACTTTTTGAGTTAGTTCTAAGTTACTTTGAAAGTAATTTTATTAAAAACTGATTCAAAGTTTACATCTCCACGTAGTTTGGAGATGGTTTATATCTGCTAACCCCTACGCATGATTATTTTTCTTGCGTATACTGCTCTCCTAACATTACAGATTTAGCGAAGAAGCGTATTCGAGGGGCTACTGTTGGGGGAAAATATTCCATCTTCAGGGTTATTGCAGTGACGAGATAAAGACTAGTGATTAAGACGAAGACTTCCAACATATAACTTCAGAGATGCATTAAGTCAAGTTCGAAGTATGATGACAGGCTCTAGTTCGGAGTATATCTTCGAACTTGGACTCTTCCGAGAGCTTCTTTGCCAGCTAAGATGGAAGACTTATCTTCTTTCTCATTAGATTAGTCTTTTACCATTTTAGCCCTATTAAGGGTACCGAATAGTTTCCACTATGTCGGTTGTAATAGAGGGGTAACAAGGTCTTTTCCTTAATGTTTGGGCCTATAAATACCCCCCGTTTTACCCTGTAATAGGGACCGAATACAAGTTATTCAATACACACTTTCGAACTATTCTAAGTTATTATCCTTTCGGAGGCTTGGAATAGTTTTCTTCGCAAACACTTCATTTGTTAGTTTCTAATCTTCAGAAACCTGTTAGCGTAATCTTTTACGCCAACAACATGCTTCTCCTTCATCCAGCTGTTTCCTTTCGACACCAGCCCATACCTTGATGTTGATGTGGCTGTCAGTGCTGTTTTGCTGACTGCCACTCCACTGACTCCCAAAGTGCGAGAGACCTTATCGGACTTGCTGCGTCGGCTGGGGCATCCAGTTGAAGTCTTGGTCAATGATTCGGGTCCGATAAGGGCTCATTTCAACAATGTATGGGCTCCCTCACTCTAGAGCTAGTCGACGCTCTTACGCCTGCTGCCCTCCTTTAGTTTCATCGGCCGGGGGTGCAGCGGGCCATAAAGCAGATGGCCGATTGAGCTAGCCACACGTCTCTATTAGAGGCGATGAAGACCCATAAAGAGGCGATAATGACTAAGGGAACCCTCCTGGATCGCATGCGAGATGAGTCATCGACCACGTCGCTTGAGCTTGACTAGCTGCGGGTGGAGGAGGCCGATCTGGCATCGATGTTGGATGGGGTCCGTATGAAGATTGCCGAGAAGGAAGGAGCTCTGGCCTCCTTCCTGGCTCTGATCGAGGCCCAAAAGCGCTGGCTTTCTAGTACCGTCCACCATGCACAGTGCCGATGCCATGCCCTTCAAGATATCCCCGGCTCAGATGCCGAATACCGGGCTATCCTTCAGAGTGTTGATGCAATTAGGCTATGGGCTATCAAGGCCATTCGTCGGGCTCTCCTGTAACTTCTTGTAGAATCTTCAACTTGTAACCTGCAACATTGTGCCTTTGCAATATATCGTCATTGATCCATTGAATTGATTTTTTAAACTTTTTTATCTAAGGGTGATGCTTCAGCATCGGCCATCTAAAGGCGATACCATCTGTATCGGTTGTCTTGTGTGTAGACCTTTAGGCATTTATCTAAACGCTTGGAAAATATTTCTTTAAGTACTTTCCATTTAAGGCTTTCCCGAACACTTCTCCATAGAGTCCTTCGAGCAGATAGGCGTTGCCAGGCACAACTCGATGTACTCGAAATGGCCCTTCCCAATTAGGCGACCACTTACCAAACCGATTGTCCTTAGACCCGATTGGTAGGATAAGTTTCCACACAAGTTCTCCTTGTTCAAATGACTTGGGCACCACTTTCTTGTTATAAAACCTGGCAACCATTGCTTTGTTTTCTTCAATCTTTTCGAGGGCTCTCAATCGAACCTGCACTAGATTGTCTAGGCCATCAATCATTATATTATAATAATCATCGCCAGTGTGTTGGTCTTGTAATGTAATCATTCTCAAGTCGATGTTATTTTCCCACGGTAGTACTGCTTCATGGCCATAGACTAACTGGCATGGTGTTACTTGAGTGGATGTATGTCACGCCATTTGATAAGTCTAGAGTGCTTTTGACAGCGACCGATGCCAACGCCTCAGTTGCTCGTTAATCTTGCGCTTTATCAACTTGATAAAACTCTTGTTGGATGCTTCAGCTTGATCATTAGCATGTGCATAATATGGCAATGAATTTAAGAGTTTGATTTCCATACCGGCTGCAAATTGTTGGAACTCCTCCAAAATAAAGATTGTCCCTTGATTTGTGGTGATGGTCTGTGGAATCCCAAACCGATATATTATGTGTTTTTTGATGAACTCACTAGCATCGGCAGAAGTAACTCTTTTGAGTGGAACAACCTCTACCCATTTTGTGAAGTAGTTAGTGGCGGCTAATATGAACTTATGTCCTTTGCTTGACACTGGGTAGATTTGGCCGATCATATAAATGCCCCACCATATGAAGGGCCAAGGTTTAATTATCAGGTTCATTGCCTATGCGGGTGCCCTCCAAATAGCCCCAAACCTCTGATAGTCTTGGCACCCTTTATAATATTTTATGCAGTCCTCCACAATAGTCGACCAAAAGTAATCCGCCCTCCGAAGCAACCATTTCATTTTCTAGGCCAACTGGTGTGTTCCACATATGCCATCGTGTACCTCGCACATCACCACCTTAGCTTCTTCGATACTTATGCATTTAAGGAGGACCCCATCGGTCGTCCGATGGTACAAGTCTACTCTGAGCAGAACATATCTCGTTGGTTGATACCTGAGTTTTCTTGGTGCCGATGTCGAAGGATTTTTCAAATAATGATGACTATCGTACCTCCAATCATTGGCCTCTATTTCTGCAATCTCCACCTCGATCGACTTGTCCATCGGCTTATATTCTAATGACGTTTGGGCCAAGTCGTTTTCTTCTGAGTTCCGCTTCCTTGGGATATGAGTAAGAGTTACACTCCGGAAGCTTGACATTATGACTCGACACCGATCATGATATTCTTTCAGCATGCCATCTTTGCACTCGTACTCGTAGAGAATCTCCCAAAATTTCTATCATATCGGCGCCCACTTCTTCTAATAGTTGTAACCCTTTCAATACTGCTTCGTATTCAGCCTAGTTATTAGTGGAGAAAGGTTTGATGGTATATGCAAATTCGAATGATGCCCCTGAGAGGAAACAATCACCATGCCTATACCACATCCATGCTGACACATTGATCCGTCTAAGAATAAGGTCCATGATGTTGGCTCGACGTGAGTCACCGCCTCATCTCTATGATGGACTATGAATCGATTATTGTTTTTCCTTTTACCGCCTTAGCTGATTCATATCTAAGATCAAATTTAGTGAGATCGAGGACCCACTTTCTGATACGTCCTTTCAACATCGGGGCCGATAGCATAT
The DNA here is from genome assembly GCA_019279435.1 of Zizania palustris. NCBI lineage: Eukaryota > Viridiplantae > Streptophyta > Magnoliopsida > Poales > Poaceae > Zizania > Zizania palustris. The sequence goes on from JAAALK010000082.1 coordinate 27,074,826, forward strand.
ACTTGATGACATAGACCTTACATATCACCATGCACTCTGATGATAGCAGATAGTGTCAGTGTCTCAGTTTGGTGCATGAGAAGTATAGGCATAAATAGAGCTTCTCCACTACGGGGTATCAGGTCTCGACATCCATTAGTCTTCTACTGAGGTAGAAAATCACCCTTTCCTTCTTATCAATCTCCTGTACCAAGACCGATCCGATGGCTTGACCATCGGTTGACAAATATAACCTGAATGGAATCCCTTTCTGTAGCGACATAACATTGGAGGGGAAGCTAGGTATTATTTAATCTCGTCAAACGCCTTTTGCTGCTTTTCTCCCCGTATGAATTCCTGGTCAAGCTTCAACTTTAATAGTGGAGTGAATGACTCTATTTTTATTGAGAGGTTAGCTATGAATCTTTTGAGAAAATTTATCTTCCCGATTAGTGACCGCAACTTGGTTTTATCGGCAAGGGGTTGGGTCTTCTTAATTACCTCAATATCATGCTAGCTTATCTCAATCCCTCTTTCATGCACAATAAAGCCCAGAAACTTCCCCGTTGATACACCAATAGCGTACTCATCAGGGTTCAGTTTTAGTCCATACTTTTCGGCCCTCTCCAAGACTTGACATAGATTGGCCAAGTGATCTTGGGTACTGCTTGATTTTACCACGACGTCATCTATATATATTTCCACCAATAGGCCGATCAGGTCATGGAAAATATATCTCATGGCCCTCTAGTAAGTTGCTCTGGCATTTTTCAAGCCAAAGGTCATCACCACCCACTCATAAAGTCCAATAGTGCCCGGGCATCGGAAGGCCGTATTGTGGATATCTTCATCAGCCATGAAAATCTGGTTATAACCTGCATTCCCATCCATGAAGTTGATAATCTTGTGACTCGATGTGGCATCCACCAGCAAATCCATGATCGACATTAGGTATTCATGTTTTGGGGTTGCCTTATTTCGATCTCTGAAGTCAACACATATTTTAAACTTCCCACTTTTTCCATACTGACACAATGTTGGATACACACTCTGCGTATCGGCACAATCTTATGAATCTTGCATCATATAACCTTGTTACCTCGTCTTTGATATCTGTATATATTTCCGCTTTGAACCACCGAGTTTACTACTTAAATAGCCGACACCCTTGTCTTATTGGGAGCTTATGTTCTATGATCGATTGGCTTAGTCCTGACATTTCATGATATTCCCATGCGAAGAAATCCCAATATTCTTGTAATAATGCAATTAATTAATTATTTATTTCATCAGGAAGTTGAGCACTTCGGTTTTTCACCCGGTCTGATGTTTACCTCCTGTATCTCATCGGTTACAGTGAAGCCTTGATCGAGTTTACCTTCTGCTTCGTCCATGTCGCCTTCAAAGGGTAAGCTTGGGCTGTTCATTGCTGACTGGTTTGATTCCGTCATTTGATACTTCGAGAAGGTCACCGTCCCAAGCCTTACCGGATAGGTAGACAACTTCTTACATCTCCCATACTGATAAATTGACTATAGCCATGTTAACCGATTTATCGGCAGAGACTATTTCCACTTGATCACCAACCCATTGCATGATGCTATGATGCATTATCTATGTGATGCCCTAGCAATAAACTGTAGGATCCTTTCCCTTCTATGACGAAGAAGGAGGTCAGCATGGTCTTGCTCCCAACCGTCAATTATGTGTTTAGCACCCCCATCGTTTCTGATGAATTGCCGCTAAAATCCCTCAGTATCATATTGGTTTTTATGAGGTCCTCTGTTCCCTTTCCCAGCTTCCGAAAGGTGGCATATAACATCAAGTTGATGGCCTCTCCTCCATCTATCATCATCATGGACATCGTCTTGCCGTTGACTAGACCCTTTATGTAAAGAGGTCTCAGGTGCTGATGCTCGTGATCTTCTAGCTTGTCAAATACTGCCATCTACGGTGTTAACACTAGTTGGGCCATTATATCAGCTTGCTCGGCGTTAGCCTTAGGGGGCCCGATACTCTATAGGGAGGAAGAAAACTATGTTTACCCCTGCATCCTTTTTGTCATCGTGATTGGCCTTGTCCTTCACTCGCCATCACTTTTAATCCTTCGGGGCCAATCAATCTCGTTAATATGGATTTGTACCTTCAGCTCTCTCTACCGTAGGCGTTGTACTCTCCTCTTCTGATTCTTTGTGAATATCCCGCTGGAACACCACTATGGCTTTCCTATGGTAGCGCTGCTATCAACCGATTGACTGTTTTCCTTGGTGTTGATGGGTCCAAGCCTTTCAAGTATCGGCACTGTTGGCTGCGATAACCTCCGGTGGGTGGCCAACCTTTCCTAACTATGTGGATGAAGAAAGTATGCCCAAGAAAATTCCGGTGATCGAAAGTTCCGATAGGTGTATCGGAAGTTTCGTTTATTTTTGGGACTAGAGTCAGAGAGAAAAACTGATTTCAGAAGTTTTGATATGGTATTGGAAGTTCCGATGGTTGGATTCACGACATGAATCGGAAATTCCGATTTGGAATCGGATGTTCTGATTATTTTCTGGACTCGAGTCAGAGAGAAAAAGTTGCTTCGGAAGTTCCGATATGTTATCAGAAGTTTTGACGAGCCAGAAATTCCGATTTTGGAATCAGGAAATTTTACTGATCATAAGTTCTGAGGTGGGCGAAAACAGATATGATCTGCTATGGTATCATACTAAATCGAGAGACCAAAATACCTTGTCAAAAGTTTTGATCCAGGATCGGAAGTTCCGACGTGGGTAAAACAGATTGGATCTGTTAAAACACAAATCTGTTGTAATTGATTTGTGGGTTTCGAGATGTGGACGACCAGGGGCTCTTAGTCCTATATAAAGAGAGGAGGAGGTCTTAGAAGACAAGTAATTGCAAGTTTAGACCTAGCCACCAGGAAATTCTCTCCTCCCTTTCTTGATCTGAAAAGTTGAGATTGTGGATCTGCCGTTCTCATGTGCGGTGGTAGTACACCGTCGTGGGAAGTACTCCATCCCTGCATATGTGGATACCATGGAGGCATTGCTACAATAGCGATGCTCGTGGACTTCATCACGTGAACAACTTTGTCATCTTCACCGATTGGATTGGCGAGGAACGACCGGAACGAAGCGAGGATAGGCAAGGACACGCTTCCTCAACATCTTCTTTCGCTGCACCTAGCGCGTATCATGCTAGAAGGTACCAAATTTTTGAAATTTTTGGCTAGCGTAGCTTCCCCTTTCCCCTACAGTGGTATCAGAGCCTACATGCACAGTGTTCGATCTGGATCACTCATGTATGGAGATACATGGTGGAAAAACATATTAGATCTGTTTCTGTCCGCGACAAATCGGAAGTTCCAATGGCGGATCAGAAGTTTCGATACTGATTGGACGTTCCGATATCGAATAATGATTCAGTACAGAGAGCAATTTTTGCTACCAAGAATTCCGATGCACCCGAATTTGAAATTCTGAGCCTATTGAGCCGCGTTTTTTAGATCCAAATTTTAGTCACTCATAGATTCTTCACCTAACTTTGTTTTGCAGAGAATGTTGTGACTGTCTAGACCTTGGATAAATGTGATGTATGAGATGCATGCAATGTATGTAAATTAAATATGGCTTGCATGTCATGGTTATTTAAAGCTCAAGGCTGATGTAAATTTAAATACGGTTTGCATGTTGTTTCTGCGGTGCTTCAACCCATGTAACTATTATAGGCTTCTCGAGATAAACTAGTACACTTCATGGAGGGTGGGAGCACGCGCTCAATGATGGGAGCCATGGAGATGAAGATCACCATGTGAAGTGGGCCATGCTATGTCACATTTAATATGATTGCATGTGATGCTTTCTTATGTTCCTATTATACTATTCTTGCATGTTTCGTGTGTGCTAGGGACGTTACTATGCTAGAATAGTTTTCCCTCAAAAAATTAATTATTGATGCTCTTTCCAATAGCTGCACCCACCAAGGGTCTCGTTCATCAATAGTGGGTCTGCCAAAGCAAGGTGCTATCTTTTATCTTGACTAGTTGGGGAAGAAGTCATATTTCTGCACACATAGTAATGGTTTGCTTAATGGGGTTATCAAAATGGTTTTGGGCCTTGGAGCATAGAGTTGTCGTGGAGCATATAATGCTTCTCCAACGACAAGAATCACATACAATGTGATTAGCAAAGCGTTGCTTACCTATGTCACCTAGCTTCTAGTAGTGACGCCAAAGCTCATTAGGAGTTAGAATGAATATAGATCTTGCGCCACTATTAGTCAATAGAGGGAAAGTGACTGTTTTAAAATAGTGGAACATCTTTTATTGGATATAAGATAAACATTGCATAGTGTTGAACCTTGCATTTAATCTTTTGTAGATCATGGCACCTACTACTCCTTCTGTTAAGAGCACTCCAGTTTTTAATTTACGATCTATTCTTGAATGTGAGAAATTATTTGGAACAAACTTTATGGATTGGTATCGAAATTTGAGAATCGTTCTTAAACAATAGAAAAAGGATTATGTTTTAGATGTACCTCACCCTGATGAACCAGGAGAGGATGCTTCTATTGCAGAAAAGCATGCTTATGAGAAGCATGCTAGTGATTCCGTGGATGTTAGCTGTCTGATGCCCTCCTGCATTTCCTCCGAGTTTCAGAAACAATATGTGGAATGCGATGCTTACGATACGATCGTAGGTCTCAAGGGCATGTTTTAGAACCAGGCAAGGGCAGAGAGATACAATGTGTCTAAGTACTTGTTTGGGAGTAGGCTGGCTAAAGGGAGCCCAGTGAGTCCTCATGTGATCAGAATGATTCGTTACATTAAGACTCTAGAGAGACTAGGTACCCCACTGGATCCATACCTAGTTATTGATGTCATTCTCCAGTCGCTCCCACTGAGATTTGAGCCTTTCATCATGAATTACAACATGGTTGGACTAGAGAAGACACTAGCTGAGTTGCATGGGATGCTCAAGACTACCGAGGAGAGTATTAGGAAATCTCCAAATCATGTGATGGTGGTTTAGAAGGAGAGCAAAAAGAGAAAGAGGAATGACAAGGCTAAGACTACAAATTCGATCTCTAGTGCGAAGTCTAAACCGATTGGAAAATCCAAGTCGGGTCCTGCTGGCTCTGATGTGTGCCACGGCTAGGATAGGCAAGGACGTGCTTTCTCAACATATTCTTTCGCTGCACCTAGCGTGTCTTGTGATAGAAGGTACCGATCTATGATCTCATATGTGCATGCTTCTTGGGCTTTGGGGGAATTTTTGAAATTTCTAGCGAGCGTAGCTTCCCCTTTCCCCTATAGTGGCCTTGTCCTGTCAGTGCTCGGATCATGATCACCCTGCCACTTGTCTTCGCTGTTGCACTTAGGGCAGTCATCCATCAATGGCAAACAGAGCCCTTTATTCCAGTAGAATCTGAAGAACTCACAATTCCAATGGGGGTTGAATTGTGAGTACTCGTGATCATCCTCGCCATACATCCATTCTCTTGACATCCTCTCATATTTTCTGATCAGACCCGAGGAGGTGACACCACTATTGGTTGCCTTCTCTTCTTCGAGTGCGGGTCATCAGCGTGGTGCGCATGCACCATGTTGACCGGGAAGGGGTAACCGTCGATGTTCATCGACTTCTTCCCACCATCGAACTTGATTTGGCCTTGCTCCATGGCCGACTGGATCTATTGTCTAAACACTTTACATTTGTTAGTGTGCTGAGATGGGGAGTTGTGCCACTTACAATATTTCTTCAATTCATTAACGGATGGTATCACATGGTTTGGTGGCAACTGGATCTGCTTTTCTTTGAGAAATAGATCGAATATCCTATCGACCTTGCTGATGTCAAAATCATACTTCTCTTCTTTATCAACTGACTTCACCCATGGATATGCGACCTGCTTTTTTTCTAGGCCATTCGGCCAAACCGACTTCCACATCAGCCCCACTATCCTCAATGGAGTCCGAATGGGGTGCATGAGCATACACCACCTTCTTCTGATACTTGTCACTTTTTGCTTCCTAGAATCGCCTCTCATGGGCCGATACCCGTTGTACCAGGTGTGATAGGCTCTCAAACTCCTGCGATGAAAACCTTTCTTTTATCAGGTTCAAAAGCCCCCGGAATGCTAGCTCATCCAGTTGCGCATTACTGAGGTTCAAGCTATAGCACCTGCTTCTCACGTCGTGGAATCTTTGCACATAGTATTGCACCGATTCGTCCATCTTTTGCTTTACCACCGTCAAATCAGTGAGCTTCATCTCGTGTATGCTAGCAAGGGGATTTGGGTGTTGTGTATCCTTTCTAGGATATTTTGCGTCAGTTTTCTTTCTTCTTTAACTCTTTTCTTAAGTCTTTTTGTGTGTATTCATATCATGCATATTCACATATCACACTTTTGAGCTTGCTTCTGTTATATGATTGAACTGCTTTACTTATTCTAGATGGTACATCCTTTTGATTACTTGTCAATGATCATGTTTTGTTTCAGTTAACTTGATATGTCTGATATCTGTCATATGCATAGCTTTTATGCTTTAAACTTGAAAAATGATCACCATTGCTTCTGGTAACTAGCATGCGTAGGCTGAATGTTCCTGCTATCTGTTACATGCCTTGTAGCTAGTTCCTGACTTAGATACAAATATGCAACTTGGACATCTTTATGCTTTAAACATGGAAATGTGCTATAAAAATGATGAAAAATCAAGAAAAATGAAAATTCCATGCTTTTTTATGCATAACTTGAAAAGATCCAGGTGGGTTTGCTTTGTCGCATTACATTGTTCTGGACTGCGTACCATAGCACTTTGGTATGAACTAGGACAGTGTAGTGTATGCCAAGACCAATGTGTTAAGCTTCTGATGGTCCAGTTTTGGCCTAGGCTTGACTTGGTCGGTCAGCATAAGGTTTGACATGCAAATAACCCCTGGCAAAAATGAAAAAGGAAAAAGAAAAAGCCTGAAAACTTAAATGATAACAAGTTTGCTGAAGCACTTTGTTTTGGACAATGCTTATCTTGGTAGATATCAGTTAGCTTCTACATCTCATGTTTTACCTTGCTTGTCAACTGGAAAATGTGGTGATGCTTTTGTTTGAAAAAATTGAAAAATACGTGCTAATGACTTTCTTTAGATATCATCTATTGCACTGATCATGCCATGTGTCTTAGACAATATGTCTTTTGCTATACTTGTTAGATGTTGTAATTGCAGTCAATCATATCTAAGAAGCATGCTTTCTACACTCCACCTGCACCCCAGTTGTATTCATTGCATATTTTGAGGGGGAGTTGCATTTCAAAGGAGTCTCTGTCTTTTTAGAGTGCTTGATGAGTTCACTTGTCAACAAGGGGGAGAAATTTTGGGATAATTGTTTCAGGGGGAGTTTTTGTCCCGCTTGGCCTTACTCTTTTGATATCCTTGTTGATGTTTCTGAGATTGCACTCATTTTTGAGTTTTTACCTTTTGGTTAACCATAATGACCACTTCTTGCTTTTGTTTGGCTTTTGGTCATTAGGGTTAAACTTTTACTTTATTTTCTTCTGCTTTGTTTTCTTGTGCTTTGTTTTCGTGTTTCCACATATGTTCGCAGGTACTGAAGAGCTGAAGAAGTGAAGTGTTGACAATGCACTCATCAAGGGGGAGATTGAGGAGCCATGCTGAATAGCGTGGGCCTCATGGCTCCAGATATGATGAGTCATTATCAACGATAGTCAAAGAGGACTGAAAAGAGAGAAGACCTGCTGTGTCTGGGCCTCGTGTTCCTCAGGTACACGGGCAGCGAGTGACTGTCGGGCTGAGAGAGCTACGAAGTCGGGCTGGCCCAATTTTGGTACATGGGCTAGGAGCAGCAGAAGACTCACTGGGCTGTTGACCAGGATTGACTCAGGTACACAGGCGGTAAGCGATTGCCCGGCTAAGAGAGCTGCGGAGTCGGGCCGGCCCAATCCGGGTACCTGGTGCAAAGTTGGTGGAGGCTTTGTCAGTTTCGGCGCAAAACTAATGACCGCTGATCTTGTATCGGACTGTCCAGAAGAGAAGCCGTAGTCATTACAAAAGCTTAGCTTCCGGATGAGTCATCTGTAAATATGAGTTTAATATTTTGTCCCTAGGCCCACAGTCAGTCAGTCGAGTCTGTAAAAATATCCTAAGGGCAGTTTAGTCTTTTCTTTTATTTCAACGTTTGTAAAAAAACCCTAAGGAGCTGGTGGAATATTCCTAGCTATTGGGCAGCCTATAAATAGGGCCCCAATCCCTATGGTTAGGTCACCCTTTCAAGAAATCACTTTTTAATCAAGGATTGGGTCATTTTTGTTCCCTGCGTTCTCTCTCTTTCTCTCCTGTTCATGCGTGCGCCGCCAGGAAGTTTGCTGTTGTTTCTTCCTGAGTTCATCTTGATTTTTCTCTGGTCTGGATGATTTTATTCCTGCTATTGTGTGTGCAGCGTTTCATTAATAGCTCTGCAGTTTTGTGTTGCGTGCAGTCATTTTATTCCCAAGCAAATGCTCCTCTGGATACTTCATTTGTTCTTCACGTGAGAGTACTAGTTCATGTGTACTGTAGCAAGTAGTACTACTTTCCTGTAGCTACAGTGTGCTAGTACTCTAGCTTTGCTTTTTCCTGCATAGCCTTTTTGATCGAGTAGACAGAGCCTAGCCTTTCCTCTAGATGTTTCTGGCAAAGTCCCATGTCTTGTGCGAAGTTCTTCAGCTCAGTGAAGCAGGCTTCGACCTGACTTCTTTGAAGCCTTTGCCAAGAACTTTTAACTCTGAACTTGAACTGTGAATCTAGCTTCGAAGTGTGCTCTGTTCTAAGGTTTTGTTCTGACATACTTTGGCACTTTTGCGAAGCATACTCCGACAGGTTTTGTAGTGAGCTTCGAAGCATGTCTCTCTGGTAGACTTCGCAAGGAGTGTATCTCTGAGAAGTTTACAGCTGTTGTCATTTTTTTGGATCTCAATTTGTGGGTTCGAAGTTTGCTATTCGAAGTGTGTTTGTGGACTTCGACTTCTTATGTGACAACACCTGCAGACTCTGTTTCAAAGTTGGTCTGTGTTTCGAAGTTTACCATTCCAATACTTATGCTTCGATCTAGCTAGCTTCGATGGTAGCGTTGTAGGCTTTGATTTGGTCTTGCTGCTGTGTTTGGCTTCGCTCCTTCTTTCGAAGCTTGTTTTGCTGTGAACTTTGTTCGAAGCTTTCTGATCGGAGTATAGGCTTCGAAGCTTTGGTTCCGAAGGTACTCTGCAGTTAGTCTTCGAAGTATATTGTTCGAAGCAGGCTTCGATACTTTCATACTTCGCCCCGAAGCATACTTCACTTTCTGTCTTGTTCGAACTAGGTTAGTTTCCACATACCTTCGGCACTTCCACGACAGCCTTCGACAAGGGACCCCAAAGCAGGCTTCGATACCGCGAAGCAGGCTTCGTCACTACGAAGCAGGCTTCGCCAAGTTTCGAACAAGAGACAAATTTGAATAGTAACTTATCATCTCTCTTCATGTACACTTAGATCATCTGCTGAGAAGTTTGATCTGCCATGTTTTGTATATTTTGTTTATCTGCCTATTAGCACTGGATTGGTGTTTCTCTGTTTTTGACACCAGTCGTTTCTAGGCTAGATACTTTTAGGCTTGGGTGATCTGTTCTGCTGCTTAGTCTCTTGAGGTGCGTTGGGTGTTGGGAATAGGCCATTGATTCGAAATAATTTTTAGGCGCCCATTCACCCCCCTCTTTTCGCTACTTTCGGTCCTACGGTGGGGAGCCCTCGGGATGGTGCCTCCTCCTCTGCCAGATTTTACCTCGACCAGAGCAGCTCCTCAAAATCGGAAAGCCGTCACAGAACCTCCGAAGAAGGTCAGCAAGACCCCACCGAAGAAGAAGAAAGTTGCGAAGATCCCTCCGCAGCTGGCTCCAGACTCGTCTACTTCATCTTTGGATGTTCGAAGCTCGGCCTCGGAGGATTCCGAGGACTCCAACGCCCATCTGGCGTAGACCTTCGAGAACTATCTCTTGGAGGGTGATGAAGATGCTACAGGGGTCCCAGTCGAAACTTCTGCTCGGGAGGTTGCAGAGGTAGACTCGACACTCACACCTGTGCCCACTGTCATGGACTTGGAGCCGAACCCCATCGCCCCCAACTCGCCCATACCCGGGGTGATCACGGCGGAGGTCGAGGCTCCAGCGGAAAACACGCCGGTGAGGAGCCATGCTGAATAGCGTGGGCCTCATGGCTTCAGATGTGATGAGTCATTGTCAACGATAGTCAAAGAGGACTGAAAAGAGAGAAGACCTGCTGTGTCTGGGCTGCGTGTGACTCAGGTACACGGGCAGCGAGCGAGTATCGGGCAGAGGGGCCGCGAAGTCGGGCTAGCCCAATCCAGGTACATGGGCCAGGAGCAGCAGAAGACCCACTAGGTTGTTGACCAGGATTGACTCAGGTACACGGGCAGTGAGCGATTGCCGGGCTGAGAGAGCTACGGAGTCGGGCCGGCCCAATCCGGGTACCTGGTGCAAATTCGGTGGAGGCTTTGTCAGTTTCGGCGCAAAACTGACGACTGCTGATCTTGTATCAGACTGTCCAGAAGAGAAGCCGTAGTCGCTATGAAAACTTAGCTTCCGGATAAGTCATCTGTAAATAGGAGTTTACCATTTTGTCCCTAGGCCCACAGTTAGTCAGTCGAGTCTGTAAAAATTTCCTAATGGCAGTTTAGTCTTGTCCTTTATTTCAGCGTCTGTAAAAAACTCTAAGGTGCTGGTGGAATATTCCTAGCTATTGGGCAGCCTATAAATAGGGCCCCAATCCCTAGGGTTAGGTCACCCTTTCAAGAAATAAATTTTAATCAAGGATTGGGTCATTTTGTGTTTCCTGCTCATTCTCCTGTTCATGCGTGCGCCGCTAGGAAGATTGCTCGTGTTTCTTCGTGAGTTCATCTTGATTCTTCTCTGGTCTTGATGATTTGTTTCCTGCTGTTTTGTGTGCAGCATTTCGTTAATAGCTCTGTAGTTTCGTTTTGCGTGCAGCTATTTTATTCCTGAGCGAATGTTCTCTGTTACTTCTGTTCTTTGTGTAAGTAGTACTAGTTCTTGCATACAGCAAGTAGTACCTACTCCCTGTAGCAACAGTACGCTAGTACTCTAGCTTTGCCTTTTACTGCATAGCCTTTTTGATCAAGTAAACAGAGTCTTGAATTTATCTGGCTATTTCTGGCGAAGCCCCATGTTTTGTGCGAAATCCTTCTGTTCTGTGAAATGGGCTTCGAGTTAATCTGCGAAGGTACACTTCGACTCGAGCTCTCCGAAGTCAATACTTCGACAGGCTTCGAAGTTAGCTTCGTAGCATGTATCTCTGGTAGACTTCGCTCGAAGTGTGTTTTCTGAGGTCTTTCTGCTGCTGTCTTTTTCGAGGGTCACAGTTTGTGGGTTCGTAGCTTGTCATTTGAAGTTAATCCTCGGTTCGAAGGTTACCACTTCGGTAGTCATACCTCGATCAAAGCTAGCTTCAAAGGTAGAGTGTTGGCTTCGATTTGGTCTTACTGCTTTGTGTTTGGCTTCGCTTCTCTTTCGAAGGTTGCTTTTCTGCAAACTGTTTTTGAAGTTGTCTGATCGGAGTATAGACTTCAAAGTACTCTGTTCGAAGCAGGCTTCGATACTTTCATACTTCGCACTAAAGCATACTTCGCTTTCAGCCATACTCGAACTAGGATAGTTTCCACAAACCTTCGGCACTTCCACGACAACCTTCGACAAGGGGCCTCGAAGTAGGCTTCGTCACTGCGAAGCAGGCTTCGTCACCGCGAAGCAGGCTTCGTCACCGCGAAGCAGGCTTCGCCAAGTTTCGAACAGGAGACAAATTCTAAACAGTAACTATTCATCTCTCATCATGTACACTTAGATCATCTGCTGAGAAGTTTGATCTACCATGTTTTAAATATTTCATCTATCTGCCTATTAGCACTGTATTGGTGTTTCTCTGTCTAGGACACCAGTCGTTTCTAGGCTAGATACTGTTTCTCTGTATTAGGCGATTTGTTCATGTTTTGCTGCACAGTCTTTTGAGGTGCGTTGGGTGTTGGGAGTAGGCCATAAATTCGAAAGAATTTTTGGCGCCCATTCACCCCCCTCTGTTCGCTACTTTCAGTCCTACAAGTGGTATCAGAGCCTGGTTAGGGTTTTTCCATACCTTAACCGGTTCTAAACCCCATTAGTGATCATGACTTCTCCTGGCAAAGTCCCATCCTTGGAAACTTATGGCTATAATTATTGGAAGACTCGCATGCGAGCCTATCTTATGAGCCAAGGCTCGGACATCTGGGACATTTGCGTTCACGCTACGTTCATTATATTGCCAGTTGCTGAGCATGGTACTCCTGGTATCATTGCCCAGCATCTGAACAATAGTAAGGCTGTGAACATCTTGTTTTCTGGTTTAGGTCCCACTGAGTTTGAGCGTGTGAGTCATCTCTCCACTGCGAGAGAGATCTGGGCTACCCTCAAGGCACACCATGAGGGAACACCCCAGGTCAAGGCTCGGCTTTATCAGACCTACCGACGTGAATATGAAAATTTCACACAAAAGCCGGGTGAATCTGTTGAGGCCTTGTTTGGTCGTTTTCAATCGATCATAAACAAGCTTCGGGACAACAAGGCTGAGGGTGATCAGTTAGTCTCAGATCACGAGCAGGCGCTCAAGGTTCTCCATACCTTGGACCCAAAGATCAGGGAGATCAAGGTATCCTCTATCATTGAGAGCACATCTTATGATACCTTGACCATTTCTGAGTTGTTTAGCAAGCTGAAGGCCACTGAGTTTGATATTCGGTTGAGATCAAATCTCACTGGCTCTGGATCAAAGTCTTTGGCCCTTGCTACACCTTCTGTTGATCCTTCTTTTGTGAGCTGTGATGTGTTCTCCTTGATGTCTATCACTGAGGACTAGCTTGAGTCTTTGGGAGATGATGACCTGTGTCTCTTTAACAACCGGGTGCGTCGTGTTTATGACAAAAGGATGTTCAAAAGACACGGCACAAAATCCGGGTGCTTTGAGTGTGGTGACCCAGGACACTTCATCGCCGACTGCCCCAAGCACAATGGACACAAGAAGGGCACCGGTGGTGGCTTTCATGACTCTGGCAAGCACGACAGCTCCTCCTTCAACAAGGGCAAGCCAAAGACCAGATTCTTCAGAAAGGCCCTGAAGGACTACCGGCGTGAGAACAAGAAGCGCGACAAGGCTTTCTTCGCCGAGATGGAGAAGAGCTACTCCAAGCGGTCCACATCTTCTTCCTCTTCATCGAGCTCGAGTGATGAGGAGATCATCATCAGGAAGGGGAAGGACAAGGACGATCCGACGAGCCTTTGCTTCATGGCCTTCGGGGACAGACCGAAGAGCCGCTCACATCAGCGCCGAAGATCCCGCAAGAGCTTCTGCTCAATGGCTCTTGGGGATAAGGAAGAGAAGAGCTCCTTCGATGACTCCGATGACGACAACGAAAAGGTATGATCTTATGAACGCGAAATCGTTGATTTACTTGAAAGCAATCATCAGGAGTTAAAATATCGAGAAAAACTGCTTAGGGGAGCTAAGAAGATGATAGATGAGTTTGAGAGTGAGCTTGCCGTGGCCAACGGCAGAATGGAGAGTCTATCTTCTTCCCCCTGCTTGGGTGATAGCAGTGAGTGCCCGAAGTGTGAGGTGCTTCTTTGTGACTTGTCGACTCTGAAGTCCAAGTACACAGAAAGGGTTGATGAGAGGGACGTTTTGGCCACTAAGCTTGAAAGTGCTCAGCTGGAGCTGAAAAATGCTCAAGCCACTGTCGTCGCACCCTGTGCTGATTGCCCATCTCATCTAGCTGTCTTAGCTGAGCTGAAAGCAAAGGGCAATGAGCATTTGGGGGATTTGGAGAGAGTGAGAGCTGAGCTGGCACAGACTAGGCTAGAGCTTGAGACACTGTCAGTTCCACCCACTGTCTGTGAGAACTGCCTGTCTCTTAGACTGGAGTTGATTAAGCTGAAAGCCGAGAAGTCTGTCTAGGTAGATAGCGAGTGTGAGACCTGCTTGTCTTAGGTGGAGGTTCTAGCTTCCTTGAGAGAGGAGCTAGCTGATTCTCAGAATGAGAATTTTATCTTCGTTCTATCCCGAGTTGGATCAGTGCCTGAGAGCCACAGCTCGGCATGATGATCCAGCAGTTCAAGAGGCAGGATGGGTTTGGGGTAGGTTACACCCATACCAAGGCTGACTTTGAGAGTGCCATTAGCCGGGCAGTGGAGTGGAGTAAAATGACTCCTGAGCAGAGATATCCCAAGACTCACTCCACTGAGTCTTCCCAGGCTAGTCAGCCCAAGGATGGAGTGATCCATGAACAGCCCAAAGCTCCACCCAAGAAGCCCATCTGGGTTCCAAAGCCCAAACACCTCCACACTTCTCTTGACTCTCTTCCAGGACCCTCTCAACCCAAGAAGACTACACCAAACACCACTAAGCCCAAGAATCCCAAGCCTCAACCACATCCCAAGAATCCCACCTACCATTGTGAGTATTGTCAGAGAGAAGGGCATCTTGCAGAATTTTGCTTCAGGAGGAAGCGGGTTGAGAGAGCAGAGCGTGCTCGTGGTGGTCAGGAGCAGTTCTACCAGCAGGGTGGTAGACTGCGTGTTCCTCGACGCGGGGAGAGGCTGGAGGCCAGGCCGCGTCGTGTAGGTGGTGGTAGAGGAGACGACTTTCATGCCCGTGCTCCAGTTGGTGGTGTTCGTTCAGGTAGAGCTCCAGGCCGTTTTGGCTACTGTCCTGGACCTCGTGGCCGAGGTTTTAGGCAGAACCATGGACCGCGCTTTGAGCCGCGCTTTGGTCCAAATTCTTCTTATGGTTTTCGCTTTCCGTCTTTTGAGCAGATGGCTCGACACTAGTTTAGTACTTTTGCTAAACCTAGTGCCAGACCATTTGCTCCCCCTTACAACCAGAGATTGTGCAGGATCGGGGACTGGAGGATGTTTGGATCATGGACTCAGGATGATCTTGCCACATGACGGGACATCGCAGATGGTTCTCTAGTCTCACTCCCCCGAGCTCCAAAGAGTACATCACTTTTGGGAACAGTGGTCAAGGGAAAGTAAGTGGCATCGGCTCAATTCACATTTTAGATCATTTCTCTTTGAAGAATGTTGCCTTTAGTTAAAAATTTGAACTTTAACTTGATTTCTGTTTCGCAACTTCTTGAGGATGGTTTGGAAGTGCGTTTTAAGAAGGGCAATTCTTCTGTGTTTGATTCTAGAGGGTCTTTGATTTGCTAGATCTTACCATTTGGTAAAGTTTTTCGAATGGACTTCTCTAGTTCTTTTGGCCCTTCTCGCTGTTTGATTGCTGGATCTTCTTCTGAGCTCTGGAAGTGGCATAGGAGGTTAGGTCATTTGAGTTTTGATCTGCTAGTCAGGTTAAGCTCTATGGACCTCATCAGAGGATTGCCCAAGCTTAAAATGGAGAAAGATCTAGTTTGTCATCCCTGTCGTCATGGGAAAATGGTTGCCGCTTCTCACTCACCTGTGACTCAGGTGATGACTTTGTATCTGGGTGAGCTATTACACATGGACACTGTAGGTCCAGCTCGGGTACGCTCAGTCGGTGGAAAATGGTACGCGCTTGTGATTGTTGACGACTTTTCTCGATTCTCGTGGGTTTTCTTTTTGGAATCTAAGGATGAAACTTTTCAGTTTGTTCATGACCTGATTTTGAAGCCGAAGAATTAGAACAATGGTCGGATGCGAGCAATTCGCTCCGACAACGACTCTGAGTTCAAGAACTCTCAGTTCGTCAGCTTCTGTAGTGATCAGGGTCTTGACCATCAGTTTTCTGCTCCTTACACTCCCCCACAGAACGGCGTTGTGGAACGAAAGAACCGCACACTAGTCGAGATGGTCAGGACGATGCTCGATGAGCACAGGACTCCTAGGCATTTTTGGGCTGAAGCCATGAACACGGCTTGCTATCTGGCCAACCGCATTTTTCTTCGAGCTTACTTAGGTAAGACATCATATGAGTTGCGGTTTGGCAGACAACCCAAGGTGAGCCACTTGCGAGCGTTTGGCTGCAAGTGCTTTGTGCTCAAGAAGGGAGGGCATTTGGACAAGTTTGAGTCTCGTTGCTGGGACGGAGTTTTTCTTGGCTACGCTTTACATTCTCGAGATTTCTGTGTTTGGAACCTCGACTCCCAGCAGCTTGTCGAGACTTGTGAGGTTTCTTTTGACGAATCCTTGTCTTCTTTAACTCCTTCTTTTGAGCTTTCTGGCAATGATGAGCTCGGAGAGTCCATCTTCGAGGAAGATGAGGATACTCCAGCTGCTGATGAGGGTGGGCCTTCTGCGCCTCCTACAGAGCCCACACCTTCAGAGACTTCGACTGAGGACGAGGGCGGACCTCTGATCACTTCTTCCACTTCGATCGAGCCACCTCAGTCGAGTCCAGAGGTGCCAGCTGCTGACTCCGGTGAGGTGACTTCAGATCACCAGGGATCCTGAGCAGTTCAGCGTGATCACCCCTCAGAGCTCATCATTGGTGATTTGACTGAGAGAACTTTACGTTCATCTAGTACCTCTCTTGCTGTGTTTGCTGAATCTGCTTTTGTTGCATCTTTTGAGCCTAGAGACATTTCTCATGCTCTTTCTTATTCTAATTGGATTAAAGCTATGCAAGAAGAGCTTGAGAATTTTGTCCGTAATCGGGTTTGGACACTAGTTGAGCCACCACCAGGATGCAACCCCATAGGCACCAAGTGGGTGTTCAAGAACAAACAAGGTGAAGATGGGGTTGTGGTGTGCAACAAAGCTCGACTAGTTGCCCAGGGTTTTTGCCAGAAGGAAGGTATTGATTTTGAAGAAACTTTCGCCCCTGTTGCCCATCTTGAGTCCATTCGCATTCTTTTAGCTTTTGCCGTTTCGAAGGGTTTTAAGCTTTTTCAAATGGACGTCAAGAGTGCTTTTCTGAACGGGTATATAGAGGAGGAAGTGTATGTTAGGCAGCCCCCTGGTTTTGAGAACCCTAAGTTTCCTTGACATGTTTTTAAGCTGCAAAAGGCTTTATACGGTTTGAAGCAAGCCCCCAGGGCTTGGTATGACCGGTTAAAGCAGTTTTTGTTGGGGAAGGGCTTTGTGATTGGTTCTGTGGATAAGACTCTCTTCTTGCTCAGAGATGCTTTAGATTTCTTAGTCACTCAGATTTACGTGGACGATATTATCTTTGGCGGTACTAGTAATGATCTTGTGTCCAAGTTTTCAAAGTAGATGCACAACGAGTTTGAGATGAGCCTCATGGGTGAGCTCAAGTACTTCTTAGGCCTCCAGATCAAGCAGACCAAGGACGACACCTTCGTCCACCAAGGTAAGTACACTCGTGACATGTTGAAAAAATTTGACTTTGGTGGAGAGCTGAAACCGCAGATGACCCCGATGGGCACATCTGGTGGCCTGGACAAGGACGAGAGCGGCATCAAGGTCAACGAGAGAGAGTTTCAAGGGATGATCGGTTCGCTGTTATACTTAACGGCGACAAGACCAGACATTTAGTTCACCGTGGGGTTGTGCGCGCGCTTCTAGTCTTCACCACGCGCGTCTCATCGGCAGGCTGTCAAGCGCATCTTCAGGTATCTTACCTATGCGCCTGATCTTGGTCTTTATTATTCAGCATCATCATCTCTTGATTTATCTGGCTTTTCGGACGCTGACTTTGGTGGGTGCCGGTTGGATCGCAAGTCGACTTCCGGTACTTGCCAGTTTCTTGGTTCATCTCTTGTGTCTTGGTCTTCTCGAAAGCAATCTGGAGTTGCTCTTTTGACCACTGAGGCTGAGTATGTAGCTGCTGCTAGCTGCTGCTCACAGTTGGTTTGGATGATTTCCACTCTGCGAGACTTTGAGTTGTTATTTCCTACCAGAGTTCCTTTGTTTAGCGACAGCACCAGTGCAATTAGTGTAGGGAAAAACCCTTGTCTCCATTCAAAAACCAAACATATTGATGTGCGCTTTCACTTTCTGAGGGATCAATATGAGAAAGGTGTCATTGACCTTGTTCATGTTGATACCCATCATCAGTTGGCTGACATTTTCACCAAACCCCTAGATCAGTCTACTTTTGAGCGTTTACGAGGGGATTTGGGTGTTGTGTATCCTTTCTAGGATATTTCGCGTCAGTTTTTCTTTCTTCTTTACTCTTTTCTTGAGTCTTTTTGTGTGTGTTCATATCATACATATTCACATATCACACTTTTGAGCTGCTTCTGTTATATGATTGAACTGCTTTACTTATTCTAGCTGGTACATGCTTTTGAATACTTGTCAATGATCATGCTTTGGTTCAGTTCACTTGATATGTCTGATATCTGTCATATGCATGGCTTTTATGCTTTAAACTTGAAAAATGATCACCATTTCTTCTGGTAACTAGCATGTGTAGGCTGAGTGCTTTTGCTATCTATTACATGCCTTGTAGCTAGTTCCTCACATAGATGCAGATATGCAACTTGGACATCTTTATGCTTTAACATGGAAAATGTGCTATAAAAATGATAAAAATCAAAAATGAATGAAAATTCCATGCCTTTTTATGCTTGAGTTGAAAAGATCCAAGTGGGTTTGCTTTGTCGCATTGCATTGTTCTGGACTGCTTACCATAGCACTTTGGTATGAACTAGGACAATGTAGTGTATGCCAAGACCAATGTCTTAAGCTTCCGATGGTCCAGTTCTGGCCTAGGCTAGACTTGGTCGGTTAGCATAAGGTTTGACATGCAAATAACCCTTGGCAAAAATGAAAAAGCCTGAAAATTAAAAAGACAACAAGTTTACTGAAGCACTTTGTTTTGGACAATGCTTATCTTGGTAGATATCAGTTAGCTTCTGCATCTCATGCTTTACCTTGCTTGTCAACTGGAAAATGTGGTGATGCTTTTGTTTGCAAAAACTGAAAAATGCGTGCTAATGACTTTCTTTAGATATCATCTGTTGCACTGATCATGCCATGTGTCTTAGATAGTATGTCTTTTGCTATACTTGTTAGATGTTGTAATTGCAGTCAATCATATCTGAGAAGCATGCTTTCTTCACTCCACCTGCACCCCAGTTGCATTCATTGCATATTTTGAGGGAGAGTTGCGTTTCAGGGGGAGTCTGTGTCTCTTTTCGAGTGCTTGATGAGTTCACTTATCAACAATGGGGAGAAATTTTGGGAGAAGAGTTTAAGGGGGAGTTTTGGCTTTCTCTGGGATTTGTTTCAGGGGGAGTTTTTGTCCCGTTTGTCCTTACTCTTTTGTTATCCTTGTTGATGATTCTGAGATTGCACTCGTTTTGAGCTTTTGCCTTTGGTTAACCATAATGACCGCTTCTTGCTTTTGTTCGGCTTTTGGTCATTAGGGTTAAACTTTTAGTTTATTTTTCTTCTTCCTTGTTTTCTTGTGCTTTGTTTTCGTGTTTCCACATGTGTTCGTAGGTACTGAAGAGCTGAAGAAGTGAAGTGTTGACAATGCACTCATCAAGGGGGAGATTGAGGAGCCATGCTAATAGCGTGGGCCTCATGGCTTCAGATGTGATGAGTCATTGTCAACGATAGTCAAAGAGGACTGAAAAGAGAGAAGACCTGCTGTGTCTGGGCCGCGTGTGACTCAGGTACACGGGCAGAGAGCGACTGTCGGGCAAAGGGGCCGCGAAGTCGGGCTGGCCCAATCCGGGTACATGGGCCAGGAGTAGCAGAAGACCCACTGGGTTGTTGACCAGGATTGACTCAGTTACACGGGCGGAGAGTGATTGCCGGGCTGAGAGAGCTGCGGAGTCGGGCTGGCCCAATCCGGGTACCTGGTGCAAAGTCGGTGGAGGCTTTATCAGTTTCGGCGCAAAACTGACGACCACTGATCTTGTATCAGACTGTCCAGAAGAGAAGCAGTAGTCGCTACGAAAGCTTAGCTTCCGGATAAGCCATCTGTAAATAGGAGTTTACCATTTTTTTCCCTAGGCCCACAGTCAGTCAGTCGAGTTTGTAAAAATTTCCTAAGGGCAGTTTAGTCTTTTCCTTTATTTCAGCGTCTGTAAAAAACCCTAAGGGGCTGGTGGAATATTCCTGGCTATTGGGCAGCCTATAAATAGGGCCCCAATCCCTAGGGTTAGGTCACCCTTTCAAGAAATCACTTTTTAATCAAGGATTGGGTCATTTTGTGTTTCCTGCTCATTCTCCTGTTCATGCGTGCGCCGCCAGGAAGATTGCTCGTGTTTCTTCATGAGTTCATCTTGATTCTTCTCTGGTCTGGATGATTTTGTTCCTACTGTTTTGTGTGCAGCATTTCGTTAATAGCTCTACAGTTTCGTTTTGCGTGCGGCTATTTTATTCCTGAGCGAATGTTCTCTATTGCTTCTGTTCTTTGTGTAAGTAGTACTAGTTCTTGCATTCAACAAGTAGTACCTACTCCCTGTAGCAACAGTACGCTAGTACTCTAGCTTTGCCTTTTACTGCATAGCCTTTTTGATCGAGTAAACAGAGTCTTGAATTTATCTGGCTATTTCTGGCGAAGCACCATGTTTTGTGCGAAATCCTTCTGTTCTGGAAACGGGCTTTGAGTTAATCTGCGAAGGGACACTTCGACTCGAGCTCTCCAAAGTCAATACTTCGACAGGCTTCGAAGTTAGCTTCGTAGCATGTCTCTCTGGTAGACTTCGCTCGGAGTGTGTTTTCTGAGGTCTTTCCGCTGCTGTCTTTTTCGAGGGTCACGGTTTGTGGGTTCGTAGCTTGTCATTCGAAGTTAGTCCTCGGTTCGAGGGTTACCACTTCGGTAGTCATACCTCGATCAAAGCTAGCTTCGAAGGTAGAGTGTTGGCTTTGATTTGGTCTTACTGCTGTGTGTTTGGCTTCGCTTCTCTTTCGAAGGTTGCTTTTCTGCAAACTGTGTTCGAAGCTGTCTGATCGGAGTATAGACTTCAAAGTACTCTGTTCGAAGCAGGCTTCGATACTTTCATACTTCGCACTAAAGCATACTTCGCTTTCTGCCATACTCGAACTAGGCTAGTTTCCACAAACCTTCGGCACTTCCACGATAGCCTTCGACAAGGGGCCTCGAAGTAGGCTTCGTCACTGCGAATCTGGCTTCGACACCGCGAAGCAGGCTTCGCCAAGTTTCGAACAGGAGACAAATTCTGAACAGTAACTACTCATCTCTCATCATGTACACTTAGATCATCTGCTGAGAAGTTTGATCTGCCATGTTTTGAATATTTCGTCTATCTGCCTATTAGCACTGTATTGGTGTTTCTCTGTCTAGGACACCGGTCGTTTCTAAGCTAGATACTGTTTGGATTAGGCGATCTGTTCATGTTTTGCTGCACAGTCTTTTGAGGTGCGTTGGGTGTTGGGAGTAGGCGATAAATTCGAAAGAATTTTTGGCACCCATTCACCCCCCTCTGGTCGCTACTTTCGGTCCTACAACTGGAGAGGACTTCGGGAGACGACATCGACGATATCCTCCGGATGTACGAAGTCCTAGAGGATCTGACGATCTTGCCTCACGGTGCCTCCGAAGGTATACTTCGAATCTTTTACCTTGGTTGATTCCTGCAACAATTTGAACTTGTGAATGCTCACCTATACCTTGGTACCGTAGGTACATCGAAGGGCGACGAAGCCCCGGCCGCACGCGAAGTCCTAGCTTCTTCGGAGGTCATGGTTCCGATGGACACCTCGACTCCGCTGGACGCCCCGACCCGGTGACGGGGGCCGTTCCTGCCGACGCGGCTCTGGCGACCGAGGTAGCCCCTGCTTATGTGGCTCCCACTGGAGGGGTAGCCATCGAAGGACAAGCTACTTCTGCCGCAGTCGCGCCGCCTGCCTTCGTGCCGGGGAGGGGCAAAAGCATGTCTAGCCTCGGGCTCCCTCCCGGCCCAACGACTACCTCGGCCAGCAACTCGGAGGAGGAGGCCACGGCGGACGATCGCCAGGCTTCGTCTTGGCTTCCTCTGCTGGCTTCGTTCTTGGAACACCGGACCGGCCTCCGGGCGCTCCTGGAGCCCTTGGCGGAGAAAAGCCAAGACATCGCCAATTCTGATTTGGTTTCTGCCCTGAGCGAAGCCAGGGCTCCGGTGCTCAACATGGCCCTCGAAAGGGCTGCCCTTCAGGTATGAAAAGCACCACAACTATTTCTGATTAGTAACTGTGAATGCTTCGTACTTGTTCTTTTTTGCAGCAATTCGTCCTTGCTAGAGCGGCAGTGACTTCCAATGAAGTCGAAACCAATCGACTCAAAAGGAAGGTTACCACCCTCCAAACCGCGCTCAAAGGGTCCTATGAAAGATCACTTCGGTTGGAGGAAGAAGTCCTTGAAGAATGGAGGGCCAGGGCTGAAGCCGACGAAGCCCTCCGATTAGCGAGGCAAGACAGCGACGCGCTCCGGACCTCGGCCCAAGAAGCTGAAGCCGAGTGCGTAGTGCTCCGAGCGGAGGTTGAGAAGCTCCAGAAAGCGGCGGCCACTTCGAGCGCCCAGCTGGTAGAGCTACAAGGGTCTCTCAATCAAGCGATGGCCTAGAAAAGCTCCTTGCTGCTCCAAGTGGCTGAAGTGTCTGCTACTGCAGCGGGGCTGGAGACAGCGGAGAAGAATAATGCCAGTGCAGCGGAACGTACCTTGGATGCCCTTCAGGGTACCTTGGAATATTTCGGCACTATGTGTCGTTTGTCCTCTGCGGCGGCCAGCGAACCCTCGACCGGAAACTGAAGAGGATTCAAGTGGCGGCATCGCTGATGATGAACTCCGGTGTCTGGTACGGAGAGATCTCCGGCCAGTGTGCCAGAATTGGAGTTCTCCGCCACCTCGAAGCCCTTCAGATCCCCCTCACTCCAGTCGGGGGTTCGACCCCCGGAAGCTTTGCCTCCGAGAACATGCTGCACCCATCTTCAGACGTAGCCTTGGCCTGGGAAGCTTTCCGGTCAACCTGGAAGATGGAACAAAAGGCTGCGACCAATGCTTGGATCGACGAGGCCCGCCGGCAGAAGCAAGCACAGACGAGGCCACTGCTCCCAGCCTCGCCAGCTCTGGCACCACCTGCTCCACCAACCGACCAGTAGGTCTAGCTTATAGGGCAATTATGTATAAGAACTCTTGTAAAGACCCTTGCATTAATAAAAAGTTTATAAACAAAAAGCTTGTTTGGATGTTTTGCTCCTTTAGGTTTTGTCATGCGCCTCGGAACCTGACTTCGAAGTACTGGACTTTACCGAAGGGCTCCGAAAGGAGTGGGCAAGCCTTGAGAGCTTAAAGCCCTACCGCCGCCCACGCTTCTCTGTTCCTCGCGGAGACAAAGGGGAGGTAACCTCCGAGGTTTTTCAAGAGGTCTTAGCTTATATCAAGGAAGAGGAAAAAGAGAAGGCATCTTCATCCTCCGAACACATGGATTGGTCCGACTCAGAGTACCAAGCTGAAAACTTTGCGGAGGCTAGCTCCGACAGACTTCTGACTTGGGCCGAGCTTCAAGAGGAGCAAAAGAAACTGCGAGCCTCGAAGAAGAAGAGAAGCACTCATACCAAAAGGACAATCCCAGCGGCTTCGAGCTCGGAAGGACGAAGTAGCCGGAGAGGTAGCTCTAAAGGCCGACAGGGTCTTCAATTTTTCTTAGGCTTGGACCAAAACTTCTCTTGATGTACGAGTACTATGAATTAATGTGAATTGCACCGAAAGCATCTTGTTTGTTCTTTACCCTCCTACCCCTCCTTGTGGGTGGGGGATCTTTTGCACTGCAAAGAGGTTCGTCGGACACAATGACGCGCCGAACAACCCAATGCTTCGCACCACACTTTATCATCCGTATTTTACTTTTTCGTAGGGTTCTTCGAACATAGTTTCCTATTATGGTTTCCTAAGTTTCGAAGTTGGATCTACCTCTATAGGGTTTTATACTTGTCGCTTTGGACTTAAAAAGTGTCTCATTGACCGGAGCCTTGAAACCTTATTACTTGGTCACCTTCGACTCTTTTACAGATTCTTCGAACCCGTAGGCCGGAAATCTGTTCTTTTAAAGTCCTTAGACTCTTCTACGGACCCTAACAAGCCAGAGCCTGGAATCCGTAGGCTGGCCACCTTCGGCTCTTTTACAGATACTTCGAACCCGGAGGCCAGAAATCTATTCTTTTTAAAGTCCTTAGACTCTTCTACGGATCCTAACAAGCCAGAGCCTGGAATCCGTAGGCTGGCCACCTTCGGCTCTTTTATAGATACTTCGAACCCGAAGGCCAGAAATCTGCTCTTTTTAACGTCCTTAGACTCTTCTACGGATCCTAACAAGCTGGAGCCTGGAATCCGTAGGCTGGCCACCTTCGGTTCTTTTAAATATACTTCGAACCTGGAGGCCGAAAATCTGCTCTTTTTAAAGTCCTTAGACTCTTCTATCGATCCTAACAAGCCGAAGCCTGGAATCCGTAGGCTAGCAGCGAAGCCCTCGAACCCATGGTTCGCAGGCTGTTGCCCGGGTCTTGGGAAAGATGCTTGACCCTGCAAGCATCTCCGTCCTCCCGATGCGTCCACCCGGAGTAAGGGATACTCGAAGAGCAAACAAAATTCGACCTTCCACTTTATTTAGAAAAGGAATTTTACAAGTGATTACAAGGAGCCCCTAAGCATAGTAACGCTTAAGGTGCTCCACATGCCATGCATGTTTCAATTCTTCCCCTTCTAAATTAGCTAATTTAAATGAGCCGGGGCGCCCTGAGCGTAGGATAATATATGGTCCTTCCCATTTATTTCCTAGCTTCCCCGGGGCTATTACACTTCACAAAACTAGATGACCTGGTCTAAGTTCGTTCAGCTTTATTTTCGGGCCATACCATGTTTTTGTTTGGCCTTGGTACTTCGTCAGATTGGCGATAGCTCGAAGCCTTGTTTCTTCTGACAAGTCCAGCGAAGTGCTCCTCTCATCTTCATCTTCGGGTTGCATTACACGAAGGGATCTACCCCTGATCTCCGTAGGAGTCATGGCCTTATCTCCGAATAGTAGCCTGAACGGGGTAAAGCCTGTGGCCCTGGTTTGGGTGGTTCGAATGGACCACAAGATCTTCGGAAGCTCTTCGACCCACATCCCCTTGGCCAACCCGACAATCCTTCGATTTACACCTGATAGGATATTCCCGTTGGCTTGCTCGACAGCTCCGTTGGACTGTGGATGGCGCACGACTGTGAAGCATAACTTAATGCCCAGTTCTTCACAAAATTCTTTGAATGTGTCAGCTTCGAACTGGGTTTCATTATCCATTGTTAGCTCTCTTGGTACTCCGAACCTGCATATAATATTTTGCTAGAAAAACTTTTGTACATTCCTTGAAGTGATAGCAGTCAATGGTTCTGCCTCGACCCACTTTGAAAAATACTCGATTGCTACCACTGTGAGAAACCAAGGGTTGGTTTCGGTGTTTTGTGATGAGTGATTGACAGACTTTTACCATCTGTTCGAAGGGTACCTCTGGAGGGGCTTCGGAGGTGGTACCTCCGAAGGGTGTTCGGAGGTGTGTCACCAGAGTGTGTTCGGTGTTTGCTTGCTGCAGCTGTGCAGCGGAGTGTGCTCGTCGGAGGGGTCCGACAGTACGCGATGACAGGGTTCGTACCGATGGCTTCGGTACTTTGGGCGGTACACCGGAGTGTGTGCCGAAGGTTGCTAACCCGGAGAGGTCTCCGGAGTACTGGATACACTTGTCTGCTTGTCTGTGGTGCGCAGGGACTTCGGAGGCGACGGACAAGGTTCGAGCCAGGTGAACCTGGGTCAAGCGGGTGGCTTGATGCCAGGGGAGCGGGGAGCTCCGTCACGGTGGCTGCGAAGGTGGTCCGGGTCGGTCCTCGGGTCGAGGCGTGCCAGGTGAAGGCAGAGAGTGCGGAGCGTGGCTCCGGCTGAAGGTACTCCGAGACAAAGTCCTCGGAGGTGAGGCACTTCGAAGGTACTCCGAATGGAGTGACTTCGGAGTTGGTGGATCAAGTCCTCTGCGGAGGCAAGGAGTTCGAAGTGTGCTCCGGAGGGAGACACTCGAAGGTTACCCGACGAAGGTCTCAGAAGTCAAGGCGCATCGAAGGCATGGTCCGGGTGAGGCTCGTCGTGGAGTGTGCTCGGGGAGAGGCACTGCGACGGAGTGCTCATGGAATGCTTCATGCGGAGGTCTTGGACGAAGGAGAGACTTCGAAGGGTGGTACTCCGAAGGTGGGGCTTCGGAGTGAGGATGACTTGTGGTGCTTCGGCCATGCATGGCTTCGGTACACGGACGGACGGTGTTCGAGCTCGGAGTAGCTGCGAAGCCGTGGTGATCCACTCCGGAGGTGGTGGTGCGAAGGCCCAAGGGGCTTTGACGGCTTCGGCTTAAAACCGTCACTGTATCGAAGGACTTCTTCGGCGGAGCGAAGGCCAACAGGCTGCAGGCTTCTCGCCGAAGCTTCCGCACCCCTCGCGTGCGAAGGGAGGTTCCAGAAGTCAACACTGTAAAGGCTGACACTGTCTGTTCTGAAAAAGGCTGACACTGTCCCCTCTGCAGCTGACAGAGAAGCCTCCAAAATAAAGGTGGACTACCTTTTGTACCCCTTAGTTCTGTAGAGACAAATCTGTTGTAAACCCTAGGGGTAATGTAGTCACTTCCTTAGGATGAAGCCGTGGGCTATAAATATGGGGGCTCGGTAGGTAACATTTAACACTTTGAGCATTTACTGTTGAGCTCCTGTAGACAGACCTCGCTGTATTCATTCTGAGTTCAATTTATTTCAGTGTTCCTTGTTCAAGCGGCGAAGCCTTGTTTTTCTTGTGCTTTTTGCTTGAGCTCGCTTTGCATACTTCGCTAGTTTAGTGCACCGAAGCCTGTTGAGGCGAAGGTAGTTTTTCGTGCGAGGTGTGCTTTGTTAGTGAGCGTTCGCTCTGTGTAACAGGAGGTGTAACCTCGCTGCTTACTAGCGTAGCCCTGACCGAGGCCCGTTTTGCTTCTTGTGTCGAAGCCTTTAGCATAGTCCGTTTTGTGTGCGTGTAGACCTTCGCGTGCGAAGCCCAGCACCAGTTGCTGTCGCCAAGTACTTGGTCGAAGTCCTCAGAGGGCTGTCCACTCTTGCGAAGGGTGAAGTGCGAAGCCTGCTCGTAGCACCTCGTGTGCGGAGCCTGCACTGACTTAGCAGAGTAGATTTTCGAGGGTTGTTCGTGGAGCGAAGTCTTCTTGACTTCGAACTTTTGCTCCTGCGAAGCCTGTGTTCGGAGCTGTCGAAGTACCTCCGAACCAGACCTTCGAAGGCAGTGTTCGAAGTCTGTTCCGCAGAAGACAGAACAGAACCGAAGGCTAAGTTTTTAGCCTGAAATTTTAAAAGCTCCCATTCACCCCCCCTCTGGTCGCCGTTTCCGGTCCAACACACTGCAAACTTCAAGCTGCCTTTGGCCATTGGGAAAGGGCCTATGAGGTCCATGCCCCATCGATCCATTGGCCACACAGGGGCAATAACTTGAAGTGGTACTGGCGGACGGTGGCTTCGTCTCCCCATCCACTGGCATCCTTGGCAGGTTCAGACAACCTCCTCCGCATCTCTCACAACTGTCGGCCAGTAAAGCCCCTACCGAAGTGTTTTGCCTGCTAGCGCATGAGGGGCTAAGTGGCTTCCACATAAGCCTTCGTGAATGTCCCGAAGTAAGTCTTGGCCTTCGCGTTGAGAGATGCACCGAAGTAGAGGGGAACACACTCTGGCTTTGTACAACACTCCATTGACAAGCTTATAATTTCTAGCCCTTGCCTGCAGCCTTCGGAAATCCGGACCTTCGGAAGAGTCTGTACTACCTTGCAAGATATCCATTATCGGAGCTCGCCAATCCATGGCTAGAATGCAAAGGACTTCTGTGGAGGGTAATTGATTGACAGTAGGCTTGACTAGTTCTTCATAAAAAGCACCCTCTGGTAGGTCCAATGATCTGGCCGCAGCCTTTGCCAGAATGTCTGCAAGTTGATTATCTGCTCGAGGGATACTACGAACAGAAAATCCTTTGAATGCTTCTTCAGTCTTGCGGATTTCCTCTAGGTACTTCGCTATATGTGTGTTCTTCGCTTGGAAGCTTTTATCGACATGCCCTGCGACGACTTGGGAATCTGTTTTAATTATTATCCTTGCTGCTCCAAGTGCCTTTGCATTTCGGAGGCCTAGTAGGACCCCTTCGTATTCTGCGATATTATTGGCGGTCTTAAAGTTGAGCCTCGCAGAATACATGGCCTCTTGCCCTGACGGTGATATGATGACCGCTCCAGCTCCGACGCCAGATGCCTGATAAGCTCCGTCAGAAAATATTGTCCATAGACCTTCGGAGGGCTCCTCCGGAGCCCAGACTGCAGATGGCGTCCATTCTACTACGAAGTCGGCTATGACTTGGGATTTGATAGCTGTTCTTGCCGTGAAGGAGATTCCGAAGGGGCTAGCTCGACAGCCCACTTTCCGATCCTACCCGTAGAATCTTTGCTTTGGAGCATATCACCAAGAGGGTACGAGGTAGGAACGATTAGGTTATGCGCCAGAAAGTAATGCCTTAGCTTCCACGAGGCCATTACCAAGGCATAAGCAAATTTCTCGAGCTCAGAGTATTTTATCTTAGATCTGGACAAAGCTTCTGAAACAAAATAAACTGGGTTCTGCACCAGCTTTCCCTTAAGCTCAACTTTCCTGACCAGTACTGCACTTACTGCGGAGCCTGTTGCTGCAAGATAAAGGAGGAGTGTTTCTTCTGGGAGGGGCACAATAAGTGTTGACAGGCTTCCGAGGTATGCTTTTATATCATCGAAGCTCCTCTGGCACTCCAGCGTCCAACTGAAGCTTTCGGACCCCTTTAGGGATTTGAAAATTGGGAGGCTTCGTTCTGCTGATCTGGCCAGGAATCTGCTAAGAGCTGCGAGCCTTCCTGCTAGCTTCTGGACTTGTTTCAAATTCCCTGGTGGAGCCATTCTTTGCAGTGAACTTATCAGCGTTGGGCTAGCTTCTATTCCCCTACTCGAAACTAAGTACCCTAGCAGTTTTCCTGCTTGTGCTCCGAATATACATTTTTCAGGGTTGAGGCGTACTCCACATGCTCGGAGGCTCTCAAACGTTTCAGCTAGGTCTAGGCTATGCTGGTGTTTTTGAGCACTTTTTATTACAATAACATCCATATAGGTGTTGGCGTAAAAGATTACGCTAACAGGTTTCTGTAGAATAGAAACTAACAAACGAAGTGTTTGCGAAGAGAACTGTTCTAAGCCTCCGAAAGGATAACAACTTAGAATAGTTCGAATATGTGTATTGAATAACTTGTATTCGGTCCCCATTACAGGATGAAATGGGGGGTATTTATAGGCCCAAATATTAAGGAAAAGACCTATTTACCCCTCTATTACAACCGACATAGTGGAAACTATTCGGTACCCTTGATAGGGCTAAAATGGTAAAAGACTAATCTAATAATATAAAAGATAAATCTTCTATCTTAGCTGGCAATAAAGATCTTGAATTGCCTTAGTTCGAAGATGTACTCCGAACCAATGCCTATCTTTGTACTTCGAACTTGACTCAGGATATCTTCGAAGATGGTCGTCTGGAAACCTTCGAATCCACTATCTGCTTTTATGCTGTTGCGGCAATAACCCCGAAGATGAGATATTTTTCCCCCAACAGTAGCCCCTCGAATACTCTTCTCCGTTTAACCTGTAATGTTAGGAGAGCAGTATACGGAAGGAAAAAAATAACCAGACATAGGGGTTATTAAATTTTAATTCATCTCCAAAATGTACAAAGATGTAAACTCTGAATCAGTCTTAAGATAATTATTTTTCGAACTATGTTAGAATTGACTCA
Source organism: Zizania palustris (assembly GCA_019279435.1). NCBI lineage: Eukaryota > Viridiplantae > Streptophyta > Magnoliopsida > Poales > Poaceae > Zizania > Zizania palustris. Next base: position 27,104,642 of record JAAALK010000082.1, read on the forward strand.
GGAAGTTCGAAAGTCTTTTAGACTTAGAAGAAATAGCCGTTAGCTTTCCGTTCCCAACGGAAACTGTAGAAAGCGTTAATTTCGGAAAAAAGTAATGGCAGGAATGCGAAACGACATGGACTAACGGTAAGAATGTAAAATTTAGGCTATAAATAGATAGCCTAGAACTCACCCGATTACCTTTTAACTGCTCTCTCGCAATCAAACACCTTTTGAGCCCCTTGAGTTCTTTGAGCCCTATCCTCCATTTCCCCCAAAGCAACCCAGTGATTGCGATGGTGAAGACCAAAGGTTCTGGAGCTTCGTCGGCCTTGGCTCGGCAGCAAGCGGCTGCAGCAGCAGTGGCGGCGACATTGGCGGCGGCACCTCCGGCATCTGTAGCGACATCCATGGCGGCAGGAGGGAGGAATCTCCAAAATATTGATGATCAAAGCCTCTGCCTGCCATCAACGAAGTATCTGGACCAGTCTTTCCAACTGGGATCTTCTACCTGCAAGAGGGAATCGCTGGCAATAGCAGTGGAAGGGAAGATTAACACTGGAGTTATGGTCCGCAAGCCAGGAAAAGAGCTTATCCCGTCACCAAGGCCCGGAGAAGTGGTTGTCTTCGAAGCTGGCTTGGGTCTCCCAGCAGTTGATTTCTTGGCGGAGGTACTCGACTTGTTTCATGTTACCCTCCCTCAATTATCTCCGAACGCAGTAGCTAGACTAGCTATCTTCGAATGGGCATTGAGAGCCGAAGGTTGCGAAGGGAGGGCAGAGATCTTCGCTGCGCTACACAGGGCTTCATGCCAACCTAAAACCTTCGTAGGCCCCGGAGGTGAGAAAGTAGTGGTAGCCTTCGGAAGCATCAATTTTAGGCTTCGGGACGAATATGCCCTACAATTCCCTGCTAAGGCCATCAATGCAAGATGGTACACTGACTGGGTTATGAGGTGGTTCTATGCCAAAGTTGGGGCGAGTAATCCTCTGGCCGGACCTCTGAAAGAAATTCAATTCCGGAAAGAAGCCTTAGTGCATCCCGGCCATGGTCAGCTCGAAGCTCGCCTCAATCTACTTCAGCGGATCAGCCGGAGGTTGAGTATGCGAGATTTAGCCGAAGAATTCCTCGGGTTGCAAATCTCTCCACTGATGGCCAACTAGCCTATCGTCTTCGAAGAGGATTCGGAAGGCGGTCTTCAAAAAATTACCATGACTTCGAGCCCTGCAGGTAACTTCGAAGACAACATGTATTATGTATATTTATTCGAAGAAAAAACTAACTTGATTTATTTTTTAGCTTCTTCAGCCCCTGTTACTTCGGAACAAATCATAAGGGCTTCGGAGAAGATTTTGGGCGCTCCAACTCCGACCGAAAAAGAATGGAGAGTTAAGTTAGTCGAGAGTTGGGAGAGATTTAACAGAGTATGGGGAATGTTGGGAATCACTCCGCCCCCTCTGATGGATTGGGTGCCTTCGGAGAAAGGACCTAAGAAGAGGAAAGCCGAAGCTGGGACTTCGAGTTCCGCAAAGACTCCGGTGAAGAAGGTGGCTCGGAAGCCAAAAAATCTTGCACCTTCGAATCCTGCACCTTCGAGCTCAAGGGCTTCAGTTTCCGACTCCCAAGAGGAAGAAACAAGATTGCTTGTGCGTCTAATAGAAGAAGATGAAACTCAAAGGACTGCACAAGCCGAAATACCTGTGAATGTGCTGGAGTCCCAAGACAATGTTGATCAACCATGGACTTCGGTAATTCAGGAAAATGTGTCTCAGGATGAAGTTCCTGTGAATGAGAGCGGAGTCGAAGTTACTATAGCTTCGATTCCCGAAGAAGCAACGAGGACTGCTCAGGACGATGCTCCTGCAGTCCAAGACTTAACGGCTTATTCAGATGAAGAACTAGCCTTCGATCCACCGAACAGTCCGACGATGACTCCTCTGCAAAATGTCGAAGGTAGACTTCGAATAACTTTTTCATGTTTATTTTGAGTATTTATACAATGTATAATACTTTTCATTATTTTTTATAGAGTCCACTCCTATGGAAGAAGTCCGACAGGAAGAAATAATTCCTGGACCTTCGACAACTTCGGAGCCAGCATAGAGAGTTACTCAAATGGGACCTGGAAGAGGCAAAAGACATATAGAGCCCCTCCCTGCTGTGAGCTCCGGATCAACTCCGTCTGATTCAACAGACAAAAGCCAATCTTCCGAGGAGGGCCAGTCTCCAGTGGCTCCGAAGACCACAGGCCAAAGCTCCGGTCCTTCGCTGAATGAAGATGACCAACAGGCAATAAGCATGCTCCCCTTGCTGGCTCCTTTCTTAGGGCAAACAACTGGTCTTCGGACTTTGCTCGAACCTTTGGATCGAGCTAGCCGTGACATAGGGGAGACCAATTTAGTGGCCATCCTGAGCAAGGCTGACAGGACGGAGCTTAATGCCGCTATTGAACGTGCAGCCTACCAGGTACGAAGCAACTGCGAAATATCATAGAATTCATCTACGAATAAATATTGACCTTAGTTTTTATTTTTGCAGCAAACTGTCTTGGCCCGGGCTGCGAATATATGCAACGATGAAGAGATCGCTCGTCTTCGGGAGGAAAATAATGCCCTTCAAAGGAATCTTAATATCTCCAAAAGTCGAGTGGTCCAAATGGATAATATAGTGTCAACAGAGCGAAGGGCCAGGCAAAGTTTGGAGGCTGTGAAGAAAGAGCTCGAAGCAGAAAGAATTGTGCTTCGAGCAGAAGTTGAAAAGCTGCGGGCGGAGCACGCTACTGCGGGGTCCAAGCTCATTAGACTCCAAGAGGAAGCTAGCCAGTTGTTAAATCAAAAGAATATCTTGACTACTGAAAATGCTAGGCTTTCTGGGGTTTTGGGCGAAGTCACTTCGACGAAGGATGCATTGAACGAAGACAAGCTAAAGTCTGAGAAGGTGGCTGCGGAAGTTATGAGTCAGTTGTTAGATGTCCTGGAGTACTTCGGTACTACTGGGATACTTCCTTCTGATGATAATATCACTCTTCTGCGCCGGTTAAAAAGGATCCAAGGAGTGGCGAAGCAAATGAAGACGGCGGGCATTAGATACGGAGAACTCTCCGGACAAGTGTCTGCTGTTGGTCTACTTCGCTACTACGAAGATCTGGGCCGATCGATAACTCCGGACGCAGGAGGGGGCCCAATCACCTTCGACGACGAGCGACTTCTGAAACCTTCCGAAGGTGTGGCTGCTGCCTGGTGAGCCTTCCAAACTTCATGGAGAACCGAAGGTCGTTCCGCGATCAAGGCTTGGATTGACGAAGGCCAACGCAGAAGCAAGTTCGGACCCAGGCTTCGAGCAGTCAGCCTCCTTCGAACCCGCAGGTTTAGAAATACCTTAGGATTTTTGACCATGTAAAGCTTTATGCTTGTAAACATTTATCAATGAAAATCTTGTTTGTCATGTTTTTAGGCTTTGCCTCTTACGGAGGATATCGAAGTGTTAGAGCTTAACGACGAAGTTCGCTCATTGTGGACCACCTTCGATCTTCTTAAAGCTTACAAACGTCCTCGATTTCTAATTCCTCGAGATGACTCCGGTGTAATTGCGCCCGAAGTAATCAAAGATATAATGTGTTATATTAAAGAGGAGGAAAAAGAGGTTAACGTAAACACTTCATCTTCTGAAGACGTTATATGGTCTGAAGACGAAGATGAAGCTCAAAATAAAAAACCTGAAGAACTTGGAAGCTGGGAAAGGAGCCCCGAACGGCTTCGAACTTGGGCCGAGCTTCAACAAGAACAGAAGGATTTTAGAGCTTCGAAGGGGAGCAAGAGAGTTAAACGCAAAGTTATTAGAACTCCCGGCGCTGGAACTAGTCGTTCCACCCCTAGCTCTAGGGACCGAAGAGGTCTTCGATTCCTTCTTGGTATAGATACCAATTTTTCATAATGTAATCTGTAAACACATTTGTTTGAATAATGAATACCGATTTAAAATTGTCTCCATATTTACTAGCCTCTCTTTGGGTATAAGCAACTTCGAAGTGTATTCAAAGATGGTTATGCGCAAAGAAAAAACTTCGGAGTACAATTTTTTGGGGGTTCGGAGCCCCTCTGTAATTTAAAGATCTTTTAAAATCTTATAAAATGTCTTCGACTTTTTTTAGTCGGAAAAATGGCAACTTAGTACCTTTGTTTTTTGAAAGAAATCATTTGAGATAACTTTCAAGATACCTTAGTATCTTATATAATTTGTCACTTTGGACTGTGCTAACAGACATTCGAAGCTCATGGCTCAATTTCTGTTTTGCTTTAGCCACCTTCGGCTCATTTTTGCGATCTCTGTCGAACCAATGGTTCGGAGTTTGCAATGGTCTCTTTGGACTCTTTTTACGGATGTCTACCAGCCAATGGCTTGGACTCCGTATATTTTGGCCACCTTCGGCTCTTTTGCGGAAGTCTACCAGCCAATGGCTTGGACTTCGCAGGTTTTGGCCACCTTCGGCTCTTTTTACGGAAGTCTACCAGCCAATGGCTTGGACTCCGCATGTTTTGGCCACCTTCGGCTCTTTTTACGGAAGTCTACCAGCCAATGGCTTGGACTCCGTATGATGTGGTTTTGGGCTCTTTTACGGATGCCTACAAGCCGGTGGCTTGGACTCCGGATTATGTCAGCCCCCACGTCGGAAGCTTCGAACTTGCAGGTTCGAAGTCCGAAAATACAACCCAGCTTCATGACACTTCCCTCTCGGTCGACCCCGCGGTTCCAGTGCGTCCACTCGAAAGCTGGAAGTCTATGAGGGGAAGGCACTATCAGGATCATATGCTTTATTAATTTAGAAGATGATTACAAGCGAATTACAAGGAGCCCTTATGCGAAGTATCGCTTTAGGTGCTCCGCATGCCAAGTATGTGCTAACTCTTCACCTTCTAAATTAGCTAACTTAAAAGAGCCAGGGCGTCCTGAATGGACAATTAGGTATGGACCTTCCCATTTATTCCCTAACTTCCCTGGTGCTATAATGCTTCGTAGAACAAGATGACCCGGTCTTAGTTTATTGAGCTTAACCTTCGGGTCAAACCAAGCCTTCGTCTGCTGATGATACTTTGATAAATTTGCCACAGCTCGAAGTCTTGTTTCTTCTGATAAATCTAGCGAAGCTTGTCTTTCTTCTTCAATGTCCGGTTCGGTGCTGCGAAATGATCCTCCTTTGAGCTCCGTTGGAGTCATAGCTTCATCTCCGAATAGTAGTCTGAACGGAGTAAATCCTGTGGACCTTGTTTGCGTAGTCCGAATGGACCACAAAATCTTCGGAAGCTCTTCGGTCCACAGTCCCTTTGCTAATCCTACTATTCTTCGATTTAGCCCTGATAAAATATTTCCATTGGCTCGTTCTACGGCTCCATTAGACTGAGGATGCCTCACTATAGCAAAACATAACTGAATGCCTAGATCTTCGCAAAACTTCCTGAAGGGTTCTGCGTCGAACTGTGTTCCATTATCAACTGTGAGGTATCTAGGCACTCCGAAGCGGCAAATGATGTTCTTCCAGAAGAATTTCTGTACATTGTTCGAAGTGATAGTCGTTAAGGGTTCTGCTTCCACCCACTTAGAAAAATATTCAATAGATACCACTGTGAACTTCAGATTTCCCTTGGCTACTGGAAAGGGACCAATTAAATCCATACCCCATCTGGCCATAGGCCATACCGGAGCAATGACTTGAAGAGCTGTTGGTGGGCGATGACTCCGTCGACCCATCCACTGGCATCCTTGACAAGTGCGGACTAGGCTCTCCGCATCAGCTGTTATTGTAGGCCAATAAAGCCCCTGGCGAAGTGTTTTTCCTGCCAAAGCTCTAGGGGCTAAATGGCTACCACAAAGGCCTTCATGAATTTCTCGAAGAATTTCTTGGCCTTCGGCTTGAGATATACATCGGAGTAGAGGGGAACATACTCCGGCCTTGTATAAAATACCGTTGATTATTTGATAATTTCTAGCTCTAAGCTTTAATCTTGACAGCTGTGGCTCTTCGGGCAAATTTGTTCCTCCCTGTAAAAGTTCCATGATTGAATTTTTCCAATCTGCACTAGGAATGCAAAGAATCTCTGCAGAAGGAATTTGTGGCACCCAAGGTATATTGAGTTCCTCATAAAAGCTTCTTCGGGCACATCCACAGCTCCGGCTGCAGCTTTTGCTAAGATGTCCGCTTGCACATTTTCTGCTCTTGGTATACTCCGAATGGAAATACCCTTAAAGTGTGCTTTGATTTTACGGATTTCTTCTAAGTGCTTTGCAAGCTGTGGATGCCGAACTTGGAAACTTTTATCTATGTGCCCTGCTACTATCTGAGAATCTGTTTTTATAATAATTCTTGTAGCCCCTAGAGCACGTGCTTTTCGGAGTCCCAATAAAATCCCTTCATACTCCGCTATATTATTGGTAGACTTAAAGTTGAGTCTTGCGAAGTACATTGCTCTTTGCCCTGAAGGTGAAATTAACACTGCTCCAATGCCTGCTCCGGATGCTTGGAAAGCCCCATCGGAGTAAACAATCCAAACTCCGTCACTTGACTTCTCCTGAACCAAATTTGCAGGTGGAGTCCATTCTGCTACAAAATCTGCTAGGACTTGCGATTTGATTGCTGTCCTTGCCAAGAAAGATATGCCGAAGGGTGCTAGCTCAACTGCCCACTTCCCAATCCTTCCAGTGGAATCCTTACTTCGAAGCATATCTCCTAAAGGATACGAAGTTGGTACAATTACATTGTGTGCCAAAAAATAATGTCTTAATTTCCTCGAAGCCATTATCAGAGCATAAACGAACTTCTCATGTTCGGAGTATCTTGTCTTCGCTCTTGATAATGCTTCGGATACAAAATAAACATGATTTTGGACCAACTTCCCATTGAAATCCACTTCTCTGACAAGGACTGCACTGACAGGAGAACCTGTAGCTGCAAGGTAAAGGAGTACGGTTTCGTCCGCGGTAGGCACCGTGAGTGTAGCAAGATTACTGAGATACTCTTTAATATCTTCGAAGCTTCTCTGACACTCCGGTGTCCATGCAAAATCTTCGGACCCTTTCAATGCTTTAAATATAGGCAAGCTTCTCTTCGCAGACCTTGATAAAAACCTGCTAAGTGCTGCCAGACGCCCAGTCAGCTTTAGCACTTGCTTCAGATTTTCCGGAGGAGCCATCTTTTGTAGCGCAGTTATCTGAGTAGGGCTAGCTTCAATTCCCCTACTTGAAACTAAATACCCTAACAGCTTTCCAGCCTTAGCTCCGAAGATACATTTTTCGGGGTTAAGACGGATCCCACATGCCCGAAGGCTATTGAATGTTTCTGCTAAGTCTAGGCTATGTTGGTGCTTTAAAGCACTCTTTATTACAATATCATCCATATTGGCCTCCACATTGCGACCTAATTGATGACCTAGAGCCTTAGCAACTAGCCTCGAAAAAGTGGCTCCGGCATTTCTCAAGCCGAAGGGCATTCTTACATAACAGAAGACTCCCGAAGGAGTTACGAAGCTTGTCTTGATCTCATCTTCGCGCTTCAACCATATTTGATGATAACCAGAATAGGCGTAAAGGAAGCTTAATAACTCCGAACCTGCGGTGGAGTCAACCAATTGATCAATTCGGGGCATGGGGTAGGGGTCACGAGGGCATGCTTTATTCAAGGATGTGAAATCAATGCACATGCGCCACTTCCCGGAAGACTTCTTTCTGACGAAGACTGGGTTGGCTAACCATTCTGTGTGAGCCACTTCTCTGATAATCCCAGCCTTCAATAATTTCTCAACTTCATCCTTCGCTAGAGCAGCTCTTTCTGCAGACATTTTCCGGAGTCCTTGCCGAACAGGCCGGGCCTTCGGGTTTACAAGTAAACTATGTTCAATGATATCCCGATTAACTCCGGTGATATCTTCGTCAGACCAAGCGAAGACATCCAAATTCTCTTCCACCAACTTTTCCAAGGAGGTTGCAACTTCTGGAGGTAAATCTTTACCAAATTGAAATGTATACTCTTTTCCATCTTTAACAATGACCTTCGTTGCAATTTCTCCCTCAGGACTTGGTCTCGGAAAGGACTTCTTCGAAGCTTCGGAAGAGGCTGAAAAAATTTCTTCATTATCTTGTACATTGTTTACTTGTCTTGGATCAAGAGGGGGACCATGGCCATATTCCTCTCTCCGAGCAATAGCTTTATCTCCGAAGACAGTAAGGACTCCTGCTTGTGTGGGCATCTTCATGCACAAATAATTGTGATGCGCCACAGCTCCGAACTGGTTTAGCATGCCTCTTCCGAAGATGACATTGTAAGCATACGGGGCATCTACAACATCGAAGACTACTTCCTCAGTTCGGGCCAACAAACCTTCTCCGAAGGTAACTTCCAGGCCTATTTGGCCAAGTGCATCAAGTGGAGGTCCTGCGAAGCCTTGCAAAGGACGAGCCGCTGGAAGGAGATGTTTCCTGGAGATGCACAATTGATCGAAGGCTTGAACAAAAATGATATCTGCCGAACTACCTCCGTCAATCAACACCCTTCGAACTTCAGTGCCCGCAATATCAGCAGTGATAACAAGTGGATCTGCATGCGGGAACTTAATGCCAGCTGCATCCTCCGCAGAAAAGGATATCGACACATGAGACCACTCCGGCATTGCGGCTGCAGATGACGAAGTTCCAATATGGCCTACTTCTCTGACCTAGTCCCTTCGCTGTCTCTTGGACATGCTTTCGAGGGTACCTCCTCCGGAGATGGGGAGGACTACTCTTTTTCCTCGATCTTGCCCTTCCTCTTGCTTCGGAGGTGGCATAACATTGGCCACTGAAGGGTGTCTTGCAGCATCAAGGTTTTCTATCCGCGCCACAGCCTGGACCGGCTCCGGGCGCGTTGCAGCTGGAACTCGGTCGGTAGTACCTCGACCCGAAGTTCTTTCTAGGTACTCTCCCCTTAGGGTAAGTATAGCCTTGCAAGTATCAGTTGCATGGCTTCGATTTTCTCCATGGATGCAGCAGAAAAGGGTCTGGCCCTTGCCAGCCGTTTTCCCTGGCGGCCTCCAGCCGCTGGCCTTGTTCCCCGAAGACTGTGGAGCTCTCTGTGTAAACTTCTGTGGGGGTGCAATATTCATGACTTCAGAATGAGGGTGTTTTTGTCCTCTTCTCTGATCATGTTGAACTTCGAAGACTGGTTCCTGCGGCTGTGCCAAAGTTTTCACTTCTACTTTAACTTCTTGCAATATGGATGAAGTAGCTGCAGTTCTTCGAAGCCAACCCTCTTCCGACCTCGCATACTCCTCGAAGTATGACATCAGCTGAGAGACCGAGGATATGCTTTTCCGATGGAGCTTATCCAGGAGGCCTTGATGAGTGACACCTTCCCGAGCTGCATCAACTACTGAAGATGCAGACAACCCTCGGATCTGCGACTTCGTATGAGCGAAGCGCTTGAAATATTACCTCAATGTCTCTCCAGGGAGCTGCTTCACCTGGAACAGGCTTCCCGTTGACATTGGAGGCACGAAGGTGCCTTGAAAATTGCTTACAAACTTCTTCTTCAGCTGCCCCCATGAATTAATTGATCCTGGCTTCAAAGACCAGAACCACCTTAATGCCACTCCTTGAAGAGCTAAAGGGAAGCACTTTGCCATGATGTCTCGAACTCCTCCGCTAGCTTCAATTGCTAGGGCATAAGAACGAACAAACTCTCCGGGATCTTCATCTCCAGCATACTTACAGAGCTTCGAAATCTTAAACTTCGGATCAAAGCGAACTTTCTGCAGCTCAGGATGCAGCGGAGATTCATTATCGAAGGAGGCGTTCTCTGGGGCTTCGGGATAATCGAGATCGTCGTCTTCGGGCACTTCTGGGATAGATGGGATGGCTTGAGAGCGAAGCCTGTTCGCAGCTTCCTATCACCACCTTGATACCTCAGCTTGAAGGTTGGCCATTTGAGTGGCCATATCTCCAAGATTATCTTCATCTCCTCCGAAAGGATCTTCCGGGTCTTGAGAACTAGTAGGATCAGTTCGAATTGGGATGGAAGGTGGAGGGGGGACTCCGGGTGGTCGAAGTATGGAAGGGGTTGGCGGAGAGGCTTCGTATGTTCGAGGGATTGAAGCCCCTTCCGGAGTTCGCGGAGGGAATGTCGAAGGCCCTCCGACTTCAACCGTGTCAAATGGTATCTCTCCGGAGATCCGAGAAGACCTCCGAACGGGATTGCGGGGTGCGCTCCGCTTAGGAGGCATGATGTAAGAAGTTGGTAGAGAACGAAGTTTTTCGGACTAAGTTCCCCACGGACGGCGCCAACTGTTGGCGTAAAAGATTACGCTAACAGGTTTCTGTAGAATAGAAACTAACAAACGAAGTGTTTGCGAAGAGAACTGTTCTAAGCCTCCGAAAGGATAACAACTTAGAATAGTTCGAATATGTGTATTGAATAACTTGTATTCGGTCCCCATTACAGGATGAAATGGGGGGTATTTATAGGCCCAAATATTAAGGAAAAGACCTATTTACCCCTCTATTACAACCGACATAGTGGAAACTATTCGGTACCCTTGATAGGTCTAAAATGGTAAAAGACTAATCTAATAATATAAAAGATAAATCTTCTATCTTAGCTGGCAATAAAGATCTTGAATTGCCTTAGTTCGAAGATGTACTCCGAACCAATGCCTATCTTCGTACTTCGAACTTGACTCAGGATATCTTCGAAGATGGTCGTCTGGAAACCTTCGAATCCACTATCTGCTTTTATGCTGTTGCGGCAATAACCCCAAAGATGAGATATTTTCCCCCAACAATAGGCTTTGACATTTCGACCTATTTGGTGACCTAGAGCCTTAGGTATTAAACGTGAAAAAGTGGCTCTGGCATTCCGCAAGCCAAAAGGCATTCTTACATAACAAAATACCCCGGAAGGAGTTATGAAACTTGTCTTGGCTTCGTCTTCACGCTTTAGCCAGACTTGATGATACCCGGAGTAAGCATCGAGCAATTCAGAGCCGGCTGTGGAATCCACCAGCTGGTCTATTTGGGGCATCAGGTAGGGGTCTCGTGGGCATGCTTTATTTAATGAAGTAAAGTCAATACACATGCGCCACTTGTTCGAGTCATTCTTCCTTACAAAAAAAGGATTTGCCAACCACTCAGTATGGGCTACCTCCCTGATGATGCCAGCCCTTAACAATTTTTCTACTTCGGTCTTGGCGAGGCTTGCCCTTTCTGCAGACAGCTTGCGGAGCCCCTGGCGCACTGGCCTGGCCCTCGGGTTGACGAGCAGGCTGTGCTCGATGATACTCCGATCAACCTCGGTGATGTATTCATCAGTCCAGGCAAAGACGTCCAGGTTTTGCTTGATGATTTCTTCCAACGAGGCAGCTATCTCCGGGGATAGCCCCTTGCCGAACTGTACTGGATATTCTTTTCCATCCTTTGAAATTATCTTTGTCTCAACATCACCTTCTGGGCTTGGCTTAAGGGAGAGCCCCTTCGAAGAGTTCGAAGCCTCCTGAACCTCTTCTGCGTCCTCCGTCACGCTGTGCACTTGCCGGAGATCCAACGGCTAGCCGTGCCCATACTCCATTCTCCGGGCTACAGCTTGATCTCCTGAAATAGTAAGAACTCCACCTTGCGTGGGCATTTTGAGACAGAGATAGTTGTGATGCGCTATATCTCTGAACTGGTTCAGCATCCCTCGCCCGAAGATTGCGTTGTAAGCATAAGGGGCGTCGACAACGTCGAATATCACCTCTTCAGCCCTGGCCAAAGGCCCCTCTCCGAAAGCAACCTCGAGGCCTATTTGGCCGAGGGCATCGAGAGGCGGTCCTGAGAAACCTTGAAGTGGCCGGGCCGCTGGAAGTAGATGTTTCCGAGGTATGCACATTTGATCGAAGGCCTAGACAAAAAGTATGTCTGCGGAGCTCCCGCCGTCCACCAGGATCCTTCGGACTTCCACCCCTGCTATGTCTGCGGAAATGACTAAGGGGTCAGCATGGGGGAACTTTACCCCCGCGGCATCACTAGCAGTAAAAGATATGGGCACATGAGACCATTCTAGCATTCCTTCCGCTGAGCTCGAAGTCCCAATGTGCGCAACTTCGCGGACGTATTCCCGCCGCTGCCTTTTGGACATATTTCCGAGGGTCCCTCCTCCGGAGATGGGCAGGACCACTCGCTTGCCGCGGTCCTGAGGGTCTTCTTGCTTCAGAGGTGGCATAATATTGGCCACCGGAAGCCGCACGGGGACTTCAGGGACACCGGCTCGGGCCACGATTTGCACAGGCTCCGACCGTGCCGCTGGTGGGGTTCGATCTGAAGTACCCCGTCCGGTACTTCGCCCAAGGTAATCGCCCCGAAGGGCCAACACTGCCTTGCAGTCCTTCGTGTCATGGCTCCTATTGTCGCCATGCACGCAGCAAAAAAAACTCTAGCGCCTGCCATGCACTCTTTCTTGAGGCTTCAGCACTCCAACCTTGAAGCTTTGCGCCTGTTGATAACCGATAGGTGCCTTCGGAACGAAGGGTGCGATGCTTAGCACCTCCGAACGGAAATGTTTCGTCCCTTGCCTATGCTCGTTGAAGCGATTGTCTTGAGGGGGTTGCAGAGGAGCTGAGGCTTCGGGCTCTGTTTTTACTTCTTGGAGGGCATGTGCGGGCACTGTAGCTCACCGAAGGCAGCCTTCCTCCACCTTGGCATACTGTTCGAAGTATTCCATCAGCTGTGCCACAGATGTCACAGGCTTCCGATGGAGTTTGCTGAGGAGGTCGGGGTTCAGCACCCCTTCGCGGGAGCGTCGACTACCGAAGAGGTAGACATGCCCTTAATCTGCGATTTGGTGTGTGCGAAGCGCGTGAAGTACTCCCGAAGTGTTTCTCCCTCTCGCTGCTTCACCTGGAACAAACTTCCTGTCGACATTAGGGCCACAAAGGTACCCTTGAAGTTGCTCACAAACTTCTTCTTCAACTGCTCCCAGGACCTGATTGATCCTGGCTTCAAGGACCAGAACCATCGAAGCGCCAGCCTTCAAGAGCAAGGGGGAAACACTTCGCCATAGTGTTGTGCACCCCTCCACTTGCTTCTGTTGCCAGGGCATATGAACGAGCGAACTCTCCTGGGTCTGACCCGCCAGAGTACTTGTGCAACTTCGACGCCTTGAACCTGGGATCAAAGGGCACTCTTTGCAAGTCCGAATGCAGCGGAGACTCATCATCGAAAGACGTGTTCTCTGCCTCCTCCGGGACTTGGACAGCTTCGGGAAGATTGCGAGCACCACCGTCTTGGGGTCCTTCTGGAGTCTCGGTGAAGGCTTGAGTGCGGTGGCGATCGGCGGCCTCTTGTCTCCACCTAGCCACCTCCTCCTGAAGACTTGCTAACTGAGTAGCTTCGGTTCCTTGAAGGTCTTTGTCTTCATAGGAGGGTAGCTCCGGGTATTGGGAGCTGACATAATCAGTCCGGAGCACCGTAGGAGGAGCTCGGGGACCCCTGGGCACTCGATGCCCAGCGGCACCCTCGGGAATTGTCTGGACAGTTGAGGGTCCGGCTCCGTTGGTCCGAGGGGACCTTCGGAGAGGACCCGAGGCTTGGCTTCACTTTGGAGGCATAGCTAGTCACGAAGAGATCCGAACACCAGGGACTTTGATTTGTCTGGGAAGGCGAGCGAAGGCCTTCGAACCACACTAAGAAGCCCCTTACCGAAGGGTGCGCGGAATCTTGGGACTCCGAGGCTCCCTCCGTAAGTGCTCTTCGAAGTGCAGTCAGCAGTAGAGAACAAGCTTCTAGAACTTGGTTCCCCACGGACGACGCCAACTGTTGGCATAAAAGATTACGCTAACAGGTTCTCAGAGATCAAGAACAAACAAACAGTGAGTTCACGTTTGAGAACTATCTCAAGCCTCCGAATGGATAATAGCTTAAGTAGTCCGATTATGTGTATTAGAATAGCTGAGTATTCCCCCCTTTGTTACAGGGTAGAGAAGGGGGTATTTATAGGAAAAAATGTCTAAGGAAAAGACCTATTTACCCCTTGATTACAACCGACATAGTGGAAACTATTTGGTACCCTGCGTAGGGTTAAAAAGGTAAAAACTATCCGAGGCAAACGGATAAGCTAAACGTCTTATCAATCCTGTCACTCTGCTTCGAGGCCTCATATCCTGCGAAGGGCTCCTTCGGACTTTAGATCGAAGAACCCTTCGGTTAAACGTCTCCACCTTCGAGTACGAATCCATCAGCTCCGAAGCTTAGTGAGTTCCTTTGAACTGTTAAACTCTAAGTCATGAAAGTGAAACATTTTCCCCCAACAGCCACCTTCGCACCGAAGCCTATCGGTCTGACCAGAGCTCTACCTGTGGTCTGACCGAGCCCCTCACACTGGAGGACTTGTTCACGTCAACCTTCGGAGCCTCGGGTACCCTCCGTTCTGACCGAAGGAATACCTTTGGTCCGATCGACCGAGGTGTCAAAGATTCTCGTTCGGAGCCCTATTCACTGAGGACCTTTTGAAAATCAGTACTTTGTTCTGACTAGAGTCCTAACACTGGTCCGATCGATCAGGACACCGAAGGCCCCTTCGGGACCCCTTCGGCACCCCCATCCCTTGGAATCAAACACCAAAGATATCCTTCGGTGCCCCACTTCGCACCATCGATTCGACTGATGAAAGACCGCCATGATTACTTCGGTCCAACCGGCCCTGGCTTGGCCGGTTGATTGTTTTTTCACACTTCGGCCAATTGGGTCTTACCTCTAGGGTTTGATCTGGTTGCCTGGCGACTCCGTTATTCCCTTACCACTGTTTTAAGGGTCATTGGAACGCGATGTCGGCGTCGTGTTACACTTATGGGTTTACCTCTAAGTATCCACACGCTTTTGGATTGTCAAACTAGCCCAAGTGTGAGGGCGTGTTTTAGCATCAACACACTTTTTGGTGACTCCGTTGGGGACATACACGCTAAGTGTGACTACATCGATGACAAATACGTCTACTACGGCTACATCAACGGTATGATTACTTCGGTCCAACCGGCCCTGGCTTGGCCGGTTGATTGTTTTTTCACACTTCGGCCAATTGGGTCTTACCTCTAGGGTTTGATCTGGTTGCCTGGCGACTCCGTTATTCCCTTACCACTGTTTTAAGGGTCATTGGAACGCGATGTCGGCGTCGTGTTACACTTATGGGTTTACCTCTAAGTATCCACACGCTTTTGGATTGTCAAACTAGCCCAAGTGTGAGGGCGTGTTTTAGCATCAACACACTTTTTGGTGACTCCGTTGGGGACATACACGCTAAGTGTGACTACATCGATGACAAATACGTCTACTACGGCTACATCAACGGTACCTTCTATGCCAACAAGCATGGCGGGGAACACGGAGGACGACGATGACTCAGGTACCATTGCCCTAAAGGATCTCTCAAAGGAGGACCGTGCAGAACTTGAAGCCAAGGTGAAGGAACTTCGTGATCGCATGCTTGCAAGATACGTCAAGATAGGTGACACATTCATCAAGCACGACGCGAGATCCGTCACCATCGCCACGCTGGCTAAGGTAAAATCTCGTCATCCCCTCTTTCCCCTGGACTTCGAATAAGAGATAGTTTCCAAAGTAGACCGAGCGATTAACGCCGCATTGGACAAACACATGGAACACGTGGTTCCTAGAGTAAACACTAGGATAGATGCAATGTTTAGAAGATTTGGTTTTTTCGAAGACGATTCCCCTATTACGATCGCTAGCGCTCCCCCTACTCATCGCGTATGCAGTAGGATGGATAGGATCAGAGAAAAAGATATCATGCCCGCAGCCTCAACTTTTGTGGCCGAAGCTCCTCTGACCTTTGTCGGTCTAACCGAACCTGGTTGGTCGGTCTGACCGGATGACCTTAGTTGGTCCGACTGGCTATACCAGGCTAGTTAGATCGATGCCTACTGAACTACAATGCCTAACCATCACCCTGTTACCACTGTACCACCAACAATAGTTGGTCTGATCGGTGCATCCCCGACAAGCATCGGTCTGACTGGGCCTAGTTGGCCGGTCCAACCGAACGAGCATGGTCGGCCTGACCGTCCACATCAAGCCGGTCTGACCGGCGCGGGCCCTACTGTAATTGTTGCGCCGCCACCCACGCCGATGCTTTCGTTGCCCACGCCCATTATGCCCCTCACTACTCCACATGTGTATGGGCCTAGGAAAGCAACCTACTACGCCATGTGGGTCCAGGGTTATTACCCTCGCCGTACCGATACTATTTCGGCACCACCTGTTAGCCCTCCATGTTCAATCTATTCGCATGCATCGGTAGCAAGTGGTAATACGGACTATACGCCGATCGAAAATAACAATTCCACTACTAGTCCCCATGGCCAGTGGGACAACCCTGCTCACACTCCCGTTGTGCCCTCTCCTTTTAGGCCAATAGCGCAACAAGGTAGAAATACAAGGCCTAAAAGTTCGAGGAAGAAAGTGTACACCATGATTAGGAGTTATTTAGAAGTCGAGTCAAAGGATCAGTTTTAATCAAAAGGTATATCCTATATATTTTGAGTATTGCAAGATTTTCGATGGTTTTGAAATGCCGGAATTCACAAAATTCAGCGGCAATGATGCTGATATCACCAACGACCATATAGCACGATTCTTAGTCTAGTGTGGTGAGGCGAGTAGTTGCAATGAGCATAAGGTTAGTTTGTTATCTTTATATTTATGTGCAACTGCTTATGAATGGTTTGTGTCTTTCCCCATTCATTCTATTTTTACTTGGGAAGATTTAGTCCAAAAGTTTCACACGCAGTTCTCTCCTAGCAAAATAGAGTGTCAGTTAGATACTTTGAGATGGGTTAAACAACATACCAGTGAGACCATTGACTTCTACATTCAGAGGTTCCTAGAAACCAAAAGCCGATACTCTAACTTGACTTCTAGCGACAAAGACTTAGCTGATCTTGCACATGTTGGTTTGCTTGTCCACATTAGAGAAGCTATGCATGGTCATACTTTCATGGATATTGGTCAAGTATCATGAAGCGCTCTGGCTATTTAAAGACGAGTTGTGGACAAGGGAAGATCCAAGTACGATGTAGAAGAGAATGCCGATGAGCGATCATTTGGCAAAAGTAAAAAATTTGATGTCTATACAGCCGAATGGACTTGGACTGATAAAGGAGATCCATTCATATGCGTTAGTTTGAAGCCAACACCTCAGAAGAATGGGGTAAGTATACCTTTGATCTAACTAAGTGTGATAAGATATTCGACTATCTTTTGGAGAAGGGACAGATCAAGGTGCGCGAAGGGCAAGTCGTCCCGTCGGTGGAGGAGCTAGGAGGCCATACGTACTGTAAGTGGCATGACTCTTATACTCGTACTATTAATAAGTGTTATGTTTTCTGCCAACAAATTCAATCGGCCATCAATGAAGGACGGTTGAAGTTTGAAAATGATCCTTCTCTCATTAGTATTGATTGCAACACCAAAGTGTTGATTCAAACCGATCAAGCCGAATCAATTAAAGGAAATAATATTGTAGTTGGAGAGCCTCAGTCTGATACACATAATTCTATGGACAAAGAGAAACCACTTGACGACAAGATGGCTGGGTGACGGAGAGTTACTTTTGATGCACTATTAAAGAAGTATGAGCATATGGCCGAACAAAGAGCAAATAATCGGCCTAATAATTTAGAAAGACCAAATTCGACTCCTAAGAAAGGATTTGGTCATAGCCATCAGTCATTGGAAGCTTTAATGCCATTTTATTCATATGGTTTTTCGATGATGACATGGGGGGCATGCCCCATGCCCCATTACGATTATCCTTTTCAATACTTCACCCCATGGATGCCGGTCTCGCCATCCCAATCACCATTCCACCAAGGACCAGCAAAAAGAGAGATCAGTGAAAAGGCGAGTATATAGCCGTGCTCAAAAAAGTTGGCCTAGATCTTCGAAGATGAAGGGAAGCGACCAAGGATTTAAACTCAATGAAACAACTGTTGTTGGTAAAAAAGACACTCACAACGTCCCAACCTCTGAAGAAGTCCTCTCGGAACAAGGCTGCCTTAGGGTTGGTCCGACCGGCCATGGCGCACCGGTCTGACCGGCCTCCCGTGGCTGGTCTGACCACCCTTCGTTAGGTTCCCGGCAATAGCCGGTCTAACCGGCCTATCATGGCCAGTCCGACTGGTGGTGTATAGGAAGATATCCATAGTCATCGCAAAATTAGCAAGGCTGAGTTGAGTACCTCCCATTCAGCCATAATTTTCAGGAGTAAAATTGTTGCTCAGGGAACAAAGCCGTTGCATTCATGGGCACCACTGGGAATGACTAAGTCTCAAAAGAGATGCTTACAACATCTTCGTGCCGGTTATCTCAAAAAGAAGAAGGCCAAAGAGTTCGAGGATAACCCGCTCGATGAGCCTAAAGCCCTAGCGAAGACACGACGAGTGTGGAAACTGAAGTTGGTTGATAATACAGCTTCTAGCCTCATTGAGTAAGGTTGTGTCCCTACAAGGGATTCAGGGGGCAAAACTAGTAAAAGCACTGGAGGCCGAGTTGGTGCAAAATTCGGCGCTTAAGTCCCTTAGTCATATTAGTAATTCAAGCAAATCATCCTCATTTAAATTTAGATGTCTTGAGTTATGAAATGGATGGTTTGGTAGGCGAAATAAATAGTGAGTACTTTTAATGAACTTGGTAAAAACACTTGAGAAATCATAAGGCCGATATGGATTGTATCGCCCTTAGCCCGTTGTGCTTTTAGCTCACTAAGTTTGCTAAAAGGCAGGGGCATGTGTTGATAGCAAAAAATGGCATTAATGGTCGAAATTGTCAAAATATCAATTTTTGGTTTTTTGGGCCAAAAATATGCCTTTCCTAGCATAGGCCGGTCCAACCAGCCATGTAGGCCCAGTCAGACCGGCTCAAGTCTGAAAACTAGAGATAGAGTTAGTTTCGGGCTATTTTGATCTCTAATTAAATCTTAACCACTTTTTGGCCGAATCCTACTCGGAGTAGGTGTTAGGAAACTTGAGACCAGCCCATATAAATATAGGGGTGAGGCCGATAAAAAGGGTATCTCCACATATTAATATTTCAAAACCCTAGTTTTGAATCGTACCTTTACTTTTCAATCTACCTTTTGCCCTAGCATTACTTTACTCCTAGCAGTAGATCTTTGTCAATTTGATCAGCAAATTGTTCGTACTTCACCACGCTACCGCGAGCTCTTTGTGGGTTCGAACCGAAAACCTTCCGTTTCACCCTCTTATGGGTTTTTTATCGTTTTATCGGTTTTTACCGGTGATTCGGTCCCTAGGGTGAATTGCCGTTGGTTTCTTGTGTTTTGTAGGAGTCAAGGTTGTCTTCTTCGTCAAACCAACTCCACTGCAACAATCCAAGTTGCCGGAGATATCACCGCCAACCAGGAGGCTTCGTCGTCCCCCTTGATGGTCTGACCGTGCATCTATAGCCGGTCTGACTGAGTGTTGCCGGCACGTGCTGGTCCAACTGACGTCCCTGACTCGATTTGTCTGGGCTCGACCTACTTCGCGTCGGAGGTATTCATTGTGCCAAAGGCCACCTTCGCATCGGAGCCCGTCGGTCTGACCGGAGCTCTACGTGCGGTCCAACCGAGCCCCTCACACCAGATGACTTCTTCGTGTCAAGGACCCCCTTCACGTCAACCTCCGGAGCCTCAGGTACCCTACGGTCTGATGGAAGGAATACCTTCGGTCCGATCGACCGAGGTGTCTAAGATCCCTGTTCGGAGCCCTATTCACTGAGGACCCTTCGCAAATCAGTACTTCGGTCTGAACAGAGTCCTAACGCCGGTCCGATCGATTAGGATGCTGAAGGCCCCTTCGGCCTTCGGGACCCCTTCGGCACCCCCATCCCTTCGAATTGAACGCTGAAGATATCCTTCGGCACCCCACTTCACACCGTTGGTTCGACCGACATCATAGTGTCGGTCTGACCGACCCGCATAGGACGGTCTTACCACCACGATTACTTCGGTCCAATTGGCCCTGGCTTGGCTGGCTGATTGTTTTTTCACATTTCAGCCAATTGGGTCTTACCCCTAGGGTTTGCTCTAGTTGCCTAGCAACTCCGTTATTCCCTTTCCACTATTTTAAGGGTCGTCGGAACGGGATGTCGGCGTCGTGTTACGCTTATGGGTTTACCTCTAAGTATCCACATGCTTTTGGATCGTCAAACCGGCCCAAGTGTGAGGGCGCGTTTTAGCGTCAACAGGAGGCGCCACTCTCAACCTTATGTCATAATCTCTTTTAAAGAAGCTTGGCAAGGACGAGGTTGACTTTATGAAGACCAACTTGACGTTGAATGGCTTCAACGGTGAGAGCTATGAGACGAAGGGCGTACTTTCTCTGGAGCTCACGGTGGGTAATAAGACGCTACCTATAACGTTCTCCGTGGTAGACGTGCAAGGTAACTATAGTGTGCTACTTGGGCGTGATTGGATTCATGTGAATTGCCGTATTCCTTCTACCTTGCATCAGTGTTTGATCCAGTGGGATGGCAACGATGTGGAGGTTGTACTAGATGACACTTTGGCCAGGTTGTTTTGGCCGATGTGTCCATATATGCCATCCATGATAAGGTAGAGTTCTTGTTAGGTAGAGACCTCTCAGACTTCGAATTTTTCAGTGTAGGAGGGAAGGTTTGTTCCCATTTCTATAAAGCCAACTCGTGTAGCTCGGCTGTCTCTAAACTAGTTGTCATGTCAAGTAGAAGAAATCTTGATTGGCTAAAGTATCATGTAGAGCAATATCGGTCTTCTAAAGATGGTATCGCTGAAGCCATTGAATATTTTAGTGAGGTAGAGAAGTTAGGTAAAGGCTTTGCATCGGCCGACCCTTTGGAAGAGGTTGACATAGGAGATGGTAGTGTTCCAAGGCCGACTTTTGTAAATCAAAACTTTCAAGATAGTGATAAGGCTGGAGTAATAAAATTACTTCGGTCGTGTATTGATTGTTTCGCATTGGAGTATAGTGAGATTCCTAGACTTAGCCGTGAGCTCGTGGAGCATCTTCTTTAATTCAGTCGTGTATGAACGAGTTAAAGAGGAGATAGAACAATTACTCAAGCCTAAGTTTTTTAGGCCATGCAGGTATGCTGAATGGGTTGCTAACATTATTGTTGTTGAGAAGAAAGGAAGTGACAAAATTCATGTGTGTATTGATTTCAGGGTCTTGAACAAAGCCACTCCGAAGGACGAGTATACCATACCGATAGCTGACATGTTGATCAATGATGCTTCAGGACACAAGGTACTAAGTTTTCTTGATTGTAATGCAGGTTACAACCAAATCTTTATTGACAAAGAAGATGTTTACAAAATGACCTTTAGTTGTCCTGGTTTTGTCTGCTTGTTTGAGTGGGTAGTAATGACTTTTGGTTTGATGAATGCTGGTGCCACATATCAACGTGCTATGAACTTGATCTTTCATGACTAGTTAAGAGTTATTCTAGAGGTCTATATAGATGATGTTGTAGTAAAATCGAATGCTATCGGTAACCGCATAGCTGATTTGAAAGTTGCTTTTGAAAGAATGCATCAGTGTGGCTTGAAAATGAACCCACTCAAGTGTGCTTTTGGCATGTCGGCGGGCAAGTTCTTAGGATTCATGATTCATGAGAGAGGTATTGAAATTGATCCTAAGATACTTGAGAAGATTAGAGAGTTTGAAGCGCCGCCATGTAAGAGAGATGTGCAGAAGTTGCTAGGCAAGATAAATTATTTGCGTCGCTTCATATCTAACTTGTGTGGCAATATTGATGCTTTTGTCCCTATACTTCAACTAAAAAACAAAGCCGAATTCACTTGGGGGCAAGTCAGCAACGTTCCTTTGATCAAATCAAGGAGTGTTTGTCATCACCACCTGTGGTAAGAGCACCAAAGAATGGGATTACGTTTTGGCTGTACGTTGCTACAGAAGATAGTGTGATAGGAGCTATGTTGACTCAGGAGGTGGAGGGAAAGTAGTACATCATTACATTCTTGAGCCATCGCCTATTGGATGTCATGACGAGTAATGTGTTTTTAGAACATTTAAGTTTATCACTTTAGTATGCATGTACCAAACTTCGCCACTATCTTCTATCTATCACATATTGAGAAACCAAGTGGAAATGTGCCTTGGTTTCAAGTCTGTGATGAGTGATTGAAAAGTTTCCTTCTCTGGGCGAAGGGGTCCCTCTAAAGGGGTTCGGAGGTGTTTTCCGAAGGGTGTGTATTTAGCTGACTACAGCTATGTAGTGGAGTGTGTCTGTCAGAGGGGTCCGGTAGAGCACGATGACTTGGTGGTACCAAAGGGCTTGATACTTTGGGTGGTGCACCACAGAGTGCACCGAAGGTTGTTTACCAAAGAGGTCTCTGGGGTACTGGATACACTTGTCTGTTTGTCGATGGTGCACAGGTGGTTTCAGAGGCGACAGACGGTTCGCAGCTAGTGAACCTGGGTCAAGTGGGAGGCTTGATGCCAAGTGAGCGGGGAGCTCGGTCACGAAGGCTGTGTGGGGTGGAGATCAGTCCTGGGGTCAAGGTGCACCAAGCGAAGGCAGAAAGTGTGGAGGGTGGCTCTGGCTGAAGCTACCCCGAGGCGAAGACCTCGGAGGCGAGGCACTTCGAAGTGTGCTTCAGAAGGAGTGACTTCAGAGTATGGTGGATGAAGTCCTCAGCATTGAGGCAAGGCATTCGAAGTGTGCTCCGGAGGGAGGCACTCGAAGGGACACCTGACAAAGGTCTCAGAAGTTAAGGTACATCAAAGGCATGGTCCGGATAAGTTTCTTCGTAGAGTGTGCTCGGGGCTGAGGCACTGCGAAGTGGTTCTTATGGATATGCTTCATGCGGAGGCCTTGGACGGAGGGACTTCGAAAGGTGTCGAAGGTACTCCGAAGGTGGGGCTTCAGAGTATGGATGACTTGAGGTACTTCGGCAATGCATGGCTTCGGTACACGGACTGACGGAGGTCAAGCTGGGAGTAGTTGCGAAGCCATGGTGGTCCACTCCGGAGGTGATGGTGCGAAGGCTCAAGAGCTTTGATGGCTTTGGCTCAAAACCGTCACTGTATCGAAGGATGACTTCGGTGAAGTGAAGGCCATCTGGCTCAAAGCTTCTCACCAAAGCTACTGCACACCTCACATGCGAAGGGGGCTTCAGAAGATTCCAAATGTGCAAAGTCTAATTGTGTCCGCTCTACAAAAGCTGATGCTATCTCGTCCGCGAAGCTGACAAAAGAAGCCTCCAAATAAAGTATACTACCATCTGTACCCCCTCATCTGGCTGAGACAAAAACAATGTAAACCCTAGGGGTAAAGTAGTCTATTCGTAGGACTGAATAGTGCCTATAAATAGTGAAGGCTGGCTAGGTCTAGGAAACACTTTTGGCAGCCATTTCTAAAACTCCAGAACCGCCACATCCATGTACTAAGTCCTGTGAGTCTTTTTGTGTTCCCCGTTCATGCAATGAAACTCTCATTTTGTTCTTCATTTGCTGCTTGAACTTGTATCCTTATTTTGCACTGCATGTTTTGATTCCTTTGTGCTCCACTTCATTCTGTTCAACCCTGAGTTTTTGCTCTGTTTCTTTTCTAGCAAAGTGTGTGAGTGTTTTATTAGTGCGATGTGTGTGTATCACTCAGTGTGAGTTCACTCTGTGTAAACTAGAGGCAAGCCCTCTCTAATTACTAGCGAAGCTCTGAGCGAAGCTGGAATCGAAGCCTGTTTTCCTTCCTCTGTCGAAGTCCTCAACGAAGTCCGTTCTGTTTACTGTTTCCCCTTCGAAATACGAAGCATAGTACTAGTTGCTAGTGCTGAGTATCTGTTTGAAGCCCACGGAGGGAAACTTACTCCTGCGAGGTGTGAAGTGCAAAGCCTGCTCAAAGGCACCTAGTGTGCGGAGCCTGCACTATCCTAGCAGAAGTGTTTTGAGGTTTGTTGGTGGGAGCGAAGTCTTCTTGAGTTCAAACTTTTACTCCTTGTGAGGCCTAGTTCAGGAGCAGTAGAATACCTCCGAACCAGACCTCCAAGGGGTGTGTTCGAAACCTATTCCGTAGGAGACTGTTTTGAAAATAGAAGGCTATTTTTAGCCTGAAATTTTAAAAGCTCCCATTCACCCCCCTCTGGTCACCCTTTTCGGTCCAACACACATATTGTTACTTGTCAAACCGATGTTATAAAATACATTTTGCAAAAGTTGATTCTAAGTGGGAGAATTGGAAAGTGGGCTTATGCTTTATTTGAATATGATTTGGCTTATGAACCCTTGAAAGCTATGAAAGGCCATATTGTCGCAAACTTTATAGTTGATCACCATGTAGATGTCAATTGGAGTAGTGACACTGCTCTAGTTGAAGTAGTGCGATGGAAACTTTACTTTGATGGTTCGGATTGCAAAAATGGCCAAGGTGTTGGAGTGGTACTCATATCACCTAGTGGTATGAGTTTCGAGACCTCGGCCTGTTTAGAATTCCCTTGCACTAATAATCAAGACGAATACGAAGCTCTTTTGCTAGGACTTGAAATTTTAGTCTCCATGGGTGTTAAACATGTTCATGCATATGGTGATTCTTTATTAGTTGTACAACAAATAGCTAAAGATGCTCGATGCTTCAATGGTTTCTTAAATAGCTATTTGAACAAATGTCTAGACATAATTGGTACTCTTGATGATTTTGAAATCTCTCATGTGTGTAGAGAAGCCAATTCGAAAGAAAATGATTTGGCTCAGCAAGCATATGGCTATCAAATTAAAAGAGGTAAATTTTTCACAAAGGAAAAGCTGATGCTTGGTGAAATTGCACCGCGCAAAGTAGACCACTTCGGTCTGATCAGCTTTGTCAGGCCAGTCTGACCACAGGTATATAGTCGGTCTGATTGGCCATGCCAGGCCATTTTGACTACCCCGTGCCAGCCATCTGGAAATGGCCGGTCTGACTAGCCCATTATGGCCGGTCTGACCGGCCCATTATGACCAATCTGACTGATTCTTGCCAGGAAGTTTTGCGCCTAGGGGGTAGGTTGAAAATTTTGTTTTAAATGCCAAATCGATTGAGGATTTGGAGAGCACTTCTTAAAATCACATGGATTATTGGATAATTCCAATTATTCAATATTTGAGAGATCCTAGCCAAAGAGTTGATCGGAAAGTTCGGTGACAAGCGTTTAAATTTGTGTTGCTTGATGATGAGATGTATCGCTGAACAATTGATGGAGTGTTATTGAAAAGTTTGAATGCTGATCAATCTAAAATTCCTCTGGGTGAAGTGCATGAAGGACTTTGTGGTACTCATCAGTCTGCTCAGAAGATGATTTGGATGCTCAAAAGAGTGGGTTTTTATTAGACAACTATGACTGAGGATTGTTTTATATACTATAGAGGGTGTGAAACATGTTAGAGGTTTGGTAATATTCAGCTTGCTCTTGCGTCATTGCTCAATTCTATTATCAAACCATGGCCATTCTAGGGTTGGGGCTTGGATTTCATTGGCCAAATTCATCCTCCCTCTTCAAAAGGGCATCGGTTCGTGCTGATGGCTACGGATTACTTCACCAAATGGACTGAGGCCGTGCCTCTCAAGAATATGACTCATAATGAGGTAATCGATTTCATCTTGAAGCACATTATACATAGATTCGGTATTCTCCAAACTCTTACTATAGATCAGGGTGCTTCATTTGTCTCTAAAAAGGTACATGATTTTGCCGAATCTTATGGTATAAAGTTGATAAACTCATTGTCATACTATGCTCAGGCCAATGGTTAGGCCGAGTCTAATAATAAGATTGTGATCAAGCTCATTAAGAAGAAGACTGAGGAGTTTCCTAGAAGGTGGCATGAAGTGCTTTCTGAGGCGTTGTGGGCACGTAGAATAGCGAAGCACGGTGCTACCAAGGTAAGTCGATATGAGTTGGTGTATGGACAGGAATCCATTTTACCGGTAGAGGTAAACTTGGCTCTTTAAGATTACTTAAACAAGATGGCTTATCGGTCGCTGATTATGAAGTCCTTTTAAAGGATAATGTGGAGGAAGTGACCAATAAGAGATTAAGGTCTCTAGAGGCTATAGAAAGAGACAAGAGAAGAGTGGCTAGAGCTTATAACAAAAAAGTGAAAGAAAAATCATTTCAGGTTGGTGACTTAGTTTGGAATATGATTTGGCCTTTAGGCAATAAAAGCCCAAAGTTGGGTAAATGGTCGCCTAGTTGGTTAGGTCCTTTTAAATTTGTTGAAATTGTTCCAGATCATGCATATTTGTTAGAGTCTCTGCTAGGAGAGCGATTTTGTAGAGCTCTAAATAGTAGATATTTGAAAAGTACTTCCCAAGTGTGTGGCAAGATGCTTGAGGTGTCGTAAAGCCTATATCAAGTATATCGCCCTTAGACCATTGTGCTTTTGGCTCACAAGTTTGCCAAAAGGCAAGGGGCATGTGTTGATAGCAAAAAATAGCATTAATGGTCAAAAATGTGAAATTGTAAAAATTGGTAATTTCAGCCAAAAATATGCAACTTCCTAGAACATACCGGTCCAACTGGCCATAGTAGGATAGCCAGACCGGCCATTGTACCCCAGTCAGACTAGCCTAGTCTGAGTCCAACCCCAAAACGACTAATCTCGGGATATTTTGATCTCTAACTAATTTTTAACGACTTGGACTCATACCTTAATCAATTTAGAGTAGAGATTAAGCCTAGGGACAACAAGACCACCCCCTATAAATATAGGGGCAAGGACGATTCAAAAGGGATCCAATTCCAAATCAATCTAATCTACTACCCTTGATTCGTTCTTTTACCCTTTCTTGCCCTAGGTTTAGCATAACTCGTCCATATTTGTTTGTTTGCACCATAAACCATCCGTCGATCATGTCGTAATCGCGGTAATCCTTGTTGATTTGCTTGTGAATCATCAGTTTAATCCTAGTAATGGATTTTTATCCTTTTTTATCAGTTACTTTGGGTAATTCGGTCTCTAGGCTAAATTGCTATTAATTTTATCTATTTTGCAGGGGCCAAGGTCTTCATCTTCATCGCCAAGAATCCCTGCATCAAGGTCTCTTTGCTAGCGCACTCGTCGGCAAGCCAAAGACACCTCCATCCCACCTATCGGTCTGACCAGCTACCTCTCACCAGTCCAACCGAGTTGTGCTAGCAATGGTCGGTCTGACCGGAAGCCCAAGGCCGATCTGACCGCCTGAACTCGATCGGCCTCCTTCCACCTCTGGTTGATCCATACACCCCCTTCACACCGCCGGTCTGACAGCCTCATCTACTTCAGTCCAACAGGTCCGCTTTGGTCAATTTGATCGTTTTTTTCACACCTCAGCTGATTGAATCACATCCTTGTGGTGTGGTTTAATTAACTGGCGACTCCATCCATCTATTCCCTTGTCACGGTCAAGGGTCATCAGAACATGGCGTTAGCATCGTGTGATGTTTGGTGGGCCCATCCTAGGCATCTACGCGCTTTTGGATCGTCGAATTGACATTAGTGACATTTGACACTTTGTTGGGAGATTGTAGTGTCAACAAATATGTCATCCACATATAAAACCAAAAATACAAGTGAGCTCCACTATCCTTCTTGTGAACACAATGCTCTTCTTCATTCTTGATGAAGCCAAACCCTTTGAATACCTCATCAAAACAAAGATTCGAATTCCGAAAAGCTTGCTTCAGCCCATAAATGGACTTCTACAACTTGCAAACTTTCCCAAAATTTTCTAGATCAGTAAGACCTTCAAGTTGTGTCATGTACACATCCACACTTAGGTTTCCATTGAAGAGAGCCATCTTGACATCCATTTTCCATATCTCATAATCATAAAATGTGTCAATTGCTAGGATGATCTAGATATATCTAAAACCTTTCGCCACCAATCGTGATTTATAGATGTGGACATTTCCATCAACGTCTATCTTTTTTTTAAAGATCCATTTACACTCAATAGTTTTTACACCATCGGCTGGATCGACCAAGTTCCAAACTTGCTTTTCTCGCATGGACTCTAATTCATATCTAATGGCTCCAAGCCATTTCTAAGAGTTTGGTCCCATCACTGCTTCCACATAGGTATTAGGATCATCGTTGTCCAACAACATGTCGCACTGCCCGGTGGTCAAAAACCTGAACTACTCTACCACGTGACTCACCCTCTCAGACCTTCATGGGCTGGTGTCTCTACAACGGGCTCCGCAACACTTTGCATATCCTGTTGTGGTTCAGTGGGATCTGGAACACCTTCCAGCGGCTCTTGAACTTCTTTGATATGCACCGTTCTCCCACTAACCCCTTCCAAGAGAAACTCTTTCTCAAGAAAAACACCTTTACGAGCAACATACAATTTGCCCTCTTCTCTATTATAGAAATAGTATGTTTTGGTTTCCCTAGGATATCCCACAAAGAAGCATTTGTCATATTTAGGAGTGAGCATGTCAGACATCAAACGTTTGACATACGCCTCACAACCCCAAATCTTTAGAACAGACAAACTGGGTTGCCTCCAAGACCACATCTCATATGGCGTCTTCTCTAGCCTCTAACTTAGATGGAACTCTATTTATCATGAAAGCGGCAGTTTCTAGAGCGAGACCCCAAAAGGATAATGGAAGATCAACATGACTCATCATAAACCGAACCATGTCCAACAAAGTGCGGTTTCTCTGCTCGGACACCCCATTCCACTAGGGTGTGCCGGGTGGAGTTAGTTGTGGACTAATTCCACACTGTTTTAGATGATCACTAAACTCATGGCTCAAATATTCACCTCCACGATCAGATCATAGAAATTTAATTGTCTTGCCTGTATGATTTTGTACTTAATTTTGGAACTCTTTGAACTTTTAAAAGGACTCCCACTAATGCCTCATTAAGTAGACATAACCATATCTACTAAAGTTGTTGGTAAAAGTGATACAGTAATGAAAACCACCTATTGTGATATGGCTCATTGGTCTACATATATCAGTATGTACAATGGCCAATAGCTCACCCGCCCTCTCACTTTGACCAAAGAAAGACGTATTTGTCCTTTTGCCAAGTAAGCAAGGTAATAACAAGGCAAGGTGTGCGTTCGAAGTGCGGAAAAGTACATTTTTATCTTGCAGCCTTTAATGTGAGTCAGGTTTAATCATACAGAATAATTAAATCATGGATGATGCAACATATTCTAACTCGAGGACTATAGTCAGCCCTTCTTGCTCAATGGTCCTTACATGACCAATAAACATGCAACACTTCTCAACCATATACTAACTGTGGGATGTCACGCAACCTGCCATTGACCATGGGCTCAGCTTTTTGAAAAGATTTAGACTCTGATCATAGGTGTACCACTGTACCCACAAGGCACTCATTCCCGCACACCGTAGTGTGTCCAGATGACCCAAGTCACAGGAACTTATGCCAGAACCATTAGCATGAAGCGCTCCAACCCAATGACACACACTATAGGTTTCGCCGGCGCACCAGCACACTGGACCAACGTCGTGCCCCCTTTTGTGCCATATGGTACAAGTCACCCACAGGTGCTACTTGACCCTCTCCACATAGTGCCATGAGTTGGAATGTCCCATACCTCTAGTTAAGACTTACCAACTAGACTTGTGGTTGGTACGAAGATGTATTGCGACAGATCCCTGAGGAGCCATGATGAAGATCATGGGCTTCATGACTCTAGATGTGATGAGTGATTGTCAACGGAAGTCGAGAGAAGATGAAGAGAAGACGAGACCTGCCGTGTCTGGGCTGCTTGTGACTCAGGAACACGGGCAGTGAGCGACTGCCGGGTAGAGGGGTCGCGGAGTCGGGCTAGCCCAATCTGAGTACATGGGCTAGGAGCGACAAAGCATCCACTAGTCTGTTGATCGGGATTGACTCAGGTACACTGGCGGCGAGCTATTGCCGGGCTGAGAGAGCCGCGGAATCGGGCCGGCCCAATCTGGGCACCCGGTGCGAATACGGTGGACGCTTTATCAGTTTCGACGCAAAACTGACGACCGCTGATCTCGGATCTGATCGTTCTGAAGCGAAGCCATAGCTGCTACGAAAGCTCCACATTAGGACACATTATCTTTATTTAGGATATTACTATTTTTCCTTTAGGCCCACAGTCTGTGTTAGTCGAGTCTGTAAAAAACCCTAAGGGCATTTTGATCTTTTCCATTTTTATTTTCAGCGTCTGTGTAATTTACCCTAGGGGTAAATTTGTCTTTTCCCTTTTGTTGGGCTGCCTATAAATAGGACCCAACCCCCTAGGGTTAGGGTTAACTCAACTAATGAAAAATCTGAGTTCCACAAATTTCCCCATCTTTCTATTTTGTGCGCTGCCGGTCAATCACTAGTGTCGTCGTCAGTTTTCTCGCCGTTGTACCGCATCTTCGCTGGCCGCTTCGGCCTCGGGCAGTAGTGCATGGCAGCACACGGCAGTCGAGGTGCAACAGTTGAGGCGGAATGCTCCGAGCGCTGGCAGCCGCTCGGCGTGATCGAGGCAGCAGCAGTAGGAGCACGCGCAACAGCGCTGGCTATTTTCTCCGTTCTATGGGCATTTTTCCTGCGCGGCAGTCAAGGCGCTGCAGCGTGCCTAGCAGCTACGGTGCAGCCTAGAGGGTAGCCCATGCAGGAGTAGCAGCACGCGTACCGAAGCAGACCAGGCGGATCACACGAGAAGAGCTGCTGGTGTTGGCACATGAAGGCTTCGCGAAGGATTGGCGTGCGCACAGAAGGCTTCGATGAGAACGGTGTGCGTGCGCTAGCAGCGGGAGCCAGCTGGCGGTGTGAGGGACTCGAGGCGCTGGCAGCTAGGAGCAGCATGAGGTGTGGCACGCAGCGATTGGGAAGAACCAGCCCGCGCTTTGGTTTTCTCGGGTAGTTGTGCGCATGGCGGCTGATGCGCTGAAGGTGTTTGGCTAAGTGGCCAGGAGACAAACCACGAACAGTAATTCCAACTTTACCTCGATTTTCGTGCATAAAAAATATTGCTGTTGATTAATCTGTGTTTGTTTGAATGGATGCAAATGTTTTAGTCTTAGATTGATTCATGCATATTTATATTCCTTTGTGATCCACTTGCATGTATTGTGTCTGTTTAAATGCTTGTCAACTTATGATATCTACTCTGTGCTTGATGGATTGCCTGATTGATGAATGTGGTTAAGCTTTTTAATGATTCACTTGCCTAGTCTGTGATTACTTGTTTATTCTACCTTTACGCACTCTGTTGTTGTCTTTTCATTTAGGACACCAGTCGTTTTTAGGCTAGATTATTTTTATTGTTTTTGATCTGCTTGTTTCCGCTTATTATCTTTTGAGGTGCGTTGGGTGTTGGGAGAAGGCCATTGATTCGAAAGAATATTTTTAGGCGCCCATTCACCCTCCTCTGGTCGCTACTTTGGTCCTACAAGTGGTATCAGAGCTTGGTTAGGGTTTTTCCATACCTTAACCGGTTCTAACCCTAGGTAGTGATCATGACTTCCTATAGTAAGGTCCCGTCCCTTGAAGCTTTTGGCTACACTTATTGGAATACTCGCATGCGAGCCTATCTCATGAGCCAGAGTTCGGACATTTGGGATATATATGTTCACGCTACTTTCATTGTGCTTCCTGTTGCTGAGCATACTTCCCCTGACATAGTCGCCCAACATCAGAACAATAGCAAAGCTATGAACATTTTGTTTTCTGGTTTAGGTCCCAGTGAGTTTGAGCGCGTTAGCCATCTCGACACTGCTTGAGAGATCTGGGCTACCCTCCAGGCACACCATGATGGGACAACTCAGGTCAAGGCTAGGCTCTATCAGACCTACCAGCGTGAGTATGAAAATTTCTCACAGAAGCTGGGTGAGACTGTTGAAGCTTTGTTTGGTCATTTTCAGTCTATCATTAACAAGCTTTGGGCCAACAAGGCCAATCATGATCAGCTGGTCTCAGATCATGAATGGGCGCTCAAGGTTCTTCATACCTTGGACCCTAAGATCTGGGAGATCAAGGTATCCTCTATTGTTGAGAGCGCTTCCTATGATACCTTGACTGTCATAGAGATTTTTAGTAAGCTCAAGGCCTCAGAGGTTGATATCCAGTTGAGATCAAATCTCACTGGTTCTGGCTCAAAAACCCTAGCCCTTGCGACACCTTTTGCTGATCCTGCTGCTTTGAGTTGTGCTGCGATCTCTTTGATGTCTATCACTGAGGACCAGCTGTATTCGCTAGGAGATGATGATTTGTGTTTGTTTAACAACCGGGTGTGTCGTGTCTATGATAAACGAATGTTCAAAAGACACGGCATAAAATCTGGATGATTTGAGTGTGGTGATCCAGGTCATTTCATCGCCGACTGCCCCAAATGGAAGAGTTACAAGAAGGGCATCGGTGGTGGCTCCTATTACTCCAGCAAGCACGACAACTCCACCTTAACAAAGGGCAAGCCCAAGACGAGGTTCTTTCGAAAGGCCCTGAAGGACTACCGGCATGAGAAAAAGAAGAGAGACAAGGCCTTCTTCGCCGAGATGGAGAGAAGCTACTCCAAGAGATCATCATCTTCTTCCTTGTCTTCAAGCTCAAGTGATGAAGAGATCGCGATCAAGAAGGGGAAGGACAAGGATGATCCAGCAGGCCTCTACTTCATGACCTTCGGGGACAAGCCAAAGAGCCGCTCGCACCACAACCGAAGATCCCGCAAGAGCTTCTGCTCAATGGCTCTTGGGGATAAGGAAGAGAAGGGCTCCCCAAACAACTCCAACGACGATGACGACAATGAAAATGTATCTTCCTATGAACAAGAAGTCATTAATTTGCAAGAAGAGAACCGTCAGGAGTTGAGGTATCAGGAGAAATTGCTTAGAGGGGCTAAGAAGAGGATAGATGAGCTTGAGAGTGAGCTTGCCATGGCCAATGGCAAGATTGAGAGTCTGTCTTCTTCCCCTTGCTTGGGTGGTAGTAGTGAGTGCCCTAACTGTGAGGTGTTGTTGTGTGACCTGACGACTCTAAAGTCTAGGTACACAGAGAGGGTAGATGAGAGATACGCTTTGGCCACTGAGCTTGAGAGCGCTCAGCTGGAGCTAAAAGATGCTCATGCCACTGTCGTCGTGCCTTGTGTAGACTGCCCATCCCATATAGCTAGTTTAGCTGAGATAAGAGCCAAGAGTGATGAGCAGTTGGGCGAGTTAGCAAGAGTCAGAGCTGAGCTGGAGCAGAGTAAGCTAGAGCTTGAGACATTCTCAGTTCCACCAACTGTTTGTGAGAACTTCTTGTCCCTGAGATTGGAACTGATCAAGCTAAAAGCTGAGAAGTCTGTTCAAGTTGATAGAGAGTGTGAGATCTTCTTGTCTCAGGTGGAGGTGCTAGCTTCCTTGAGAGAGGAGCTAGCTGATGCTCAAAATGAGAACTTTTACCTCCATCAAATCCTGAGTTGGGTGAGTGTCAGAGAGCCACAGCTTGGCATGATGATCCAGCAATTCAAGAGGCAGGATGGGTTTTGAGTAGGTTACACCTACACACAGGCTGATTTTGAGAGTGCTATTAGCCGTGTAATGGAGTGGAGTAAGATGACTCCTAAGTAGAGATATCCCAAGACTCACTCCACTGAGTCTTTTCAGGCTAGTAGGCCCAAGGATGGAGTGTTCCAAGAATAACCTAAAGCTCCACCTAAGAAGCCCATCTAGGTCCCAAAGCCCAAGCATCTCCACACTTCTCTTGACTCTCTACCTGGGCCCTCTCACACAAAAGTGTCTACACCCAACACCACCAAACCTAAGAACCCCAAGCCTCAACCACATCCCAAGAAGCCTACCTATCACTATGAGTTTTGTCAGAGAGACAGGCATCTTGAGGAGTTTTGCTTCAGGAGGAAGCGGGTTGAGAGAGCAGAGAAAGGTCGTGGAGGGCAGGAGTAGTTCTACTAGCAGGGTGGTAGACAGAGAGTCCCTCGATGCAGAGAGAGGCTAGAGGCCATGTCGTGTCGTGTAGGTGGTGGTAGAGGAGACAGCTTTCATGACCGTGCTCCCGAGGGTGGTTTTCATTCCGACAGAGCTCCAGGTCATTGTGGATACGGCTTTGGACCTCGTGGATGAGACTTTAGGCAAAACAGAGGACCGCGCTTTGAGCCGCGTTTTGGTCCAAACTCTTATGATTCCTTCTGCTTTCCTTCTTTTGAGAATATGGCTCGACACTAGTTTAGCTCTTTTGTTAAACCTAGTGTCGGACTGTTTGTTCCCACTTATGACCATTGATCGTGCAGGATCGAGGATTGGAGGACGTGTGGATCATGGATTCAGGATGCTCTCACCACATGAAGGGACATCGCAGATGGTTCTCCAACCTCACTTCCCCGAGCTCCAAGGAGTACATCACTTTCAGGAACAGTGGTAAAGGGAAGGTACAAGGTATTGGCTCGATTCGCATCCCTGATCATTTCTCTTTTAAGAACGTTGCTTTGGTTGGAAACTTGAATTTTAATTTGATCTCTGTTTCGCAACTTCTTGAGGATGGTTTAGAGGTTCACTTTAAAAGGGCATATCTTTTATTGTTGATTCTAGAGGATCTTTGGTTTGCCAGATCTTACCCTTTAGTAAGGTCTTTCAGATTGATTTCTCTAGTTATTTTGGCCCTTCTCGCTGTTTGATTGCTGGATCCTCCTCTGAGCTCTGGAGGTGACATAGGAGGTTAGGTCATTTGAGCTTTGATCTGCTAGTCAGATTGAGCTCTATGGACCTTATCCGAGGATTGCCCAAGCTTAAGATGGAGAAGGATCTAGTTTGTCGCCCTTATCGTCATGGGAAAATGGTTGCCGCTTCTCACGCACCTGTGACTCAGGTGATGATGTCGTACCCCGGAGAGCTATTACACATGGATACTGTTGGTCTAGCTCGAGTATGCTTAGTCGGTGGGAAGTGGTACGCGCTTGTGATAGTTGATGACTTTTCTTGATTCTCGTGGGTTTTCTTTTTGGAGTCTAAGGATGAGGCTTTCCAGTTTGTTCATGACCTGATTTTGAAGCTGAAGAATGAGAACAATGGTCGGATGCGAGCAATTCTCTCTAACAATGGCTCTGAGTTCAAGAACTCTAGTTCATCAGCTTCTGTAGTTATCAGGGTCTTGAGCACCAATTTTCTGCTCCTTACACTCCCCCACAGAACGACGTTGTGGAATGAAAGAACCGCACGTTGGTTGAGATGGCTAGGACAATGCTTGATGAGCATAGGACTCCTAGGCTCTTTTGGGCTGAAGCCATGAACACGACTTGCTATCTGGCTAACCGCATTTTTCTTAGAGCTTACTTAGGTAAGACATCATATGAGTTGTGGTTTGGCAGACAACCCAAGGTGAGTCACTTGCGAGCATTTGGCTGCAAGTGCTTTGTGCTCAAGAAGGGAGGGCACTTGGACAAGTTTGAGTCTCATTGCTGGGATGGAGTCTTTCTTGGTTATGCTTTGCATTCTCGAGGCTTCCGTGTTTGGAACCT
Source organism: Zizania palustris (assembly GCA_019279435.1). Taxonomy (NCBI): domain Eukaryota; kingdom Viridiplantae; phylum Streptophyta; class Magnoliopsida; order Poales; family Poaceae; genus Zizania; species Zizania palustris. The sequence goes on from JAAALK010000082.1 coordinate 27,140,096, forward strand.
CGACTCTCATCAGCTTGTCGAGACTTGCGAGGTTTCTTTTGATGAGTCCATGCTTTCACTGACTCCTTCTTTTAAGCTTTCTAGAGATGATGAGCTTGGAGAGTCCATCTTCGTGGAAGATGATGACACTCCAGCTGTGGATGATGGTGGGCCTTCTGTACTGCCTGCAGACCCCACACCTTCTAAGACTTCGATTAAGGATGAGGGCAGACCTCTGATCACTTCTTACACTTCGATCAAGCCCCCTCAGCCGAGTCCAGAGGTGCCTGTTGCTGACTCCGGTGAGGTGACTTCAGATCACCTAGGATCCCGAGCAGCTCAGCGTGATCACCCCTCAGAGCTCATCATTGGTGATCTCACTTCGAGGTCCTTGCGTTCTTTTATTGGCTCACTTGCTGTGTTTGCTGAGTCTGTTTTTGTTGCCTCTTTTGAGCCCAAAGATGTTTCTCATGCTCTTTCTGATGCAAATTGGATAAATGCCATGCAAGAAGAGCTTGAGAACTTTGTTCGCAATCGGGTTTGGACACTGGTTGAGTGGCCACCTGAATGCAACCCCATAGGGACCAAGTGGGTGTTTAAGAACAAGCAAGGTGAAGATGGGGTTGTGGTGCGCAACAAAGCTCGATTAGTTGCCTAGGGTTTTTGCCAGAAAGAGGGTATTGATTTTGAGACTTTCGCCCCTGTTGCCCGTCTTGAGTCCATTCACATTCTTTTGGCGTTTGCTACTTATAAAGGTTTTAAACTTTTTCAAATGGATGTCAAGAGTGCTTTTCTGAATGGGTAAATAGAGGAGGAGGTCTATGTCAGGCAGCCCCCCAATTTTGAGAACCCTAAGTTTCCTCGACATGTTTTCAAGTTGCAGAAAGCTTTATATGGTCTGAAGCAAGCCCCTAGGGCTTGGTATGATTGTTTAAAGCAATTTTTGTTGGGGAGTGGCTTTGTGATGGGTTCTGTGGACATGACTCTTTTCTATCTCAAAGATGGCTCAGACTTCTTGATTGCTAAGATTTACGTGGACGACATTATTTTTGGTGGTTCTACTTATGAGCTTGTGTCCAAGTTTTCTGAGCAGATGCACAACGAGTTTGAGATGAGCCTCATGGGTGAGCTCAAGTACTTCTTAGGGCTCCAGATCAAGCAGACCAAGGACAACATCTTCATCCACCAGAGCAAGTACACGTGAGACATGCTGAAGAAGTTCGACTTTGGTGGAGAGCTGAAGCCTCAGATTTTCATGTGTAGGACCGAAAGTAGCGACCAGAGGGGGTGAAAGGGTGCCTAAAAATTCTTTTGAATCAATGGCCTGCTCCCAACACCCAACGCACCTCAAAAAACTTGACAGCTAAACTTAAACAGATCGCCAAAACCTAAAAGTATCTAGCTTAGAAATGACCAGTGTCCTAGACAAAGAAACACCAATACAGTGCTAATAGGCATATAAACAAGGCATTCAAAACATGGGCAGATCAAGGTTCACAGAAACAGATCATCACAGTAATTTAAACTGAAGGCACGTTAATAATGATGAAAAGTTATTGTTCAAAGTTGTCTCCTTTTCGAAACCTGGTGAAGCCTGCAGTGTCGAAGCCTGCAGTGTTGAGGCCTGTCGTGTCGAAGCCTGCAGTGTCGAAGCCTGCAGTGTCTAAGCCTACTGTGTCGAAGTATGCTTCGAAGTTGTCATGCGAGGGTATTTGACGTGGATAGCGAAGCCTTTTCGAAGAGAGATTCGAACCAAAGTCTGCAGGAGAAACAGTAGTAGATAGAAACTGCAAACACCGAAACCACACACTCCAAAAATATCGAAGCCTGTCTGTTCAGATGCCTGTTCGAAGGGTGTCTTCGAAGCCCATCAGAAGAAACTCTGAAACCTTCTTTACCACCTTCAAGAGTGCATACTCTAGATGCGAAGGCTACAAAGTAGTTGTCGAAGTATGCTTCGAAACAAGCAAAGCCAAGAGTCAGCGACAAAGAACCAGTGCAAAGTCTGCAATCAAAACAAAAATTCGAGGCATCCACTGTGAAGTCCACAGATTGATGAAGTCTGTGCTGTGAAGTGGAGCCCACGCTTGAGCAGCTCCGACGAGACTACTGCTGCAGCAGCTACACGCTGTAGCTAGCTGTGCTTGAACAGCAGGCCCACACTAGAGTAACAGACTAGCAAAGCTAGCTGCATAGGTGCTGCGAAATCTGGGGCCTAGCGTCTGCCACAAGCTGTTGCTATATATAAAAAGGGTTGAACTGATAGCTAGCTAGCGAAGCTATGAAGCTTAGTAAAACAGAGCGTAGAGGCTTCGGACTAGCAGAAAACATAAAAACCGAGCAACTGTACTGGATGCGCTGGATCCACGCACTTCTCACGAGTTCCTAGAAAATGAAGAACAGACAAGCCTGTGGCAAAACCAAGTAGCACAGAACGAACCCAGCCCGAGACAAAACCTCACACGCCATTAAAGTCTGTAGGAGCATGCCAGCAAGGAATAAACTCACAGAGAAGATAAAATACTCATGATGCACTATTCAAGCTGGCCAATCATACACGCGCTAGGCCTAGAGACTAGGTCTTAGAAGGCTACTATTCAATACATATATGCGCTAGAACATGATGGCAAACAGGATCAAAAAGAATAGAGATTGAACATCAAAGAGTGCGAATAAAACGTTCAGCCGAGAGAATAAAACCTGATTCACAGGAATCCACAATCAAATCATCTCGGTGGCGGACCAAGAAACTGAAGATTCAGGTGGCGGCGCACAACACAGGAACAAGAGAAGAACGAACAAAAAGTGACCCAATTGATTAGTAAAGTGATTTCAGTAAAGGGTAACCTAACCCTAGGGATTGGGGCCCTATTTATAAGCAGTCCAATAGCTAGGAATATTCCACCAGCCCCTTAGGGTTTCTTATAGACGCTGAAATAAAAGGAAAAGACCAAACTACCCTTAGGATATTTTTACAGACTCGACTGACTAACTGTGGGCCTAAGGACAAAATAGTAAACTTCTATTTACAGATGACTTATCCGGATGGTAAGCTTTCATAGCGACTACGGCTTCTCTTCAGGACAGTCCGATGCGAGATCAGCGGTCGTCAGTTTTGCGCCGAAACTGACAAAGCGTCCACCAGCTTTGTACCAGGTACCTAGATTGGGCTGGCCCGATTCCGCAGCTCTCTCAGCCCGACAATCACTCGCCGCCCGTGTACCTGAGTCAATCCTGGTCAACAACCCAGTGGATCCTCTGCTGCTCCTAGCCCATGTACCCAAATTGGGCCAGCCCGACTTCGCGGCCCCTCTGCCCGACAGTCGCTTACTGCCCGTGTACCTGAGTCACACGCGACCCAGAGGCAGCATATCTTCTCTCTTTTTCCAGTCCTCTTTGACTACCGTTGACAATGACTCATCACATCTGGAGCCATGAGGCCCACGCTCTTCAGTATGGCTCCTCAATCTCCCCCTTGATGAGTGCATTGTCAACACTTTACTTCTTCAGCTCTTCAGTACCTGCGAAAACATGTGGAAACACAAAACAAAGCACAAGAAAACAGAAAAGAAGAAAATAAAGTAAAAAAGTTTAACCCTAATGACCAAAAGGCAAACAAAAGCAAGAAGCGGTCATTTATGGTTAACCAAAGATAAAAAGCTCAAAACGAGTGCAATCTTTAGAATCATCAATAAGGATATCAAAAGAGTAAGGACAAATGAGACAAAAACTCCCCCTGAAACAAATCCGAGAGAAAGCCAAAACTCCCCCTTAAACTCTTCTCCCAAAATATCTCCCCCTTGTTGACAACTGAACTCATCAAGCGAGACTAAAATGCACTCTAAAGAGACTCCCCCTGAAATGCAATGAATGCAACTGGGATGCAGGTGGAGTGTAGAAAGTATGCTTCTCAGATATGATTGACCGCAATTACAACATCTAACAAGTATAGCAAAAGACATACTGTCAAAGACACATGGCATGATCAGTGCAACAGATGATATCTAAAGAAAGTCATTAGCAAGCATTTTTCAATTTTTAGCAAACAAAAGCATCACCACATTTTCCAGATGACAAGCAAGGTAAAGCATGAGATGTAGAGGCTAACTGATATCTACCAGGATAAGCATTGTTCAAAACAAAATGCTTCAGCGAACTTGTTATCTTTTTAATGTTTAGGCTTTTTCATTTTCATTTTTCATTTTTCCAAGGATTATTTGCATGTCAATCCTTATGCTAACCGACCAAGTGAAGCCTAGGCCAAAACTGGACCATCAGAAGCTTAAGACATTGGTCTTGGCATACACTACATTGTCCTAGTTTATACCAAAGTGCTATGGAAAGCAGTCCAGAACAATGTAATGCGACAAAGCAAACCCACTTGGATCTTTTCAACTCAAGCATAAAAAGGCATGGAATTTTCATTCATTTTTTTATTTTTATCATTTTTATAGCAAATTTTCCATGTTAAAGCATAAAGATGTCCAAGTTGCATATCTGCATCTATGTGAGGAACTAGCTACAAGGCATGTAACAGATAGCAAAAGCACTCAGCCTACTCATGCTAGTTACCAGAAGCAATGGTGATCATTTTTCAAGTTTAAAGCATAAAATCCATGCATATGACAGATATCAGATATATCAAGTGAACTGAAACAAAGCATGATCATTGACAAGTAATCAAAAACTTGTACCAGCTAGAATAAGTAAAGCAGTTCAATCATATAACAGAAGCAAGCTCAAAAGTGTGATATGTGAATATGCATGATATGAACACACACGAAAAGACTCAAGAAAAGAGTAATGAAGAAAGAAAACTGACGCAAAAAATATCCTAAAAAGGATACACAACACCCAAATCCCCTCATAAACGCTCAAAAGTAGACTGATCCAGGGGTTTGGTGAAAATGTCAGCCAACTGATGATGGGTATCAACATGAACAAGGTCAATGACACCTTTCTCATATTGATCCCGTAGAAAGTGAATGCGCACATCAATGTGTTTGGTTTTTGAATGGAGACAAGGGTTTTTCCCTACACTAATCGCACTGGTGTTGTCGCAAAACAAAGGAACTCTGGTAGGAAAGAATAACCCAAAATCTCGTAATGTGGAAATCATCCAAACCAACTGTGAGCAGCAGCTAGCAGCAGCTACATACTCAGCCTCAATGGTCGAAAGAGCAACTCCAGAGTGCTTTCGAGAAGACCAAGACAAGAGACGAACCAAGAAACTGGCAAGTACCGGAAGTCGACTTGTGATCCAACCGGCACCCACCAAAGTCAACATCCGAAAAACCAGATAAATCAAGAGATGATGATGCTGAATAATAAAGACCAAGATCAGGCGCATAAGTGAGATACCTGAAAATGCACTTGACGGCCTGTCGATGAGACGCGCGTGGTGAAGACTGGAAACGCGCGCAGAGTCACACGACAAACTGTATGTCCGGTCTTATCGCCATCAAGTACAGCAGCGAACCAATCATCCCTCGAAACTCTCTATCATTGACCTTGACGCCACTCTCGTCCTTGTCCAGGCCCCCGGATGTGCCCATTGGGGTCATTTGCGGCTTCAACTCTCCACCAAAGTCAAATTTTTTAAACATGTCACGAGTGTACTTACCTTGGTGGATGAAGGTGTCGTCCTTGGTCTGCTTGATCTGGAGCCCTAAGAAGTACTTGAGCTCACCCATGAGGCTCATCTCAAACTCGCTGTGCATCTGCTCAGAAAACATGGACACAAGATCATTAGTAGTACCGCCAAAGATAATATCGTCCACGTAAATCTGAGCGACTAAAAAATCTGAAGCATCTGTGAGCAAGAAAAGAGTTTTATCCACAGAACCCATCACAAAGCCCTTCCCCAACAAAAACTGCTTCAACCGGTCATACCAAGCCCTGGGGGCTTGCTTCAACCCGTATAAAGCTTTTTGCAATTTAAAAACATGTCGAGGAAACTTGGGGTTCTCAAAACTGGGGGCTGCCTAACATAAACCTCCTCCTCTATGTACACATTCAGAAAAGCACTCTTGACGTCCATTTGAAAAAGATTAAAACCCTTCGAAGCGGCAAAAGCTAAGAGAATGCGAATGGACTCAAGACGGGAAATAGGGGTGAAAGTTTCTTCAAAATCAATACCCTCCTTCTGGCAAAAACCCTGGGCAAATAGTCGAGCTTTGTTGCGCACCACAACCCCATCTTCACCTTGCTTGTTCTTGAACACCCACTTGGTGCCTATGGGGTTGCATCCTGGTGGCAGCTCAACTAGTGTCCAAACCCGATTGCGGACAAAATTCTCAAGCTCTTCTTGCATGGCATTAATCCAGTTCGAGTCAGAAAGAGCATGAGAAATGTCTCTGGGCTCAAAAGATGCAACAAAAGCAGATTCAGCAAACACAACAAGTGAGTCAACAGAAGAATGCAAAGTCCTTGCAGACAAATCACCGATGATAAGCTCTGAGGGGTGATCACGCTGAACTTCTCGGGATCCCTGGTGATCTGAAGTCACCTCACCGGAGTCAGCAGCTGGCACCTCTGGACTCGACTGAGGGGGCTCGATGGAAGTGGAAGAAGTGATCAGTGGTCCGCCCTCGTCCTCAGTCGAAGTCTCAGAAAGTGTTTGCTCTGCAGGCTGTGTAGAAGGCCCACCCTCATCAGCAGCTGGAGTGTCATCATCTTCTTTGAAGATGGACTCTCCGAGCTAACCATCTCCAGAAGGCTCAAAAGAAGGGTTCAAAGAAGGCAAGGACTCATCAAATGAAACCTCACAAGTCTCGACAAGCTGCTGGGAGTAGAGTTTCTAAACTCGGAAGCCTCGAGAATGCAAAGCGTAGCCAAGAAAAACTCCATCCCAGCAACGAGACTCAAACTTGTCCAAATGCCCTCCCTTCTTGAGCACAAAGCACTTGCATCCAAACGCTCGCAAGTGGCTCACCTTGGGCTGTCTGCCAAACCGCAACTCGTATGAGGTCTTACCTAGGTAAGCTCTAAGAAAAATGCGGTTGGCCAAATAGCAAGCCGTGTTCATGGCTTCAGCCCAAAAGCGCCTAGGAGTCCTCTGCTCATCGAGCATCGTCCTGGCCATCTTGACTAGCGTGCGGTTCTTTCGTTCCACAACGCCATTCTGTGGGGGAGTGTAAGGAGCAGAAAACTGATGGTCAAGACCCTGATCACTACAGAAGCTGACGAACTGAGAGTTCTTGAACTCAGAGCCATTGTTGGAGCGAATTGCTCGCATGCGACCATTGTTCTCATTCTTCAGCTTCAAAATCAGGTCATGAACAAAATGAAAAGTTTCATCCTTAGACTCCAAAAAGAAATCCCATGAGAATCGAGAAAAGTCGTCAACAATCACAAGCGCATACCACTTCCCACTGACTGAGCGTACCCGAGCTGGACCGACAATGTCCATATGTAACAGTTCACCCGGATACGAAGTCATCACCTGAGACGCAGGTGAGTGAGAAGCGGCAACCATTTTCCCTTGACGATGGGGATGCCAGACTAGATCCTTCTCCATTTTAAGCTAGGGCAATCCTCGGATGAGGTCCATAGAGCTCAACCTGACTAGCAGATCAAAACTCAAATGACCTAACCTCCTATGCCACTTCCAGAGCTCAGAGGAGGATCCAGCAATCAAACAGCGAGAAGGGCCAAAAGAACTAGAGAAGTCAATCCGAAAAACCTTACCAAAAGGTAAGATCTGGCAAATCAAAGACCCTCTAGAATCAATCACAGAAGAACTGCCCTTCTTAAAACGAACCTCCAACCCATCCTCAAGAAGTTGCGAAACAAAAATCAAATTAAAGTTCAAATTTCCAACCAAAGCAACGTTCTTTAAAGAGAAATGGTCAGAGATGCGAATTGTGCCAATGTCGTGTACCTTCCCTTGACCACTATTCCCGAATGTGATGTACTCTTTGGAGCTCGGGGGAGTGAGACTGGAGAACCATCTGCGATGTCCTGTCATGTGGCGAGAGCATCCTGAGTCCATGATCCAAACGTCCTCCAGTCCCCGATCCTGCACAATCAGTGGTTGTAAGGGGGAGCAAATGGTCCGGCACCAGGTTTAGCAAAAGAACTAAACCAGTGTCAAGCCATATGCACAAAAGACGGAAAACAGAAACCATCGGAAGAGTTTGGACCAAAGCGTGGCTCAAAACGCAGTCCTTGGTTCTGCCTAAAGCCTTGGCCATGAGGTCTAGGACCGTAGTCTAAACGGCCTGGAACTCTGCCAGAACGAACACCACCATCTGGAGGACGGGCATGAAAGCCGTCTCATCTACCACCACCTACACGACGCGGCCTGGCCTCCAGCCTCTCCCCGCGTCAAGGAACTCTTAGTCTACCACCCTGCTGGTAGAACTGCTTCTGACCACCATGAGCTCTCTCTGCTCTCTCAACCCGCTTCCTCCTGAAGCAAAACTCCGCAAGATGCCCGTCTCTCTGACAATACTCACAATGATAGGTGGGCTTCTTGGGATGTCGTTGAGGCTTGGGGTTCTTGGGCTTAGTGGTGTTTGGTGTAGTCTTCTTGGGTTGAGAGGGTCCAGAAAGAGAGTCAAGAGAAGTGTGGAAGTGTTTGGGCTTTGGAACCCAGATGGGCTTCTTGGGTGGAGCTTTGGGCTGTTCTTGGATTACTCCATCCTTGGGCTGACTAGTCTGGAAAGACTCGGTAGAGTGAGTCTTGGGGTATCTCTGCTCAGGAGTCATTTTACTCCACTCCATTGCCCGGCTAATGGCACTCTCAAAGTCAGCCTTGGTGTAGGTGTAACCTACCCCAAACCCATCCTGCCTTTTAAATTGATGGATCATCATGCCGAGCTGTGGCTCTCTGGCACTGATCCAACTCAGGATTGAACGGAGGTAAAAGTTTTCATTCTGAGCATCAGCTAGCTCCTCTCTCAAGGAAGCTAGTACCTCCACCTGAGAAAAACAGGTCTCACACTCTCTATCTACTTGGACAGACTTCTCGGCTTTCAGCTTAATCAACTCCAGTCTAAGAGACAAGCAGTTCTCACAAACAGTGGGTGGAACTGACAGTGTCTCAAGCTCTAGCCTAGTCTAAACCAGCTCAGCTCTCACTCTCTCCAAATTACCCAAATGCTCATCGCCCTTGGCTTTCAGCTTAGCTAAACTAGCTAGATGGGGTGAGCAATCAGCACATGGCACGACGACAGTGGCATGAGCATCTTTCAGCTCTAGCTGAGCGCTCTCAAGCTCAGTGGCCAAAGTGTCCCTCTCATCAACCCTTTCTGTGTACCTGGACTTCAGAGTCGACAGGTCACACAGAAGCACCTCACACTTTGGGCACTCACTGCTATCACCCAAGCAAGGGAAAGAAGATAGACTCTCAATTCTGCCGTTGGCCACGGCAAACTCACTCTCTAATTCATCTATCCTCTTCTTAGCACCCCTAAGCAGTTTTTCCCGATATTTTAACTCCTAACGATTGCTTTCAAGTAAATCAACGATTTCACGTTCATAAGATGATACCTTTTCGTTGTCATCATAATCGGAGTCATCGGAGGAGCCCTTCTCTTCCTTATACCCAAGAGCCATTGAGTAGAAGCTCTTCCGGGATCTTCGGCGCTGATGTGAACGGCTCTTTGGTCTGTCCCCGAAGACCATGAAGCAAAGGCCCGCCGGATCGTCCTTGTCCTTCCCCTTCCTAATGATGATCTCCTCATCGCTTGAGCTCGATGAAGAGGAAGAAGACGTGGAACGCTTGGAGTAGCTATTCTCCATCTCGGCGAAGAAGGCCTTGTCATGCTTCTTGTTCTCTCTCTGGTAGTCCTTCAGGGCCTTTCTGAAGAATCTGGTCTTTGGCTTGCCCTTGTTGAAGGAGGAGTTGTCGTGCTTGCCGGAGTCGTGGAAGCCACCACCGGTGCCCTTCTTGTGACCATTGCGCTTGGGGCAGTCGGCGATGAAGTGTCCTGGGTCACCACACTCAAAACACCTAGATTTCGTGTCGTGTCTCTTGAACATTCTTTTGTCATAAACACGACGCACCCGGTTGTTAAAAAGACACAGGTCATCATCTCCCAAAGACTCAAGCTGATCCTCAGTGATAGACATCAAAGAGAACCCAGCACAGCTCACAGAGGAGAGGTCAGTAGAAGGTGTAGCAAGGGCCAGGGACTTTGATCCAGAGCTAGTGAGATTTGATCTCAACTGGGTATCAACCTCAGTGGCCTTCAGCTTGCTAAACAACTCAAAAATGGTCAAGGTATCATAAGAAGTGCTCTCAATGATAGAGGATACCTTGATCTCCTAGATCTTAGGGTCCAAGGTATGGAGAACCTTGAGCGCCTGCTCATGATCTGAGACTAACTGAACACCCTCAGCTTTGTTGTCCCGAAGCTTGTTTATGATCGATTGAAAATGACCAAACAACGCTTCAACAGATTCACCTGGCTTTTGTGTGAAGTTCTCATATTCACGCCGGTAGGTCTGATAGAGCCGAGCCTTGACCTGGGCTGTCCCCTCATGATGTGCCTGGAGGGTAGCCCAGATCTCTCTCGCAGTGGAGAGATGGCTCACACGCTCAAATTCAGTGGGACCTAAACCAGAGAACAAAATATTCACCGCTTTGTTGTTGTTCTGATGCTGGGCAACAATATCTAGAGTAGTGCGCTCATCAACAGGCAACACTGTGAAAGTATCGTGAATACAAATGTCCCAGTTGTCCGAGCTTTGGCTCATGAGATAGGCTCGCATGCGAGTCTTCCAATAATTATAGCCATAAGCTTCCAAGGACGGGACCTTTCCAGGAGACGTCATGATCACTACTGGGGTTAGAACCGGTTAAGGTATGGAAACCCTAACCAAGCTTTGATACCACTTGTAGGACCGAAAGTAGCGACCAGAGGGGGGGGGGGGTGAATGGGCGCCTAAAAATTCTTTCGAATCAATGGCCTGCTCCCAACACCCAACGCACCTCAAAAAACTTGACAGCTAAACTTAAACAGATCGCCAAAACCTAAAAGTATCTAGCCTAGAAACGACCGGTGTCCTAGACAAAGAAACACCAATACAATGCTAATAGGCATATAAACAATGCATTCAAAACATGGGCAGATCAAGGTTCACAGAAACATATTATCACAGTAATTTAAACTGAAGGCACGTGAATAGTGATGAAAAGTTACTGTTCAAAGTTGTCTCCTGTTCGAAACCCGGCGAAGCCTGCAGTGTCGAAGCCTACTATGTCGAAGTATGCTTCAAAGTTGTCGTGCGAAGGTATTTGACGTGGATAGCGAAGCCTTTCCGAAGAGAGCTTCGAACCAAAGTCTGCAGGAGAAACAGTAGTAGACAGAAACTGCAAACACCGAATCCACACACTCCAAAAATACCGAAGCCTGTCTGTTCAGATGCCTGTTCGGAGGGTGTCTTCGAAGCCCATCAGAAGAAACTCTGAAACCTGATTTACCACCTTCGAGAGTGCATACTCTAGATGCGAAGGCTGCAAAGTAGTTGTCGAAGTATGCTTCGAAATAAGCAAAGCCAAGATTCAGCGACAAAGAACCAGTGTGAAGTCTGCAATCAAAATAGAAATTCGAGGCATCCACTGTGAAGTCCATAGATTAATGAAGTCTGTGCTGTGAAGTGGAGCCCATGCTTGAGCAGCTCCGACGAGACTACTGCTGCAGCAGCTACACGATGTAGCTTGTCGTGCTTGAACAACAGGCCCACACTAGAGTAACAGACTAGCAAAGCTAGCTGCATAGGTGCTGTGAAATCTGGAGCCTAGCGTCTGCCACAAGCTGTTGCTATATATAAAAAAGGGTTGAACTGATAGCTAGCTAGCAAAGCAATGAAGCTTAGTAAAACAGAGCGTAGAGGCTTCGAACTAGCAGAAAACATAAAAACCGAGCAACTGTACTGGATGCGCTAGATCCACGCACTTCTCACGAGTTCCTAGAAAATGAAGAACAGACAAGCCTGTGGCAAAAGCAAGTAGCACAGAATGAACCCATCCCGAGACAAAACCTCACATGCCATTAAAGTCTGTAGGAGCATGCCAGCAAAGAAGAAACTCACAGAGAAGAAAAAATACTCATGATGCATTGTTCAAGCTGGCCACTCATACACGCGCCAGGCCTAAAGACTAGGCCTCAGAAGGCTATTGTTCAATACGTATATGCGCTAGAACATGATGGCAAAAATGATCAAAAAGAACAGAGATTGAACAGCAAAGAGTGCGAATAAAATGTTCAGCCGAGAGAATAAAACCTGATTCATAGGAATCCACAGTCATATCATCTCGGTGGCGGACCAAGAAACTGAAGATTTAGGTGGCGGCGCACAACACAGGAACAAGAGAAGAACGAACAAAAAGTGACCCAATTGATTAGTAAAGTGATTTCAGTAAAGGGTAACCTAACCCTAGGGATTGGGGCCCTATTTATAGGCAGCCCAATAGCTAGGAATATTCCACCAGCCCCTTAGGGTTTCTTACAGACGCTGAAATAAAAGGAAAAGACCAAACTACCCTTAGGATATTTTTACAGACTCGACTGACTGACTGTGGGCCTAAGGACAAAATAGTAAACTCCTATTTACAGATGACTTATCAGCGGTCATCAGTTTTGCGCCAAAACTGACAAAGCGTCCACCAGCTTTGCACCAGGTACCCGGATTGGGTCGGCCCGATTCCGCAGCTCTCTCAGCCCGGCAATCACTCGTCGCCCGTGTACTTGAGTCAATCCTGGTCAACAGTCCAGTGGATCCTTTACTGCTCCTAGCCCATGTACCTGGATTGTGCCAGCCCGACTTCGCGGCCCCTCTGCCTGACAGTCGCTCACTGCCCGTGTACCTGAGTCACACGCGGCCCAGAGGCAGCAAATCTTCTCTCTTTTTCCAGTCCTCTTTGACTACCGTTGACAATGACTCATCACATCTTGAGCCATGAGGCCCACGCTCTTCAGTATGGCTCCTCATCATGTACCTTACCTATGCACATGATCTAGGTCTTTACTATTCAGCATCATCGTCTCTTGATTTATCTGGCTTTTTCGACACTGATTTTGGTGGGTGCTGGCTGGATCGCAAGTCGACTTCCAGTACTTGCCAGTTTCTCGGTTTTTCGTTTGTTTCTTGGTCTTCTCGAAAACAATCTGGAGTTGCGCTTTCTACTACTGAGGCTGAGTATGTAGCTGCTGCTAGCTGCTGCTCATAGTTGGTTTGGATGATTTCCACGTTGAGAGATTTTGGGTTGTTCTTCCCTGCCAGAGTTCCTTTGTTTTGTGATAGCACCAGCGCGATTAGTGTAGGTAAAAACCCATGTCTTCATTCAAAAACCAAACATATTGATGTACGCTTTCACTTTCTGAGGGATCAATATGAGAAAGATGTCATTGACCTTGTTCTTGTTGATAGTCATCATCAGTTGGCTGACATTTTCGCCAAACCCCTAGATCAGTCTACTTTTGAACGTTTGCGAGGGGATTTGGAAGTTGTGTATCCTTTTTAGGATATTTTGAGTCAGTTTTCTTTCTTCATTCTTTCTTGAGTTTTTTTTTGTTTGAGTTCATATCATGCATATTCACATATCACACTTTGAGATTGCTTCTGTTATATGCTTGATCTGCTTTACTTATTCTAGCCAGTACATGCTTTTGAATACCTGTCGATGATCATGCTTTGTTTCAGTTCACATGATATGTCTGATATCTGTCATATGCATGGCTTTTAAGCTTTTAAATTGAAAAATGATCACCATTACTTCTGGTAACTAGCATATGTAGGCTGAATGCTTTTGCTATCTGTTGGACCGGAAACGGCGACCAGAGGGGGGGTGAATGGGAGCTTTTAAAATTTCGGGCTAAAAACTTAGCCTTCGGGTCTGTTCTGTCTTCTACGGAACAGGCTTCGAACACAACCTTCGAAGGTCTGGTTCGGAGGTACTTCGACAGCTCCGAACACAGGCTTCGCAGAAGCAAAAGTTCGAAGCCAAGAAGACTTCGCTCCACTAACAACCCTCGAAAATCTACTCTGCAAAGTCAGTGCAGGCTCCGCACACGAGGTGCTTTGAGCAGGCTTCGCACTTCACCCTTCGCACGAGTGGACACCCCTCTGAGGACTTCGACCAAGTACTTAGCGACAGCAACTGGTGCTGGGCTTCGTACGCGAAGGTCTACACGCACACAAAACGAACTAAGCTAAGGGCTTCGACACAAGAAGCACAACGGGCCTCGGTCAGGGCTTCGCTAGTAAGCAGCGAGGTTGCACCTCCTGTTACACAGAGCGAGAGCACACTGACTAAGCACACTTCGCACGAAAAACAACCTTCGCCACAACAGGCTTCGGTGCACTAAACCAGCGAGGTATGCAAAGCGAGCTCAAGCAAAAAGCACAAGAAAAACAGGGCTTCGCCGCTTGAACAAGGAACACGAAATAAATTGAACTCAGAATGAATACAGCGAGGTCTGTCTACAGGAGCTCAACAGTAAATGCTCAAAGTGTTAAATGTTACCTACCAAGCCCCCATATTTATAGCCCACGGCTTCATCCTAAGGAAGTGACTACTTTACCCCTAGGGTTTACAACAGATTTGTCTCTACAGAACTAAGGGGTACAAAAGGTAGTCCACCTTTATTTTGGAAGCTTCTCTGTCAGCTGCAGAGGGGACAGTGTCAGCCTTTTTCAGAACAGACAGTGTCAGCCTTTACAGTGTTGACTTCTGGAACCTCCCTTCGCACTGGAGGGTGCGGTAGCTTCGGCGAGAAGCCTGCAGCCTGTTGGCCTTCGCTCCGCCGAAGAAGTCCTTCGATACAGTGACGGTTTTGAGCCGAAGCCGTCAAAGCCCTTGGGCCTTCGCACCACCACCTCCGGAGTGGATCACCACGGCTTCGCAGCTACTCCCAGCTCGAACACCGTCCGTCCGTGTACCGAAGCCATGCATGGCCGAAGCACCACAAGTCATCCTCACTCCGAAGCCCCACCTTCGGAGTACCACCCTTCGAAGTCCCTCCTTCGTCCAAGGCCTCCGCATGAAGCATTCCATGAGCACTCCGTCGCAGTGCCTCTCCCCGAGCACACTCCACGACGAGCCTCACCCGGACAATGCCTTCGATGCGCCTCGACTTCTGAGACCTTCGTTGGGCAACCTTCGAGTGTCTCCCTCCGGAGCACACTTCGAATTCCATGCCTCCGCAGAGGACTTGTTCCACCACCTCCGAAGTCACTCCATTCGGAGTACCTTCGAAGTGCCTCACCTCCGAGGACTTTGTCTCAGAGTACCTTCAGCCGGAGCCACGCTCCGCACTCTCTGCCTTCACCTGGCACGCCTCGACCCGAGGACCGACCCGGACCACCTTCGCAGCCACCGTGACGGAGCTCCCCGCTCCCCTGGCATCAAGCCACCCGCTTGACCCAGGTTCACCTGGCTCGAACCCTGTCCGTCGCCTCCGAAGTCCCTGCGCACCACCGACAAGCAAACAAGTGTATCCTGTACTCCGGAGACCTCTCCGGGTTAGCAACCTTCGGCACACACACCGGTGTACCGCCCAAAGTACCGAAGCCATCGGTACGAACCCAGTCATCGCGTACTGTCGGACCCCTCCGACAAGCACACTCCGCTGCACAGCTGCAGCACGCAAACACCGAACACACTCCGGTGACACACCTCCGAACACCCTTCGGAGGTACCACCTCCGAAGCCCCTCCGGAGGTACCCTTCGAACAGAGGGTAAAATCCTGTCAATCACTCATCACAAACACCGAAACCACCCTTGGTTTCTCACTATCTTTTACATGCCTAGTCGCTAGGTCCTCACTTAGATGCAGATATGCAACTTGGACATCTATATGCTTTAACATGGAAAATGTGCTATAAAAATGATAAAAAATCAGAAAAATGAAAAATACATGCCTTTTATGCTTAATTGAAAATATCTAGGTCGGTTTGCTTTGTCGCATTGCATTTTTCTGGACTGCCTACCATAGCAGTTTGGTATGAACTAGGATAGTGTAATGTATGCAGAGACCAATGTCTTAAGCTTCTGATGGTCCAGTTCTGACCTAGGCTTGACTTGGTTGGTCATCATAAGGCTGACATACAAATAACCCCTGGCAAAAATGAAAAAGAAAAAGAAAAATCCTTAAAATTAAAAAAAAATAACAAGTTTGCTGAAGCACTTTGTTCTGGACAATGCTTATCTTGGTAGATATCAGCTAGCTTTTGCATCTCATGCTTTTACCTTGCTTGTCAACTAGAAAATGTGGTGATGCTTTTGTTTGCAAAAATCTAAAAATGCGTGCTAATGACTTTCTTTGGATATCATCTGTTGCACTGATCATACCATGTGTCTTAGATAGTACTTCTTTTGCTATACTTGCTAGGTGTTGTAATTGCAGTCAATCATATCTGAGAAGCATGCTTTTTTACACTCCACCTGCACCCCAGTTGCATTCAATGCATATTTTGAGGGGCAGCTGCATTTTATTGGGAGTTTGAGTCTGTGTCCCTTTTGAGTGCATTTAGTCTCGCTTGATGAGTCCAATTGTCAACAAGGGGGAGAAATTTTGGGTTACTTTATCTTTTAAAAGAGTATAGGGGGAGTTTTTGGCTTTCTTTGGGATTTGTTTCAGGGGGAGCTTTTAATCTCTTTTGCTCTTACTCTTTGGATATCCTTGTTGATAATTCTGAGATTGCACTCGTTTTGAGTTTTTTTATTTATTTTTGGTTAACCATAATGACCGTTTTCTTGTTTTTGTTTAGCATTTGGTCATTAGGGTTAAACCTTTTATTTTATTTTTCTTCTTTCTCTCTTCTTATGTTTTGTTTTCATGTTTCCACGTGTTTTACAGGTTTCGAAGAGCTGATGAAGAAGGTGTTGACAATGCACTCATCAAGGGGAAGATTGAGGAGCAATGATGAAGATCATGGGCCCCATGTCTCCAGATGTGATGAGTGATTGTCAACAGAAGTCGAGAGAAGAAGAGACCTACCGTGTCTAGGATGCGTGTGACTCAGGTACACGGGAAGTGAGCGACTGCCGGGCAGAGGGGTCACGGAGTCGGGCTGGCCCAATCTGAGCACATGGGCTAGGAGTGGCAGAGCATCCACTAGTATGTTGATGGGATTGACTTAGGTACACGGGCGTCTAGCGATTGTCGGGCTGAGGGAGCTGTGGAATCGGGCCGGCCCAATCTGGGCACCAGGTGCGAAGACGGTGGACACTTTGTTAGTTTCGGTGTAAAACTGACAACCGTTGATCTTGAATCTGACCGTTCTGAAGCGAAGCCATAGCTTCTATGAAAGCTCCACATCAGGACAAGTTATCTTTATTTAAGATTTTACTATTTTGCCTTTAGGCCCACAGTCTGTGTTAGTCGAGTCTATAAAAAACCCTAAGGGCATTTCAGTCTTTTCCATTTTTATTTTCAGCGTCTGTGTAATTTACCCTAGGGGTAAATTTGTCTTTTTCCCTTTTGTTGGGATGCCTATAAATAGGCCCCAACCCCCTAGGGTTAGGTTTAACTCAACTAATGAAAAAATTGAGTTCCACAAATTTCCCCATCTTTCTGTTTTGTGTGCCGCTGGTCAATCACTAGCGTCGTCACCAGTTTTCTCGCCGTTGTCACACATCTTTGCTGGCCGCTTTGGCCTTGGGTAGTAGTGCATGGCAGCACATGGCAGCCGAGGCGCAGTAGTTGTAGTGGAAATCTCCGAGCGCTGGCAGTCGCTCAGCGTGATCGAGGCAGCAACAGGAGCACGCGCAGCAGCGCTGGCTGTTTTCTCCGTTCTATGGGTGTTTTTCTTACGCGGCAGTCAAGGCGCTGTAGCGCCCCTAGTAGCTACGGTGTAGCCTAGCGGGTAGCCCGTGTAGGTGTAGCAGCACGCGTACCGAAGCAGACCGGGCGGATCACACGAGAAGAGCTGCTGCCGTTGGCACGTGAAGGCTTGGCAAAGGATCGACGTGCACATAGCAGCCTTCGGTGAGAATGGTGTGCGTGTGCTAGCAGCGGGAGCCAGCTAGCGACATGAGGGTCTCAAGCGCTGGCAGCTGGGAGCAGCGTGAGGCAAGGCGCGAAGCGATTGGGATGAACCAGCCCACGCTTGGTTTTCTCGGGTAGCTGTGCGCATGGCGGCTGATGTGCTGAAGGTGTTCGGCTAAGTGACCAGGAGAAAAACCACGAATAGTAATTCCTACTTTACCTTGATTTTCGTGCATCAAAAATATTGTTGTTGATTAATCTATGTTTGTTTGAATGGATGCAAATGTTTTAGTCTCAGATCGATTCATGCACGTTTATATTCCTTTGTGATCCACTTGCATGCAATGTATCTATTTAAATGCTTGTCAACTTATGATATCTACTCAGTGCTTGATGGATTGCCTGTGATTGATGAATGTGGTTAAGCTTTTTGATGATTCACTTGCCTAGTCTATGATTACTTGTTTATTCTGCTTTTAAGCACTCTGTTGGTGTCTTTTCGTTTAGGACACCAGTCATTTTTAGGCTAGATTATTTTCATTGTTTTTGATTTGCTTGTTTCCGCTGATTATCTTTTGAGGTGCGTTGGGTGTTGGGAGAAGGCCATTGATTCGAAAGAATATTTTTAGGCGCTCATTCAGCCCCCTCTGGTCGCTACTTTCGGTCCTACAATCCCATAGACCGGTCCTTATAGTGCCCCGGGTGCGACTAACCAATGCCATCGCTTGCACCCAGAACTCACCATGCTAACACACTTAGCCTACTTCCAAGACCAACAAAATACCAGAGGTGAGATAAATACGAGGATCATATATCAGGATCCAAGTGTCCACGGCTCGTTTTTAATCCTATAGTAGTTGTGTCGATACATTGGACACTTCTAATATTATTAAGTATACTAGTGACAAGGAATTTAGGCTTGATAGCATGGCTTGGGTTTGCACATCAAGGTCGGGGATCTGATAAATATAATATAAGGCTCTTTATTTGACTAATGCAATTATAACCTATGAGTTTTAGCGATATTTAATTAAAAAATTGGGTTCAATATGCTCAAAAATGGGGTTGGTGACTTGCCTTGTTCAGCAAAGGATGGAGGGGAGACTTCAGGAAAATACTCCGACTCCTCGACGGCGTCATAATCCTCTCGATACGCAAAACAAGAAGAAATATACAATTAAAAACCATAAAACCAATAGTACAATCATATAAGTTTAAAACCATTTCTAGACTTTATTTTAAATCCTAATTTAGCCTCTGGTCCACGGTGAACTGGGTCCATGGCACTATGCTATGATCCGACGTGTTTTAAATGAAAACGGATGGCTAAGATGCGTCGATACCTCTTCGATGCAGATGGATGTATGAGATGAAATCTTAAATGCGAATTAATCTCCCCTGCCCGATCGATATCGTGTGGCCGAGATGGGATCGGGCATGGCATAGGGTTTTTACCCGTGATAACCGTATTCTCTGGCGATGGCGGAGGGTGGCTGTGATCACATCGGTGACAGCGATGACCGATGGCCAGATTTAAGGATGGAAATGGAAATAGGAGAGGACCACGAACACGGCGGTACCGAAGATGAGGCTCGAGGTCGATGGGTTGAGGCCAAGGACGAGTGAGGCGGCGACATAGCTTCGGGTGCTCGTCGGCGATGGTGTCCCGGTGGCGATTAGCCTAGACGGAGCAGTGGTCGGGTTCGGGGAGGCAACGGCAGTCACGGAAGTGTCATCGATGATGGAGGAGATAGACTCTAGCGACGACGAGCGGCGACCAGAGGCGGAATAGGGGAGCAGCGCGAAAACGAGCAATGCGAGCGCTCTATTCAGGCTAAGGGTGGTAGGAGTGGCGTGGCTGGATGCGGTGCTCAGGGGGCCTATTTATAGTGCATCAACATCGAGGAGAGGGGTCGGGGCTCCATGAATGCCAAGAGGGGGTGTTACTTCGGCGAGGTTGATTATGGCATTTAAGTGGATTAAACGTGAGGGAATCCGAGGGTAAATGTGTGGGGGATTACAGCAATTAACTCCCCGACATTAATCAAAGCATGGGTCCACAATGAAGGAAAATCCAAGGCGAGGGATTTGGCCGAAGTTCTCGGGGTGGCAGCGACACGAGGAAGACGAACCTAACAGGAGGGGTCCACTGGCCAGTGAGCATGCAGGGTAACGGTCGGCGCCGATAGGTAGGCCATGGAGCTTTGCGCGGTGAGAGGGGATAGGGGTTGATAGGTGGGCCAGGGCTCGGGCGTGAGGCGGACCGTGCCGACAGGCGGGGTCCATCTATCAGTGAGGGGTTGGTGTTAAACGGGTTGGGCCGGCCAGAGAGAGAGAAAGGAAGGGGGCAACCTATTACTATTTAAATTCATTTCTGAATAACAATAATTGCTGAAAATAGTTTAAAAATTATAAGCTACTTGCAAGGGTTCTAAAAATCTATAAAAATTCTCAAAAATATCTCTGTTGACACGAAAACGTGCCCCCGCACTTGGGTCAGTTCGACGATCCAAAAGTGCACGAATACTTAGGGACAGGCCTAAGCGTGACGTAGCACCGAGGCCGTGTTCCAACTACCCTTAATAGTGATAAGGGGGTGGAGTCGCCAGGCAACCGGATTACAAAAAATAACCCAATTAGCCAAAAGAAATAGATTAAACAGGTTAAAATCAGCAAACCAGCCGGAGCCCTCCTGGTTAGAAGTCTAATGCGAAGGGTGCGCCGAAGGGTACCTTCGGCGTCTCGTGCGAAGTGCTCCACCGAAGGGTGCTACGGCATTCAAACTGATCCGGCCGAAGGTAGACTCCGAATGGATCTAATGCGAAGTGCTCCGCCGAAGGGTGCTTCGGTGTTCGGACTGATCCGGCCGAAGATAGACTCCGAACGGATCTGAACATAGTGATCACCTCCGAACAGCGGGGTTCGGGGTGCGATCTCCGATGCAGTGAATTACAGAGTGGTGACGCGAAGGCCACACGCAGGTGCAACTTCGTCTCGGCGTGGGGTGTAGTCGTGGCGAAGCCTGTCACGACAAAGTGTGCCGGCGAAGCCTATTGTCGAGGCCTGCGATCCTGTCGAAGGGCGTCCTGGGGACCTCCGGAACCGATCTCTCAGCTCCGAACACCCTCGGCGAAGGGGCTCCGAACGTGCGAACCTGCAACAGGGATGATGCGAAGTGCCAATTCGGCCTTAGGACCAAATTTGCGAGGTGTTGCATGGGTAGCGAAGGCAGCAATCTATTACGCCGATTAGCGAATACTTCACAGGCGAAGTAACAAGGCGATAGCAATCTGTTATGTAGATTAACGGGGACTTCACAGACGAAGTACCAAGGCTTACCACTGTTCCGTAGTGGCAGACGGAGGGCTTCCAGGCAAACCCACGAAGATGTATAGGAAAATAAAGGTAAAGTAAATGCGATCAAAGCATGGGCTTTGGTTTGGTTTGAGTTGGGGGTTCTCTAATCTAATCTACTATTAATCCGGCCGGATAGAGATAAGGACTGAGCTGGAAACACGTCCAACTCTATTTCTGCTGAGGTGGGCTTCGGCCAGGCCCGCCGAGGCCTGCTCTTCGGGCCGAAGCTTCGGTAGCGTGGGCCTCCGAAGGTTCCCGAAGCTTCGGCAGCGTGGGCCTCGGCCAGGCCCATCGGGCTTGCTCCTCGGGCCAAAGCTTCGGTAGCGTGGGCTTCGGCCAGGCCCGTTGGGCTTGCTCCTCGGGCCGAAGCTTCGACAGCGTGGGCTTCGGCCAGGCCCGTCGAGGCTTGCTATTGGGCCGAAGCTTCGACAGTGTGGGCCTCTGAAGGCTTCCGAAGCTTCGGCAGTGTGGGCCTCCGGAGGCTTCCTAGCCGAAGCCCATGGGCTGGCTGGAGGCTTTCGGAGCCCATAGCCTGACGGGCTTCAGCCCTGTAGGGCTTCGGACAGACCCTGGACATGTGTATTTTTGGCCCAAATCACCAAAAATAGATATTTTGATAATCTAGCCATTAATGCCATTTTTTGCTATCAACAATCTCTTTGTCTTAAGATCAAAATATAATTTTCTTAGATCATGACTAGAGTTATTTCTCTGTATTTTATTTATTTGGACATTTTCAGCTTTAAATAAAATCAAAATAATCTTTTTTCTAGAAATTCATTATTTCAGGATTTATTTTTACCTTTTCAAAAATTAGGGGTGTTACAAACCTATCCCCCTTACAGTGAATCTCGTCCTCGAGATTCAGAAGGCTCCTAGAATAGCTCTAGGTATTGGGCTTTCAGGCCTTCCTCCTTTTCCCATGTGGCATCTTCGATGGGGTGGTTACTCCACTAAACCTTGCAGAAACGGACTACTCGATTCTTGGTTACTCTTTCTTTGATTTCTAAGATCTGGACGGGTTTCTCGATATAGGTCAAGTCTCCTTGGATGTCGAGTTGCTGAAGATCTACCCGTTCGGTGGGTACCCATAGACACTTCTTCAACCGGGAGACGTGAAACACATCATGTACTCTAGTTAAGGAGGGTGGTAACTCCACCTGATATGCAACTTCTCCTTGCCGACGCAAGATCAGAAAGGGACCAACATAACGGGGAGCTAAATTTCCCTTCATGTTGAACCTTTGAGTGCCTCGGAGCGGAGTGACTCAAAGATAGACATAATCGCCTTCGTCGAAGGCAAAATCTCTGCGTCGATTGTTGGCATAACTCTTTTGGCGGGACTGTACTATCTTTAACCAGTCTCTGATGATCTTGACTTTTGCTTCGACCTCTCGCATAATGTCATTTACGAACAACTGAGATTCACTAGTCTGATCCTATAGTAGCGGTGTTCGGCACTTTCGTCCATACAATGCCTCGAAAGGGGACATCTGCAAACTGACTTGATAGTTGTTCTATGAAAACTCTGCATAGGGCAAGCTCTTATCCCACATTCCGCCAAAATATATGGCACAGGCTCTGAGCATGTCTTCTAGTATCTGGTTTACTCTTTCAGTCTGACCATCCGTCTGGGAGTGATATACCATACTAAAGTTTAGTCGGGTGCCGAGTTCTTCCTAAAGATTCTTCCAAAACTTGGAGGTGAACTGGCTATCTCGATCAGATACTATCTTCTTTGGGACTCCGTGTAAACACATGATTTGGGCCATGTATAATTCCGCTAGCTTTGGGCCACTATAAGTCATCTTGACGGGGATGAAGTGAGCTACCTTGGTGAGCTGGTCAATGATCACCCAAATGGAGTCATACCCGTCTTGGGTTCTGGGTAGTCCGGTGATGAAGTCCATCCCTACCTCTTCCCACTTCCATTCGGTGACCTTGAGGGGCTGTAATAAACTGGTAGGTCTCTGGTGCTCTACCTTGACTTGCTGACAAGTATCACATCTGGATACATATTTAGTGATTTCCCTCTTCATACTAACCCACCAGTACTTCTCCTTCAAGTCCTGGTACATTTTTGTACTCCTCGGATGTATGGAGTACAGGGTCTCATGTGCTTCCTTGAGGATAAGGACCTTTAACTCTAGCTGGTTGGGCACACACAACCGGTTTCCGAACCATATAGTGCCGACTTCATATTCAGAGAAGCCTAGTGCTTTTCCCTTCCTCATATTCTTTTGGATATCTGCTATGTCGGGGTCTTCCTTCCGCGCTTCGCGGATTTGGTCCATCAAGATAGGTCTTGCCTCTCGGACGGTGAGGTATTCTCTGGTAGTGATTCCTAAGTTCAGCCTTTCCATTTCTCGGTATAGCAAAGGGGCTTGATCTCGTATCGTGAGGGTGTTGTAGTATCCATTCCGACTTAAAGCATCGGCCACCACGTTTGCCTTGCCTGGATGGCAGTGGATGCCTAAGTCATAATACTTGATTAATTCTAACTATCTTCTTTGTCTGAGGTTTAGGTCGAGCTGGGTGAATATGTACTTGAGGCTCTTGTGGTCAATGAAAACTTCTCATCTGTTACCTACAAGACAATGCCTCCATATCTTTAGTGCGTGGACAACTGCTGCTAGTTCTAAGTCATGCATGGGGTAGTTCAGCTCGTGCAGTCTCAATTGCCGGGAGGCATATGATACCACTTTCCCATCTTGCATGAGAACACACCCTAGTCCAAGGCGAGAGGCATCGCAGTAGACATGGAAGTCTTTCTGGATGTCCGACAGTGTTAACACTAGGGCTGATACAAGCTTCTTCTTGAGGGTCTGGAAGCTTTCTTCATAGGCTAGAGTCCATTTGAACTTTACTTCCTTCTCTATCAATCTAGTCATGGGCTTGGCGATCTTGGAAAAATTTTCGATGAATCGCTGGTAATATCCATCCAGTCCTAGAAAACTCCAGATCTTCGATACATTCTTGGGTTGCAACAAGTTTGTTACTGCTTCCACGGTGGTCGGATCCATGGCTATCCGTCTGGTAGATATGACATGACCTAGGAATTTCACCTCGGACAACCAGAATTCACACTTGCTATACTTGGCATATAACTGATGCTCCCGTAACTTTCCCAAGGTCATATGAAGATGGGTTTCATGTTCTTGTTTCTAGAGTAGACGAGGATGTCGTTAATGAATACTATGATGAATTTGTCTAAGAATTCCATGAATACGTTGTTCATCATATTCAAGAAGAATGCGGGGGCATTCGTGAGTCCGAACGACATTGTTATATACTCATATAAGCCATATCGGGATGTGATTGCGGTCTTGGGGATGTCCTTCTCTCTGATCCTAAGCTGATGGTAGCTTGATCAGAGGTTGATCTTAGAGAAGACTGAGGATCCCTTGAGTTGATCGAATAGGTCATCAATCCGTGGTAAAGGGTACTTGTTCTTGATGGTTACATCATTCAAAGCACTATAGTTCTTGCACATCCTCTTGGTCTTATCCTTCTTCATGGAGAATATGACTGGTGCACCCCAAGGTGAGGTACTTGGTAGGATATATACCTTCTGTTCGAGCTCTTCAATGTTACTTTTCACTTTGGCCAACTCATTTGTGGCCATTCGATACGGTCACTTGGAGATGGGTGTGGTTCCAGGGATGAGTTCGACCTAGAATTCAATGTTCCTCTTGGGTGGCATTCCTGGCAATTCCTCTAGAAAAACGTCCGCATACTCTTGAACTACCACTACTTCTTCTACTGTCATCTGGTGGAGAAAAGCCCTTCTCAAACCCTGGGTGGCCATTTTAAAGGTGATGGTGATTCGATCCTCGCTGGTTATAGTGACGAACTTGCTAGCACAGTCTATCATTCCCTTCTGCTTCATCCACCAGTCCATACCAAGGATGAGGTCTAGGCCCTTGAAATCTATAAGGATTGGGTCGGCCCAAAACAATACCCCTTGGATCTATATCCTTGTCCTTGGGCTAAACAGGGTGGCTAGATTTTGGTTGCCGGGGGTGGCAATTACTAAGGGTTTAGGTAGTTGGAGTACTTCTAGTCCATTATTTATCACAAAGTTTTTTGATATGAAAGAGTGGGTTGCTCCTGAGTTGAATAAGATTACTGCGGGTATGGAATTTGTCGTAAACATACCAACGACGACCTTTGGAGCCTCCTGGGCTTCTTAGGCAAAGACGTGGTTGACGTGGGCATGGATCGCCGGGTTGTGAGAAGCTCCTTGGGATTGCTTGGGGTGAGGATACTAATGGGAGTAGTACCCTTCCTTACGGCAGCTGAAGCATACAACCGGCTTGTTGTTCTGGTCCCCCAGACTGTTGGCTTTGGCGGCTAGTGCTGGTGGAGCTGATGGAGTTGGTGGAGAAGGTGGAGCTGGGCGGGGGTTTCCGGTGCTCGAACTGTCGGAGTTGTACTGCGGTCTGAAGGCGGGACGAGGGTGATGGCTCAGCGCGTGGACCAGAGGAGTGAAGCGGGGTATCTAAAGGATCCCCTGGTTGTGTCTGAAGGCTATCATCTTTCTCTTTTTAAGGTCCAACCGGTTTTGCTCGGTTTCCTAGACGATAGCCTTGTTCAC
This sequence comes from Zizania palustris, assembly GCA_019279435.1. NCBI lineage: Eukaryota > Viridiplantae > Streptophyta > Magnoliopsida > Poales > Poaceae > Zizania > Zizania palustris. Next base: position 27,165,972 of record JAAALK010000082.1, read on the forward strand.
CAACTATTGAAAGTTGGCATAGTCCACTGCGACAAGCTAGATGGATAGTTCATCCTTTAGTCCCCGGAGGAACTTAGCTTGACAGTTGGCGTCGGTGCAGACTTCTTCTGGCGCATAACGGGCTAGACGGTTGAACTCGTGGAGATACTCCGTGACTAACTTGCCTCCCTACTGCAAGTCATGGAATTCTTGTTGCTTATAGGCCACGACTCTAGCATGAACGTGGGCGGCCCAGAAGGAGTTGGAGAATTCTGCCCAACTGACTATGTGACCCTTGGGCTGGGACTCACGGTAGTTGTCCCACCACTCGGCAGTCGGGCCCTAGAGTTGGTGGGATGCGAAAGCCACTAGCTCCGCTATGGAGCAAGGTAGGAGATCCAACTTCTTTCCGATGGTCCCCAACCAATCCCCTGTCTCCATCGGGTTGGTCGTGCTTCAGAACGTGGGAGGTCGCACATGCAGGAACTCTGAAAGTTGGATGGAAGGGGCCGGTGCGGGGGTTGAGGGCGTGGAGGTAGCTCCAAGTGGTGTTGCTACTGTAGACGATTTATCTGAGCCTGTTTTTCAAGCATATGGGCCTGCTACTGTTGCATCTAAGCCATCATCTCGGCCAGTGTAGGGATGTTGGTGATGGGTGCCCCGATCTGATGTTGCCATGGAGCTTCTCTGTTCGGTATCACATTGTTTGATAGGTTGGGGGTGGCGGATGGGTTCTGGTCCTTGGTCATTCTGAAGGTGATAATACCCCAAGAACATGAGAGAAGACTTAGAAAAATGTACCCCAAAATAATTCACAAATTCTTTATTAAATGTGATACAAAATAGTTCATTACAATTTAGCTCTTATTTTTATCTCACCCATAGCACAAGTCGCTATGGATGGTACCACAAACAAGAAAAACAATCATCCGGAATCTAACATCTAGCACAACTACTCGCCATCAGAGGCAGTCTCGGTGCTCTCTGATCCATGGGCGTCTCGGGGAACACTGGGCTTGATGAAGTTCATTATCATGGGGTCTGAAGCGATGACCGGTCAAAGAGCAGTTGTGCTGGAGGAGGGAGGTTCGAAGGGTGTCGGAGGTAGGGTGATCCGCTTAGGTCATGGGGCGGGCTTCCTGATAGACTTCTTCCTGCGAGGAGGCAATGGCGCCAATTCTTCGACATCCTTCTTGAGCTCCTGGATCTGGTGCTAGAGCTCGGCGTTCTCGAATACACTCTGTTGTAGCTCGATGACCTTGCGCTGCAACCCCCCATTCTATCAGATCAGGCCGGTTTCCATGTGGCGATAGAAGTCAATAGTATCATGTTGATAATCAGCTTCAAGCATGGCCATAGTGTGAAGATAATCCATGGCCTAGAGAAGACAAGTGCTCCTGGCTATGATGGTGTCACGGTCTAAAATAATACTGACATAGATGCTGCTGTGGGCTCCCGGAGTGCGCATTGGTATGAAGCAGAAGGAGGTGTCTCGGAGCTGAATGTCGTAAATCAGTCTCAACTCGGTGAGGGTCTGGAAAGTGGCACGCTGACATGCCACCTCAAAGGTCGGGCCTCCAACAACTGATATGAAGAAAGGGGGTGCTCTCCTGAGGAGCGAATAGTGATGGAGACATCACAAGCGCCTGCAAACTCCTCCAGGTAGAGTCCATGGAACTGGGGCTCGTGGATGAATCCGAGGAAGGTCACAAGCATCCGAAGATCACGGACGAATCCATTGCAGCCCCGAAGGTATCAGTGCATGTGGTGACCTGGCATCTACAAAGAAGACAAAGTTTAAAGAGTAAGGGTGAGAAGGAAAATATGAAGTAAATTTTTACGAAATTGATTTTTGGAAAGCTAAGTATGAGGTGGGTCCGTTTGGCGTCCTACAGTCAAGTCGGCTCGGATACCATCTTGTAGCGCCCGGATTTAATAAAACCCATACTTTATTGAAATTCCAAATAAAATCAATAATCACAAGATGTTCATCACACGACGACGCACATACGACAATCATTCATGGTTCGCAGACCACATTATTACAAAAGTGTTAATATAAAATAAACTAATAAAATAAAAATCTAGATGAACATCTTCTCCAGGATCGCTTCCTTCTAGGTCGCTACTCCAAACCGTCCTCATCACAGTACACGTCTCTGAAGTGGGTTTTCCAACGGGTATGAGTACAAAAGTACTCAACAAGCCACTAAGAAATGCAGTAATAATGTAAGGTAATAACAAGGCAATGTACTAGTTCAAAGTGCAGAGAAGTACATTTTTATCTTGCAACCTTTAATGTGAGTCAGGTTTAATCATACATAATAATTAAATCATGGATGATGCAACATCTTCTAACTCGAGGAGTACAGTCAGCCCTTCTCACTCAACGGTCCTGACATGACCAATCAACATGCAACACTTCTCAACCATATACTAACTATGGGATGTCACACAACCCGCCCTTGACCGTGGGATCGACTTTTCGAAAAGATTTAGACTTTGATCAGAGGTGTACTAATGTACCCACAAGGCACTCATTCCTGCACACCGTAGTGTGTCCAGATGACCCAAGTCACAGGAACTTATGACAAAACCATTAGCATGAAGCGCTCTAACCCAATGACACACTATAGGTTTCGCCGGCGTGCCAGCGCACTGGACCAACGTCACGCCCCCTTTTGTGCCATATGGTACAAGTCACCCGCAGGTGCTACTTGACCCTATACACATAGTGCCTCGAGTTGGAACGTACCATACCTCCAGTTAAGACTTATCCACTAGACTTGTGGTTGGTACGAAGATGTATTGCGACGGATCCCGCAGACCTGTCCTTATAGTGCCCCGGGTGCTACTAAACAATGCCCTTGCTTGCACCTGGAACCCACCATGCTAACACACTTAGCCCATTTCCAAGACCAACAGAATACCAGAGGTGAGAGAAATCCAGGGATCATATATCAGAATACAAGTGTCTACGACTCGTTTTTAATACTATAGCAGTTGTGTCAATACATTGGACACTTCTAATATTATTAAGTATACTGGTGACAAGGAATTCAGGCTCGATGGCATGGCTTAGGTTTGCACATCAAGGTTGAGGATCTGATAAATATAATGTAAGGCTCTTTATTTGACTAATGCAATTATAACCTATGAGTTTTAGCGATATTTAATTAAAAACATATGAAATTTATTTTATTGAATTTTATGAATTTTTTAAGTTTAAAATGATTTCTCCAATTTTACTTTAAATTCCATTTAAGACAATATAAAATGCTCAGTGTAAACATATAAATTTTCTGGATGAACACGAAGAGAATAAAAATATAAACTCTTTGAATTTTGAATGGTCAAATTTGGAGTTAATTTGAGGAAGTTATGAAGGTATAAAAATATAAACCATTTTTCGGAATTTATTTTAAATCCTAATTCAACCTCTGGTCCACGGTGAACCGGGTCCATGGCACTGTGCTATGAGCCGATAGGTTTTAAATGAAAATAGACGACTGAGATGTATCGATACCTCTTTGGTCCATATGGACGGCTGAGATTAAATCTCGAATGCAAATTAATCTCCACCGCCTGATCGAGATTGTGCGGCAGAGATGGGATCCAGCATGGCACAGGGTTTTTGCTCGTGCCAGCCGTCTTCTCCATCGACGACCGAGGGTGGCGGCGAGCACAACAGCGATGGCGATGACCGGCGGCCGGATTTAAGGACAAAAATGGAAATAGTAGAGGACCGCGAACACGGGGGTACCGAAGATGAGGCTCGGGGTCGATGGTTTGAGGCCACTAACAAGTGACACGGCAGTGTAGCATCGGGTACTCATCGGCGATGGTGTCCCGGCGGCGATGAGCCTAGATAGAGCGGTGACCGGTGTCGGGGAGGCGACGACGGTCACGAAGGTGTTGCCGACGATGATGGAGACGGACTCTAGGGATGACAAGCGGCGTCCGGAGGCAGAATAGTGAAGAGGCTCGAAAATGAGCAATGAGAGCGCTCTATTCTGGCTAAGGGGGTGGGAGTGGTTTGGCTTGATGCGGTTCTCGGGGGGCCTTTTATAGTGCATCGGTAGCGAGGGGAGGTGCTGGGGCACCGTCAATACTGAGAGTCGGTGTTACTCTGGCGAGGTTGATTATGGTGATTAAGTGGATTAAATGTGAGGGATTCCGAGGAGAAACGTGCGAGGGATTACAATGATTAACTCCCAGGTGTTAATCGGAGCTTGGGCCCACGGCGTAGGTGAATCCAAGGCGAGGGATTTGGCCTGAGTTCTTGGGGTGGTGGCGATGCAAGGAAGACGAACCTGACAGGAGGGGTCCACTAGCCAGTGAACATGCAGGATAATGGTCGGCACCGACAGGTGGGCCTGGGAGCTTTGCGCGGTGAAAGGGAGGGGGCTGATAGGTGGGCCAAGGCTTAGACATGAGGCGGAGCGTGCCGACAGTCGGGGTCCATCTGTCAGTGCGGGGCTACGGGGGAAATGGGTTGGGTCGGCCGGAGAGATAGAAAGGAAGGGGGTGGCCCATTACTGTTTAAATTCATTTCTGAATAAAAATAATTGTTGAAAATAGTTTAAAAATTATGAGCTACTTGCAAGGGTTCTAAAAATATGTAAAAATTCTCAAAAATATATCTTGGTCTTAAGATCATAATATAATTTTCTTAGACCATGACTAGAGTTATTTATCTGGATTTTATTTATATAGACATTTTCAGCTTTAAAGAAAATCAAAATAATCCTTTTTCTGGAAATTCATTATTTCAGGATTTATTTTTACCTTTTCAAAAATTAGGGGTGTTACATAAACATGAAGAAGATATAATGTTTCTATCTTAAGTGGGAATGGAATAAAAATTATTCAACTCCAAAACTAATCCTGTAGGTAGCGATAGTGAATAAACGCCAATGACCAACACTGCAATGTTTGCACCATTTCTGACGCGCACATCTAGCTCGCCACTACCACACTTTCTTGACTGACTGTTGGTGCATTTTTTGGTCACGCTTTGACACATACATGGCCTGCAAGATCCGCTTCACTCCAGTGTAGGTCCTACGTTCTTAGGAAAAGGGTTCAAGGCGTGCCAATTAGTTTGACCCTGCAACTGATAAGGGAACAAAAAATATGACATTAGTAGCATGGCTTATCGGCTATGAAGCCAATGAACGTGATGAGGATGGGATATTCTTGGAATATCATGCCGATCGGCCATAAGGCCGATGACCTGAGATGAAGCAATCAGGCGAGCGTACCATCGGCCAATAAGATGAACAATTAACCACATAGGCCGATAAGTGTTTTTCCGATAACTTATGAGATATAGCATGGAATCAAAGATAACTCGTCGGCTTGTACTCCAACATAATTAAATAAAACATGCTAGATAGCATGTCTATATAATGAAAATCATCACAACAACTAGATCGGACCTAATCAAGATAGTAGCTAGTCACGATGATCTTAATAATATATCAAGAATCTAGCATGCTTTATTTAGATGAACGATATACAACATGAAAGAGATACAATAGCAAGAGATGTTGGACTTAACCGATAAAGCCTCAAACTATCACACCTATATTACATCAATCTAAGAGATCAAACTGAACTGATACAACCTTAGACAAAGCTAATACACCGAGAACAACCAGCGACCATACTGTTTCAAGGTTCACCTCAAGAGATCAAACTAAATTGATGCAGCCATGAGGATACTGATCTAATTGGTATGGACATCAGGGGTGGTGGGACTCACCTCTTCACCGGAGATCGAAACGATGCAGCCCAGCTCCGAGTGTCAAACCCCACCGGCATAAACCTTGGAAGCCAAGGGTGGCGATGCGCCTAGTAGTTGATTGACAGATATGTGTTTTTATAAGCTAACTAGGCATACATATTTATAGTCCGGAGACTTAACGTCCAAGCAATCTATCTTAACTGATTACAAATAATCTTCATCTTCTCTTTTTTGTACCTTATCTCCATCGGCTCCTTCTACGTCCGATCATCTTGTAACAGCATGGACGGGCTTCCTTGACTTTCTTGGACTAGACCTCTTTGAATTCTGTTGACCGTGTGACATTTAGTGGGCCTGGGCTTTAACAAATCTTGGCGTCAACACCTACTCAGCCCCTGCAACATTTATTTGGACGAGTAGCAAGATTAATTTCTATAAAATTAATACCTAAAGAGGAAGTCACACTTCCCTTCTTGTTCTTCTATTCTTCTAGATACACCTTGCATAGGTGGTTCCAATGCCCAGGCTTGTGGAAATGGTGGCAAACATTAGAGCTAGCAGGACCCGATTTGAACATTCCAATCGGTTTAGGCTTTGCAATAGAGATCATATCTAAAATCTTAGTCTTGCCCTTCCTCTTTCTCTTTTTGCCCTCCTTCTGAACCATCATCACATGATTGAGCGATTTCTTTGTACTCTCCTCAACAGTTTTAAGCATCCCATGCAACACATCTAGTGTCTTCTCTAGTCCATTCATATTGTAATTCATAATGAACGGCTCAAAGCTTAAGGGGAGCGACTAGAAAATCACATATATGGTCAAGTATAGATCCAGTGGAGAACCCAGTCTCTCCAATGTCTCAATGTAACTAATCATCCTGATCACATGAGCACACACTGGGCTCCCTTCTGCCAACCTGCTCCTAAACAAGGACATAGATACATAGTATCTCTCGGCTTGTGACTAGTTCTGAAACATGCCCTTGAGACCTACGATCATATCATAAGCATATCTTTCCTCATATTGTTTCTGAAACTTAGAGGACATGTAGGTAAGCATCAGACAGCTGGCATCCACAGAATCACTAGCATGCTTCTCATAAGCACGTTTATCTACTGTAGAGGCATCTTTTCCTAGTTCATTAGGGTGTAGTTCCTCTAGAATATAATCCTTTTTCTCCTCAAGTTTCCGTGCCAATTCATAAAGATTGTTCTAGACAATTCTCTCATTCAAGAAAAGATCGCAAATTAAAAACCAAAGTGCTCTTAACAATAGTAGTTGGTGCCATGATCTACAAAATTAAATACAAGTTTCAACATGATGTGTTGGCATAAAGGATTACGTCAACAGGTTTGAATGGTTTAGACTGGGAGGACAAGTTTTCTTTAGGACAGAGTCTCCAGGAAGAATAACCCTGTTGAAAAAGTTGTATTCCTTGCTCTCAGGAGAGGATGATCCCTGTACAATATGGGGGAAGTTATTTATAGCGGGAGCCCTTGCGGGACAAATACCTTTCTACCCCAAGTTGCATACATCATTACAGCCCCTGTATTCCTAATTTAGTAGGGGTATGACGTTTCTAGTTCCGCACGTTTGCTTGAACAGAACTACATGTGGTAGGTGAGATGGCGTGCGTGTGCGGTCCCATCGTACACTTAGCCATGACGTGACCACTACAGGCCCCCGCGTCCCATTCTACAGGAACTACTTGACATTGTGGCCGTCACATCTTCACTTTAGTGGTTGCCGTCCAAGGGCCACAGGGGTTCGGAGGGCTCCGCACTAGGCCTCCGTCATGGCCTTCTTGAGAACCGTCCGTTGAAGACCTCCGGCCTCTGGTGTGGTCTTCGTCCGGTCTTCAGCAGGACGCCCCCTTGTCGCTTCCTCTGTCGAACGTGCGAGGGCCCCAAGCCCATTTAGAGCCCATCTTTGACCTCAGGATGCTCCTGATACACCTGGGTTGACTGCCCTGTGTCTTCATGTTTGATGATTAGGACCCGTTGCGGTAAGCTTCATGGCTGCATCGGAGCTCGCGATCTCACCATTACTACTGTCGGGATTATTTCCTCCCAACACTATGTTGTGTTTATCTTCTATCCAATAAAAGTTGTATCACTATTAAAACTAGTCACTTTCCCTCTAATGACTAATAGAGTGACAAGATCCATATTCAATTAACTCCTAGTGAGCGCGCTTTGGCATCACTGCTAGAAGCTAACTGACATAGGTAAGCAACGCTTTGATAATCACATCATATGTGACTCTTGTTCATTGGAGTAGCATCCAATGCACGACATCCAACTCCATGCCTGAAGGCCCAAAACTGTTTTGGTAGCCTCATTAAGCAAACCAATACTATGCATGCGGAAGTCTGAATTCCACCCCAACTGATCAAGATAAAAAAGATAGCACCCTACTTTGGCAGACCCACTATTGATGATCGAGATCTTTGGTGGGTGCAGCTATTGGAAAGATCATCAACACTTAATTTTATGAGAGAAAATTATTCTAGCAAGGTGATGTTCCCTAGCACGCACGGAACATGCAAGCATAGTATGATAGGAACATAATTAAGCAATGCAGGCAACACATTGACTGTGACCTAGTATGGCCCCTTCACATGGTGATCTCCATCTCCATGGCTCCCGTTATTGAGTGTGTGCTCCCGACCTCCAAGAACTTGTACTAGCCTATCAAAATAGCACATATATTAGTTACATAAGCCAAAGGATCATGTAACGCATGCGTTAAAAAATAAATAAATAAAATAATAATAATAATAATATAATAATAATAATTAAAATAATACTTTGGATATTTATAAAATAATTCAAAACTATGAAAAGTTATTTTTCCAGAATTTTAGACTCATTTTTCTTTTTTAAAATTTTATTTCTCTCTTTAGGTTTTCTCTCTCACTTACGCGTGGGACCCACTTGTCATCACCTTCCTCTCACCCTCCTCTCTTTTCTCTCTCTCCCACTTCCATCATGCACGCACAATCCTCTCCCCATGGCAACCTCTGGCCGTTCGACTTTCCCAGTCGCCCACTTCGTGTCGAGGCTGCGCCCACGACGTCGGAACCGCCATCCCCCTCGCGCACCATTTTATTTGGCCGTTCCTCTCTCCCCATTCCGTTTTCTCCCACTCTCCACCATTTTTTCTCCTCTGACCTCTCCTTCCTCGCCGTAGCCATGTCGTCGTCGTCCCCCAGTGAGAACTCCTCCCTTTCCCATTTCTTCCTCTAGCCTTGTCATCGCTGTCGTCGTCGCGTCGTGGTGGCTGCCGTCGCCGCGCGCCACCTGCGCCGTGGTGGCCACGCGCCACATGCCTAGCCATGCCCGCCCGTGCATCACCGCGCGTCGCCTGCCTGGCCGCGCCCGCCCGCACCGCCTGTGCCCTCCCATGCCGGCCGCCTCATGCCGCACCTGACCGCGCCGCGCCATCCGCGCCGGCCGCACCACGCCGGCCGCGCCGGACCAAGCCATCCTGCACCCTTTTTGCCAATTTTGCGATTTAACCCTCTGTTTTAGGGTATTTAAATCCTGTTCTGGCACTTTAGCGTTCTAGCCCCTCTGTTTCAGGATAATTATTTTCCGCCCTGCACATTAGTACTGTTTCGGCTAAAAACAGAGCTAAAACTTCTAAAATACACAACTAATTCATCTTAGCTCCGTTTGGAGTGATTCAAATTGCTGTGTTTTCATAAAATTGCAGAGAATCTAACTATGCATTTATTTTGTATTGTTCATGTGTATTGATGTACTGTTTTGCATTAATTATGTATGTGATCGCGTAGACGCCACTGATTTCGTACTGCTGGAGGCCTACTTCATTGAAGATCAAGCCTTCGTTGACCAAGGCAAGCTACCTGAATAGTTTAACATATTGAAATCCCATTTTTCATAATTTATTTTGATTTTAACTTAATGCATGATTATTAGGACTATGATATGCTATTATTATTGTTTAGCTATACCCATTGTGTTAATTATGGCCCTGTGCAATTAATACCATGCCTTTGTCACCTTAGGTAAAGTTTGGTTCAGCTCGTACCTTAATAAGGGTTGGATTGATCGAGATAAGAAATAATGCTTAGCCATGCTTAGTTTACCTAGACTTTTTAAATGGGGAATTATTCATCTCTTTAATGACAAATGTTGTATCTTTCATGTCGATTAAATTGTACCCTATGGTAGGGTTACTACCATTAGTGGTTTGGATTAAAACTTGACCAATTAAAATATTGAAAGGGCTGGTCATGGGTGCATGCTAGTATTTTGGGATGTCACACCCAGGGCGATTAAGGATCGGTCCGTAGCTACTGTTGCAATGCATTTTCATACTACCACAAGTCTAATGGGTATGACCTGGCTTAGAGTATTAGCTGTACTTGCTTACAACACCAGTGGTATGATGGGTGACAGTTTGTGGTGGGTCGCACCCCTAGGCCTGAATGTCACTTGGCGCAAGAGGGGGCTTACTCGACTAGGGTTGGCCCTAAGGGAAGTGAAACCTTAGTGGGTGTTTGTATGTTTGTATGGTATATGATGGGCCTTGGCATGGGATTAGGTCGGGGTACCGTGGTGGTATCCTGACGTTAACCGAGACCATGCCTTGTGGGTAAAGTTGTACACCTCTAATCAGAGTTAAAATCTATTCGAATAGCGGAGCCCACGGTCAAGGGCGGGCAAAGTGATGTTTTCACGGTTAGAATAACCTTCCACTTTAATTCTCGTATGATGGTTGGGGTGGGATCTAAGGATCTTGTAGGTGGTGGTAACCTGCCAGTGTAGGTGCACTGGTTGGATTATAACTTGTTCATAGCACAAACTTTATTACTTGTAGATGTTTTACAATTGTTTTAAGTGAAAATCAGCTTTACGCAAATGAATCCTATTATGCCATCCTTGTTATTCCCTTGCATTATTTGCATCATTTCGGGTGGCTTGTTGAGTACCAATGTACTCAACCCACTATTTCAAACCTCTCCAGAAGTTGAAGGGATCTGTGGGCAAAGGACGTTATCCGCTGCTTGTGTTTTGCTTAGTAATCTCTGTTCAGGCCGTTTAGGCCATGTATACGACTATGTGTAATTACTTTTAATCCGTGTGGAACTATATTATATCTATTTGTTATTGTGTACCCTGCCTTTTCCTGGGACAAGGACTTAATGCACAAAGAGTTCGAGAAGGTATTATTCCCGTGCTTGACAATAATCGACATGCAGGTTGTTTGAATGTACACCAGCCTTGGGTTGTAAGTAATCATGACACGCAAGCCATATTTCATTTACATTCAATGCATGCATCTCATACATCACATTCAACAAGGCCATACCACTCACAACATTCTCTACAAAACAAAGTTAGGCAAAGAATTTACAAGTGATCGATATCTGGATCTAAAAATATCAACTCAACTCGGCTTGAAATTTCCAGTTTTTTCTAGATCGGAACTTCCGATCTGACATCGGAACATCCAACCCACCGAAACTTCCAGCAGCAAATAGCTCTCTGTATCGAATTATTTTTGGCATCAAAACTTCTGATCAGTATCGGAACTTCCGATCCAACGAAAACTTCTGATCAATATTGGAACTTCCAAAATCTAACGAACAAAAAATATATCTAATCTACTTTTTGCCACATATCTCCATACATGATCGATCTAGATCAAACACTACACACGTAGGCTCTGATACCAATGTTGAGTCACGGGAAAGCTACGCCAGCCGGCAAATTCAAAATTTTCGCTCCCAAACCCTAGAACCATGCGCGTGAGGGACCATGAATCGTTACCTTCTAACGCGAGAAACTCTAGTGCAGCGGAAGAAGATGTTGGAGAAGCACATCCTTGCTTATACTCGTCTCTCTCTACCCATTCCTCGGTGATCCAATCGGCGAAGACTGTCGATGTCTACGTGAAGAATAAGATGAGTGTTGTTGTTCGAGTAATGCCTCCACGGAGTCCACACATACAGCTGGGAAGGATTGCTCCCATGCCAACCTGCTAGCACCGCTCGTGAGAACCGAGGAGAAATCTCAATCTCAACTCTTGAGAAGGAAGGGAGAGGAGAGGTGTGGTGGATAGGTTGGAGCACTTGGGTCTTCCAAAAATCTTTATCCATGACCTCATCCTCCCTATTTATAATGCCAAGGTGTGAGCCTTTAATCACAATCAAATCTCTAACAGATCCAATCTGTTACGTCCTAATCGAAACTTTTGATACCCCTATTATAACTTCCGATTAAGACTTTCGATATATAACTTAGCCCATATCAAAACTTCCAATACCCCTGTTGGAAGTTCTGATCTAGCTTTTCGATATGTAAACTAGAACACATCAGAACTTCCGATCAACCAATTCAAATCAGAACTTTTAGTTTGAACTCTCTGTCTCTAAATAAGAAATAATCGGAACTTTCGATTCCAAACTAGAACTTCCAATTTGAGCTCTTTGTTTCACAAACTATAAATTATCGGAACTTCTGATACCATATCGGACCGTCCGATTTGAGCTCTCTATTTCTAATTAAGAAAATAATTGGAACTTCCGATTCCAAATCGGAGCTTCCGATCCTCCGAGAAATTTCTTAGGCACAATTCCTTCGGTAACTACTATTAGTTTAGATTATTATTGTAGATTATGAAACTCAATCATTGTTATAAACGATTACTCTAGGAGATGTCTAGATGAATTGTAGTCACTAGTCGCCTGGCACCTAGACTGTCAACTATGGCCCCTTGGCAGTTGACTGTGGTGCTTAGATAGCTAGACGTGGCTAGGAATGGCAACGAGTTATCCACATGTGATAGAGGTTCTTAGGGGATATTCCTAGGTAAAGGCTCTAGCTGGGTAGTGATTAGGGATTAAACAAGGCAATAGGTCATATCCAACAAAGAGAAAGAGGGGTGTACCTTTAGGTTTAGATGAGGAAGAAGACCCTGCCATGGCGTCGGTGAGGTTGATGTAGAGTCTAAGAGATTAGCGGTATCCTGTGAGTGGAGGAGAGGAGTTGAAGGAGGCTTCCCGCCCTTTGGCACAAATTTCTTAGATCGTGTAGCTTTCGGGATGTTAGGAGGAGCACTAGCACATAAGCAATAACTTGCTCATGTGCGTCAGCCTCCCCTGTTAATATGTGTCACGCAACAGGGCCCCTTAACCATATTCAGTAGGGGCGCCCCTGATCGGGGCACGCATGTAGGCGCGAGTGCATGGAGGAGAGGGAATAGGTTCTCCTCTCCTCCCAGAGATCTCTAACTAACAACGTGTACTAGTTGTCCATACCCATACCCGATTGGAGAAATATATACCCATACCCAAATCCATGAGCGGTTATAAAATATGTCCCATACCCACACTCGTACTTGTATGGGTACGCGATACCCAATGGGTATCCATTTACCCATGACTACACGATCAGGGCCAACCCTAAGGGGGCGGGCAGTGTGATTGCCCCAAGCCCCCAAGCCCAAAAGGCCCCTATACATATATACATGTATGAGGAATAGTAAAAAATAAAATAAAATATAGATCTATAAATAACATTTAGTTGTGTAATTATTAAGTTAATACCACTTAAATAAAAGGTTTTGGGTTCAATCCCTAGCGGCTTTGAATAATTTAATGATTTTTCCTTTTCTATTTTTGTTGTTCATCTATTTGATGAACATAACTATTCTTCTAAAAAATAATAATTATATGTTTTATTAGAAAAATAAATTATGTCACAAATATAATGATTATTTACTCAATTAAAAAATATTTCTACTGAATTTCATATAGAGATTTTGACGTGACAAACCCATTGGCAAAATCTTAGGTCCACCATTGTATATGTAAATAATTCAAGGATTTTTTTCCTTTTCTTTTTTGTTGTTATCGGTTCGAAGAACAAAATTATTCTAGTAAAAAATTAATAATTATTTGTGCAATTAAAAAAATAAAATATGGTATAAATTTAATAATTATTTACTCAATTAGAAAAATATTTTTGCCGAATTGCATATAGATATTTTGATGCAACATATCCATTGGTAAAATCTTAGGTCTACCACTATATATATGTATACGTGTACAATGTACCACTCCTTTCATAGACTTGTATAGGTTGATGTCTCGATGATCTTTTATTTTAAGGTAATTTAATATCTACATATTATTCTTTATGAATGTTATTTTTTATATATTTTAATGGAGTATCAATGATATTTCATGTATTAATATATATTATGTTAGTAATATTCGCATATATGGTTAATGATATCCGTATAATCCGCATAGCCTCGGTTGTTAGTTTCCTGCATATATACACCAATCTATTCCATGATTAAGGGTCATGGTTTTTATGAACCGGCATGTTAGCTCTGGCGTATATATGCAATACAACTACAATCGAACCAATCTATTGCATAATCATCCAAAATATCCTATACTTTTATATTAAAATATTATATTGTGCGTAAATGTGAGTGGAGCACCTTGGGTTTTAGTTAATAGGCTAGGCTTTTCAATTTTCTTTTGAGCTAATAAGTAATGGACAGAAATTTGGCTCGTGGCCCGGGTATATGCGTAAATGGGTACGTGTACTACTTTTTCATATCCATACCCGTTTTATCCGATGGATACAAGTTTCTACCAAAAGTTATATATGTGTACTAATTTATTTTTATACTTATACTCTAATAAAATAATTCTTCATGCGTAAATCGGGTATCTATCACTAATCTCTAGATATGGCAACACGGAGGCTTATAGATAAGGAAGCAGTCCTGCGGAACAGTGAAAATACCAAAACGTAATAGAAGGCAAAGAACGGGCGAGAGGAAAGGAAGACTGGTAGATAGCGACTAGGTTTGATGACACTAGCTTAGGCCACTAGTCGCTAGATCTAGCACATCGCCACATTTGGTGCTCGCAGGCGCCGTGTGCTAGGCACCGCCTCATCCAGCTCTTGCTATTGTCCATAGGCCACAGCTCATCGATTGTCTGCAGTTGAGCAGCTTGTTCAGGAGCGGTGATTGAAGATTTTGATTTACACTAGTATAAACACGAACTGTAGTGGTGTTGGATGATTTCACTGTAGTGACAGGTCATCTATAGTGGCTGCCGCACCAGTGCCCGTCACTAGTGTAGCCACTAGTGGCGGCGGGCCAAAAAATGGCCTGCCACTGCTATATTGTCCGCCACTAATGTGCTGATGACATCATAGGTGACCGTCACTACTATTCTGGCTATAAATATACACATTCTTCCTCCCCGAGCCCGAGGCTACAGGAGTTCGTGATTTGGTCCATACAGTGGCGACGCGGATCTAGAAAGTGGTGGGGGAGGCTTTGTTTTCGTGTTTTTCAAGGATTTCGTTATAGGAGGTAAATCCATGTCGAATATCAGATTTATTTTATCTTTAATCAAGTATATAATGAGTTATTAGCATTTTACTAATTTAGGGTTTGTGCATAGAAATTTTCAAATATTATTCCATTTATAGTGTTTCTTTCTCCTAAATGAACAAATATGATGAGGAGCCATGCTGAATAGCGTGGGCCTCATGGCTCCAGAAGTGATGAGTCATTGTCAACGATAGTCAAAGAGGACATAAGAAGAAGAGATATGTTGTTTCATGGGCCGCGTGTGACTCAGGTACACGGGCAGCGAGCGACGGTCGAGCTGAGAGAGCTGCGAAGTCGGGTTGGTCCAATCCGGGTACATGGGCCAGGAGCAGCAGAAGACCCACTGGGATGTTGACCAGGATTGACTCAGGTACACGGGCGGTGAGTGATTGCCGGGCTGAGGGAGCTACGGAATCAGGCCGGCCCAATCCGGGTACCTGGTGCAAAGTCAGTGGAGGCTTTGTCAGTTTCGGCGCAAAACTGACAACCGTTGATTCTGTATCGGACTGTCCAGAAGAGAAGCCGTAGTCGCTACGAAAGCTTAGCTTCCGGATAAGTCATCTGTATCTCTAGGCCCATAGTCAGTCAGTCGTGTCTGTAAAAATTCCTAAGGGCAGTTGAGTCTTTTCCTTTATTTTAGCGTCTGTAAAAACCCTATGGGGCTGGTGGAATATTCTAGGCCATTGGGCAGCCTATAAATAGGGCCCCAATCCCTAGGGTTGGACTACCCCTTTTTGCTGAAATCATTTCCTACTCTTTGGGTCATTTGTGTCTCCTGTTTCTCTCTCTTGTGCGCCGCCAGACTTCATTCATTGCAGTTCTGTGTGACACTTATTTCATTTTTCTCCTGCTGAGTGAAGCTTCTATTCTCTGTGTGTGCGCAACAAATCTGTAGCAGTTTCTTTGGCTTCGTTTCATGTGCAGAACTGAATTTTTCCCTGAGTTTTTGTGCCTCGGTTGCTACTGTTCTTCACTGGAGTAGTACTAGTTCATACTGGTTGCAAGTAGTACTACTACACTGTAGCAACAGTACACTAGTACTAGCTTTGCTTTTTTTTTTCTACGCAGCTTTTTGATCAAGTTGACAGGGCTAAAGTCTCTTTTCTGGCTGTTTCTTGCGAAGCCCCTTCTCTCTGTTCGAAGCCCCTCAGCTCCGTGAGGTAGGCTTCGATCTAACATCCTCGAGGGCTTCGCTTGAACTTCGACTTCGCTCTTGTCCTGTGAATATAGCTTCGAAGTATGTGTTGCACTTAGTCTGTTGGCTTGTCATACTTCAATTGTCCTTGCGAAGGCGAACTCCGACTTTGTCTATTCGAAGTTCATACTTCGACAGGCTTCGGAGTTAGCTTCGAAGCTGACCTGTGGTTCGAAGGTCATACCTCGATAGTGCTAGCTTTGAACGAAGTCGTGTAGGCTTCGAATTGATCTTGCTGCCGTGTGTCGGGCTTCGCTTTTCCTTCGAAGGTTGTTTTTCTGTGCTTAGTGTTCGAAGCTCTGATCGAAGGATAGGCTTCGAAGCACACTGTTCGAAGCAAGCCTCGACACTGTCATACTTTGCTTCGAAGTATACTTCGCATTTACACTCGAGCTAGGCTAGACTAAACAAGCCTTCAGCACGTTAACTACAACCTTTGCTCTACTTCAACAATCTTCGACCTCCAAAGCAGGCCTCGACCTCCGAAGCAGGCTTCAACCAGCGAAGCAGATTTCAACCAGCGAAGCAGGCTTCGACCAGCGAAGCAGGCTTCGCCAAGTTTCAGACAGGAGACAGATTACGAAAGGCAACTTCTTATCTCACTTCATATATACTTAGATCATCCAGTGAGAAGTTTTTGACCTGCCTTGTCTAGTATATTTTGTTTGTCTGTCTAGTAGCAATGCTTTGATAAGTTCTCTGTTTAACAATCAGTTACTTCTAGGATAGATACGTTTAGACTTAGGCAATCTGTTCATATTGTACTGCTTAGTCTTTTTAGGTGCGTTGGGTATTGGGAACAGGCCATATATTCGAAAGAATTTTTAAGGCGCCCATTCACCCCCCCTCTGGTCGCTACTTTCGGTCCAACAAGTGGTATTAGAGCAAGGTTAGGGTTTTTTCATACCTTAACCGGTTCTAAACCCCAGTAGTGACCATGACGTCTCCTGGCAAGGTCCCGTCCTTGGAAGCATATGGCTATAACTATTGGAAGACTCGCATGCGAGCCTATCTCATGAGCCAGGGTTCGGACATTTGGGACATTTGCGTTCACACCACGTTTGTCATTTTGCCAGTTACTGAGCAAGGTACTGCTGGTATCATTGCTCAGCATCTGAGCAACAGTAAGGTTGTGAACATTCTTTTCTCTGGTTTAGGTCCCACTGAGTTTGAGCGTGTGAGCCATCTCTCCACTGCGAGAGAGATCTGGGCTACCCTCAAGGCACACCATGAGGGAACAGCACAGGTCAAGGTTCGACTCTATCAGACCTACCGGCGTGAATATGAGAATTTCACACAGAAGCCGAGTGAATCTGTTGAGGCTTTGTTTGGTCGTTTTCAGTCGATCATAAACAAGCTTCGGGACAACAAGGCTGAGGGTGCTCAGTTAGTCTCAGATCATGAGAAGGCGCTCAAGGTTCTCCATACCTTGGACCCAAAGATCTGGGAGATCAAGGTATCTTCTATCATTGAGAGTACTTCTTATGATACCTTGACCATTTCTGAGTTGTTTAGCAAGCTGAAGGCTACTGAGGTTGATCTCCAGCTGAGATCAAATCTCACTAGTTCTGGATCAAAATCTCTGGCCCTTGCTACACCTTCTATTGATCCTTCTTCTGTGAGTTGTGCTGGGTTCTCTTTGATGTCTATCACTGAGGGCCAGCTTGAGTTGTTGGGAGATGATGATTTGTGTCTTTTTAACAACCGGGTGCGTCGTGTCTATGACAAGAGAATGTTCAAAAGACACGGCACAAAATTCGGATGCTTTGAGTGTGGTGATCCAGGACACTTCATCGCCGACTGCCCCAAGCGCATTGGACACAAGAAGGGCACCGGTGGCAGCTTCCATGACTCCGGCAAGCACGACAGCTCTTCCTTCAACAAGGGCAAGCCGAAGACCAGATTCTTCAAGAAGGCCCTGAAGGACTACCGGCGAGAGAACAAGAAGCGTGACAAGGCCTTCTTCGCCGAAATGGAGAAGAACTACTCCAAGCGGTCCACGTCTTCTTCCTCTTCATCGAGCTCAAGCGATGAGGAGATCGCCATCAGGAAGGGGAAGGACAAGGACGATCCGGCGGGCCTCTGCTTCATGGCCTTCGGAGACAAGCCGAAGAGCCGCTGACACCAGCGCCGAAGATCCCGCAAGAGCTTCTGTTTAATGGCTCTTGGGGATAAGGAAGAAAAGAGCTCCTCTGATGACTCCGACGATGACGACAATGAAAAGGTATCATCCTATGAGCGCAAAATCGTTGATTTACTTGAGAACAATCGTCAGGAGTTGAAATATCGGGAAAAGCTGCTTAGGGGGGCTAAGAAGAGGATAGATGAGTTAGAGAGTGAGCTTGCCGTGGCCAACGACATAATTGAGAGTCTATCTTCTTCCCCTTGCTTGGGTGATAGCAGTGAGTGCCCAAAGTGTGAGGTGCTTCTGTGTGACCTGTTGACTCTGAAGTCCAGGTACACAGAAAGGGTTGATGAGAGGGACGCTTTGGCCACTGAGTTTGAAAGCGCTCAGCTGGAGCTGAAAGATGCTCAAGCCACTGTCGTCGCACCTTGTGCTGATTACCCATCTCATCTAGCTGTACTAGCTGAGCTGAAAGCCAAGGGCGATGAGCATTTAGGGTATTTGGAGAGAGTGAGAGCTGAGCTTGCATAGACTAGGCTAGAGCTTGAGACACTGTCAGTTCCACCCACTGTCTGTGAGAACCGTCTGTCTCTTAGAATGGAGCTGATTAAGCTGAAAGCCGAGAAGTCTGTTCAAGTAGAGAGTGAGTGTGAGACCTACTTGTCTTAGGTAGAGGTTCTAGCTTCCTTGAGAGAGGAGCTAGCAGATTCTCATAATGAGAACTTTTACCTCCGTTCTATCCTGAGTTGGATCAGTGCCAGAGAGCCTCAGCTCGGCATGATGATCCAAAAGTTCAAGAGGCGGGATGGGTTTGGAGTAGGTTATACCTACACCAAGGCTGACTTTGAGAGTGCCATTAGCCGGGCAGTGGAGTGGAGTAAAATGACTCCTGAGCAGAGATACCCTAAGACTCACTCCACTGAGTCCTCCCAGGCTTGTCAGCCCAAGGATGGAGTGATTCATGAACCACCCAAAGCTCCACCCAAGAAGCCTATCCGGGTTCCAAAGCCCAAACACCTCCACTCTTCTCTAGACTCTCTTCCTGGACCCTCTCAACCCAAGAAGACTACACCTAACACCACCAAGCCCAAGAATCCCAAGCCTCAACCACACCCCAAGAAGCCCACCTATAATTGTGAGTACTGTCAGAGAGATGGGCAACTTGCAGAGTTTTGCTTCAGGAGGAAGCGGGTTCAGAGAGCAGAGGGCTCATGGTGGTCAGGAGCAGTTCTACTAGAAGGGTGGTAGACTGCGTGTTCCTCGACGCAGGGAGAGGCTAGAGGCCAGGCCACGTCATGTAGGTGGTGGTAGAGGAGATGGCTTAGGTGCCCGTGCTCCAGTTGGTGGTGGTCGTTCCGGTAGAGCTCCAGGCCATTTTGGCTATGGTCCTGGACCTCATGGCCGAGGTTCTAGGGAGAACCGTGGACCGCGCTTTGAGCCGCGTTTTGGTCCAAACTCTTTTGATGGTTTTCGCTTTCCATCTATTGAGCAGATGGCTCGACACTGGTTTAGCGCTTTTGCTAAACCTGGTGTCGGACCATTTGCTCTCACTTACAGCCACTGATTGTGTAGGATCGGGGACTGGAGGACGTTTGGATTATGGACTCAGGATGCTCTCGCCACATGACGGGACATCGCAGATGGTTCTCCAGTCTCACTCCCCCGAGCTCCAAAGAGTACATCACATTCGGGAACAGTGGTCAAGGGAAAGTAAGTGGCATTGGCTCAATTCGCATTTCAGACCATTTTTCTTTAAAGAACGTTGCTTTGGTTAAAAATTTAAACTTCAATTTGATTTCTGTTTCGCAACTTCTTGCGGATGGGTTGGAAGTGCGTTTTAAGAAGGGCAATTCTTCTGTGTTTGATTCTAGAGGATCTTTGATTTGCCAGATTTTACCATTTGGTAAAGTTTTTTGAATTGACTTCTCTAGTTCTTTTGGCCCATCTCGCTGTTTGATTGTTGGATCTTCTTCTGAGCTCTGGAAGTGGCATAGGAGGTTAGGTCATTTGAGTTTTGATCTGCTAGTCAGGTTAAGCTCTATGGACCTCATCCGAGGATTGCCCAAGCTTAAGATGGAGAAGGATCTAGTTTGTCATCCCTGTCGTCATGGGAAAATGGTTGCCGCTTCTCTCACTCACTTGTGACTCAGGTGATGACTACGTATCCGGGTGAGCTTTTACACTTGGACACTGTTGGTCTAGCTCGGGTACGTTCAGTCGGTGGGAAGTGGTACGCACTTGTCATTGTTGATGACTTTTCTCGATTCTCGTGGGTTTTCTTCTTGGAGTCTAAGGATGAAACTTTGCAGTTTGTTCATGACCTGATTTTGAAGCTGAAGAATGAGAACAATGGTCGGATGCGAGCAATTCGCTCCGACAACATCTCTGAGTTCAAGAACTCTCAGTTCATCATCTTCTGTAGTGATCAAGGTCTTGACCATCAGTTTTCTTCTCCTTACAATCCCCCACAAAACGGCGTTGTGGAACGAAAGAACCGCACGCTAGTCGAGATGGCCAGGACGATGCTCGATGAGCACAGGACTCCTAGGCGTTTTTGTGCTGAAGCCATGAACACGGCCTGCTATCTGGCCAATCGCATCTTTCTTAGAGCTTACCTTGGTAAGACATCATATGAACTGCGCTTTGGCAGACAGCCCAAGGTGAGTCACTTGCGAGCGTTTGGCTGCAAGTGCTTTGTGCTCAAGAAGGGAGGGCATTTGGACAAGTTTGAGTCTCATTGCTGGGATGGTGTTTTCCTTGGTTATGCATTGCATTCTCGAGGTTTCCGTGTTTGGAAACTCGAAACCCAACAGCTTGTCGAGACTTGCGAAGTTTCATTTGATGAGTCCTTGCCTTCTTTAACTCCTTCTTTTGAGCTTTCTGGTGATGATGAGCTCGGAGAGTCCATCTTCGAAGAAGATGAGGATACTCCAGCTGCTGATGAGGGTGGGCCTTCTGCACCCCCTGCAGAGCCCACACCTTCTGAGACTTCGACTGAGGATGAGGGTGGACCTCTGATCACTTCTTCCACTACGATCGAGCCCCCTCAGTCGAGTCCAGAGGTGCCAGCTGCTGACTCCGGTGAGGTGACTTCAGATCACCAGGGAACCCGAGCAGTTCAGCGTGACCATCCCTCAGAGCTCATCATAGGTGATTTGACTGAGAGAACTTTGCGTTCATCTAATGCCTCTCTTGCTGTGTTTGCTGAATCTGCTTTTGTTGCATCTTTTGAGCCCAAAGATGTTTCTCATGCTCTTTCTGATTCAAATTGGATTAATGCTATGCAAGAAGAGCTTGAGAATTTTGTCCGCAATCGGGTTTGGACTTTAGTTGAGCCGCCACCAGGATGCAACCCCATAGGCACCAAGTGGGTATTTAAGAACAAACAAGGTGAAGATGGGGTTGTGGTGCACAACAAAGCTCGACTAGTTGCCCAGGGTTTTTGCCCAAAAGAGGGTATTGATTTTGAAGAAACTTTCGCCCCTGTTGCCCGTCTTGAGTCCATTCGCATTCTCTTAGCTTTTGCCGCTTCGAAGGGTTTTAAGCTTTTTCAAATGGATGTTAAGAGTGCTTTTCTGAACGGGTTCATAGAGGAGGAAGTTTATGTTAGGCAGCCCCCCGGTTTTGAGAACCCTAAGTTTCCTCGACATGTTTTTAAGCTGCAAAAGGCTTTATACGGGTTGAAGCAAGCCCCCAGGGCTTGGTATGACCGGTTGAAGCAGTTTTTGTTGGGGAAGGGCTTTGTGATGGGTTCAGTAGATAAAACTCTTTTCTTGCTCAGAGTTGCTTCAGATTTTTTAGTCGCTCAGATTTACGTGGACGATATTATTTTTGGCGGTACTACAAATGATCTTGTGTCCAAGTTTTCTGAGCAGATGCACAGCGAGTTTGAGATGAGCCTCATGGGTGAGCTCAAGTATTTCTTAGGGCTCCAGATCAAGCAGACCAAGGACGACACCTTCATCCACCAAGGTAAGTACACTCGTGACATGTTGAAAAAATTTGACTTTGGTGGTGAGCTGAAGCCGCAGATGACCCCGATGGGCACATCTGGGGGTCTGGACAAGGACGAGAGCGGCGTCAAGGTCAATGAGAGAGAGTTTCGAGGGATGATCGGTTCGCTGTTGTACTTGACGACGACCAGACCGGACATTCAGTTCGCCGTGGGACTTTGCGCGTGTTTTCAGTCTTCACCACGCGCGTCTCACCGGCAGGCTGTCAAGCGCATCTTCAGGTATCTCACTTATGCGCCCGATCTTGGTATTTTCTATTCAGCTTCATCATCTCTCGATTTATCTGGCTTTTCGGATGCCGATTTTGGTGGGTGCCGGTTGGATCGCAAGTCGACTTCCGGTACTTGCCAGTTTCTTGGTTCTTCTCTTGTCTCTTGGTCTTCTCGAAAGCAATCTGGAGTTGCTCTTTCGACCACAAAGGCTGAGTACGTAGCTGCTGCTAGCTGCTGCTCACAGTTGGTTTGGATGATTTCCACTCTGCGAGATTTTGGGTTGTTCTTTCCTACCAGGGTTCCATTGTTTTGCGACAGCACTAGTGCTATTAGTGTAGGGAAAAACCCGTGTCTCCATTCAAAAATCAAACATATTGATGTGCGCTTTCATTTTCTGCGGGATCAATATGAGAAAGGTGTCATTGACCTTGTTCATGTTGATACCCATCATAAGTTGGCTGATATTTTCACCAAACCCCTAGATCAGTCTACATTTGAGCATTTACGAGGGGATTTGGGTGTTGTGTATCCTTTCTAGGATATTCTGCGTCAGTTTTCTTTCTTCTTTACTCCTTTCTTGAGTCCTTTTTGTGTGTGTTCATATCTTGCATATTCACATATCACACTTTAGTGTTGCTTCTGTTATATGATTGAACTGCTTTACTTACTCTAGCTGGTACATGCTTTTGAATACTTGTCAATGGTCATGCTTTAGTTCAGTTCACTTGATATGTCTGATATCTGTCATGTGCATGGCTTTTATGATTTAAAACTTGAAAAATGATCACCATTGCTTCTGGTAACTAGCATGTGTAGGCTGAATGTTTTTGCTATCTGTTACATGCCTTGTAGCTAGTTCCTGACTTAGATGCAAAGATGCAACTTGGACATCTTTCTGCTCTAAAACATGGAAATATGCCATAAAAATGATGAAAAAAAATCAAGAAAAATGAAAATTACATGCCTCTTTATGCATTACTTGCAAAGAACCAGGTGGGTTTGCTTTGTCGCATTGCATTGTTCTGGACTACGTACCATAGCACTTTGGTATGAACTAGGACAATGTAGTGTATGCCAAGACCAATGTCTTAAGCTTCTGATGGTCCAGATCTGGCCTAGGCTTGACTTGGTCGGTTAGCATAAGGTTTGACATGCAAATAACCCCTGGCATAAATGAACAAGAGAAAAGAAAAAGCCTAAAAATTGAAATGATAACAAGTTTGCTGAAGCACTTTGTTTTGGACAATGCTTATCTTGGTAGATATCAGTTAGCCTTTGCATTTAATGCTTTACCTTGCTTGTCAACTGGAAAATGTGGTCATGCTTTTGTTTGCTAAAATTGATAATGCGTGCTAATCACTTTCTTTAGATATCATCTGTTGCACTGATCATGCCATGTATCTTAGACAGTATGTCTTTTGCTGTATCTCTTAGACTTTGTAATTGCAATCAATCATATCTGAGAAGCATGCCTGTTCACACTCCACCTGCACCCCAGTTGCATTCATCGCATATTTTGAGAGGGAGTTGCATTTCAGGGGGAGTCTGTGTCTTTTTCGAGTGCTTGATGAGTTCACTTGTCAACAAGGGGGAGAAATTTTTGGATAAGAGTTTAAGGGGGAGTTTTTGTCTCGCTTACTCTTCTTAATATCCTTGTTACTATTTCTGAGATTGCACTCGTTTTGAGTTTTTACCTTTGGTTAACCATAATGACCGCTTCTTGCTTTTGTTTGGCTTTTGGTCATTAGGGTTAAACTTTTACCTTATTTTCTTCTTCTTTGTTTTTCTTGTGTTTTGTTTTCGTGTTTCCACATTTGTTCGCAGGTGCTGAAGAGCTAAAGAAGAGGAGTGTTGACAATGCACTCATCAAGGGGGAGATTGAGGAGCCATGCTGAATAGCGTGGGCCTCATGGCTCCAGAAGTGATGAGTCATTGTCAACGATAGTCAAAGAGGACAGAAGAAGAAGAGATCTGATGTTTCATGGGTCGCGTGTGACTCAGGTACACGGGCAGCGAGCGATGGTCGAGCTGAGAGAGCTGCGAAGTCGGGTTGGTCCAATCCGGGTACATGGGCCAGGAGCAGCAGAAGACCCACTGGGATGTTGACCAAGATTGACTCAGGTACACGGGCGGTGAGTGATTGCCGAGCTGAGAGAGCTGTGGAATCGGGCCGGCCCAATCCGGGTACCTGGTGCAAAGTCAGTGGAGGCTTTGTCAGTTTCGGCGCAAAACTGACAACCGTTGATTCTGTATCGGACTGTCCAGAAGAGAAGTCGTAGTCGCTACGAAAGCTTAGCTTCCAGATAAGTCATCTGTATCTCTAGGCCCACGGTCAGTCAGTCGTGTCTGTAAAAATTCCTAAGGGCAGTTGAGTCTTTTCCTTTATTTTAGCATTTGTAAAAACCCTAAGGGGTTGGTGGAATATTCTAGGCCATTGGGCAGCCTATAAATAGGGCCCCAATCCCTAGGGTTGGACTACCCCTTTTTGCTGAAATCATTTCCTACTCTTTGGGTCATTTGTGTCTCCTGTTTCTCTCTCTTGTGCGCCGCCAGACTTCATTCATTGCAGTTCTGTGTGACACTTATTTCATTTTTCTCCTCCTGAGTGAAGCTTCTATTCTCTGTGTGTGCGCAGCAAATCTGTAGCAGTTTCTTTGGCTTCGTTTCATGTGCAGAACTGAATTTTTCCCTGAGTTTTTGTGCCTCGGTTGCTACTGTTCTTCACTAGAGTAGTACTAGTTCATACTGGTTGCAAGTAGTACTACTACACTGTAGCAACAGTACACTAGTACTAGCTTTGCTTTTTTTCTACGCAGCTTTTTGATCAAGTTGACAGGGCTAAAGTCTCTTTTCATGTTGTTTCTTGCGAAGCCCATTCTCTTTGTTCGAAGCCCCTCAGCTCCGTGAGGTAGGCTTCGATCTAACATCCTCGAGGGCTTCTCTTGAACTTCGACTTCGCTCTTGTCCTGTGAATATAGCTTCGAAGTATGTGTTGCACTTAGTCTGTTGGCTTGTCATACTTCGACTGTCCTTGCGAAGGCGAACTCCGACTTTGTATATTCGAAGTTCATACTTCGACAGGCTTCGGAGTTAGCTTCGAAGCTGACCTGTGGTTCGAAGGTCATACCTCGATAGTGCTAGCTTTGAACGAAGTCGTGTAGGCTTCGAATTGATCTTGTTGCCGTGTGTCGGGCTTCGCTTTTCCTTCGAAGGTTGTTTTTCTGTGCTTAGTGTTCGAAGCTCTGATCGAAGGATAGGCTTCGAAGCACACTGTTCGAAGCAAGCCTCGACACTGTCATACTTTGCTTCGAAGTATACTTCGCATTTACACTCGAGCTAGGCTAGACTAAACAAGCCTTCGGCACATTAACTACAACCTTCGCTCTACTTCAACAATCTTCGACCTCCAAAGCAGGCCTCGACTTCCGAAGCAGGCTTTGACCAGCGAAGCAGATTTCAACCAGCGAAGCAGGCTTCGACCAGCGAAGCAGGCTTCGCCAAGTTTTGGACAGGAGACAGATTACGAAAGGTAACTTCTCATCTCACTTCATATATACTTAGATCATCCAGTGAGAAGTTTTTGACCTGCCTTGTCTAGTATATTTTGTTTGTCTGTCTAGTAGCAATGCTTTGATAAGTTCTCTATTTAACAATCAGTTGCTTCTAGGGTAGATACCTTTAGACTTAGGCAATCTGTTCATATTCTGTTGCTTTGTCTTTTGAGGTGTGTTGGGTATTGGGAACATGCCATATATTCGAAAGAATTTTTAAGGCGCCCATTCACCCCCCCTTTGGTCGCTACTTTCGGTCCTACATATGACCCTCGTCACAATTATTCATCACTTATATACATTTTTACCTTGTTTTAATCTCTTTTTAGTTTGATTTTTGATTATAGATCTAGATATGTTGTTTGGAGAGAGAAACAAATATAGTTAATTAATGTTGTTAGGAGAGAGAAATCAATATACTTTTAATTTAAAAATTACTAAGATTAATTATAATGAATAGATAGCCTTTTATTAATATTTTTTCAAAAATAATATGTTTTAGATGGAGCATAGGTCCTGGATGTACTCATCCGACAGAGAGATGTGGTCGCATATTTTAACCGAGTAACTGAATTTACTAAAGCTGCCGCACGATATGCTTCCCGCTAGAGTGAAGCGGTAATATATTGTCCTTGTAAAGTTTGTAAAAATGAAGCGATGTATCCGTGTTCAGATCATAAAACCATACGCTTTCACTTGTTGAAAAATGGCTTCGTGAAGAACTACTATATATAGACCAAACATGGTGAGATAGGTGAAAACACTCCTGATGATTCTGATGTGCCGCAAGATGCTCATCAACACAGAAGAAGTTGTGATCATACATCCGACATAACACAAGATGTTTATCAACACGATGATGGCCGGCCCAATCCGGGTACCTGGTGCAAAGTCAGTGGAGGCTTTGTCAGTTTCGGCGCAAAACTGACAACCGTTGATTCAGTATCGGACTGTCCAGAAGAGAAGTCGTTGTCGCTACGAAAGCTTAGCTTCCGGATAAGTCATCTGTATCTCTAGGCCCACAATGAGGAGCCATGCTGAATAGCGTGGGCCTCATGGCTCTAGAAGTGATGAGTCATTGTCAACGATAGTCAATGAGGACCGAAGAAGAGAAGAGATCTGCTGTTTCATGGGCCGCGTGTGACTCAGGTACACGGGCAGCGAGCGACTGTCGGGCAGAGGAGGCTGCGAAGTCGGGCTGGCCCAATCCGAGTGCATGGGCCAGAAGCAGTAGAAGACCCACTGGGCTGTTGACCAGGACTGACTCAGGTACACGGGCGGTGAGCGATTGCCGGGCTGAGCGAGCTGCGGAGTCGGGCCGGCCCAATCGGGGTACCTGGTGCAAAGCCGGTGGAGGCTTTGTCAGTTTCGGCGTAAAACTGACAACCGTTGATTCTGTATCCGACTGTCCAGAAGAGAAGCCGTAGTCGCTACGAAAACTTAGCTTCCGGATAAGTCATCTGTAACTCTAGGCCCACAGTCAGTCAGTCGTGTCTGTAAAAATTCCTAAGGGCAGTAGAGTCTTTTCCTTTATTTTTGAGTCTGTAAAAACCCTAAGGGGCTGGTAGAATATTCCTAGTGTTGGGCTGCCTATAAATAGGACCCCAATCCCTAGGGTTTGGACTACCCTTTTGGCTGAAATCACATCCACTCTTTGGGTCATTTTGTCTCTCGTTTCTCTCTCCTGTGTGCGCCGCCAGGTTTTTGCTCCTTCCTGTTCTTGCATTACATTTGCTCTAATCTCTTAGATGCATTAAAGCCTTGGTCCCTGTTGATTTTATTTGGTACACATTGTTTGGTTTGGGGAGTTATTGCTTCGGCTACGGGCTGCTGAATTTATTTCGTGAGAAGAAGCTTCTCTTTTTGCTTCTGTTCTTCACAAACCGAGTACTAGTTCTTGCTATAGCAAGTAGTACTACTTTCCTGTAGCTACAGTAGTCTGTGCAGCTTTTCACCTTCTACTGCACAGCTTTTTGATCGAGGCTGACAGGCTCTGTCACCTTTTTGGCTGTGTTTCGAGCGAAGCCACTCTATGTTCGAAGCCCCTCAGTATCGTGAGGCAAGCTTCGATCTATCTCCTTCGAAGGCTTCGTTCGATCTTCGGTCTCTTGGTTTGCGGTCTGTTTTGCTAAGCTTCGAAGTATTTATCTGAATGTCAGTATCGCTTGCTTCGAACATTAGTGCGAAGGGGCTTCGGCTCTATCTGTTCGAAGTCTATACTTCGACAAGTTTCGAAGTTGAGTTCAAAGCTTGTAGCTTCACTGAGCCTTGCACTGACTTCTGTGTGGCATATCATACTTCGCCTCTCTGTTCGGAGTTTGCTCTGTTCGAAGGTAGAGTGTAGGCTTAGGACTTAGTTTTTCTGTCGTGTGACAGGCTTCGCATCTGTGTCCGAAGGTTATCTGTTTGTGGGTTGTGTTCGAAGTTTTCTATTCGAAGGTTCTTGCTCCGAAGCTCTCGGTTCGAAGCTGTGTTCGAAGCCTTGACTTCGAAGTACATACTTCGAACCAGGCTCCAGCATTGTCTTACTTCGCTCCGAAGTACACTTCGCCACTTGCCACTTCGAACTAGGCTAGACCGTGTCACCTTCGGCATCTCGGACAGGCTCCGTCACCAACCTCCGAAGCAGACCTCGACGTGCGAAGGGGGCTTCGCCAAGTTCCGAACAGGAGACAAATTTGGACAGTAACTTCTCTTTTCATCTTACACATACTTAGATCATTTCATTGAGAAGTTTAGGCCTATTACACCATGTTCATCTGCCTAGTTGCACTTAGTTAATAAATCTCAGATTACAATCATTTGCTTCTAGGTTAGAAACCTTTAGACTTAGGCCTTTTGTTTATTTCCTGCTGTGTACTCTTTTGAGGTACTTTGGGTATTTGGGAACAGGCCATTGATTCGAAAGAATTTTTAAGGCGCCCATTCACCCCCCTCTGGTCGCTACTTTCGGTCCTACACACAGTCAGTCAGTCGTGTCTGTAAAAATTCCTAAGGGCAGTTGAGTCTTTTCCTTTATTTTAGCATTTGTAAAAACCCTAAGGGGCTGGTGGAATATTCTAGGCCATTGGGCAGCCTATAAATAGGGCCCCAATCCCTAGGGTTGGACTACCCCTTTTTGCTGAAATCATTTCCTACTCTTTGGGTCATTTGTGTCTCCTGTTTCTCTCTCTTGTGCGCCGCTAGACTTCATTCATTGCAGTTCTGTGTGACACTTATTTCATTTTTCTCCTGCTGAGTGAAGCTTCTATTCTCTGTGTGTGCGCAGCAAATCTGTAGCAGTTTCTTTGGCTTCATTTCATGTGCAGAACTGAATTTTTCCCTGAGTTTTTGTGCCTCGGTTGCTACTGTTCTTCACTAGAGTAGTACTAGTTCATACTGGTTGCAAGTAGTACTACTACACTGTAGCAACAGTACACTAGTACTAGCTTTGCTTTTTTTTCTACGCGGCTTTTTGATCAAGTTGACAGGGCTAAAGTCTCTTTTCTGGTTGTTTCTTGCGAAGCCCATTCTCTTTGTTCGAAGCCCCTCAGCTCCGTGAGGTAGGCTTCGATGTAACATCCTCGAGGGCTTCGCTTGAACTTCGACTTCGCTCTTGTCCTGTGAATATAGCTTCGAAGTATGTGTTGCACTTAGTCTGTTGGCTTGTCATACTTCGACTGTCCTTGCGAAGGCGAACTCCGACTTTGTATATTCGAAGTTCATACTTCGACAGGCTTCGGAGTTAGCTTCGAAGCTGACCTGTGGTTCGAAGGTCATACCTCGATAGTGCTAGCTTTGAACGAAGTCGTGTAGGCTTCGAATTGATCTTGTTGTCGTGTGTCGGGCTTCGCTTTTCCTTCGAAGGTTGTTTTTCTGTGCTTAGTGTTCGAAGCTCTGATCGAAGGAAAGGCTTCGAAGCACACTGTTCGAAGCAAGCCTCGACACTGTCATACTTTGCTTCGAAGTATACTTTGCATTTACACTCGAGCTAGGCTAGACTAAACAAGCCTTCGACACGTTAACTACAACCTTCGCTCTACTTCAACAATCTTCGACCTCCAAAGCAGGCCTCGACCTCCGAAGCAGGCTTCGACCAGCGAAGCAGATTTCAACCAGCGAAGCAGGCTTCGACCAGCGAAGCAGGCTTCGCCAAGTTTTGGACAGGAGACAGATTACGAAAGGTAACTTCTCATCTCACTTCATATATACTTAGATCATCCAGTGAGAAGTTTTTGACCTGCCTTGTCTAGTATATTTTGTTTGTCTGTCTAGTAGCAATGCTTTGATAAGTTCTCTGTTTAACAATCAGTTGCTTCTAGGGTAGATACCTTTAGACTTAGGCAATCTGTTCATATTCTGCTGCTTTGTCTTTTGAGGTGTGTTGGGTATTGGGAACATGCCATATATTCGAAAGAATTTTTAAGGCGCCCATTCACCACCCCCTCTGGTCGCTACTTTCGGTCCTACATATGACCCTCGTCACAATTATTCATCACTTATATACATTTTTACCTTGTTTTAATCTCTTTTTAGTTTGATTTTTGACTATAGATCTAGATATGTTGTTTGGAGAGAGAAACAAATATAGTTAATTAATGTTGTTAGGAGAGAGAAATCAATATACTTTTAATTTAAAAATTACTAAGATTAATTATAATGAATAGATAGCCTTTTATTAATATTTTTTCAAAAATAATATGTTTTAGATGGAGCATAGGTCCTGGATGTACTCATCCAACAGAGAGATGTGGTCGCATATTTTAACCGAGTAACTGAATTTACTAAAGCTGCCGCACGATATGCTTCCCGCTAGAGTGAAGCGGTAATATATTGTCCTTGTAAAGTTTGTAAGAATGAAGCGATGTATCCGTGTTCAGATCATAAAACCATACGCTTTCACTTGTTGAAAAATGGCTTCGTGAAGAACTACTATATATAGACCAAACATGGTGAGATAGGTGAAAACACTCCTGATGATTCTGATGTGCCGCAAGATGCTCATCAACACAGAAGAAGTTGTGATCATACATCCGACATAACACAAGATGTTTATCAACACGATGATGACGACATCTTGGATGTGGACGAACTTGACAAAGCATCGAAGAACCTTCTTTAGGAGGAACGTCACGATTGCGATAAGTAGTATATTGTGTTGTACACAACTCTTGAGCTTATGAAACTGAAGGCCGTCAATGGATTGTCCGAGACTAGTTTTTTAGATCTTTTGCAGGTCCTCAAAAAGGTTTTGCTAAAACCCAATGGTTTGCCATCTGATACGAACCAAGCAAAGAAGATGATTTGTCCATTGACTTTGGGCGTTCAAAATATTCATGCATGTCCGAACCACTGTATCCTATATCGAAAAGAGTATGAATTATTAGAGAGCTGTCCGTAGTGCAATTCAAGTCGATACAAATAGGCAAATGACTGTGTGGAGAACTACAATGACCACTGAAAGAAGAATAAGAGGTTACAGAAGAGGAAGAGGAATGTTATTGCAGACCAACACGAAGAGAAAAGTTCTAGCCTTAGTAATGTGGTACCTACTTGTGATTGATCGCTTGAAACATATGTTCTCTAATCCCAGATATGCTGAACTATTAATCTGGCATTTCGTTGGGCAAAAGAAGAACGGAAATCTTCGGCACCTTGTGGATGCTAGGTAGTGGAAATCATTTGACCTGGCCCATCCAGACTTCTCAGAGGATCCCAGAAATATCAGGATGGGACTTAACACGGATGGAATGAATCCCTTCGGTGAGATGAGGAACCCACACAGTACGTGGCTAGTCTTTCCGTGCTTGTTCAACATTCCATCATGGTTGTGCCACAAAATAAAGTACCTTATGCTCACTACTCTAATTTTCGGTCCAAAATAACCTGGCAATGACATTGATGTCTTTCTAGAACCTTTGATGGAGGATATGAAACGTCTATGGGAAATGGTGTCCGTGTGTTGGATGAGCACAAGAAAGAGCACTTCAATCTAAGAGCCATGATCTTTTGCACTATAGCTGACAACCCAGGGCGTATGTCCCTCACAGGGCAGATTAAAGGAAAGACAACACTTGTAGTGTGTGTGAAACAGACATAATTTGTGCATCTTCTATCATTTGTTAAGATGATATATATGTGACACGGCAAATTTTTACCAAGAAACCATAACTATCGAAGAAATAGGAACCATTTCAACGATACAATCGAGCTTGGGCAGCCACCATGACATCGAGATGGCAAATTTCTATTCGAAATGGTGAAAAATATTAAAGTTGTTTTCGGAAATAAGAGGAAGAAATCAATAAAAATTTCAAAGGACGCTCCATTTAAAAATCCGTCAATCTTCTTTAGGTACTTACCCTATTGGAAGGAGTTGGAGATTGGTCATGCTATCGATACCATGCATGTTGAGAAGAATGTCTCTGACAGCACCATCGGTATTTTGTTAGACATACCGGGCAAGTCTAAAGATGGACTCAAAGTATGAAGGGACCTTTAAACTCTCGGAATTAGACCTGAGCTTCACTCACAGGAAAGGGCCAATGGAAAATTTTTTCTTCCTACTGCTAGCTATAACCTCACAATTGACAAGAAAAAATCAATCTACAGGTGTCTACATGGAATCAGAGTTCCAATAGGATTCTCAACAAACATAAAGAATATTGTCTCCATGGTAGATCTGAGGATGAGCGGCTACAACACTCATGATTGTCATGTTATGCTTGGGCCATTCCTCGCCATCGTAGTAAGAGGAATCAAACATTCATTTCTGAAGATGGTGATCACACACATGTGTCACTTCTTCAATGTCATATCAAAGAAGGTGATTGACCCTGAAGAGTTAAATGAATTACGTAAAAAAATGTGGGAGACTATGTGTCAGCTTGAGATGTGCTTTCCTCCTTCATACTTTGATATTATGGAGCACTATATGATACATATAACAGACTAGATGTTTGTTCTCAGTCCAACGTATCTACACAATATGTATGTGTTGGAGCGTCTCATGGTTATCTTCAACGGTTACGTACGAAATTGTGCTTATCTAGAGGGTTTGAGGAGCCATGTTGAAGATCATGGGTCTCATGGCTCCACAAGTGATGAGTGATTGTCAACGGAAGTCAAAGAGAGAGAAGACAAAGAGGAGATGAGACATGTCGGTTCTTGGGTCCGGCGTGTGATGCAGGTACATGGGCGGTGAGCGACTATCGGGTAGAGGGGCCGCGGAGTCGGTCGGCCCAATTTGGGTACATGGGCCAAGAACGACAGGTGATCCGCTAGTCTGTTGACCGGGTTTGACATAGGTAAATAGGCGGTGAGCGATTGCCGGGCTGAGGGAGCCGCGGAATCGGGCCGACCCAATCTAGGTACCCAGTGCGAAGACAACAAATTCTTTGTCGGTTTCGGTGTGAAACCGACGCAACTATCTAGACCACCCATCGGAGATCCGACGGTCCTGAAGCGAATCCGTAGCTTCTACAAAAGCTCCGCGTCAGGACAAGTTACCTTTAGTTAGGATTTTACTGTTTTTTTCGTTGGGCCCGCAGTTTATTTTTGCGTTTGAGTGTAAATTACTCGATGGGTAAACCTGTCTTTTCCTATTTAATGGGCTGCCTATAAAATGGGCTTGTATCCCCCTAGGGTTTCCAACTCACTTTAATTGAAAAAATCAGAGTTCCTTTTACTTGTTTTCTTATACCTCTGAAAACACCAGCTGCCACATTGTGTTCGTTTTGGCGCAATTTCCTAGACTGCATCGTCGGTTTTTGTGTTGGATCTAGTTTTCTCAGGGAATACTATTCCTAGTTCTCTCATGGTTTTTCTCTAGAACATGGCTAGAGTTCGCTGTGTGTGTGGCGGCGCATAGACACAGTAGTCGGTGGCAGCAGCGTGTGTCCTCGGTCGGCAGTAGTAGCGCGTGGTGGTGGCGCTAGGCTTCTAGCCGCGTGGCGTGCTTGGCGCTGGCGGGAACGACAGAGAGCGTGGTGCGTAGATGCTGCGTACAACCCTTGGTGGATCCCTCACAGTGAGGAGCTGACAGCGCGTTGAAGATTGTTGATGAGGATGAACAGCACAGGTGTGTGAGAGCTCTGCATTTAGTACTCTTTTCTGATTGATGTGGATGCAGCGTGAGAAGTCATATAGAAGAAAGTTTGTTGCTGTAGCAACAGTTGCCATCGCATTAGCATAGCAATTTATTTTTTTCAACCGGCAGCACTATGTTCCTTCTCGATCCACGTGCATATGCAGTTTCTCTCTGGGATATTCTAGGATTTATTCAATAGCTTGCAGTTTTTTAGTTGTATGTTCTGAGGTTTAGTCAAGAGCTATCAGTTTCATTTATTCAGACTACACTATGAACTGCTTATTTAATCTGTGATAAATATTCTGCATTATTTCTAGTTGATTGAATGCATGTGAACTGTGATGTTTTGATATGTGGCTGAGAGTTGTGTGAGATGGTTGGTTATCCACTATTTTGATTTATGAGAAGTGTTAATCTGCTTTTAAGCACTTTGGTGGTGTCTTTTTGATTAGGACACCGGTCACTTTTAGGCTATATTATTTTTATGTACTTAAGATTTGTTTAATTTCGTTGGTTGTCTTTTGAGGTGCGTTGGGTGTTGGGAGAAAGCCATTAATTCGAAAAAAAATTTTAGGCGCCCATTCAGCCCCCTCTAATCGCTACTCTCGGTCCTACAAGGTTCCATGATAGAGGGCTACATAACTGAGGATGTCATTGAGTGCTACGCAGATTACATAAGAGATGGAAAACCAATAGGTGTTCCAGTGTCACGGCACCATGGAAGACTCACCGGTAAAGGAACTAATGGCAGGAAAATCATACGAGACAATAGCTACCAAACAGTAAGAGAATCACATTACAATGTCATGCATCAGTTGGCGATTATGAGACCATATGTTGAACAACACCTGCAAGAGCTTCGTGAAAAGAAAGAAGATCGCGATGAACAATGGATTATGAAAGAGCACAAAATTTATTTCACATCATGGCTGAGGGATCTAAACCTTTCGATTGGAAAAACCGATGAAGAGATGATGATAAATAAATTGTCTTTTGGTCCATTAAGCATGGTTAAAACATGGCAAGCGTATGACATCAATGGTTTCACATTCTATACCAAAGCAAAATATCAAAAGAGTTAGCACCAAATAATGGTGTCAAAGCAGATGCAGAAGACAACACTGGAGAAAAGAATATGTACTATGGATATATTGAAGAAATATGAGAACTTAACTATGGGAACTCTATAGAAATCCCTGTATTTAAGTGCCAGTGGGTCAGACATCCAGAAGGTGTGGAGGTGGATGATTACGGGTTTATGATAGTTGACCTTAATAAGGTGGGGTATAAAGATGACCCATGGATACTCGCTCAATCCATGTCACAAGTATTTTACATACTAGATCCTAAAGACGAGAAGAAATACATCGTTGCTCCAAGAAAATAAAGAATTGTTGGAGTTGATGGAGTCGAGGACGAAGAAGAATACAATCAGATTGATGAGGTGTCGTTCTTTGTGGACATAGAAAGGATCAATGTGGTTGAAACAAAACTATCATTTGGCTGTGTGATTCCTTATCTATGTACCGATGGCGATGGCAAATTAGTGCAAGGATAAATCTTTTATGTTTAGTTTAAGAGATTGTGCGTATTTGTAAAATCATTTATGTCATTTGGTAATTAATACATGTTTTTATTTATGTCATTGATGTGTATATGTCTAATCTATGTTTTTATTTAATTTTTGGTAATATATGTCTAATCTAATCAAAACATTTCTTAAGATAAAATAATAATAATCAAGTAGAAAAATATATATTGAAACCTTTTATTTACTTATTGGTAATATATGATTGTACTAAATAAAAATAGTCCTCATAGCTAGCAGTGGCGGGCACATATGTAATCAGTAGCAGGCAAGATGATGTCACCAACCCGCCACTACTATTACTCTTAGTAGTGGCAGTCCGGTAACGTCATTGCCTAGTGTTGGGCGCCTTAGCAATGGTTGGTAAGATGACGTCACAAGCCTGCCACTACTATTCCTATTAGTAGTGGCAGTCAAGTGACGTCACCGCCCAATGTCGGGCGGCTTAGTAGTGGCAGTCCGGGTGACATCACCGCCCACCACTACTAAGAGGAATAGCAGTGGCGGGCCGGTGACGTCATCGTGCCCGCCACTACTAATCCACATATATAAGGTTTTTCGCTCCCGCCCTCCGAAAACCTAACTTCAAACTCCCGCGCCGCGCCCTCCGCCCGTCACCACCGCCCTCAAAGCCCATCACCGCTGCCCCTAGAGCCCATGTCGCCGCTCTCCTCCCAGAGCCCGTTGCCGCCCCCGGAACCCGTCGCCGCCGCTTTTATATGTGAGTGTGAATTTTTTGGTACCAATACTGATAAAATTGCTATTGTCTCCATCTTCATACTTCTGTAGTGCTAATAACATTGCTTCTAGTGTAATATCCCCTTCTGCACAATGTTTACATATGTTGAGTATGAAAAAAGAAAAATAAGAGAGATGATCAAAGGTATGGATGTGTTAGCTATGGCCATGTTCTCTTTGATGATATTGTAATGCAATGTACATAATAAATACCCTATGTAGAAAGTGTGGATTGAGTCATTTGATATGAATTGTTGTCTGCTTCATGTTATTAATGTCTATGAACTCTGTTTATGTTTTTCCCACAATTTTCTGCAAGATTCTTGGCCATGTTACTAGATTTTTTGTGCATGTTTTATTTTGATGAATTCTAGCTATGTGTTAGTATTTGTTAGTGGCAGTCACACATGGCCAGTCATGGCAATGATCCTCACCAAGGCACACTTAGTCCCTAGTACTTAGTCCGAACAAGAAGGGTTCAAAGGTCCCTGAGACTCTTTTCAAAAGGAAAAAATGAAGTCATTGTCTAGATTTCAAGTCCCATTATCGTTTAGATCTGAACAAACTCATAAATTGACAAATTTATTGCTAGTTGTCTATAAGAGTAAATAAGACATGCTTGCAACACTTGGACCTTGTTCGGATGGGTGGGCTCGGATCCCTACCCATCCATGTGGAGTATAACATGAACACATGATCCACATGGAATGGGGAGGCATACCACTATTGTTATCACATCCATATGCACATCCACATGATCCTTATGCATGCGAGCACACTAGGGTCGAGGCGTCCGTGCGCGAGGTTGGCGACGTATGGGTGCGAGCACACTAGGCCATATGCATGCTTTGTCGGCAAATCCTTTGCCGATCTGCTTAGACGGTAGCATGGACACGAATTTGTTGACTAGTAGCATGGGCCACTCTAGCACCACTAGCCTGGCTCTAGTCAGGCTTTATAGATCGACCAGGGCGAGGTTCGACTAGCATCTAGACAACGATTAGTCAAGATACATTAGCTCTTTATTCAATTCCTAGCTTGTCTTATTTACGAGTCAAATGATTCATTTGTTCATGAATAGTTCATCTATGGTTGAAGAAGGACATCCCATCGAGGAACTCATCTACGAGTCTCTTGCAAAATCAAATGAAGAGGTTTCGTCTGAAGGATCCTTTGATAGCAAATCTTCGTACCACTCTCCGGAGGATCCACATCCAGTGGAGCCTAGGAAGAAGTGAACGAGAGAATACGACGATGAGGATTACATTACTGAAGCTCAAGCAGAGGTAATTATTGCTTTAGTAACAAGTCAGAGTAGCTTCTAACCTAGGATTACGTTCCTGAAGTGCACATTGTCTATCATCGTAGGATCATCCAAAGCAAGCAAGGAAGCGTAGATTATTCCATGATGAGGAAAGAATAGCTATTGTGCCAGGTGTTGAGTCCTCTAAGCCAACGACTGTTGAGTCCTCTAAGCCAACGACTGTTGAGTCCTCTAAGCCAACGGCTATTGAGTCCGCTGCCACTACATCCTCTGCAAATAAGAAGAGGAGAGGAAAACGATAGATGAACAAGCTGCATACAGCCATCTACGAGGTTGAAGATGTCTATGTTGATGGGGCTCCAAAGAAGCCGAAAGAAATCACAGCTAAGTGGCGCAATGACTGTGGATGTCTTGCCAGGGAGCGGTGTAAGATAGTTTGGAAAAACTAGAAGAATGTCTCTGAAGCTACGAAGAACGAATTCTGGGAGCATATAAAAACATATTATAAATTTCCAGAAGATTGCTTAGAAGACGCTAAAGCTTCCATATTGAAGACTATTGGGAAGTCTCTTCGTATGTTCAGGACTACACTGAACACACAATACCTTCAGAAAGTAGAGTCACCGCTCAATGACTACGGGTTTATCACGCCAAATGAATGGAAGGAATTTAAATTGCAGCATTTCTCAGAAGATACCAAACAAGAGAGCATCATGTTCAATGAATTTAATAAGAAAAATAAGTTCCCACATACCCTTGGCCTAAGTGGATATAAGGCCAAGGAGGATGATTGGAGTAAAAAGGAAGAGGAGGACCGTGCGGCTAGGTTACTTGAACAATTTTTAGGTGCTGATTAGCGCACTAAGAGATGGCTCCTAGGTTGGGCTAAAAAACACATAAGGGCCAATATATCCTCTCCGACTCACAGACCAGTGGATTATTTGAGAAAGCGAAGGAAATCACTGAGTTAGAGAAGGATTGGTAGTTCGAGCCTGAGGGATGTAATGACTAGCTAACAACTACTCTCGGGAATGAGGAACATCGAGGGCGCACCCGAGGTGTATCTTCTATAGCACCCTGGAAGAACACTATCAAGAAGCAGGATGGTGCCACATACAAGAAGCGTCAAGCACGCACAGTCAACGCCGCAGAGCGACGTGCAGAGTGGGAGAGACATTTCTTTGAATTTATTAGAGAGAATACAAACGTCATACAGGCTACAGCGGGACAGATAGTTGTGCTAGAGGTACGACTTTACATACCAAGTAGTCTTGGATCGGTAAAAGAGAAGTTTTCGGTAAATTATATCTAAGAGGACACACCAAGCAGTCTTTATGTACCGATTGGACACAAAGGACATTCCTAATAGGCTGCACGAAGAATTGCTATGCCTAGGAATGTATTGGCAACATATGCACTTATTATATGTTACGTATGCATGCATCACGTCCATCAACCGTAGTCGAGAACAGGCAACTCTCAGATGAAAATATTTATGGAATCATATCGAGGATGTGCCATTTCACGATGCATGAAATTATTCATGAGCATGGAAAATTCTTTGATCCCGAGGGTGAAGTGGCCAAACATCTAACTCTGAGATGTTGGGACAGAAGACCAAAAAGGCAAACATATCAAATTTCGAAGAATTTCGAAGCTCAAAAACAAAGACAAGATGCACAAGATAGGAGCTGGCCGTCCGAGAAGAAACGTGAAGCAAAATGAGCATGTATTGTCCATCAAGTCCAAATTAAAATGTCAACATTTGTGAACAATTGTTAAATTTGAAGTTCTGATGAGATGTAAACTTTGTAAATTTGATGTTCTGATGAAATGTAAACTTTGTAAATTTGTAAATTTATGAGATGGGTTGTTATTGTGTGGTTGTGTTGCTACTGTGGCTGGTTGTGTGGAGCTGTGAATTTCTGTGGTTTCGTTGTGTTGTGTTGATGTTGTGGATGGCTATGTGGAGCTGTGAATTTCTATGTTTTTGTTGTGGGGGCTGTTTGAATTAAGGTTTATAACATTTCTGTAAAATAGGAAAAACACAGTAGTGGTGGGCACACTGATGTCATGCAACCGCCACTACTGTTAGCCATAGCAGTGGCGGTTGCATTACGTCAACGTGCCCGCCACTACTATGGCTAACAGTTTGTGTTTAGAAGTGGCGGGCTGGTTGCCTGCCGCTACTGTATGTTTTTTTCCCACCGCTACAGTTCGTGTTTGTAGTAGTGTTACATGCTAGTACTTGTGTTGTAATCTTCAATCTTGACTTCGATAATTCATTACCTGAGACATGAATATATTTGTATTGGAAAATTTGCAAAACATCGATGAGAAGTGAAAAGATAACATAAAAATAGAAAGTGAAGAAGAGGATGAAGGTATTTTAGTGACTAATGGATATATTTGCCTAAAATATTTATGTTTGGACTTATTCACTGTCATAGAAAAAGCCTTTAGTGATGCAGCTTTAATGACAGGTAATAGACCCGTGTCAGTAATACACTTTTAGTGACAGGTTATTTTACACGTGTCAGTAATCATGCATTATTAGTGACAGGTCACAATAGGACCAATCACTAAAGACGAGGTTGTCAAGGGCGCCCAAATTAGTGATGGTTCATATAGTGACTCATCACTAAAAGTTGCTGCTATAGTAATGCCTGAGGAAGCTTGCATAACTCATTGCACGGGAGAACGTCTTATTAACCCTAAGGAAGTTCAACGATCTCAATCGAGAGCAAAAGACTACACTCTACAATGACGGGAACAACAATTACCTCGTGTTTCCTAAGACCTCAAAGGCGACAATAGTAACGACTGCCATGAATATGATATCCAATTTATGGAGGTCTTATAAAAACAACCTCGTCAACAAATTTTTGGAAAAAAATCTCGAGCCCTTCACAAAGTACCTATTCTTGAAAAAGAAGGACTAGGACCAATTTGTCAAAATGAAGAGCTCAACTGATTTCAAGGCAAAAAGTTCTACAAGAAAGAGATCCGATATAGGAATAACGTACCCCACAACCTTAGTTCAATTGGTTACATGGGGATGAAACATAGGTGGTCGACCGAAGATGCCAAGATGGCCAGTGAGGGCAAAGAAAATATGTGGCAACAGTTTCCTAGTAGAGCGCAATCATTTCTAAGGGCCCGAGGAGACTGATAGAGAGTGGTGAAGTGGCATGGACCTCTAGCAAGGCAATGACAATGGCTGATAAGATCAAAGATCTGGCGGGGCAGTCATCAGAAGGATCATTCACTGACATGCGGTAGCACGATGAGCTAACAACTTCTCTTTGCAACCTAGAGCACTCTGGTCATATGCAGGCATCTCTAGCTCGCAAGGCAAGAAGCATGGTTTCCAGACAATGCTGACATATACAAGAAGCGAAGAATGTTTGGGGGAATTGATGTGGAGGCGCTCTCTGCGAAGATCAACAAGGATCTATATGTAGATATCGCGAGTAGGTTAGCTCGACATGGTATTATCCTTGCAGACCAAGCTACAGTTGATAGCTCTCCTCGTGCTAGAAAGAGTAGTTGTGCATCAAGAGAGGTTGAGCAGCGATTGACGTATGGTGGCTTGGATGACACCATCGACTGGTTAACTGAACCAACCACGTGCAAGCTTATCATAAAGCCCGTAGGGGTTCAGATTGAGGTGACAAGGGGTGTGGTATTTCCATATCAACATGAGATACACAACTTGCCGATAAATGAGGGATTTGCAGTGATGTCTATTGATTTTGTGCACCCCGACATGAAATACATCACATTGCCTATTCCTCCAAATAATGAAATCATAACCCTTCGCGCTGCCCATATCATAAGGGTACAGTGAAAATGAGTGGATAATTTGGTCGATGCCAAGAACCTTCAGCTGCTTAACCAAGCTAGTGGTCAACCTTGTACTGCTGAACCTCCAGTTGCTCAGCCACCTTTTTTGTTGCACTTATTGCAACTCCATCTATCGAGCAAGATGAAAATGTCATCACTGTGCCACCATTTAATAAGCCAATGATTGTACACAAAAAACAAAGAAGGTTGGTGCCAAAAATACTAAAAAAATAAGTGAAGCATAAGGTCGCATCAGCCTAGACTCTTGCAAATGCTAAGTACAGATAAGGCAAGAACCTACTGCCTCAAGATCAGCTAAGAAGAGGAGGGCAATCCTTAATCGACCTCCATCAATTATATCTCAATGACTGCAAAGAAAACAAAAGTTCGGTCATTGTACCATACAAGAAAAATAATTTTTGGACCAGTGATGGATATTTCTTAATATGTTTCAACGATCTATATGATCTTTTTACTTGAACGCTCTCAACATCAACTTGCTGCGGTGCTGGACATTGTAAGATACATAACCTATATTTTATATTAAAGTCAACCTGTCATTATGTGATATTAACTACTCTTTCATATGTACAGGATAATGTGGCAACAAAGCAATAATCAAGAATTCAAATATCTTGATCCATAGATGTCAGCAATATCGACAATCGAGAGCGATAGGAACTAGTGCGTCGATTACCCATTTAAGTTACTCGCCACATGCATCACAAGAGAGAAACATATAATGCACATGCACCACTTTAATGGACATTAGGTTCTACTACTCATTGCCCCCAAGTGGAAGATCGTATGGTACATTGCCTCGACAAGACCAAAGGGACCGAATGGCGAGCGCACCGACATGGACTTCTCGGTAGTCAAAAGTTTAATCGACGAGTAAAATTTTCTCCACTTTATTACAAGTTCAATCTTTAACCTATTCTTGTTAACTCAATCTTGTTCTACCTCATTACAGAGCTTTCAAATCCGCTGCCCGTGTCCACAAACCAAAAGCAACGTAAGGCCTACAATTGGTTCATAAAACCACAATGCTTGTAAGTATCTAATTGTTTACCCTTTCAAATTTAATGTGTCGTCCAAACTAATCGTCTATTTTTATAATAGTGCTACAGTCAACCTCCTAGAAACCAATGTGAGTTTTCTGTTGCACACCATATGATGTTGGCCCTGAAGATAGCAGATCTTAAATCACCCAATTTAAGATATTATCGTGAGCTTTGTTCTTTTGTTTCATTTACTCTTCATTTATGTAAATATTGATTGATGTTAAAAACTCAATTTATAGCAATTTAACATAGCTGAAGGCAATCTTAGCGAGAGTTATCGTCGATCC
Organism: Zizania palustris; assembly: GCA_019279435.1. Classification (NCBI taxonomy): domain Eukaryota; kingdom Viridiplantae; phylum Streptophyta; class Magnoliopsida; order Poales; family Poaceae; genus Zizania; species Zizania palustris. Next base: position 27,209,048 of record JAAALK010000082.1, read on the forward strand.
ATTCATAACTAGTGGTATTCCTTGTGGAACAAGTCTTTGCAAATAATGACACTTTCCCTTATAAGGGCTAGAATTAATGATTCAATTTGTCATGTAATAATTGCAAATATTTGGTGAAATATATGGAATACAATTTTTTATGTATGTTTTATTTGTGCAATGCAATCTGTGATGGTGGTATTCTGTTATGAATTGTGTGTTGTATTTTCTGTGATGAATTCTGTGTTGTTTGCAATTTAAAAAGTTGACCGTTAAATCTTGGCTTTGATTCAGGATGTAGCCTAAAAATAATATTTTTTAATATGACCATAACATTAGTGACAGATAACATTATTGACCTGTGCCTAAAAGTCACAATAGTGATGAGTTGTGTAAAATAATCTCCGTCACTAAAGATGACCTATTTAGGATGCATCTTAAAAATAATTATTTTTTTAATATGACCATAACATTAGTGACGGGTGATATTGGCGACCCGTACCTAAAAATCACAATAGTGACAGGTGTAAAGTACTCCCCGTCACTAAAGATGACCTTTAGTGACGGGTAACCAATGTTACTCGTCACTAAAAGGGTGCATGCCGGATGCGACGTGGAACTGGAGGGACCCTTTAGTGACGATATTTACCCGTCATTAATCTGACGCGATAAGGGTGACGAGGGACATGCACGTCACTAATATACATTATTACCTGTCACTAATGTACGTTTCTGTGGTAGTGGTTCCTTATAGCATTTCCAAAAGTACCTCTAAATTTTGACTTATACAACATTTTAGCATTTTTTTGAAATGCAAATCACTTTAAACGTGTCTATCCAATAGAGTCCCTGTGTATACTACTTAGCGAAATGATTAATTTTGGGAATTTTTTAGAACTATTTAAAGTATCATGTTAGAACGGATTTTTTAGTTAAGATGATTTAGGGAAGGAAGTTCTTTACAGTTTCTGTAGAAAATCCTCTTACATATTTAATTTTGAGACTCAAGTGTTCTTCGTTTTATGTTGTGACCGTTGCATGGAAGATAGCTCTAAAGTACCATTCAAGCAATCATCAACATAACAAGGTAAATATTTTATTGTATATTTGCATCTACTATTCTATCTTCCATGTATATTATACTCCTTTTGTTTAGCACAAATCCGTCGATAGGAATTCTGTCATAATTATGGATTTGTGGTAGACATGGTAGCGCCGTCCCTTCCAAGGCGACTTCTGTTTTCCCTATCGGTGGATTGAGCATGAGTAGCAGATTTTCAGCTCCAGCCCCCATGATTGCACATTATAATCCAAAGAAATGTTGCCCATTGATTTTTGGCGAGATCGCATTATTGCCTACAATGGTGTTCTTCACTTACCAGAGACTGGGTCCAGTCACCAGAAATCATAGCTCAGGTAAACCTTGTGGTTTTATCCATCTTAATGCTCCTGTTGATATGCAAAGGTTAATCGCTCGTCTTCCAAAAGAGAACAAATGAATGCTTGGTTATGGCATTCCCTGCCCTACAGAGGTATGAGTACGTTGCACGCGAATGTCACCGTCTTGTTTAGCTTCCAGGGTCCATCTATGTTCGTCACGAACTCCTCAGTTACCGTTGAGCGCCTGCATTTGTGAGCTGTGAATCTTGTGACCAACCATGTCTCACCATTCACTGATCTGAGCATATCGCTATCAGCATGTTAATGAGACATTTCCAGCTACCTCCCTCCATCAACCTGTGTGCAGCATTGAAGCAGTACATTACATACGCATAATGTCATGGGGATGCAACACAGGACATGCCCTCTCCCCACAAGGTGTCGCTGTGCTGCCAGGCAGTTGACACAAAAGGAGAGGACAGGACCATCTAACCAATCTCCTTCATGCCATTAGCCACACGGCAAACCGGGTACTACAGAGTACCCAATACAGACTGCATCAACCGCATCCGGCTACGTGCATTTAAGCAGGTACAGAGACAGAGGCACACTGCACGTTGGTGAATGTATGCAAGAACGTACCGGAGTAATGGTGTACGCACCTGGCGCGGTAGAGTGAAATCAGTAATTCAACATGGGACATGCGAGCACAGGAAGCTACCACAAAGCAGATGATTCTTTTGGGATCCATGTGCGCCGGAGGCTCCGGGCAAGCGATTTGAATGCACAAAGTGGATCCACGAGAAAACAGTATGACACAGGTCACGGGGGGATAATGCAGTGAGAACGGCTGACCTCATCATAAACCAAGCTTCAGCTGGTAAAGAATGGTTAGTGGCATTGAAGAGGCCCATGAATTTTTTTTGCTGCACCATCAGCTCATAGCTTTGGCTCCACAGCACAAGTATTCACCATCTATTCTGACTGCGGTTACCACCCCCTGTTGAAGATTGTTCTCAAATCGTTCATTATTGCAGGGAACACGCCGGAGAGAAGGAACTCACCGGCGAGCACCCGGGCCAAACAGGAACCGAACAGAACAAGGGACAGAATGTTTTTTTTGGGCTAACTTTGGCACTGAGCCATGACTCCCTTCATCAGATTATATAGAGCAATACATGGCAGTGTTTGATACATAGCAAGGGATTATTTAGGCCCTTAATTATCTCAGGATAGACTACCAAATATAGAGGACTGCCAAAATACTCAGAATAGACTACCAAATATAGACTAAGCCATTATGGAAAGACATAAACTAGGAAACCATAAACTAGGAAACCATAAATTTAGCACCCAAGGATTACTTTCCACAATCTCCTTCTAAGCCTTGTGGTGCAAATCTTCAGTATCAATGAGCCCGATCTTCTTCCTCAGCTCACAGAATCTGATCTTGCCGAGTGGCTTAGTCAATATATCCCCCAACTGATCCTCACTCTTTATGTAGTCTACATTGATCAAACCTGCTTTAGCAGACTCCCTGACCAGGTGATATTTTACTTCAATGTGCTTGCTTTGACCATGAAGAACGGGGTTTTTAATCAATGAAATGACTGACTTATTGTCAACCCTTAACATTGGAGCTTTAGGTTCTGATCCTTGGACCTCCGCAAGCACCCTAGCCAGCCATAGTGCTTGACAAGCTGCGTTTGCTGCAGCAATGTACTCAACTTCGCAGGTTGATTGAGCTACAACCTTCTGTTTAGTCGACTGCCATGTGATTGGACTTTCATTGAGAAAGAATATCACCCCGGTTGTACTCTTCCTTGTATCCACATCACCGGCCTAGTCGCTATCACTGAAACCTGTCAAGCACACTTCCTCTTCCTTCTTTTTGCCGAACCAAACTCCCCAAGTCTTGGTTTCTTCAATGTAGCGCAGAATATGTTTCACAGCCACCAAATGGTCCTCTCTTGGGTCTTCCAGAAAGCGACTCACATACCCAACAGCAAAGGCCAAATCTGGGCGGGTATTTACCAAATACCGCAGACTGCCAACAATGCTCCTGTAGGCTGTGGCGTCGGCTACAGGGGGTTCTGAACTGAGCTTGCTGAGTTTCAGCTTTGTCTCCATGGGCACTTGGCAGGGATTACAACCTGCCATTCCACTTTTGTCCAAAATCTTGACAGCATAGGCACCTTGACTAAGCGAAATGCCATCCTTCTTTTGCTTAACTTCAATACCGAGGTAGTAATGGAGCAACCCAAGATCACTCATCTTGAAGGCTGCTGCCATCTCCCCTTTGAACTTCTGGATGTCACTTCTGCTAGCTCCCGTGATCACCAGATCATCGACATACACTCCAACCACCAATTGTATGTCGCTCTTCTTTCTGATATAAATAGCATGTTCTGAGGGGCTCCTCCTGAACCCAAAAGACAACAGCGTGCTGTCCAACTTCTCATTCCAAGCCCGAGGGGCTTGGTGCAATCCGTACAGGGCCTTCCTCAGTTTGAGCACCTTGTGCTCCTGGCCAGCCACCAAAAAGCCAGCCGGCTGTTCCACATAGACCTCCTCTTGAAGATCTCCATTTAGGAATGCCGATTTGACATCCATGTGGTGCACCTCCCATCCTTCACTTGCTGCAAGGGCAATGAGCAAGCACACTGAGTCCAATCGAGCCACTAGGGCAAACACCTCATCATAGTCAATACCATGCCTTTGAGCATACCCCTTTACCACCAACCGTGCCTTGTACTTGGATATGGCTCCATGCTCATCTCTTTTCACCTTAAAGACCCATTTCAAGCCAATCGCCCTCCTCCCAGGAGGAAGATCAGCAAGGAACCAAGTCCTGTTTTCTTCTATGGACTCCATCTCCTCTCTCATGGCCTTCTTCCAGCTGGGACTATGTTCGGCTTCACTGAAAGATGTGGGCTCACCTGAGCTCACGGCATGCAGCTCTTCCAACACTCTTGGTACAAAACCGGGTGGAGAACCCGGCCCAAGAATGTTGTCCATCTTCCTGAACCGGAGTTGTTCACCCTCATCGTAGAAAGCGTCGAGGTCTTCATCATCAACACCTGAGGGGGGAGATACAAACTCCACTATCTCTCCCCCTTCAGATGATCCCGGCGTCCGTGCCTCCGATGCAAGCAGCGAAGGAGGGGGGGTCTGTTCGGTGTCCGGAGGGGCTGCTCTATGCCCCCCACCCGTCGATATGCCCTGTCCAACCATAGTGTACTCCACCGTGAAGACATCGTCATGGTTATTCACCATGTTGGAGTCGGCCACCGTGCTCCAATCCCACTGAGCCTGCTCATCGAAGACCACATCCCGTGTCACATGGACACTCTTGGAGATGGGATCGTAGGCCCGATAAGCCTTTGTTCCCCTCTCATACCCAATGAAGATCATTTTGCGACCTCGATATTCCAACTTCTTCAAGTGAGGCTTGGTGTTGCGGACGTAGACGATGCAGCCGAACGTCTTGAGATGATGTACGGCCGGCTTCTTCCCGTACCAAGCCTCAAATGGCGTCTTCCCTTCCACGCTCTTTGTCGGGCACCTGTTCAACACATAAACAGCCGTGCTTACCGCTTCACCCCAGAACCATCCAGGGAGCCCCTTCGCCTTGAGCATGCTTCTTGCGGCTGCCACAACCGTCCCATTTCGGCGTTCAACCACGCCGTTCTGTTGTGGACTATATGGCGCCGTGAGTTGCCGGCTGACGCCATCCGCTGCGCAGTACTCCGCAAACTCGACCAAGGTGAACTCACCACCTCGATCAGTTCGGATAGCCTTCAACTTGACTCCCGAATCTCCTTCAGCTCGCGCCTTAATCTCCTTGATGGCAGCCGCTGCACGATCCTTTGAAGGAATCGCGGCTACCCACATGTACCTGCTCAAATCATCCACCAACAGTAAGAAATATTTATTCCCCCTTGGTGTTGCTGGCGTGATGGGGCCGCACAGATCCCCGTGCACCAATTCTAGGAGCTTCTTTGCCCTGAACTCCGCCTGCGTGGGGAAGGAGGTGCGCCTCTGCTTACCGGCCTGGCAAGCTTCGCACACCCTCTCTACTTGCCCGATCTCTGGTAGCCCTCGGACTAGCTCCTCCCGAGCCAGCTTCCTCAGTGCAGACATGTTGACATGGCCGAACCTCTCATGCCACCGCCACGCCACCTCATCATCTCTTCCTCACACCACCATGCAGACTGGTGGTGCTATCTTGACGTGGAGCATGTACAACTGATCTTCTGCTCGCGACACCTTTGCTAGCAACTTGCCATCGGGCTCGTGGATCCTCATTGTGCCGGCTTCTATCTTGATGCGATACCCCTCCTCATCAAGTTGCCCGATGCTCACGATGTTCGAGGTCAACGGGGTATGTAGTAGACTCCGGCGAAGCATCGATGATATCCATTCCGGCACACGAATGAGACCATCCCACGACCCTCAATCTGAGCCACCGAGTCATCACCGAACCGAACAGTGCCTAGCACTTTCGTGTTCATCTTTGAGAACGCGACTCTGGACCCGGACATATGATTTTTTGCCCGTGTCCAGAATCCACGCCTCTGCCTCATTCTCCACCTCTTCTCTGAGCTGGGTGAAGACCCTTTCTTCCCGAATCTCAACTTGAGGCTCCTCCGAGCCTCTGCATGGTGCCTGCCCTGCCAGTTGCAATGGCAGGCCGACCCTTTGTAGTGGAGCCGCCGATGACTTGGCCGGCTGTGTGCTGGCGACGGGGCTGATGACAGTCGGCGAGGCCCTGGCGATGAGGAGAGAAGCCTCCTCCTCCTTGACCGCATGGGCCTGCTCCTTCTCGGGCTTCGAGTGACACTCGCGAGCCCAATGACCCATCTTGCCGCACCTCCTACACTTGTCTCCACCCTTGTTGGACTTTGGACCACGGCCACGCCCGCATCGTCCTCCCCCTTGGCGTCCACCTCCGGAGCCTCCACCGGAGTGGTTTTCCGCCTCCTTCTTCCTTTGCCGGGCAGCCCATTCCTCCTCCGTGAGGTAGAGCCGCCCGTCGTGCTGCAGCGATCCCAGAGCATCCTCGAAGGTCTCCTCGGCTGCCTTCAACCGCCCCACCAGATCCGAGATGGTGGAACGACACTTGCGGTGGTGAGAACAACATCCATGGGACAAAGTACTGAGGAGGACCACCGTATTAGGGCATTGGGCATGCCCCCCATGACATCATCGAAAAATCATATGAATAGAATAGCATTAAAGGTTTCAATGACTGAGGGCTATGAGCAAATCCTTTCTTAGGAGTCGAACTTGGCCTTTCTACATTATTAGGCAGATTATTCACCCTTTGTTCAGCCATGTGCTCGTACTTCTTTAATAGCACATCAAAAGTAACTCTCAGTCACCAAGCGGCTTTTCTTTATCCATAGAATTATGTGTATCAGATCGAGGCTCTCCAACTATAATATTCTTTCCTTTTGTTGATTCGTCTTGATCAAACCGAATCAATAATTTGGTGTTGCAATCAATACTAAGGAGAGAAGGATCATTCTCAAACTTCAATCATCCTTCATTGATGACCGGTTGAACTTGTTGGTGGAAAACATAACACTTATTAATAGAATGAGTATACGAGTCATGCCACTTACAGTATGTATGACCTCCTAGCTCTTCTGTCGATGGGATGACTTGGCCTTCACACACGTTGATCCATCCCTTCTCAAAAAGATAGTCGAATATTTTATCACACTTGGTTAGATCAAAGGTATACTTACCTCCTGGACTCTTTTGAGGTGTTGGCTTCAAACTAAAGCATACGAATGGATCTTCCTCATCAGTCCAAGTCCATTTGGCTGTATAGAAATCAAATTTCTTACTTTTTCTAGATGATCACTCACCAACATTCTCTTCTAAGTCATCCTTGGATTTTCCCTTGTCCATGACTCAGCTTTCAATAGCCAGAGCACTTCGTAATACCTGACTAATATCCATGAATGTCTGATCATGCATAGTTTCCTTAATGTGGACAAGCAAACATTCAAATGCAACATCAGCTAAGTCTTTATCGCTAATAGTCAAGTTAGAGTATCGACTCTTGTTATCTAGAAACCTTCGAATGTAAGAGTCAATAGTCTCACCAGTTCATTACTTAACTGACGTCAAAGTATCTAACTGACACTCTATTCTACTAGGAGAGAATTGCATATGAAATTTTTGGACTAAATCTTCTAGATTAAAAATAGAATGAGTGCGCAAAGACATAAACCATTCATAAGCAGCTGCACATAAAGATAAAGAGAACAAGCTAATCTTATGCTCATTGCAATTACTCGCTTCACCACATTGGGCAAAGAACTGTGCTAGATGGTCACTTGTGGTCTCAGCACTATTGCCGCTGAATTTTGTGAATTCCAGCATTTCATAGCCATCAGGGAACCTACAATAATCAAAATATATAGGATACGACTTTTGATTAATCTGATCTTTTGACTCAACTTCTAAATATTCCTTGAGTGTGGTGTACACTTTCTCCCTCAAAACTTTAGGCCTTGTGTTGCTACCTTGTTGTGTTACCGGCCTAAAGGGGGAGGGCACAACGGGAGTGTGAGCAAGACTATCCTGCTAGACATGAGGACTAGTAGTGGAATTGTTATTTTTTATCAGCGTATAATGCGTATCAACACTTGCTGTTGGTGCATGCGAATAGATTGAATGCGGCAGGCTAACAGGGGGTGCCAAAACAATATCGGCAGGGCTAGGATGAGGACCCTAAACCGACGTGGCATAGTACATTGTGTGACCAGGCCCATACACATGTGGAGCAGTGAGGGGCATAGTAGGCGTGGGCAACAAAAGCATCAGTGCGGGTGGTGGCGCAACAATTATAGCACGGCACGCGCCGGTCAGACTGACTTGATGTGGTTGGTCAGACTGACCATGCTCGTCCGATTGGATCGGCCAACTAGGCCCGATCATACCACATTTTTCAGGAAGGCACCGATCGAACCGGCCTAGAAGCCGATCGGACCAACCGTTGCTGGTGGCACAATAGTACTAGGGTGATGGTTGGGTGTTATGGGTTGGCAGGCATCGATCTGACCGACCTGGTACATTTAGTCGGAATGACCATGTTCCTCCGGTCAGACCGACCAACCATGTCCAGTCTAACCGACAAAGGTCAGAGGGGTTTCAGCCACAAAAGCCGAGGCAGCGGGCATGATATCTTTTTCCCTGATCCCATCTGTTGCGGGGAAATACTTCATCCCTAGGACCTTCAAGATTACAAGACAGAGATAAATCATAATCTCCAAATCTATTGCTTGACTCCGAGCTAGAAGGGTCTAAAAGCCAGAGGGTTCGTCCAGGCTCCGGTCTGAAGATACCCTCCAAAGGCTTCCCCTCTGCAGTGGAAACAGCCAGAAGGATGGGATGTCTTCTATGTCTACCACCTTTGAACATATTTTACCATATTAGCCCTATTTGGGGTACCGAATAGTTTCCACTATGTCAGTTGTAATAGAGGGGTAAAAAGGTCTTTTCCTTAGAGTTTTTACCTATAAATACCCCCTTCTCATCCGGTAATAGGCATCAGATATTCAGATATTCAATACACAACTTCGAACTACTTCGAGCTATTATCCAAGTTGGAGGCTTGAGATAGTCCGCTTTCACAAACACTTCGTTTGTTAGTTCTTAAACTTAGAGACCCTGTTAGTGTAATCTGTTGCGCCAATAGTTGGCGCCATCCGTGGGGAACCTAATTCTAAAAGCTAGTTCTTTTCCACTGCCTGTATTTTGAAGAACGCTCGCGGAGGGAGTTTTAGAGTCTCAAGATTCCGTGCACCCTTTTGCAAGGGGCTTAAAAGTGCAGTTCGAAGGCCTTTCCCCGCCTTCCTCAATCATTTGAAGCCTCTAGTCTCCGGACCTTAGCTTTGTAAGTCATGCCTCCCAAGCGGAGCCTAGCCACCGATCCTCCCCGAAGGTCCCCTCGGACCCACAGTGCAGGACCCTTAGTCATTCCACAAACTCCCAAAGTGGTCGTTAGACCTCGAGCAGCCAGAGTCACTCGGGTAGCTCCTTCGATGCTTCGAAATGATTATGTCGGTTCCCAAGACCTGGAGGATCCTTCCAGAGGAAGCGAAGACCTTCCTGAGGATGTGGCAACCCAGGTAGTGCAGCTTCAGGAGGAAGTAGCAAGATGGACGCAAGATGCTACGGAGAGGCTTCGCCCTCAAGCCATTCATACTACTTCAGAAGTGCATCAAGATGGTGAACCTAATGATTATCCCGAAGCTCCTCAAGTTCGAGAAGATGCCGAGAATGCATCCTTCGACAACAAATCTCCGCTGCATCCGGACTTGCAGAAGGTGCCCTTCGATCCCAGGTTCAAAGCCTCGAAGTTGCACAAGTACTCTGGAGGGTCTAACCCCGAAGAGTTCTCTCATTCTTATGCCCTTACAATAGAAGAAAATGGAGGGGTGCAGAATACAATGGCAAAATGTTTCCCTCTCGCGTTGGAAGGTTGTTGATAGCAAAAAATAGCATTAGTGGCTAGATTGTCAAAATATCAATTTTTGGTGATTTGGGTCGAAAGTACACATGTCCAGGGTCTGTCCGAAGCCCTACAGGGCCGAAGCCCAATGAGCTATGGGCTCCGAAAGTCTCTAGCCAGCCCATGGGCTTCGGCTAGGAAGACTTCGGAGGCCCACGTTGCCGAAGCTTCGGAAGCCTTTGGAGGCCCACGCTGCCGAAGCTTCAGAAGCCTTCGGAGGCCCACGCTGCCAAAGCTTCGGAAGCCTTCGGAGGCCTACTCAAACCAAACCAAAGCCCATGCTTTGATTGCATTTACTTTACCTTTATTTTCCTGTACCTCTTCGTGGGTTTGCTTGGAAGCCCTTCGCTGGCCACTACGGAACAGTGGTAATCCTTGTTACTTCGCCTGTGAAGTATCTGTTAATCTACGTAATAGATTGCTATCGCCTTGGTACTTCGCCTATGAAGTACCCGCTAATCTGCGTAATAGATTGCTACCTTCTCTACTAGTGCAACACTTAGCAAAATTTGGTCCTCAGGCCGAATTGGTACTTCGCACTCCTCTGTTGCAGGTTCGCACATTCGGAGCTACTTTGCCAGAGGTGTCCGGAGCTGAGAGATCAGTTTCGGAGGTCCCCAGGACGCCCTTCGATGAGACCGCAGCCTTCGGCAACAGGCTTCGCTAGCACACTTCGTCGCAACAGGCTTCGCCATGATCATACTCCGCACCAGACAAAATCACGCCAGCGCGTGGCCCCCCGAGTCATTGTTTCATACTTCGCGGTACTAGAGGCTTTGCTCCGAACCCCGCCGTTCAGAGGTGATTGTCACGTCCAGATCTGTTCGGAGCTCACCTTCGATCAGATCACTCCGAACGCCAAAGCACCCTTCGGCGGAGCACTTCGCACCAGACGCTGAAGGTACCCTTCGGCGCACCCTTCACACCAGACTTCGAACCAGACGGGCTCCGACTGGTTTGCTGATTTTATTCTGTTTAATCTATCTCTTTCGGATATTTGGATTATTTTGTCTAATCTGGTTGCCTGGTGACTCCACCCTCCTTATCACTATTAAGGGTAGTCGGAATGCGACATCGGTGCCACATCACGCTTAGGGCCGTCCCTAAGTATCCGTGCACTTTTGGATCGTCGAATTGACCCAAGTGTGGGGGCACGTTTCTGTGTCAACACACTTTTTGGCGACTCTGCTGGGGAAAGGATACGCCAATATAATGAGTTTGTCTGCATCGGCCTCCGATACATGTACATCGACTACTACGTCTACACCGCTGATGGATGCAATAGGAGGCGCGGATATCGACAACCGCAACATATTGTCACCTACACTTGAAGATATCCCCCCAGAAGACCGAGCAAAGATCGAGGCAAAGCTGAAGGCGCTCCAAGACATGATGCTTGGGGGCTACGTCAAGAAACGTGCAGGCTTCATCAAGCATGACATCGTCACCCCCGACCTCGCTCAGGTCCAGGTAACACCTGTATCGCCTCGTTTATCTTCTTTAGAAATTTAGCAAAAATAGCCGCATCAGTAGATCAAGCCGTTAGCGCTTCGCTATCCAACCGTTTAGATTCGACAGTCAGCTCCCAAGTAGAGGCAACTCTTAGAAGGTTTGGCTTTACTGAGGCCGTACACCCGGTTCCTATTGCTAGCGCACCTCTGACAAACCTCGTATACAATAGGACTAATGTCATCACTAGCACGATCATGTCTCTGGCCTCACCACTTATGGCCGAAACCAATCATTACACCTACGGTCAAACTAATACTGCATACCACGCACCACCACCTGCGCCGGTACCCGCGCTGCCTGCACCACACGCGCAGGAGCCCAGGCATGAACACGTCATACAGATTGCGTGCAGGGAAGAGGCCCATGGCCGACACGCCGATATCCCACCATGTGTCGCGCCCCCGCATGAGAGGCGCACGCAAGCAACGTATCAAGATGACATAGAGGAGCGGGTTCGCGCACTATTTAGGGAGTGTGCTGGCTTCGTGCCCAAGGGACGGGTTAGGGTTTACCATAAGCCCTACCATGACCATCTTGATGTGGTACCCTACCCCCGTGGCTATAGGATCCCTGAATTTACTAAGTTCGATGGCGAGGGTAGCAAGACCAGACTAGAGCACATTAGTCAATTTTTGGCGCATTGTGGAGAGGTTAGCGGGATATATGCCCTAAAGGTCAGACTATTTTCTCTCTCGCTACCCGGCACTGCTTTCACTTGGTTTTCGGCGCTACCGCCGAACTCCATCCACACGTGGGACGATTTAGAGCGGAAATTCTATGATTATTTCTACACAGGTGAGACAGAACTTAGGCTTTCGCATTTGACATCGGTTAAGCAAAAATCTAATGAAAGGGCCTCTGAGTACATCAAATGTTTTAGGGATACCAGAAACCGATGTTTTAGCCTTAATATTTCAGAAAGAGACTTGGTAGAGTTAGCTTTTAACGGGTTACATTCCGAAATCAAAGAAAGATTAGATAGCCAAAATGTTTTAGAAGTTAGCCAAACTCTACAGTAGGCTCTGGTCCAAGAAGGCCGAGCCAAAGACAAGAAATTTATCAAGACGTTTAGCAAGCCTAGGGCCAAAATCCACATCATGGAACGCTCTGATGAAGAGGAGTCAGAGGAGGAGGATTCGGTCGACATGTACGTGGCTGAATGGGTCTGGAACACTAAGAATAAACCCGTCAACTGCTCCGAGTTACGACCATCCCCAACAAAGAATCGACTCAATGAGGTCAAGTACTCGTTTGATGTAACTAAGTGTGATAAAATATTTGACTTTCTATTAAAAAGCCAGCTTCTCAGGTTACCTAAAGGTCAAGTCATTCCACCTGCCGACGAGTTAAAGAAGCATCCATAATGTAAGTGGCATGATTCACATTCGCATAATACTAATGATTGCAATTTCTTTCGACGGCAGATACAATCAGGCATAGAAGAAGGACGATTGAAGATAGACCATGATCCAAAGATGAAGCTGGATAAAGATCCTTTTCCAGTCAACGACATTGACCTCGGCGAAAAGAAGGTGTTGATTTGGGCAGAACAGGCCGAGTCTGCTAAAGGGAAAGATGTAATTGTTCGAGAACCACGCACTCACACACTCGTGCCAAAGAACCTCGATGTAGGAGTGTGGAAACAGAACGTCAATACCCCTTTGGCTAAGGCTCGCAAGAGGCCGAAGGTAACATATGACATGATGTTGAACAAACATCAGAGAAGAGCCAAGGAAGCAGGTCCGCACGCCAAGCTAAAATAGCCGAAGGGTACAAGACCCTCGAAGGGTGGCTTCGGACCGAAGCCTGCGAGCCCTCCGCACGAAGGGTTCGGGCCACGGTGGCCTGATGCTCCGCATGAAGGCTTCGGGCCACGGTGGCCTGATGCTCAGCACGGTGGTTCCGAGCCACAATGGCCGAACCCCCCGTATGGCAACTCCGAACCCCAGTGGTCGAGTCCCCCATGCAACAACTTCGGCCCCCAATGGCTGAACCCCGCACCATGGTGGATGTCCCTGATGGGAGGCTTCTGCCCGCACTAGCCGAACGTACCTCCGGCCTGGCAGGACTCTTCGCTGGTATGGTCTGAGATACCTTCGACTTGGCCGAACCCCCCTCCAGGTAATGGGTTCGGCTCACAGTGGGCAAGGCCACTAGAGCCGCTGATGCCTCCGCCGTACGACTGGGCGGGAACCCCGTGGGCTCCGTACGTATCTGGGTCGGGGTACCCTCCACAGCCTAACACTATGCCTTATTTCCCTTCGGAGTATTATGGATGGCAGGGGCAACCAGATGCAGCGGAGGGGGCATCGTCCACAGACTATCCATGGTGCCTCCGAATCAGACCATGTAGAGTGAAGCCAAAGGGTGCGAGCACGCGGAGGCCGAAGTCAGGGGGTCCGAAGCCATAACCATCAGGGTCGGGTCTCAGGAAGTCTCAATCCTGAAGACTTTGTCGCCAAGGTCTGATGGAGGTAAGTCTCATACTTCGGCCGAGCTCCGCGCCGAAGACTGGTTCGATCGGCCAAACGAGGCCGGTCCATCCGATGGGGTTTGCAGCGAAGCCCCCTTCGAACACAGGGTGCCCAAGGCCGAAGGGCACATTACCACTTCGGCCAGAATTAACAGAAGTCGAACAGTAGCACCCGGCACCAAGCCTCAGCCATCCTGGGCTCCTCCAGGCATGTCCAAATCACAGAAGAGACGCCTACAAAGGTTGCGGGCACAGGAGATCGCGAAAAGAAAGCTGAGGCCAAGCGCGACGCTGTCTTCGATGAAATTCGCCCTCGGCCAGCTACCAAACAGGTATGGAGGGAGAAGCCGGTTGAGATGACCAACCCGGCTCCTAGTCCGAGCGATGACGACGACGACATGCTCGCCGACGATTACTCGCCCATCTCTGAGGGACCCACACCCTAGGTGATGGACATCAACATCACCACGCTGCCTGCCGTGTTCGCCCTACCACGGGGCAAGGCCGAGGTCGCTCAATTGAACCTCGGTATGTGCAACGCCATCTTTGAGAAGCCCGAGGACTCGGCTCGCCATCTAAAGCCCCTCTATGTCAGGGGTCACATCGATGGGAAGCCGATTTCCCGGATGCTCGTCAACGGCGGCGCCACTGTTAACCTAATGCCTTATTCATTGTTGTAGAAACTTGGCAGGGATGAAGATGACCTAAAGAAGACAAACCTGATGCTCAACGGCTTCAGCGACGAGACCTCCGAGGCCAAGGGAGTACTCTCTATGGAGTTGACGGTGGGCAACAAAACATTGCCAACATCCTTCTTCGTCATCGACATACAAGATAACTATAGCGTGTTACTCGGACGCGATTGGATTCATGCGAACTGCTGCATTCCCTCTACTCTACACCAGTTCTTGATACAGTGGACGACGATGAGGTGGAGGTCATCCCCGCGGATACTTCGGCCCATGTAGCTTTGGCCGATGTGTCGGTTGACGCCGTCCATAACAAGGTAGAGTGTCTGTCAGGTAGAGATCTTTCGGATTACAATTTTGTTAGCGTATCTGGAGGATGGTTTGTACCAGTGTCTGTAAAGTCGGCTGGAGTAGCACGACTATTTTTGTATTAATAGTCATGTCTCGCAAGAATAATCTAGATTGGCTAAAGTCTCGTTTGGAGCAATATCGGTCTAATAAAGACGGTATTGCCGAAGCCATCGAGGACTTTAGCGAAGTAGAAAAATTAGGGCAAGGTTTTGCGTCGGCCGATCCTTTGGAGGAAGTCGATATAGGTAATGGCAGCATCCCAAGGCCGACTTTTGTAAACCAAGCTTTGCAGCCCGATGAAAAGGCTGAAGTAGTAAAGTTACTTCGGTCGTATGTCGATTGTTTCACATGGGAGTATAGCGAGATGCAAGGACTAAGATGTGAACTCGTGGAGCATCGGCTGCCCATCAAGTCCGGATTTAGGCCTTATGAGCAGCCCCCCGCCGCTTTAATTCGGCTGTCTATGACCGAGTTAAGGAAGAAGTGGAGCGACTACTCAAGGCTGAATTTATTAGGCCGTGCAGGTACACAGAATGGGTTTCTAACATTGTGCCTGTAGAGAAGAAAGGGAGCGGAAAGATACGGGTATGCATTGATTTTAGGGATCTGAACAGAGCCACTCCAAAGGACGAGTATCCAATGTCGATAGCCGACATGCTGATCAACGATGCTTCAAGACACAAGGTACTAAGTTTTCTTGATGGCAATGCCAGTTATAATCAAATATTTATGGCCGAAGAGGACGTCTATAAGACTGCCTTTTGTTGCCCTGGTTTTGTCGGTTTGTTCGAGTGGGTCGTCATGACTTTTGGTTTGAAAAATGCCGGCGCCACATATTAGCGCGCTATGAACTTGATCTTTCATGACTTGTTAGGGGTCATGTTAGAAGTTTACATCGATGATGTCGTGGTCAAATCGGACGCTATGGGAAACCATTTAGCCGATTTGAAGGTTGCTTTCGATAGGATGCGACAATATGGGTTAAAGATGAACCCACTTAAGTGTGCGTTTGGTGTGTCGGCGGGTAAATTCTTAGGTTTCATGATTCATGAAAGAGGCATAGAAATCGATCCCAAGAGACTTGAAAAGATTAGAAACGTTGCAGCGCCGACATACAAGAAGGATGTGCAAAAGTTGCTAGGCAAGTTGAACTATTTGCATCGCTTTATATCCAACTTTTTCGGCAAGATTGACACCTTTGTCCCCATACTCCGGCTAAAAAACGAAGCCGAGTTCGCTTGGGGGGCAAGCCAGCAAAGTGCTTTTGAGAAGATCAAGGAGTGCTTGTCATCACCGCCCGTGGTGAGAGCACCCAAGGCTGGGATTCCGTTTCGGCTATATATACATCGCCGCTGAAGATAGCGTGATTGGAGTCGTGCTAACCCAGGAGGTAGAGGGGAAGGAGTACATCATCACATACTTGAGCCGCCGCCTGCTGGACGCCGAAACCAGGTACGCGTTTGTGGAAAGGTTGTGTTTATCGCTTAATGACGCGTGCACTAAATTACACCACTATCTTCTCCCCACTACATGTGTTGTCGTTTGACAAACCGATGTTATAAAACACATGTTATAGAAGCCGATTCTAAGTGGAAGAATCGGAAAATGGGCTTACGCGTTGATTGAGTACGATTTGGCCTACGAGCCCCTAAGAGTGATGAAAGGCCAAGTCGTAGCCAACTTTATAGTTGATCATCACATAGATGTTAGCTGGAGTGACACTATCGCTCTAGTTGAGGTGGTACCATGGAAAATCTATTTTGATGGTTTGACTTGCAAGAGTGGCCAAGGCATTGGAGTGGTTCTCATATCACCTAGTGGTATGCACTTCGAAGCCTCGGCCCGACTAGAGTTTTCTTCCACTAATAACCAAGCCGAATACGAAGCTTTATTGTTAGGACTTGAATTACTAGAGTCTGTAGGTGCTAAACATGTTCACGCATATGGTGATTCGTTATTAGTAGTACAACAAGTAGCTAAGAATGCTCAATGTTTTAATGGCTTGCTGAATAGCTAATTGGACAAATGTATAGACATAGTTACTACTTTTGACGATTTCAAAATATCTCACGTGTCAAGAGAAGCCAATTCAGTCGCCAATGACTTGGCTCAGTAGGCATCTGGCTACCAAGTCAGGAGAGGGAAATTTTCTACAATGGAGAAGCCGGTGTTCTGTCTTACTGCCGAAGCCAGTAAAGGTGGGCGGGCGCAAGCCTCGGGTCGAACCCCTCGGGTTGCCAAAGGCCCCCGCACGCCGAAGCCCCTGGATCGGGGTGCTCTGCCGATCAAAGGGTCTTGCACGTTGAAGCCCATAGTGCGAAGCCTCCCGGACGGAGGGGGCTCCCCAAAGTCCGAACCCTCCAAAGAGCTTCGGCCCAGCACACTCCGAGTGGCCACCTCGGCCAGGCTTCGGCAGTAGCTTGAATGGCTCGGGGGGCACCCCAAAGTCAGTATGGTAGAAGTCTTTCTAGAAGGCAAACCAGCGAATCCCTCCGAAACCTGTAAGGGCGATTGGAGAGTCCCAATCGTCCAATATTTGAGAGACCCTAGCCGAAGGGTTGATCGAAAGGTTCGGCGACAAGCGTTCAAATTCGTGTTGGTAGACGACACATTGTACCGCCGAACCGTCGATGGAGTGCTATTGAAATGTTTAGACCATGAGCAGTCCCAAGTGGCTACAGGAGAAGTCCATGAGGGGCTTTGCGGCACTCACCAGTCGGCCCAAAAGATGAGTGGGATACTCACCGAATACTATGGCATTAAGTTGATAAACTCTTCACCTTACTATGCTCAAGCCAATGGTCAGGCCGAGTCTAGTAATAAAACCATGATTAAGCTTATTAAGAAGAAAATTGAAGAGTTTCCTAAAAGGTGGCATGAAGTGCTTTCCGAGGCGTTATGGGCTTGTAGGATTGCAAAGCAAGGTGCCACCAAGGTCAGTCCATATGAGTTGGTATATGGACAAGAAGCTGTTCTGCCTGTAGAGGTAGATCTTGGCTCCTTAAGAGTGTTAAAACAAGACGGCTTATCGGTCGATGAGTACGAAGCTCTTCTAAAGGATAATCTGGAGGAGGTGACCGATAAGAGACTAAGGGCTTGAGAAGCCATGGAAGTAGACAAGAAGAGAGTAGCTAAAACCTACAATAAGAAGGTTAAACCCAAGTCGTTTCAAATAGGAGACTTGGTGTTGGTGGAAAATATTCCATCTTTAGGGTTATTGCAGTGACAAGATAAAGACTGGTGATTAAGCTGAAGACTTCCAGCATATAACTTTGGAGATACATTGAGTCAAGTTCGAAGTATGATGACGAATTATAGTTCGGAGTATATCTTCGAACTTGGGCCCTTCCAGGAGTTTCTTTGCCAGCTAAGATGGAAAACTTATCTTCTTTCTCATTAGATTAGTCTTTTACCATTTTAGCCCTATTAGGGGTACCGAATAGTTTCCACTATGTTGGTTGTAATAGAGGGGTAAGAAGGTCTTTTCCTTAATGTTTGGGCCTATAAATACCCCCCGTTTTACCCTGTAATAGGGACCGAATACAAGTTATTCAATACACACTTTCGAACTATTCTAAGTTATTATCCTTTTGGAGGCTTAGAACAGTTTACTTCGCAAACACTTCGTTTGTTAGTTTCTAATCTTCAGAAACCTGTTAGCGTAATCTTTTACGCCAACAGTTGGCGCCGTCCGTGGGGAACCTAGTCCAAGAAACTTCGTTCTCTACTAACTCCTTACACCATGCCTCCTAAGCGGAGCGCCACTAGTAACCCTGTTCGGAGGTCCCCTCGGACCTCCGGAGTGATACCTCCAGACACAGTTGAGGTCGGAGGACCTTCGACGTTTCCTCCACCTCAAACTTTGGAAGAAGTTCCTATTCCTCGAACATACGGAGTTCCTCCACCAACTCCATCTATAGTTCGACCGCCCGGAGTTCCTCTTCCACCTCAAGTTCCACTCCGAACTGATCCTTTCAGTTCTCAAGACCCGGAAGACCCTTCTGGAGGAGATGAAGACAATCTTGGTGATATGGCCGCTCAAATGGCCAGTCTCCAAGCTGAAGTAGCGAGATGACGACAAGAAGCTGCAAATAGGCTTCGCTGTCAAGCCATCCCTGTTATTCCGGAAGTGCCTGAAGATGACGAACCTATCTATCCTGAAGCCCCGGAGAACGCCTCCTTTGATACCGAATCTCCGTTACATCCTGAACTGCAAAAAGTTCGCTTCGATCCGAAGTTTAAAACTTCGAAGCTTTGCAAGTATGCCGGAGATGAGGATCCTGGAGAATTTGTCTGTTCTTATGCTCTAGCAATTGAAGCTAGTGAAGGAGTGCGGGACACCATGGCAAAATGCTTTCCCTTAACTCTTCAAGGAGTGGCATTGCGGTGGTCTGGTCCTTGAAGCCAGGATCAATTAATTCATGGGGGCAGTCTTTTCCAGGTGAAGCAGCTCCCTGGAGAGACGTTGAGGCAATACTTCAAGCGCTTCGCTCATACGAAGTCGCAGATCCGAGGGTTGACTACGTCTTCAGTAGTTGACGCAGCTCGAGAGGGAGTCATTCATCCAGGCCTCCTTGATAAACTACACCGGAAAAGCATATCTTCTGTCTCTTAGCTGATGTCATATTTCGAAGAGTATGCGAGGTCGGAAGAAGGATGGCTTCGGAGAACTGCTGCAACCCCGTCGATAGTGCAAGAAGTGAAATTGGAATTAAAAATGTCGGCACAGCCACAGGAACCTGTCTTCGAAGTTCAGCATGATAGGAGAAGGGGGCAAAAGCATCCTCATTCAGAAGTTCTGAACATTGCACCCCCGCAGAAGTTTTCCCAAAGAGCTCCACAACCATCAGGAACCAAGACTAGCGGCTGGAGGCCGCCAAGGAAACCGGCTGGTAAAGGCCAGCCCCTTTTCTGCTGTATTCATGGTGAAAATCGAAGCCATGCAACTGATACTTGCAAGGCTATACTTGCTCTGAGAGGGGAGTATCTGGAAAGAACTTTGGGTCGAGGCACTACTGACCGAGTTCCAGCTAAAGTGCGCCCAGAGCCTGTCCAGGCTGTGGCGTGGATAGAAAATTTCGAAGCCGCAAGACGCCCTCCGGTGGTCAATATTATGCCACCTCCGAAGCAAGAAGAAGGGCAAGACCGAGGAAAAAGAATAGTCCTCCTCATCTCCGGAGGAGGTACTCTAGGAAGCATGTCAAAAAGGCAGAGAAGAGAGTATGTCAGAGAAGTGGGGCACATTGGAACTTCGTCATCTGCAGCTGCTATGCCTGAATGGTCCCATGTGCCAATATCTTTTTCTGCAGAGGATGTAGCTGGCATTAAATTTCCACATGCAGACCCACTTTTCATTACTGCTGACATTGCAGGAACTGAGGTTCGAAGAGTGTTAATTGATGGAGGGAGTTCGGCAGACATTATTTTTGTTCAAGCCTTCGATCAATTGTGCATCTCCAGAAAGCACCTTCTTCCAGCGGCTCGTCCTTTGCAAGGCTTCGCAGGACCTCCGCTTGATGCACTCAGCCAAATTGGCCTGGAAGTTACCTTCGGAGAAGGATTGTTAGCCAGGACAGAGGAGGTAATCTTCGACGTTGTAGATGCTCCGTATGCCTACAACGTCATCTTCGGAAGAGGCATGTTAAATCAGTTCGGAGCCGTGGCACATCACAATTACTTGTGCATGAAGATGCCCACGCAAGCGGGAGTGCTCACTATCTTTGGAGATCAAGCTACCGCCCGAAGAGCGGAATATGGTCACGGCCCCCCTCTTGATCCAAGACAAGTGAATAACGTGCAAGATAATCAAGAAATTTTTCTGCTCCTTCCGAATCTTCGAAGAAATCCTTTCCAAGACCAAGTCCTGAAGGAGAGATCGCAACGAAGATTATTGTTAAAGATGGTAAAGAATATGCATTTCAATTTGGTAAAGATTTACCTCCAGAAGTTGCCACCTCCCTGGAAAAAGTAGTGGAGGAGAATTTAGATGTCTTTGCTTGGTCTGACGAAGACATCACCGGAGTGAATCGGGATATTATTGAACATAGTTTACTTGTAAACCCGAAGGCCCGGCCTGTCCGGCAAGGACTCCGAAAAATGTCTACAGAAAGAGCTGTTCTTGCAAAAGACGAACTTGAAAAATTGTTGAAGGCTGGGATAATCAGAGAAGTGGCTCACACAGAATGGTTAGCCAACCTAGTCTTCGTCAAGAAGAAATCCTCCGGGAAGTGGCGCATGTGCATTGATTTCACATCCTTGAATAAAGCATGCCCTCGTGACCCCTACCCCATGCCCCGAATTGATCAATTGGTCGACTCCACTGCAGGTTCAGAGTTATTAAGCTTCCTTAACGCGTATTCTGGTTATCATCAAATATGGTTGAAACGCGAAGATGAGATCAAGACAAGCTTCGTAACTCCTTCGGGAGTCTTTTGTTATGTAAGAATGCCTTTTGGCTTAAGAAATGCCGGGGCTACTTTTTCGAGGTTAGTTGCTAAGGCTCTAGGTCATCAATTAGGTCGCAATGTGGAGGCCTATATGGATGATATTATCATAAAGAGTGCTTTAAAGCACCAGCATAGCCTAGACTTAGCAGAAACATTTAATAGCCTTTAGGCATGTGGGATTCGTCTTAACCCCGAAAAATGTATCTTCAGAGCTAAGGCTGGGAAATTGTTAGGGTATTTAGTTTCAAGTAGAGGGATTGAAGCTATCCCTACTCAAATAACTGCACTACAAAAGATGGCTCCTCCGGAAAATTTAAAGCAAGTGCAAAAGCTAACTGGTCGTCTGGCAGCACTTAACAAGTTTTTAGCAAGGTCTGCGGAGAGAAGTTTGCCTATTTTCAAAGCATTGAAAGGGTCCGAAGATTTTGCATGGACACCAGAGTGTCAGAAAAGCTTCGAAGATATTAAAGAGTATCTCAGTAATCTTGCTACACTCACGGTGCCTACTGCGGATGAAACCTTACTCCTTTACCTTGCGGCTACTAGCTCTGCTGTCAGTGCAGTTCTTGTCAGAGAGATTGATGTCAGCGGGAAGTTGGTACAAAATCTAGTTTACTTTGTGTCCGAAGCATTGTCCGGAGCAAAAACAAGATATTCCGAGCTTGAGAAGTTCGTTTATGCCCTGATAATGGCTTCGAGGAAACTAAGGCATTATTTTTTAGCTCACAATGTAATTGTACCAACTTCGTATCCTTTGGGAGATATGCTCCGAAGTAAAGATTCCACTGGAAGAATTGGAAAGTGGGCAGTTGAGCTAGCACCCTTCGACATATCCTTTCTGGCAAGGACAACAATCAAATCGCAAGTCTTAGCAGATTTTGTAGCAGAATGGACTCCCCCTGCAATGTTGGTTCCGGAGAAATCGAGTGAAGGAATTTGGACTGTTTTTCTGATGGGGCTTTCCAAGCATCCGGAGCAGGTGTCGGAGCAGTTTTAATTTCGCCTTCAGGGCAAAGAGCAATGTACTCCGCAAGACTCAACTTTAAGTCTACCAATAATATAGTGGAGTATGAAGGGATTTTACTGGGACTCCGAAAAGCATGTGCTCTAGGGGCTACAAGAGTTGTGATAAAGACAGATTCTCAAATACTAACAGGGCACGTAGATAAAATCTTTCAAGTTCGGCATCCACAGCTTGCAGAGTATTTAGAAGAAATCTGTAAAATCGAAGCACAATTCAAGGGTATTTCAATTCGGAGTATACCAAGAACAGAAAATGTGCAAGCGGACATCTTAGCAAAAGTTGCAGCCGGAGATATAGATATACCAGAAGAAGCTTTTTATGAGGAGCTCAGTACACCTTCGGTGCCACAAATTCCCTCCGCAGAGATTCTTTGCATTCCAAGTACAGATTGGAGAAATTCGATCATGGAACTTTTGCAAGGAGGAGCAAATTCATTTGAAGAGCCAAAATTTTCAAGATTGAAACTCAGGGCTAGGAATTATCAAATAATCAACGGTATTTATACAAGGCCGGAGTATGTTCCCCTCTACTCCGATGTATATCTCAAGCCGAAGGTCAAGAAATTCTTCGAGAAATCCATGAAGGACTTTGCGGTAGCCATTTGGCCCCTCGAGCTTTGGCAGGAAAAACACTTCGTCAGGGGCTTTATTGGCCTACGATAGTAGCAGATGTGGAGAATTTAGTTCGCACATGCCAAGGATGTCAGTGGATGGGTCGACGGAGTCGTCGCCCACCATCAGCTCTTCAAGTTATTGCTCCGGTATGGCCCATGGCCAGATGGGTTATGGATTTGATTGGTCCCTTTCCAGTTGCTAAGGGAAATCTAAAGTTCGCAGTGGTAGCTATTGAATATTTTTCTAAGTGGGTAGAAGCAGACCCTTAACAGCTATCACTTCGAACAATGTACAAAAATTCTTTTGGAAAAGTATCATTTGCCGGTTCGGAGTGCCTAGACAACTTACAGTTGATAATGGAACACAGTTCGATGCAGAACCTTTCAGAAAGTTCTGCGAAGATCTAGGCATCCAGTTATGTTTTGCTGTAGTAAGGCATCCTCAGTCTAATGGAGCTGTAGAAAGAGCCAATGGAAATATTTTGTCAGGGCTAAATCGAAGGATAGTAGGATTAGCAAAAGGACTGTGGACCGAAGAGCTTCCGAAGATTTTATGGTCCATTCGGACTACGCAAACAAGGTCCACAGGTTTTACTCCATTCAGATTGCTATTCGGAGATGAAGCTATGACTCCAACGGAGCTCAAAGGAGGATCACTTCGCAGCACCGAATCAGAGATTGAAGGAGAAAGACAAGCTTCGCTAGATTTAACAGAGGAGACAAGACTTTGAGCTGTGGCTAACTTATCAAAGTATCACCAGCAGACGAAGGCTTGGTTTGACCTGAAGGTTAAGATCAATGATCATAGACCGGGTCATCTTGTTTTGCGAAGCATTATAGCGCCAGGAAAATTAGGAAATAAATGGGAAGGTCCATACTTAATTGTTCGTTCAGGACGTCCTGGCTCTTTTAAATTAGCTAATTTGGAAGGTGAAGAATTAGCACATACTTGGCATGCGGAGCACCTAAAGCGATACTTCGCATAAGGGCTCCTTGTAATCATGTGTAATCACTTTTCAAATCAATAAAGCATATGGTTCAGATAATGCCTACCCCTCATAAACTTCCAGCTTCCGAGTGGACGCACTGGAACCGCGGAGTTGACCGAGAGGGAAGTGTCATTAATTTGAATCATATTTTCCGAGGTGGTGGGCAGACATAATCCAGAGTCCAAGCCACCGGCTTGAAGACATCCGTAAAAGAGACCGAAAACCACAGAATGCGGAGTCCAAGCCACCGGCTCGAAGACATCCGTAAAAAGAGTCCAAAGAGACCAAATGATGTGGAGCCCAAGCCACCGGCTTGTAGGTATCCGTAAAAAGAGTCCAAAGAGACCATGCGAACTCCAAACCACTGGTTTGACAGAATTCGCAAAAAGAGCCGAAGGAGGCCAAAACAAAACAGAGTTTGAGCCATGAGCTTCGAATGTCTGTTAAGAAAGTCCAAAGTGACAAATTATCTAAGACACTAAAGTGTCCGGAAAGTTATCTCAAGTGATTTCTTTCAAAAGCATAAGGTGCTAAGTCGCCATTCTTCAGATTACAAATAGTCGAAGACATTTTATAAGATTTTAAAAGATCTTTAAATTACAGAGGGGCTCCGAACCCCCAAAATTGTACTTCGAAGTTTTTCTTTGTGCCTAACCATCTTTGAATACAGTTCGAAGTTGCTTACACCCAAAGAGGGGCTAATAAATAGGGAGACAATTTTAAATCGATATTTATTATTCGATCAAATATGATTACATCATGAAAAATTGGTATCTATACCAAGAAGGAATCGGAGACCTCTTCGATCTCTAGAGCTAGGGTTGGAACGACTAGTTCCAGTACCAGGAGTCCTAACAACTTTGCGTTTAACTCTCCTACCTCCCTTCGAAGCTCTAAAGTCCTTTTGTTCTTGCTGAATCTCGGCCCAAGTTCGAAGCCGTTCGGGACTCCTTTCCCAGCTTCCAAGTTCTTCAGGCTTTTTACCTGGAGCTTCATCTTCGTCTTCGGACCATATAATGTTTTCAGAAGACGAAGTTTCCAAGTTAACTTCTTTTTCTTCCTCTTTAATACAAGATAGTATATCTTTACTTATTTTGGACATAATTGCTCTGGAACTATCTCGAGGAACTAGAAATCGAGGACGCTTGTGAAGTTTTAAGATATCGAAGGTAGCCCATAATAAGCGAAGTTCGTCGTTAACGTCTAACACTTCGACATCTTCCATATGAGGCAAAGCCTAAAAACAGGATAAACAAATTTTCATTCATGAATGTACATAAGCGTAATGCTTTACATAGTCAAAAGATCCTAAGGCATTTCTAAACCTGCGGGTTTGGAGGAGGTTGACTACTCGAAGCTTGAGTCCGAGCCTGCTTTTGGCGTTGTCCTTCGTCAATCCAAGCCTTGATCGCAGAACGACCTTCGGCTCTCCATGAAGTTTGGAAGGCTTGCCAAGCAGCGGCCACACCTTCGGAAGGAGTGAGAAGATGATCGTCGTCGAAGGTAATTGGGCCCTCTCCTGCGCTCGGAGCTATCGATCGACCCAGATCTTCGTAGTAGCGAAGTAGGCCAACAGCAGCCACTTGTCTGGAGATTTCTCCGTAATGAATGCCCGCTGTCTTCATTTGCTTCGCTACTCCTTGAATCCTCTTCAACCGACGTAGTAGAGAGATGTTGTCATCCGAAGGAAGCGTCCCAGTAGTACCGAAGTACTCCAGAACGCCTAGCAATTGGTCCATGACCTCCGCAGCTACCTTCTCAGACTTCAGCTTATCTTCAACTAAAGCATTCTTCGCCGAAGATAGCTCTTCTAGCACTCCAGAGAGTCTAGCAGCCTCCGTAGCCAAAGAATTCTTTTGATTCAGTAGCTGGCTAGCTTCTTCTCGGAGCCTAACAAGCTCGGTCCCCGCAGTAGCGTGCTCCACCCGCATCCTTTCAATTTCTGCTCGAAGCACAATTCTTTCTGCTTCGAGCTCCTTGTTCGCAGCCTCCAAGCCTTGTCTGGCCCTGCGCTTCGTTGAAACCATATTGCCCATGTGGGCCACTCGACCTTCGGAGATAGTCAGATTTCGCTGAAGAGTTGCATTCTCTTCTCGAAGGTGAATGATCCCACGTTCATTGGAGATGTTCATAGCTCGAGCCAAGACTATTTGATGCGAAAAGAAAAAGTCAAGGTGAGATATTATTTGTATATAAATTTGATTCTATTTGGCAGATACTTCGTACCTGGTATGTTGCGCGTTCCATGGCAGCATTAAGCTCCGAGCTCTCCGCCTCACTCAAGATGGCCACCAAGTCCGTCTCCCCAACTTCGCGACTAGCTCGATCCAATGGCTCGAGCAAAGTCCGAAGCCCAGTTCTTCGCTCTAAGAAAGGAGCTAGAAGGGGGATCATGCTTAAGGCTTGCTTGTCATCTTCGTTTGGTGAAGGCCCGGAGTGTTGAGCTGTGGTCTTCAGAGCTTCCAGAGACTAGCCCCCCTCGGTAGATTAGCATTCGTCTGTTGACTCAGACGGAGTTGATCCTGAGCTCGGAGCAGGGAGGGGGTCCATCTTCCCTTTGCCTTTTCCAGGCCCCATCTGAGTGGCTCCGAGGATTGGCTCTGAAGTTGTCGAAGGTCCAAGAATTGTATCTTCGAGATGGACCTCTTCCATAGAAGTGGACTCTGTAAAAACAAAGGTATTATACATTGTATAATTTCGCATTAAAGAAAAAAGAGATAAAAGAATTATTCGAAGTCTACCTTCGACATTCTGGCGGCGGGTGAGCATTGGGCTGCTTGGCGGATCGAAGGCGAGATCTTCGTCCGAATCAAGCGTCAAATCTTCGACTGTCGGAACATTTTCCTGAACAGTCGTTGTTGCTTCATCCGTAATCGAAGCCACGGTGACTTCAACTCCACTTTCATCCACAGGAACTTCGTCCTGAGGTAAATCCTCTTGAACAGCCGGAGTCCTCGTTTGCTCAAGATTTTCTTGAGACTCCGGCACGTTCGCAGGTTCTTCAACTTGAGCAGTTCCTTGGGCTGCATCCTCGTCAATCAGCCTCACCAGCAACCTGCCTTCATCCTACTGAGAATCGGAGATTGAAGCTCTTGGGCTCGAAGGTGCCGGGTTTTTTGGCTTTCGAGCCACCTTCTTGACCGGAGTCTTGGCAGAGCTCGAAGTCCCAGCTTCGGCTTTCCTCTTCTTTGGCCCTTTCTCCGAAGGCACACAATCCACCAAAGGGGGCGGAACCACTCCGAGTAGCCCCCATACTCGGTTGGATCGCTCCCAACTACCAACCAATTTAGTTCTCCATTCTTTCTCGGTCGGAGTTGGGACGCCCAAAATCTTCTCCGAAGCTCGTACGATTTGCTCCGAAGATATAGGGGCTGAAGAGGCTGAAAAATAAGTTAAGTTTGTTAATTCTTTGAATAAATATACATAGAGTATGTTGTTTTCGAAGTTACCTGCAGGACTCGAAGTTGAAGAAATTTTCCGAAGACCGCCTTCCGAATCCTCTTCGAAAGTGATTGGCCAGTTAGCCATCAAAGGAGGGATTTGGAGCCGGAGGAATTCTTCGGCTAAGTCTCGCATGCTCAACCGTTGACTGATCTTTTGAAGCAAGCTAAGGCGAGCTTCGAGCTGACCCGGATCTGGATGCACAAGGGCTTCCTTTCGAAAGTTGATGTCTTGCAGAGGTCCAACTAGATGGTTGCTCGCCCCAACTTTGGCATAAAACCATTTCAGGATCCAGTCTGTATACCATCTAGCGTTGATAGCTTTGGCGGGAAATCAGAGAGCATACTCGTCCCGAAGCCTGAAGTTAATGCTTTTGAAGGTCACTACCGTTTTTTCACCTCCGGTGCCTACGAAGGTTTTCGGTTGGCACGAAGCTCTGTGCAGCGCTGCGAAGATCTCAGCCCTTCCCTCGCAACCTTCGGCTCGCAATGCCCATTCGAAGATGGCGAGACGTGCAACAGCATTCGGAGAGAGTTGGGGGAGAGTGACGTGGAATAAGTCCAATACCTCGGCCAAGAAGTCTACTGGTGGAAGACCCAAACCAACTTCGAAGAAGGCTTCGAAGACGACCACTTCTCTGGGTCTCGGCGACGGAATGATTTCCTTCCCAGGTTTGCGAATCATCACCCCCGAACTAATTTTCCCTTCTACTGCAGCCGCAAGAGATTCCCTTCTACAGGTTGACGGCCCCAGTTGATAAGACTGGTCCGTGTACTTCGTTGATGCTGGAAAAAGGTCTTGGGGGCCGACATTCTGGGGATTTCCTCCCACCGGCGCCATTGTCGCCACTGAAGGATTTGGGGTCGCTGCCGCCAAGGTTGCAGCCGCCGCTGCTGCCGCAGCCTGCTGCCGAGCCAGGGTTGAAGCTGCTCCAGGTCCCTTGAAACTAGTCTTTGCCATCGGGTCTCACGGATCGCTTCAGAAGAAAAATGGAGGCTAGGGCTCGGGTGATGGTTTGTTTGCACGAAAGCAGTGAAAAGGTACTCAAGAAGGGTTTGGGTCCTCTATCTATAGCCCAAATCCTGATTTTTTACCGTTTGTATGTGTCGCTTCACATTCCCAGCCGTTACTTTGCTCCGAAATTAAAGCATTCCATAACTTCCGTTAGAAGAAAGAAGCTAACGGTTATTTCTTCTAAGTCTAAAAAGGCTTTCAGACTTCTTGAGTTAGTTCTAAGTTACTTCAAATGTAATTTTATTAGAAACTGATTCGAAGTTTACATATCCACATAGTTCGGAGATGGTTTAAATCTGCTAACCCCTACGCATGATTATTTCTCTTGCGTATACTGCTCTCCTAACATTACAGATTTAGCGGAGAAGCGTATTCGAGGGGCTACTGTTGGGGGAAAATATTCCATCTTCAGGGTTATTGCAGTGACAAGATAAAGACTGGTGATTAAGCTGAAGACTTCCAGCATATAACTTCGGAGATACATTGAGTCAAGTTCGAAGTATGATGATGAATTATAGTTCGGAGTATATCTTCGAACTTGGGCCCTTCTAGGAGTTTCTTTGCCAGCTAAGATGGAAGACTTATCTTCTTTCTCATTAGATTAGTCTTTTACCATTTTAGCCCTATTAGGGGTACCGAATAGTTTCCACTATGTCGGTTGTAATAGAGGGGTAAGAAGGTCTTTTCCTTAATGTTTGGGCCTATAAATACCCCCCGTTTTACCCTGTAATAGGGACCGAATACAAGTTATTCAATACACACTTTCGAACTATTCTAAGTTATTATCCTTTTGGAGGCTTAGAACAGTTTACTTCGCAAACACTTTGTTTGTTAGTTTCTAATCTTCAAAAACCTGTTAGCATAATCTTTTACGCCAACACTTGGTATGGAAAACGATTTTGCCATTAGGCACGAAGAGTCCCAAATTTGGCAAATGGTCACCTAGTTTGGAAGGTCCTTTTAAGATAGCCGAAATCGCCCCCGACAATGCATACATGTTGGAATCCCTGCAGGGAGAGCGGTTTTGAACAGCTTTAAACGGTAGGTACTTGAAGAGGTATTTCCCAAGTGTATGGCAAACATCATAAGAGTGTCGAAAAGCCGATACTAATGGTATTATATTCAGCTCGCTATGCTTTTAGTTCACTAGTACACTAAAAGGCAGGGGGCATGTGTTGACAGCAAAAAATGGCATTAGTGGCTAGATTGTCAAATATCAATTTTTGGTGATTTGGGCTGAAAGTACACATGTCCAGGGTCTGTCTGAAGTCCTACAGGGCCGAAGCCCAATGAGCTATGGGCTCCGAAAGTCTCTAGCCAGCCCATGGGCTTCGGCTAGGAAGACTTCGGAGGCCCACGTTGCTGAAGCTTCGAAAGCCTTCGGAGGCCCACGCTGCCGAAGCTTCGGAAGCCTTCGGAGGCCCACGCTGCCGAAGCTTCGGAAGCCTTCGGAGGCCAACGCTGTCGAAGCTTCGGAAGCCTTCGGAGGCCTACGCTACCGAAGCTTCGGCCCGAGGAGAAAGCCTCGACAGGCCTGGCCGAAGCCCACACTACCGAAGCTTCGTCCCGAGGAGCAAGCCTCGACGGGCCTGACCGAAGCCCACACTACCGAAGCTTCGGCCTGAGGAGCAGGCGTCGATGGGCCTGGTCGAAGCCCACCTCGGCAGAGATAGAGTTGTACACATTTCCAGCTCAATCTCTATCTCTATCTTGCCAGATTAATAGCAGATTAGATTAGGAGTTAACCCCCTATAAATAGAGAGGCATGGCCGGCGTGAGAAGCCCCCCAACTCAAACCAAACCAAATCCCATGTTTTGATTGCATTTACTTTACTTTTATTTTCCTGTACCTCTTCGTGGGTTTGCCTGGAAGCCCTCCGCCGGCCACTACGCAACAGTGGTAATCCTTGTTACTTCGCCTGTGAAGTATCCGTTAATCTACGTAATAGATTGCTATCGCCTTAGTACTTCGCCTATGAAGTACTCGCTAATCTGCGTAATAGATTGCTACCTTCGCTACTAGTGCAACACTTAACAAAATTTGGTCCTCAGGCAGAATTGGTACTTCACACTCCTCTGTTGCAGATTCGCACGTTCGGAGCTACTTCACCGGAGGTGTCCAGAGCTGAGAGATCAGTTTCGGAGGTCCCTAGGACGCCCTTCAACGAGACTGAAGCCTTCGGCCACAGGCTTCGCTAGCACACTTCGTCACAACATGCTTCGCCATGATCATACTCCACACTAGACGAAGTCACGCCAGCGTGTGGCCCCCGAGTCATTGTTTCGTACTTCGCGGGTACTAGAGGCTTCGCTCCGAACCCCGTCGTTCGGAGGTGATTGTCGCGTCCAGATCTGTTTGGAGCTCACCTTCGATCGGATCACTCCGAACGCCGAAGCACCATTCGGTGGAGCACTTCGCACCAGACACCGAAGGTACCCGTCGATGCAGCCTTCGCAACGGAATTTGAACCAGATGGGCTCCGACTGGTTTGCTGATTTTATTCTGTTTAATCTATCTCTTTTGACTAATTGGATTATTTTGTGTAATCTAGTTGCCTGGCGACTCCACCCCTCTTATCACTATTAAGGGTAGTCGGAACGCGACGTCGGTGCCACGTCACGCTTAGGCCCGTCCCTAAGTATCCGTGCACTTTTGGATCGTCGAACTGACCCAAGTGCGGGGGCACGTTTCCGTGTCAACAAAGTTGTGGTCCTCCGTTGGTTCTGGTCTCTAAAGCCAGGATCAATTAGGTCATGTGAGCAATTAAAAAGGAAATTCGTGAGTAATTTCTAGGGGACATTCGTAGCCCCGATGTCTACTGGAAGCCTTTTCTAGGTGAAGCAGCAAGCAGGAGAGACCCTTCGGGAGTACTTCACACACTTCGCCCACGCTAAGTCCCAGATAAAAGGCTTGTCTACATCTTCGGTGGTGGACGCGGCGCGCGAAGGGGTGTTGAATCCAGACCTCCTCAACAATCTTCACCGGAAGCCGGTGTCTTCCGTAGCATATCTAATGGCATACTTCAAACAGTATGCCAAGGCAGAAGAAGGATGCCTCCGAAGAACTGTGGTGCCTCCAGCAGCCCTCCTTCAAGAAATGAAGTCGGAGCCAGAAGTCTCGATTCCTTTGCAAGCCCCCTTCGAAAATCGCCCTAATGATCATAGAAGGGGAAAGAAACACTTCCACTCCAAGGTATTAAATATTGCCCCCTCCGCTCCAAAGATGCCTTTCAACTATCAACAGGCGCAAGTAAATAAGGCTAGTACCTCGAAGCTAGAATAAAAACCGGCTGGCCGGCGCACGACTCTCTTTTGTTGCATGCATGGTGAAAATAGAAGCCATGACACAAAAAACTGCAAGTCTATACTAGCCCTTCGAGGCAAGTACATAGGGAGAAATTCAGGGCGAGGTACTACAGATCGGGCCCCTCCAGCAACACGATCAGAGCCTATACATGCTGTGGGATGGGCCGGGAATCTTGAAGCACCGATGCAGCTTCCGGTGGCCAACATTATGCCACCACCGAAGCAAGAGGACCCTCAAGATCATGACAAATGAGTGGTCCTACCCATATCCGCAGGGGGGACCCTTAGTAATATGTCAAAGCATTAGCGAAGGGACTATGTTCGCGAAGTAGGGCACATAGGGACTTCGAATTCAGATGCTGAAATGCCAGAGTGGTCCCATGTACCTATTTCATTTTCTGCCCATGACGCTGTATGGGTGAAATTCCCCCATGCTGACCCTCTTGCCATTTCAGCTGACATAGTAGGAGTTGAAGTCCAAAGGATATTAGTGGATGGTGGAAGTCTTCCAGGCCTTTGATCATATGTGCATTCCCCGAAGGCACTTGCTTCTGGCAGCCCGCCCACTATAAGGTTTTGCAGGTCGTCCTCTCGATGCCCTCAGACAGATAGGCCTCGAGGTTTCCTTCGGAGAGGGCCCCCTGGCTAGAATTGAGGAAGCCATCTTCGATGTCGTTGACGCCCTGTACGCATACAACACAATTTTCGGCAGGGGAATGCTGAACCAATTCGGATCTGTGGCACATCACAACTATCTATGTCTCAAGATACCCATGCAAGGTGGAGTTCTTACTGTTTCAGGAGACCAAGCCGCATCTCGGAGAGCGGATTATGCCCATGGTCCACCTCTAGATCCTCGGTAAGAAAATAGTGTGCTGGCGCACTCGGAGAAAGCTTCGGGGTCCTTAGACCCCTCGAAGGGCCCTTCCCTCAAGCCAAGCCTAGAAGGTGATGTGATCACAAAGATGATCCTCAAAGAAGGCAAAGAATATCTAATCCAATTTGGCAAGGGGCTACCTTCGGAAATATCTACTTCATTGGAGGAAGTAGTTCAAGAAAATTTAGATATCTTTGCTTGGTGTGACGAAGATATCCCCGGAGTTGACCGCAACATCATTGAGCATAGTTTACTCGTAAACCCTAAGGCTTGACCAATTCACTAGGGGCTTCATAAATTGTCAACTGAAAGAGTAGACCTCGCCAAAGCAGAGGTAGAAAAATTGCTGAGAGCTGGAATCATCAGGGAAGTAGCCCACACGAAGTGGTTGGCTAACCTCGTATTCGTCAAGAAGAAAAGCTCCAGCAAGTGGCGCATGTGCATCGATTTCACTTCTCTAAATAAAGCATGCCCCCGAGACCCCTACCCTATGCCCCGTATCGATCAACTTGATTCTACGGACGGCTCTGAACTTCTAAGCTTCCTGGATGCATACTCCGGTTATCATCAAGTTTGGCTAAAACGCCAAGACGAAGCCAAGATGAGTTTTATAACTCCTTCCGGAGTATTTTGTTATGTCTGAATTCCTTTTGGCCTGCGGAATGTCGAGGCTACTTTTTCGTGTCTTATTGCTAAGGCTCTAGGTCAACAGATAGGTCGAAATGTCGAAGCCTATATGGATGACATTGTAATAAAAAGTGATGTAAAGCACCATCATAGTCTAGACCTAGCAGAAAACTTTTGAGAGCCTCCGAGCATGTGGAGTTCGCCTCAACCCTGAAAAATGTATATTCGGGGTGCAAGCAAGAAAATTGCTAGGGTACTTAGTTTCGAGCAGAGGAATCGAAGCTAGCCCGACGCAGATAAGTGCACTACAAAGAATGGCTCCACCAAAAAATTTGAAGCAAGTCTAGAAGCTGATAGGACGCCTCGCAGCCCTCAGCAGATTCTTAGCCAAATCAGCAGAGTGAAGCCTCCCAATATTCAAAGCCTTAAAGTGGTCCGAGAGTTTCAAGTGGACGCCGGAGTGCCTGAAAAGCTTCGATGATATTAAAGATTATCTTGGAAATTTATCAACACTTATTGTGCCCCTCCCAAAAGAAACTCTTCTTCTTTATCTTGCAGCAACAAGCTCCACAGTAAGCGCAGTGCTGATCAAGGAAATAGAGCTCAAGGAAAAAATGGTGCAGAACCCAGTATACATCATTTCAGAAGCTTTGTCCGGAGCAAAGACAAGATGCTCCAAGCTCGAAAAATTCGTTTATGCTTTGGTAATGGCCTTTCGGAAGTTAAGGCATTACTTCTTAGCACATAAGTTAAGCCATGTATTCTGCAAGGCTCAAATTTAAGTCCACTAACAATATTGCAGAATATGAAGGAATCCTACTAGGCCTTTGAAAAGCAAGAGCACTTGGAGCAACAAGAATTATAATAAAAACAGATTCCCATGTCATCGCAGGGCATGTTAACAAGAGCTTCCAAGCCAGGAAACCACATCTTCCAAAATATTTAGAAGAAATCCACAAGACAGAGGCATTGTTTAAAGGAATTTCTATTCAAAGCATCCCTCAAGCGGATAATCAACTTGCATATGTTCTAGCGAAGGCTGCAGCCGGAGCATTGGATGTCCCGGAGGGCGTTTTTTTATGAATAACTTGTTAAACCTTTGGTGCATCAACCACCCTCTGTAGAGGCCCTTTGCATTCTAGTCACTGATTGGCAGACCCCAATTTTGGATATTTTTCAAAACAGTACATCTTCGCTAGAAGGTCCAGATTTCCGAAGGCTCCAAGAAGGGCTCAAAATTATGAGCTTGTCAACGGAATACTTTATAAATCCAAAGTATGTTCTCCCCTACTCCGATGGATCTCATAACCCGAAGGCCAAGATATACTTCGGGAGATTCACGAAGGCCTATGCGGCAGTCATCTAGCCCCTCTTGCTCTAGTTGGAAAAATACTTCATCAGGGGCTTTATTGGCCAAAAATTGTAAGAGATGCAGAAGCATTGGTTCGAACTTGCAAAGGGTGCTAGTGGATGAGTAGGCGGAGTCATCGTCCACCGACACCTCTTCAAGTTATTGCTCTGGTACAGCCAATGGTGCAATGGGGAATGGATCTCATTGGCCCTTTTCCAATGGCAAAAGGCAGCTTGAAGTTTGCGGTGGTAGCAATCGAATATTTTTCTAAATGGGTCGAAGTTGAACCCTTAACTGCTATCACATCAAGAAATATGCAAAAATTCTTTTTGCAGAATATAATTTGCAGGTTCGGAGTGCCTAGGAAATTAACAGACCATAATGGCACCCAATTTGAAGCCGAACCTTTTAAGGAATTTTGCGAAGGTTTGGGCATCAAGTTATGCTTCGCAACTGTTCGCTACCCCCAATCCAACGGAGCCATCGAGCGGGCAAATGGAAATATTCTCTCTGGTTTGAATCAAAGGGTTGTCGGGCTGGCAAAGGGGTTGTGGACTGAAGAGCTTCCTAAGATTTTATGGTCCATCTGGACCACTCAAGCTAGGTCCACAGGATTCACCTCATTCAGACTGTTATTCAGAGATGAGGCCATGACTCCTACGAAGCTTAAAGGTTGATCCCTTCGTGTAACGGAGCCTAAAGATAATGATGAAAGGAACACTTCACTGGACTTGTCAGAAGAAACAAGGCTTCGAGCTGTCGCCAATCTAACGAAGTACCAAGATCAAATGAAGGCATGGTATGACCCAAAGATAAAAGTAAATGAACTTAGACCAGATCACTTGGTGCTGCAAAGTGTAATTGCTTCGGGGAAGCTAGGAAACAAATGGGAAGGACCATATATTATCCTATGCTCAGGGCGCCCCGGATCTTTTAAATTAGCTAATTTAGAAGGGGAAGAATTAAAACATGCATGGCATGTGGAGCACCTTAAACGTTATTACGCTAAGGGGCTCCTTGTAATCAATTGTAAAGTACCTTTCCAAAATAAATAAAGATGGACGTTTGAATTATGCTTACTCTTCAAATATTCCTTACCCCTGGTGGACGCATCAGGGGAATGGAGATGCTTGCGGAGGTAAACATCTTTCATCAGAACCCAGTAAACTGCCTTTGAACTATCGGTTCAAGGATTCCATAAAAGAGCCGAAGGTGGCCAAAGCCTATGGATTCCAGGATTCGGCTTGATAGCATCCGTAGAAGAGTTTAAGGACTTTAAAAGAATATATTTCCATTCCTCCGGGTTCAAAGCATCTGTAAAAGAGCCGAATGTGGCCAAAGCCTACGGATTCAAGGCTTTGGCTTGATAGCATCCGTAGAAGAGTCTAAGGACTTTAAAAGAACAGATTTCCATTCCTTCGAGTTCGAAGCATCTGTAAAAGAGCCGAAGGTTGCCAAAGCCTACGGTTTCCAGGCTTCGGCTTGATAGCATCCATAGAAGAGTCTAAGGACTTTAAAGAACAGATTTTCGTTCCTTCGGGTTCGAAGCATCTGTAAAAGAGACAAAGGGGGCCAAAGCCTACGGATTCCAGGCTTCGGCTTGATAGCATACGTAGAAGAGTCTAAGGACTTTAAAAGAACATATTTCCATTCCTTCGGGTTCGAAGCATCTATAAAAGAGCCAAAGGTGGCCAAAACCTACGGATTCCAGGCTTCGGCTTGATAGCATCCATAGAAGAGTCTAAGGACTTTAAAAGAACAGATTTCCGTTCCTTTAGGTTCGAAGCATCTGTAAAAGAGCCGAAGGTGGCCAAAACCTACGGATTCCAAGCTTTGGCTTGATAGCATCCGTAGAAGAGTCTAAGGACTTTAAAAGAACAGATTTCCGAATCTCCGGGTTTGAAGCATCTGTAAAAGAGTCGTAGGTGACCAATCAATAAGGTTTCAAGGCTCCGGCCAAATGAAACACTTTATAAGTCCCAAGTGACTAATATCAGAGCTATAAGTATAAAATTAGTTCCAAAATTTATAAACATCACAATACGAACGTACAGTTCAAAGAACTCTGCGAAAGAGTTAAAATCATGGTTACCAAAAATTATTGCGAAGCATCAGGTTTCTATACAAATCATTGTGTCTGATGGACCCTATCGAATGGACTATGGTCCCCCACCCACAAGGAGGGGCAGGGAGTAAGGCACAGTCAAGTGATGCTCCCAAACAAATTATATTAATTGGGTAATCATATTACAAACATCATGATTAAGAAAAATTCTGGTCTAAGCCTAAGTATAAGCGGAGACCCCTCCGACCTCTAGAGTTACTCCTAGGACCACTTCGGTCTTCATAGCTTGGAGTTCTCAAAACCTTCCTTTTAGTCCGAGTGCTTTCTTCTTCGAAGCTTGCAGCTTTTTTGTTGTTCTTGAAGTTCAGCCCAGGATAGAAGTTTTTTGGAGTTAGCCTCCGTTGGGTCTTCGACTTAGTACTCCGAGTCAGACCAATCTACATACTCTGAGAATGAAGATGCTACTTCCTTATCCTCTTCTTTAATGTAAGATAGGACTTTGTTGCAAACCTCAGGTGCTATTTCCCCTTGCTCCCCTTGAGGAACAGAAAATTGCGAGAGATGGAAAGGCCTTAAGCTTTCAAGGATAGCCCACTGTTGGCAAAGCCCTTCGTTAAGCTCTAGTATTTCGAGATCACAATCTGAAGTATGTAGCAAAACCTAAAAACAGACATTCAAGCGAAGGCTTTTCATTCATAAACTTTTCATTCATTAAAATAAAAGGCATTACAAGATTCCTTCTATATAGTTAAGCGTCCTAAGAGCTAGACCTTCGGGTCGGTCGGTGGAGCAGTTAGCGGAGTCAGAGCTGGAGGCTTCGTCTGGGCTAACTTTTGCCGACGGGATTCGTCGATCCAAGCTTTGGCCGCGGCTTCATGGTCTGCTCTCCAAGTCGCCTGAAAGGCTTCCCAAGTCAAATCCACGTCCAATGATGGTCACAGCAAACCTTCATCGGTGAAGCCTGCTGGCGTCGAACCCTTCACTGGAGCTACAGAGACCCCAGCGGCTTCGAGGTGTCGAAGGAATCCGATTGCGGCTACTTGCCTGGAGATTTCTCCATATCGAGTCCCGAAGCCCTTCATCATCTTGGTCGCCGCTTGGATCATCATGAGCTTCTGATCAAGAGGCTTGCTTGCCGCCGATGAAGATGAGTGGAACACCATGCCAAAATACTCCAGAACACCCTGGAGGGTATCCAAAGTTTGATCAGTAGTCACGATGTGCTTCGCCTCGGCCTTCGTCAGCTCGGAGGCAACAGCGGAGATCTTAGTTTTCTTTGATATCAGGTAGTTCTTCTGAGACAACACTTGTTTGAGTGAAGTTTGAAGCTCTACAAGCTCAGCGCTGGAGTCCGACTCTGCTTTCCGAAGCCTTTCAATGTCGGACCTTAGAACTATACGCTCGGCTTGGATTTCTTCTATCGAAGATGTGAGTGTAGCGTTGGTCTGTTGTTTGGCCCGGAGTGCTTCCTCCGCGATGGCCTTAGCCCTCCGCTCCTCAAGGAGCTCTTCCTCCAGTTGTAAAGTTTTATCTTCGGAGCGCTTGAGGACGTTCTGGAGTGTTGTAAGCTTCCTCTTGAGCCGATTGGTTTCGAGCTCATTGGAAGTCGTTGCCGCTCTAGCGAGGACGAATTGCTGCAAAGAAGCAAAGTGAGTACAATGCAATTTTTATTAACTAAGAATACTTGTTGTGTGTTGCATACCTGGAGGGTAGCCCTTTCGAGGGCCAAGTCGAGCTCCAATCCACTGGCCTCGCTCAAGATGGAGACAAGCTCGGAGCTCCCAACCTCTTGGCACTTATCCGCCAAGGGTTCCAAAAGGGCTCGGAGCCCTGTCCGCTGCTCCAGGAACGGAGCCAGTAGCAGGAGTCAAGATAGGGCCTGTTGATCGTCTTCAGTGGGGTCTTCTTCTGAAGCGCCCATCGAAGGATCGTTGGATGAAGGCATCGTTGTTAAAGAGGGGAGAGGACCAAGACCAGTCTTGCCTTTGCCTCTCCCCGGTACAAAACTGGGAGTTGCTGCTTCGGTCAGAGTAGATCCTCCTTTGAGCATTGCTCCTTCAGGTAGAGTCACCTCGCCCGAAGCAACCCCGGTCGTCGGAGCCACCACCACAACCGGAGCCTCATCTCCAAGTGGAGCCGAAGCTCCATCAGTGGTTGGAGACGCGCTGCTCCTCGACGCATATGCAAAATTCAAGGTATTTGTTAAATTTTTATTGATGTAGTGAGGTCATTTCAGGAATTTCAAAGGAAGAGTTCGGAGGTATACCTCCCTCCAGACTTTGAGGAAGAATTTTGGGGTCCCCCAGAAACTCGTACATCTAGAGGTATTCGTCAAGATCATCACCCGAAGTTTGTGCAGGAGTAGCCAACGTTGAAGCCCTGACTTCCGTTGCCACTACTCCGATCACCGGTGAGCTAGGATTTCCTAGCTCCGGCTCTAGTTTAGCTCCGGTAGGCTCAGAGGGGGTTGCCACTGTGGCTTCAGCAGTCTCCCGAGGGGGGTCTTCGACTGCGGCTTGAGACTCACCCTCATCGCCGTGTAACAGGTACACTTCCAGCTCCCTTCCCATGCGCACATTCGACTCTGTCTCTTCTGACTACTCCGAAGAGGAGCTCCGGATGTCGAGTGAAGCTGGAGAGGACGAAGGCGTAGGGGGCTTGGCTGTCTTCTTCCCTTTCTTTATGGGAGTGTTCGCGACCTTCTTGGAGGTCACGACTGTGGTTTTTCTCCTCCGAGAGACCACTCTCGTCGAGTCGATGTCCGGCAGGGTTGGAGGCTCCATTCCAAGAGCACTCCACACTCGGTTGGAGCGCTCCCAGCTCCCAACTAACTCTACCCTCCACTACTTCTCTGCCATAGTAGGGGCTCTGAGCACCAATTTTGTGGCCCTAGCTATTTGCTCTGGAGCTAACGCCAATGGAGCCACTAAAAAAGTTAATAATCTGTTGAGCATATTATTCGTTCTCTAATCAGTATTAATGCAGAAGAAGCAAAGACTTACCCAGGATTCGAAGTTCTCCCTCCGAAGCATTCTAAAATGCAATCGGCCAGTCGGCTCCGATTGGAGGAATTCGGAGGGCAATAAATTCCTCGTCCAAGTCCCGCATACTCATGCGCTTGGCCACTGAAGAAAGTAACCCAAGCCACGTTGATAGCAGGCTTGGGTCCGGAGTCACTTTGGCTTCCTTTCAATACCATATCTCTTGCAGGGACCCCGCAAGGCTGGATACTTCCCCAACTTTGGTGTAGAACCACCGGAGTATCCAATTGGTGTACCACCGGTCGTTGATTGCCTTTGCTGGAAAGTTCTTCAGGTGCTCCTTTTGGAGCTGGAAGTTGATGCTTTCGAAGGACACCAGTACCTTAGAGTCTCCAGGCCCGTCCTGAGGCTTCGGCTGGCATGAGGCTTCGTGGGTAGCGGCGAAGATTTTGGACCTCCCTTCGCACCCTTCGGCCAGAAGGGCCCATTCAAAGACAGTCAATCTACGATGGCGTTCGGAGATAATTGCAGTAGGGTAACATGAAACATATCTAGTACCTCGGCTAGGAAGTCGATGGCCAGAAGGCCCAGCCCCGCTTCGAAGAAAGCCTCGAAGACCACCACCTCTGTATTCCGTGGTGCCAGGGTCACTTCTGTTCTGGGGACCCGAGTCCTCATCCCTGGGCCTAGCTTCCCATTCACCACCTCCTCGATGGACTCCACCGAGTTTGTCGATTGCCCAAGGAGAAAGCTCTTCTTCAGCGGCTTCTTGGACGGCGGGCGGAGCTCTCATGGATTTTTGGGCCAAGAACCCCCTGGGGCTCCCACCATTGCCGCTGCTGCCGATGCAGCCCAGGCTTGCCTCTACACCAAGGTTCCCGTTGCCGTCGGCACCGTCATGCTGGTCCTCACCATTGGCTTCTTGCTCAACAGCGTTGGAAAAGGTTTGAAGGTGAAAGTGTGGAGGCTTATAACCGAAGCTCTGTAAAAGTTACCTCTTCGGTTCGAGTCCTCCTTTTGTAACCCCTTCGCCTTCGATTGATGTGGTTCGCATATGCATTCACACTGTAGGTTCAATTTCTCCCACTGACGGGTGAGCCCAGAAGGTAAAAAGATGTGAACCCGTTGTTAAATTTATGTACGTTACTTTCTCAAAATAGCCTAACGGCTACTTGAGGGGTAACGACTCAAATTTAACGGTTCCTTGCGATGCTTCACATTCGCAACGGTCCGTTTCCTTGTGAAGTTTTCACACCGGGATTCAAGTTTGAAGTTTCAGTCAAATATACCTCCGACGTTGAAGACACTTTGAATGGTTATAATACCTTGAATTTTTTCTAAGTCCCTAAGCATGAAAATATTTCTTGCATATACTGCCCTCCTTGCTATATAGGTTATTCGAAGAGGCATATTCGAGGGGATACTATTGGGGGGAAATACTTCATCCCCAGGACCTTCAAGATTACAAGACAAAGATAAATCATAATCTCCAAATCTAAGGCTTGACGCCGAGCTAGAAGGGTCTGAAAGCCGGAGGGTTCGTCCAGGCTCCGGTCCGAAGATACCCTCCGAAGGCTTACCCTCTGCAGTGGAAAACAGCCAGAAGGATGGGACGTCTGCTATGTCTACCACCTTCAAACATATTTTACCATATTAGCCCTATTCGGAGTACCGAATAGTTTCCACTATGTCAGTTGTAATAGAGGGGTAAAAAGGTTTTTTCCTTGGAGTTTTTACCTAGAAATACCCCCCTTCTCATCATGTAATAGGCATCAAATATTCAGATATTCAATACACAACTTCGAACTACTTCGAGCTATTATCCAATTCGGAGGCTTGAGATAGTCCGCTTTCACAAACACTTCGTTTGTTAGTTCTTAAACTTAGAGAACCTGTTAGTGTAATCCGTTGTGCCAACACCATCCATCCTACTGCATACGCGATGAGTAGGGGGAGCGCTGACAATTGTATCAGGGGAAACGACCTTGGAAAAGCCGAGTCTTTTAAACCTAGCTTCTAACCTAGATTCCACCTTAGGCCCCCAATATTTAGCGAACGCATTGCTAAACACTTCTTCTACCTTGGAAGCTACCATTTGCTTGAGGTCCAGGGAAGAGAGGGGAGGATGGGAGTTTACCATAGTCGGCGTGGTGATGGTGACAGATCTCGTTTTGCGCTTGACGAACGTGTCACCTATCTTGATGTATCTTCGAAGCATGCGATCGCAAAGTCCCTTCGTCTTGGCTTCAATTTCTGCATGGTCCTCCTCCGGGAGGTCCTCTAGGGTAGGGATAACGGAGTAATCTTTGTCCTCTGTGTTCCCCGCCATGCTTGTTGATGTAGAAGGTATCGTCGATGTAGTCGCAGAAGTTGTACCTGTCATCGACATAGGTGTACTTGCCGTGTATGTCCCCAGCGGAGTCGCCAAAACGCGTGTTGATGCTAAAATCCGACAATGAAGTGCCAAACACACGGACACCAGTTCAATGATCCAAAAGCGTGTGGATACTTAGGGATAACCCTAAGCATAATACGATGCCGACGTCACGTTCCGACGACCCTTGATAGTGACAAGGGAGTATGGAGTCGCCAGGCAATTAAATAACACCTAAGCGTGCAACCCAATTGACCGAAATGTAGAGGGATAGATCAAACCGCCCAGAAGGAGGCCAGTTGGACCGCATTAAAAGGGTCGGTCAGACCGGCCTAACGGTGACGGTCAGATCGACAGTATGAAAGGGGATGGATAGATTGACCAGGATGGGAGAACGTGTTGGGGAATAGGGGAGCTATGCTAACCAGCAAATTCAAAGTTTCCGCCCTAGGCCCTAGGATCATGTGCGTGTGAGATCATAGATTGGTACCTTCTAGCACAGAACACGCTAGGTGCAGCGGAAGAAGATGTTGGAGTAGCACGTCTAGCCTCTCCTCGCTTCGTCCTTGCCGTCCTTCACCGATTCAATCAATGAAGATGATGTAGTCATTCACATGTAGATATTCACGAGCGTCGCTATTGGAGAAACGCCTCCACGGAGTCCACGCATACAGGGATGGAGTACCTCCCACGGTAGCGTGCTAGCACCGCACGTGAGAGACGGGGATCCTTGACCTCAACATTTGAGATCAAGAAGGAAAGGAGAGAACTCTTGGGTGGCTATGTCTAATCAAGGCTTATTACTTGCTTCAAGACGTCCTCCTCCTTCCATTATATAGAGCGGAGAGCCCCTGTGTCATGCTCATCCCGAAACTGTAATAGATCCAATCTGTTTGTACACATCGGAACTTCCGATCCTGCATCATAACTTCCAACAGGGTATTTTAGGTCTCCTGATACAATACGACACGCAACAGATCCAATCTGTTATTGCCCACCTCGGAACTTCCGATACCATATCGGAACTTCCGATCAGTACAAAATTCCTCGATTCCAAATTAGAACTTCTGGCTCGTCAGAACTTCTGATACCATATCGGAACTTCCAAAGAAACTTTTGCTCTCTATATCAAGACAAGAAAATAACCGGAACTTCGATACTTCCTATCGGAACTTCCGATCTACGGAATTTTCTTGGGCACATCCTTCAATCTCCCACTTGAACAAGAACCAATTCTTTGCATGTTTTTAATCAATCCCCTTAAGTGTGTGACCTGATAGGTTCATACACTAACAGATGTTTATTAGAAACCATTTTCGACTCACTAATCAATAGTGGTACCTAGCAGCACATATTGACTCCGAAAGCGTACAAAATCAAATTTTCATGAACCTTGATATACGCAAGCACTAGTCCCTTTACCACACATCGTCGGTCAAGATCAAGATGAGATATTTGCCACCCTTGTTGGTTAACTTGACATTTTCACTCGATCAAGTATCGGATTCAAATCATGACTAACTCCTTAGTCATAGTGGCATGGCCATGCACTTTTCCAATCCAATACCTCGAGGGGCCGAAAGACAACTCTCCCATCTTTAGGAGGGGTAAATTCCTTCTTGACCACTCATATCCAAAGACATGTTTTATAACACACCTGAAAACAACCCTTATTACTACCCTATTACGGAATAGCATTACGAACCATCTAAGTGTGTCACTACGCATTCTGGAATCAAATAACGATATCAGGTCCAAGGACTCTGCAAGTACACCATTTGAGATGACAATTGTTGGCACATAACAATATCAATAGTATCTCAAGTGGGTCTGTCCTACACCATGTTCACCAACATGTGTCCACATCACTGATTTGACATCTTTATGTCTATGATCTATGAAACGCAATCATCAATCAGTTGGATGTACTAATCCATGTACCATCACTGTCCCACATGATGACAAGATTAGGGACCCTTTTGAACAAAATCATCATAAAGCAAAAAGTTTCACATAACAAGTCATATTCATTAATTAAATGCAAACGATATATATTCAAGGGACAAGATAACAATTATCCTCATACATTAACAGAGACTCTACTAGCATCTTCTACAAACACATGACTCACTCACGCAAGTATCTAATACCCATGGAGCTCATATGCGCCTCATGCTTGGGCTGTGGAAAAGGCTTCATCGATGGATCCGCCATGTTCAAATTTGTGTGCACCTTGCAAATATTCACATCACCTCTCTCAATGATCTCACAGATCAGGTGATATCGCCAAAGTATTTGTTTGGATTTCGGGTGCGATCTAGGCTCCTTGGCTTGCGCAATGGAACCACTATTATCACAATAGAGGTCCACTGGACTAGATGCACTAGGAACAACACCCAGTTCAGAAACAAACTTCCTAATCAAAACGGCCTCCTTCACCATTTCTGAAGAAGTGATATACTCAACTTCTGTTGTAGAATCGACCACCGTCTCTTGCTTGGAACTCT
This sequence comes from Zizania palustris, assembly GCA_019279435.1. NCBI lineage: Eukaryota > Viridiplantae > Streptophyta > Magnoliopsida > Poales > Poaceae > Zizania > Zizania palustris. Next base: position 27,253,577 of record JAAALK010000082.1, read on the forward strand.
TCCAACTCACTGTGCCTCCATTGAGGCAAAACACAAAACCAGATTGCGATTGAGAATCATCTTTATCGGTCTGAAAGATAGCATCCATGTAACCACTTATAATGAGCTCCTCTTCACCACCGTATACTAAGAATATTTTCTCAGTCCTTCTCAAGTACTTGAGGATACTATTTACTATAGCTTAGTGACTTTCACCTGGGTTTGATTGGTACCTGCTCGTAACACTTAGAGCGTATGACACATCTGGGCGTGTACACAACATGGCATACATGATGGATCCAATTGCGGAGGCATACGTGATCGCACTCATCTTCTCCAGCTCATCAGGTGTCATAGCACACTAAGTCTTACTAAGAGAAATACCGTGTGACATTGGCAGAAAACCCTTCTTGGAATTCTGCATTTTGAACCGTTTCAAAACCTTGTTAATATACATACTTTGGCTTAATCCAATTAACCATTTTGATCTATCTCTATAGATCTTTATGCCCAAGATGTATGCTGCCTCTCCAAGATCTTTCATCGAAAAACTATTTTTCAGTGAAGTCTTGACAGCATTCAACAAAGGAATGTCATTTCCGATCAACAATATGTCATCCACATATAGGACCAAAAACACAAGTGAGCTCCCACTAGCCTTCTTATAAACACAAGGCTCTTGTTTGTTCTTGATGAAGCCAAACTCTTTGACTACCTCATCAAAACAAAGATTCCAACTCCGAGAAGCTTTCTTCAATCTATAAATGGACTTTAGCAACTTACAAACTTTCCCAACATTCCTCGGACCATCAAGACCTTCAGGCCGTGTCATGTATACATCCTCACTTAGGTTTCCATTTAGGAAAGCCGTCTTGACATCCATTTTCCATATCTCATAATCATAAAATGCAGCAATATCTAAGATGATCTGAATAGACTTTGTTGGGGGAAAATATCTCATCTTCGGGGTTATTGCCGAAGCAGCATAAAGGCAGTCAACCAGTTCGAAGATTGTCCGAAGACCATCTTCGAAGATGCCCACAACCTCGTTTGAAGCCCGAAGACAGGCACTACTTCGAAGTATGTCTTCGAACCAAAGCCCTTCAGGATCTTTTCTGCCAGCTAAGATGGAAGACTTATCTTCTATCTTATTAGATTAGTCTTTTACCATTTTAGCCCTATTAAGGAAACCGAATAGTTTCCTTAATGTCGGTTGTAATAGAGGGGTAAATAGGTCTTTTCCTTAATGTTTAGGCCTATAAATACCCCCCATTTCACCCTGTAATAGAGACCGATTACAAGTGATTCAATACACACTTTCGAACTATTCTAAGCTATTATCCTTTCGGAGGCTTAGAACAGTTTGCTTCGCAAACACTTCGTTTGTTAGTTTCTTTTCTACAGAAACCTGTTAGCGTAATCTTTTACGCCAACAGTTGGCGCCGTCCGTGGGGAACCTAGTCCAAAAAACTTCGTTCTCTACCAACCTCTTACATCATGCCTCCTAAGCGGAGCGCACCTCGCAATCCCACTCGGAGGTCCTCTCAGGATCTCCGGAGAGATACCCTTCGACACAGTCGAAGTCGGAGGGTCTTCGACTATCCCTCCACCTCAAACTCCGCAAGGGGCTTCTATCCCTCGAGGATACGAAACCTCTCCGCCAACCCCTTCCATACTTCGACCGCCCGGAGCCACTCTGCCACCCTCCATTCCGATTCGAACTGATCATACCAGTTCTCAAGACCCGGAAGGTCCTTCCGGAGGAGATGAAGATAGCCTTGGAGACATGGCCACTCAAATGGCCAATCTTCAAGCTGAGGTAGCAAGGTGGCGACAAGAGGCTGCGAACAGGCTTCGCTCTCAAGCCACCCCAGCTATCCCCGAAGTGCCCGAAGACGACGATCTTGGTTATCCCGAAGCCCCGGAGAACGCCTCTTACGACAATGAATCTCCGTTGCATCCTGAGCTTCAGAAGGTTCGCTTCGATCCGAAGTTCAAAGCTTCGAAGCTCTGCAAGTATGCCGGAGACGAAGATCCCAGTGAGTTTGCGCGTTCTTATGCCCTAGCAATTGAGGCTAGCGGCGGAGACAGAGAGACTATGGCGAAGTGCTTCCCATTAGCTCTTCAAGGAGTGGCGCTGAGATGGTTCTGGTCTTTAAAGCCAGGATCAATCATTTCGTGGTCACAGTTGAAGAGGAAGTTTATAAGCAACTTTCAGGGCACCTTCGTGCCCCCCATGTCGACAGGAAGCCTTTTCCAAGTGAAACAGCTCCCCGGAGAAACATTGAGGCAGTACTTCAAGCGCTTCGCTCACACGAAGTCGCAAATTCGGGGGCTGTCCACATCCTCGGTGGTTGATGCGGCTCGGGAAGGCGTCAGTCATAAAGGCCTTCTGGATAAATTACATCGGAAGAGCATCACCACAGTATCACAGCTGATGTCGTACTTCGAGGAGTACTCGAGGTCAGAAGAAGGTTGGCTTCGGAGGACTACTGCTACTTCGACAATATTGACAGAAGTTAAAGCAGAGGTGAAGACTTCGGCACAGCCGCAAGAACCAGTCTTCGAAGTGCAACATGATAGAAGAAGAGGGCAAAAGCACCCTCGCTCTGAAGTCTTAAACATTGCACCCCCACAGAAGTTTGCACCAAGAGCTCCACAGTCTGCGGGGAACAAGTCCAGCGGTTGGAGGCCGCCAGGGAAAACGGCTGGCAAGGGCCAGACCCTTTTTTGCTGTATTCATGGAGAGAATCGAAGCCATGCAACTGACACCTGCAAGGCTATTCTTACCCTTCGGGGAGAATACTTGGAGAGAACTTCGGGTCGAGGTAGTACCGACCGAAGTCCAGCAGCAGCAGTGCGCCCGGAGCCGGTCCAGGCTGTGGCGCGGATAGAAAATTTTGATGCTGCAAGGCATCCTCCGGTGGCCAATGTTATGCCACCTCCGAAGCAAGAAGAAGGGCAAGATAGAGGAAAGAGAGTAGTTCTCCCTATCTCCGGAGGAGGTACCCTCGGAAGCATGTCCAAGAGACAGCGAAGAGAGTACGTTCGGGAAGTAGGCCATATTGGGACTTCGTCATCTGCAGCTGCAATGCCGGAGTGGTCTCATGTTCCAATATCTTTCTCTGCGGAGGATGCAGCTGGTATTAAGTTCCGCATGCAGATCCATTGGTTATCACTGCTGATATTGCAGGGACTGAAGTCCGAAGGGTGCTAATTGACGGAGGTAGTTCGGCAGATATCATTTTTGTGCAAGCCTTCGATCAGTTATGCATTTCCCAGAAGCATCTTCTCCCAGCGGCTCGTCCTCTGCAAGGCTTCGCAGGACCTCCGCTTGATGCACTTGGCCAGATAGGCTTAGAAGTAACCTTCGGAGAAGGTTTACTAGCCCGAACTGAAGAAGTTATCTTTGATGTGGTAGATGCCCCGTATGCTTATAATGTCATCTTCGGACGGGGCATGTTGAATCAGTTCGGAGCTTGTGGCGCATCACAACTACTTGTGCATGAAGATGCCCACACAAGCAGGAGTCCTGACAATCTTCGGAGATCAAGCCATGGCTCAGAGGACAGAATATGGTCATGGTCCTCCTCTTGATCCGAGGCAAGTAAACAGTGTCCAAGATAATGAAGAAATTTTTTCAGCCTCCTCCGAAGCTTCGAAGAAGTCATTTCCAAGACCAAGTCCCGAAGGAGAGATTGCAACGAAGGTCATTGTCAAAGATGGTAAAGAATACACATTTCAATTTGGTAAAGATTTACCTCCTGAAGTTGCAACTTCCTTGGAAAAGGTCGTAGAAGAAAATTTGGATGTCTTCGCTTGGTCTGACGAAGATATCACCGGAGTCGATCGGGATATTATTGAGCACAGTTTGCTTGTAAACCCGAAGGCTCGGCCTGTTCGACAAGGGCTCCGGAAGATGTCCGCAGAGAGAGCTGCTCTAGCTAAGGACGAAGTTGAAAAACTGTTGAAGGCTGGGATTATCAGAGAAGTGGCCCATACAGAATGGTTAGCCAACCCAGTCTTCGTCAGGAAGAAGTCTTCCGGGAAGTGGCGCATGTGCATTGATTTCACATCTCTGAATAAAGCGTGCCCACGTGACCCCTACCCCATGCCCCGAATTGATCAACTAGTTGACTCCACTGCAGGTTCGGAGTTACTAAGCTTCCTCGACGCGTATTCTGGTTATCATCAAATATGGTTGAAGCGCGAAGATGAAATCAAGACGAGCTTTGTAACTCCTTCGGGAGTCTTCTGCTATGTAAGAATGCCCTTCGGCCTAAGAAATGCCGGGGCTACTTTTTCAAGATTAGTTGCTAAGGCTCTAGGTCATCAACTAGGTCGCAATGTGGAGGCCTATATGGATGATATTGTAATAAAGAGTGCTTTAAAGCACCAACATAGCCTAGACTTAGCAGAAACATTCAATAGCCTTCGGGCATGTGGGATCCGTCTTAACCCCGAAAAATGTATATTCGGAGCTAAGGCTGGAAAGTTGTTAGGGTACTTAGTTTCAAGCAGGGGAATTGAAGCTAGCCCTACTCAAATAACTGCGCTGCAGAAGATGGCTCCTCCGGAGAATTTAAAGCAAGTGCAAAAGCTGACTGGACGTCTGGCCGCACTTAGCAGGTTTCTATCAAGGTCTGCGGAGAGGAGCTTGCCAATCTTTAAAGCTTTGAAAGGGTCCGAAGATTTTGCATGGACACCGGAGTGTCAGAAAAGCTTCGAAGATATTAAAGATTATCTCAGCAATCTTGCTACACTTACGGTGCCTATTGCGGACGAAACCCTACTTCTGTATCTTGCAGCTACAGGCTCAGCTGTCAGCGCAGTCCTTGTCAGAGAAGCGGATATCAATGGGAAGTTGGTCCAAAATCCTGTCTATTTTGTATCCGAAGCATTGTCAGGAGCGAAGACAAGATACTCCGAACTTGAGAAGTTCGTTTATGCTCTGATAATGGCTTCGAGGAAGCTAAGACATTATTTTTTGGCTCATAATGTAATTGTACCAACTTCGTATCCCCTAGGAGATATGCTCCGAAGCAAAGATTCCACTGGAAGGATTGGAAAGTGGGCAGTAGAACTAGCACCCTTCGGCATATCTTTCCTGGCAAGGACAGCTATCAAATCTCAAGTCCTAGCAGACTTCGTAGCAGAGTGGACTCCACCTACGAAGTTGACTCCGGAGAAATCAGACGACGGAGTTTGGACTATTTACTCCGATGGGGCTTTCCAAGCATCCGGAGCAGGCATTGGGGCAGTATTGATTTCACCGTCAGGGCAAAGAGCAATGTACTCCGCAAGACTCAACTTTAAGTCTACCAATAATATAGCGGAGTACGAAGGAATTTTATTGGGACTCCGGAAAGCACGTGCTCTAGGGGCTACAAGGATAATTATAAAAACAGATTCTCAGATAGTAGCAGGGCACGTAGACAAAAGTTTTCAAGTCCGACATCCACAGCTTGCAAAGTACTTGGAAGAAATCCGCAAGATCGAAGCACATTTCAAGGGTATTTCCATTCGGAGTATACCAAGAGCTGAAAATGTGCAAGCGGACATTTTAGCGAAGGCTGCTGCCGGAGCTGTGGATGTGCCTGACGAAGCTTTCTATGAGGAGCTCAATGTACCTTCGGTGCCACAAGTTGCTTCTGCAGAGATTCTCTGCATTCCTAGTGCAGATTGGAAAGATTCGATCATAGAACTCTTGCAAGGAGGAACAAATTTGCCCGAAGAGCCCCAATTGTCAAGATTAAAGCTCAGAGCAAGAAACTATCAGTTAATCAACGGTATATTATACAAGGCCGGAGTATGTTCCCCTCTACTCCGATGTATATCTCAAGCCGAAGGCCAAGAAATTCTTCGAGAAATTCACGAAGGCCTTTGTGGAAGTCATTTAGCCCCTAGAGCTCTGGCAGGAAAAACACTTCGCCAGGGGCTTTATTGGCCCACAATAACAGCTGATGCGGAGAGCTTGGTCCGCACTTGTCAAGGATGCCAGTGGATGGGTCGACGGAGTCATCGCCCACCAACAGCTCTTCAAGTCATTGCTCCGGTATGGCCTATGGCCAGATGGGGTATGGATCTAATTGGTCCCTTTCCGTTAGCAAAGGGAAATCTGAAGTTCGCAGTGGTAGCCATTGAATATTTTTCTAAGTGGGTGGAAGCAGAGCCCTTAACAGCTATCACTTCGAATAATGTACAGAAATTCTTCTGGAAGAACATTATTTGCCGGTTCGGAGTGCCTAGATATCTCACAGTTGATAATGGAACACAGTTCGACGCAGAACCCTTCAGGAAGTTTTGCGAAGACCTAGGCATTCAACTATGTTTTGCTGCAGTGAGACATCCTCAGTCGAATGGAGCCGTTGAGCGAGCCAATGGAAATATTTTATCAGGGCTAAATCGAAGAATAGTAGGATTATCAAAGGGACTGTGGACCGAAGAGCTTCCGAAGATTCTGTGGTCCATTCGGACTACGCAAACAAGGTCCACAGGTTTTACTCCGTTCAGACTACTATTCGGAGATGAAGCAATGACTCCAGCGGAGCTCAAAGGGGGATCATTTCGCAGCACCGAACCAGACATCGAAGAAGAAAGACAAGCTTCGTTAGATTTGTCAGAAGAAACAAGACTTCGAGCTGTAGCTAATTTATCAAAGTATCATCAGCAGACGAAGACTTGGTATGACCCGAAGGTTAAGCTCAGCGAGTTAAGGCCGGGTCATCTTGTTCTACGAAGCATTATAGCACCAGGGAAGTTAGGCAATAAATGGGAAGGTCCATATCTAATTGTCCGCTCAGGGCGCCCTGGTTCATTCAAATTAGCTAATTTAGAAGGTGAAGAGTTAGCACATACTTGGCATGCGGAGCACCTAAAGCGATACTTCGCATAAGGGCTCCTTGTAATTCGCTTGTAATCACCTCTAAATTAATAAAGCATACACCCTGATATTTGCCTTCCCCTTGACACTCCTAGTTTCCCGAGCGGACGCGCTGGGACGGAAGTCGATCGAGAGGGAAGTGTCATTAAGCTGGGCTGTATTTCCGGACTTCGTACCCATAAAGTCGAAGCCTCCGGTGTGGTGGCTGAAATCCATCCGGAGCCCAAGCTGATACCTTGTAGGCATCCGTAAAAGAGCCAATACCACATTCTACGGAGTCCAAGCTTCGGCTGGTAGACTTCCGTAAAAAGAGCCGAAGGTGGCCAAAATCTGCGGAGTCCAAGCTGCAGCTTGCAGACATCCGTAAAAAGAGCCGAAGGTGGCCAAATTCTGCGAAGTCCAAGCTCCGGCTGGTAGACTTCTGCAAAAAAGAGCCGAAGGTGGCCAAATTCTGCGAAGTCCAAGCTCCGGCTGGTAGACTTCTGCAAAAAAGAGCCGAAGGTGGCCAAATTCTGCGAAGTCCAAGCTCCGGCTGGTAGACTTCTGCAAAAATAGCCGAAGGTGGCTAAAGCAAAACAGCATTTAAGCCATGAGCTTCGAATGTCTGTTCATATAAGTCCAAAGTGACAAATTTCTTAAGACACTAAAGTGTCCTGGAAGTTATCTCAATTGATTTCTTTCGTAAAGCAAACAAAGGTACCAAGTTACCATTCTTCTGACTACAAATAGTCGAAGACATTTCATAAGATTTCAAAAGATCTTTAAATGACAGAGGGGCTCCGAACCCCCAAAAAATTGTACTCCGAAGTTTTTTCTTTGCGCATAACCATCTTTGAATCAAGTTCGAAGTTGCTTATACCCAAAGAGGGGCTAGTAAATATGGAGACAATTTTAAATCGGCATTCATTATTGAAATAAATGTATTTACAGATTACATTATGAAAAATTGGTATCTATACCAAGAAGGAATCGGAGACCTCTTCGGTCCCGAGAGCTAGGGGTGGAACGACTAGTTCCAACATCGGAAGTTCTAAGAACTTTACGTTTAACTCTCTTCCTCCCCTTCGAAGCTCTAAAATCCTTTTGCTCTTGTTGAAGCTCGGCCCAAGTTCGAAGCCGCTCGGGGCTTCTTTCCCAGCTTCTAAGATCTTCAGATCTTTTATTTTGGGCTTCACCTTCGTCTTCGGACCAATTAGTGTCTTCAGAAGACGAGGTGTTTGCGTCAATCTCTTTATCTTCCTCTTTAATATAAGACAATACGTCTTTGATTACTTCGGGCGCAATAACGCCGGAGTCATCTCGAGGAATAAGAAATCGAGGACGCTTATAACTCTTTAGAAGTTCGAAGGTGTTCCACAATGAGCGAACTTCGCTGTTAAGCTCTAACACTTCGATATCTTCCATAAGAGGCAAAGCCTAAAAATATGACAAACAAGACTTTCATTGATAAATGTTTACAAGCATAAAGCTTTACATGGTTAGAAATCCTAAAATATTCCTAAACCTGCGGGTTCGAAGGAGGTTGACTGCTCGAAGCTTGGCTTCGAACTTGCTTCTGGCGTTGGCCTTCATCAATCCAAGCCTTGATCGCAGAACGACCTTCGGCTCTCCATGAAGTTTGGAAGGCTCGCCAAGCAGCAGCTACACCTTCGGAAGGTTTGAGAAGTCGGTCGTCGTCGAAGGTGATTGGACCTCTTCCTGCGTCCGGAGTTATTGATCGGCCCAAATCCTCGTAATAGCGAAGTAGACCAACAGCAGACACTTGTCCGGAGAGTTCTCCGTATCTAATGCCCGCCGTCTTCATCTGCTTCGCCACCCCTTGGATCCTTTTCAACCGGCGCAGAAGGCTGATGTTATCATCAGAAGGGAGAATTCCGGTAGTACCGAAGTACTCCAGGACTTCTAACAACTGATTCATAACCTCCGCAGCCACCTTCTCAGACTTCAACTTATCTTCGTTCAGCGCATCCTTCGTCGAAGTAACTTCGTCCAAAACCCCAGAAAGCCTAGCATTCTCAGTGGTCAAAGTGTTTTTCTGTGTCAACAATTGGCTAGCTTCCTCTTCGAGTCGGACGAGCCTAGACCCTGCAGTAGCATGCTCCGCCCGCAGTTTTTCAACCTCTGCTCGAAGCACAATCCTTTCCGCTTCGAGCTCTTTCTTTGCAGCTTCCAAGCTTTGCCTGGCCCTTCGCTCTGTTGATATTATATTGTCCATTTGAGTCACTCGACTTTCAGAGATGTTAAAATTCCTTTGAAGAGTGCTATTTTCTTCCCGAAGCCGAGCGATTTCTTCGTCATTGCATAGACTTGCAGCTCGGGCCAAGACAGTTTGCTGTCAAAATAAAAACTAAAGTAAATATTTATTCGAAGATAAATTCTATAATATTTCGCAGTTACTTCGTACCTGGTAGGCTGTACGTTCAATAACGGACATTAAGCTCCGTCCTGTCAGCCTTGCTCAGGATGGCCACTAATTTGGTCTCCCCTATGTCACGACTAGCTCGATCCAAAGGTTCGAGCAAAGTCCGAAGACCAGTTGTTTGCCCTAAGAAAGGAGCCAGCAAGGGGAGCATGCTTATTGCCTCTTGGTCATCTTCGTTCAACGAAGGACCGGAGCTTTGGCCTATGGTCTTCGGAGTCACTGGAGTTTGAGCCTCCCTGGAAGATTGGCTCTCGTCTGTTGAATCAGACGGAGTTGATTCGGAGCTTATAGCAGGCAGGGGCTCTTTTTGTCTTTTGCCTCTTCCAGGTCCCTTTTGAGTAACTCTCAGGGCTGGCTCCGAAGTCGTCGAAGGCCCAGGAATTATTTCCTCCTGACGGACTTCTTCCATAGGAGTGGGCTCTGTAAAATAATGAAAAGTATTATACATAGTATAAAAACTCAAATAAATACAAAAAGTTATTCGAAGTCTACCTTCGGCATTTTGCGGAGGAGTCATCGTCGGACTGTTTGGTGGATCGAAGGCTAATTCTTCATCCGAATCAGCCGTTAAATCTTGGACTGCAGGAGCATCGTCCTGGGTAGTCCTCGTTGCTTCTTCGGGAATCGAAGCCATAGTGACTTCGACCCCACCTTCATTCACAGGAACTCCGTCCTGAGTTACATCTTCTTGAACTACCGAAGTCCTTGGTTGATCAACATTTTCTCCGGACTCCGGTACGTTCGCAGGTACTTCGGCTTGTGCGGCCCTTTGAGTTTCATTCTCTTCCATCAGGTGCACAAGTAACCTTCCCGTTTCTTCTTGGGAGTCGGAAACCGAAGCTCTTGAGCTCGAAGGTACAGGATCTAAAGGTGCGAGGTTCTTCGGCTTCCGAGCCACCCTCTTCACCGGAGTTTTTGCTGAACTTGAAGTTCCTAGCTTCGGCTTTCCTTTTCTGAGGCCCTTTCTCCAAAGGCGCCCAATCCATCAGAGGGGGAGGAGTGAGTTTCAGCATTCCCAATACTCTGTTAAATCTCTCCCAACTCCCAACCAGTTTAATTCGCCACTCTTTCTCAGTCGGAGTTGGAGCACCCAAGATCTTTTCCGAAGCCCTTATAATCTGTTCTGAAGTAACAGGGGCTGAAGAAACTGCAAAATAAATAATTCAAGTCAGTTTTTTCTTCGAAGTAAATATGTTTAATGCATGTTGGTTTCGAAGTTACCTGTAGGACTTGAAGTCAAGTTAATTTTGCGAAGACCGCCTTCGGAGTCATCTTCGAAGATGATAGGCCAGTTGGCCATCAGTGGAGGAATTTGAAGACCGATGAATTCTTCAGCCAAGTCTCGCATACTAAGCCTTCGGCTAACTTTTTCAAGCAGGTTCAGACGGGCTTCGAATTGGCCTTCGTCGGGACGCACCAAAGCTTCCTTTCGGAATTGGATTTCTTTAAGAGGTCCGGCCAGAGGATTGCTTGCCCCAACTTCGGCATAGAACCATTTCAGAATCCAATCGGTGTACCATCTGGCGTTGATAGCTTTAGCAGGAAAGCGAAGGGCATACTCATCCCGAAGTCTAAAGTTGATACTGCCAAAAGATATTACTACTTTTTCACCTTCGGGAGTTACGAAGGTTTTCGGCTGGCAGGTTGCTCTATGTAATGCAGCGAAGATTTCCGCCCTTCCTTCACATCCTTCGGCTCTTAAGGCCCACTCAAAGATAGCTAATCTAGCTACCGCATTCGGAGATAGTTGGGGGAGAGTTACATGGAACAGGTCGAGTACCTCCGCCAAAAAGTCCACTGCAGGAAGACCCAAACCAGCTTCGAAAAAAGCTTCGAACACTACTACTTCTCCGGGTCTTGGCACTGGAATCACTTCTTTCCCTGGTTTCCGAATCATAACTCCCGCACCAATATTCCCTCCTACTACGATTGTCAAGGACTCTCTTTTGCAGGTCGAAGGCCCCAATTCAAAGGACTGATCTAAATATTTGGTCGATGGAGGGCACAGACCTTGGTCATCGGTGATTTGGGGATTTCTCCCCCCTGCAGCCATGGATGTTGCCGCCTGCATCGAGGGTGTCGCCGCCAATGTTGCTGCTGCTGCTGCTGCGGCCGCCTGTTGCCGAGCCAAGGCCGAAGGAGGCGCAGATCCTTTGGTCTTCACCATCGCGATTGCTGGATTGATCTCAAGAACTCAGAGGCTAGGGCTCAAGAACTCAAAGGGCTCAAAAGCTTTTAACTGAGAGAAAGCGGTGAAAAGGTAATCGGGTAAGTTTTGGGCTCTTTATTTATAGCCTAATCGTTCCGTTGGTTACCGTTTGGGCTCTGCCTTTTCGCATTCCCGCCCGTTATTTTCCTCCGGAAATAACGCATCACATAACTTCCGTTAGAAACAGGAACTAACGGCTATTTTTTCTAAGTCTAAAAAGACTTTCGAACTTCCTGAGTCAGTTCTAAGATAGTTCGAAAAGTAATTACCTTACGACTGATTCGAGGTTCATATCTTCATGCATTTCGAACATAAAATAAAAACCAATAACCCCTATGATTGGTTATCTTTTCTTTCCGTATACTGCTCTCCTAACGTTACAGGAGAAACGGAGAAGCGTATTCGAGGGGCTACTGTTGGGGGAAAATATCTCATCTTCGGGGTTATTGCCGAAGCAGCATAAAGGCAGTCAACCAGTTCGAAGATTGTCCGAAGACCATCTTCGAAGATGCCCACAACCTCGTTCGAAGCCCGAAGACAGGCACTACTTCGAAGTATGTCTTCGAACCAAAGCCCTTCAGGATCTTTTCTGCCAGCTAAGATGGAAGACTTATCTTCTATCTTATTAGATTAGTCTTTTACCATTTTAGCCCTATTAAGGAAACCGAATAGTTTCCTTAATGTCGGTTGTAATAGAGGGGTAAATAGGTCTTTTCCTTAATGTTTAGGCCTATAAATACCCCCCATTTCACCGTGTAATAGAGACCGATTACAAGTGATTCAATACACACTTTCGAACTATTCTAAGCTATTATCCTTTCGGAGGCTTAGAACAGTTTGCTTCGCAAACACTTCGTTTGTTAGTTTCTTTTCTACATAAACCTGTTAGCGTAATCTTTTACGCCAACAGACTTGAGCATAGCGATGGGCGAAAATGTTTCATCATAATCAACACCTTGAATCTGTCTGAAACCTTTTGCCACTAATCATGCCATATATATGTGAACATTTCCATCAACGTCTATCTTTTTCTTGAAGATCCATTTACACTCAATAGTTTTTACACCATCGGGTGGATCAACCAAGTTTCAAACTTGGTTAACACGCATGGACTCCAACTCGGGTCTAATGGCTCCAAGTCATTTCTCAGAGTCTGGTCCCATCACTTCCTCCACATAGGTCTTGGGCTCGTCGTTGTGCAACAACAACACATCGCGATGCCCAGTGGTCAATAACATGTACCTCTTTGGCACATGGACTACTCTCCCAGACCTCCGTGGGGCTAGCACATCCATAACACGGTCTGCAACAAATCACGCCTCCAGCTCTTATTCAATGGGATCTGGAACACTTTCCAGTGGCTCTCGAACCTCTTCAAGATGCACAGTCCTCCCACTAACTCCTTTGAGAGAAACTATTTCTCAAGGAACACATCATTTTGAGCGACAAACACTTTGCCCTCCTCTCTATTATAGAAATAGTATCCTTTGGTTTCCCTAGGATACCCCACAAAGAAGCACTTATCAGACTTAGGACTGAGCTTGTCAGATGTCATACGTTTGACATATGCCTCACATCCTCAAATCTTTAGAAAAGACAAACTAGGACGCCTCCTAGACCACATCTCATATTGCATCTTCTTTATTGACTTAGATGGAACTCTATTAATAGTGAAAGTTGTGGTTTCTAGAACGTCACCCCAAAAGGATAATGGACAATCAGTGTGACTCATCATGGACCACACCATGTCCAAGAAAGTGTGATTTCTCCACTCTGACACCACATTCCATTGAGGCGTTCCAGGTGGAATGAGCTGTGGAACAATTCCACACTACTTCAGATGATCACTAAACTCATGGCTCAAATATTCACCCCCATGATCCGATCGTAGAAATTTATTTGTCTTTCCCATATGATTTTGTACCTCGTTTTGGAACTCCTTGAAGTTTTTGAAGGATTCCCACTTATGCCTTATCAAGTAGACATAGCCATATCTACTAAATTCATCGGTAAAAGTGATAAAGTACTGAAATCCTTTCCTATCCTATGACTCATTGGATCACACACATCAGTATGCACTATGGCCAATAGCTCACTTGCCCTCTCACTCTGTCTAGTGAAAGGTGTCTTTATCATTTTGCCATGTAAACAAGACTCACGTGTGTCATATAATTCAAAATCAAATGACTCCAAAAGTCCATCACTATGGAACTTATGTACACGCTTCTCATTTATATGACCCAAACGACAATGCCAGACTTAGGTGGGATTCAAATCATTGAGTCCTTGTTTCTTAGTACTAATGTTATAAATGTGTGCATCGTCAAGACTCAGAATATACAATCCATTCACCAATGGACAAACACCATAGAGCATGCCATTCGAAAATATTGAACAACTCTTGTTCTTTATTACAAATTCAAAGCCATCTTCCTCTAAACATGGAGAAGAGATAATGTTTCAGACCGATAAAGATGATTCTTAATCGCAATCTAGTTTTGTGTTCTGCCTCAATGGAGGCACAGTGAGTTGGAAAAGTTCCAAACAGAAGATGGTGGCCGATTCTACAATGGAATCTAAGTATATCACTACTTCAGAAGCTGTGAAGGAGGCTGTTTAGATCAAAAAGTTTGTTTCTGAGCTGGTTGTTGTTCCTAGTGCGTCCAGTCCAGCGGACCTCCATTGTGATAATAGTGGTTCCATTGCGCAAGCAAAGGAGCCTACGTAGCACCAGAAATCCAAACATATACTTCGGTGATATCACCTGATCCGGAAGATCATTGAGAGAGGTGATGTGAAGATTTGCATGTGCACACAGATTTGATCATGGTGGATCCGTTGACGAAGCCCCTTTCACAGCCCAAGCATGAGCCGCATATGAGCTCCATGGGTATTAGATACTGGCATGAGTGAGTCATATGTTTTTGGAAGATGATAGTAGAGTCTATGCTAACGTATGATGATAATTGTTATCTTGTTCCTTGAATAAATATCGTTTGCATTTAATTAATGAGTATGACTTGTTATGTGAAACTTTTTGCTTTATGACGATGCTATTCAAAAAGGGGTCCCTAATCTTGTCATCATGTGGGAAAGTGATGATACAAGGTACCGCAAATCCGACTGATTGATGATTGTGTTTCACAGATCATAGACATAGAGATGTCAAATCAGTGATGTGGACACATATTGGTGAACATGGTGTTGGATAGACCCACTTGAGATACTGCTGAGATTTTAATGTGCCAACATTTGTCATCTCAAATGGTGTACCTGTAGATTCCTTGGACTTGAGATCGTGAGAATGCGTAGTGACACACTTAGATGCTTCCTAACACTATTCCGTAACAGGGTAGTAATAAGGGTTGTTTCCAGGTGCGTTGTAAAGCATGTCTTAGGATGTGAGCAGTCAAGATGGAATTTGCCCCTCCTAATAACGGGAGAGTAGTCTTTGGGCCCCTCGAGGTATTTGATTGGAAAAGTGCATGGCCATGCCACTATGACTAAGGAGTTAGTAATGATTTGAATCCGATACTTGATCGAGTGAACATGTCAAGTTAACCAACAAGGGTGGCACGTATGTCGCCTTGGACTTGACTGACGACACGTGGTGAAGGGACTAGTGCATGCGTATATCAAGGTTCATTAAAATTTGATTTTGTACACTTTCGAGGGTCAATATGTTCTACTAGGTACCGCTAAATGGTTTCCTGTGAACAACCATCAGTGTATGAACCTATCGGGTCACACACTTAAGGGGATGGATTAAAACATGCAAAGAATTGGTTCTTGTGGAAGTGGGAGATTGAAGGATATTCCCAAGAAAATCATGTGGATCGAAAGATCCGATAGTGAGTATCGAAAGTTCCGGTTAATTTCTGGTCTCGATATAGAGAGCAATTGTTGCTTCGAAAGTTGTGATATGGTATCAGAAGTTCCGATGAGCTAGAAGTTCTAATTCGGAATCGGTGAATTTTTGTACTGATCGGGAGTTCCGATATGGTATCAGAAGTTCCAAGGTTGGTGAAAATAGATTGGATCTGTTATGTGTCGTGCTGAATTTGGAGACCTAAAAAATACCTTGTCGGAAGTTCCGATCAAGGATCGGAAGTTCCGATGTGGGGTATCAGATTGGATCTGTTATGAATACGAATTAGTTGTAACTAATTTTTGGGTTCCAAGATGTGCACAACCTAGGGGGCTTTCAACCCTATATAAGGAGAGGCGGAGGAGGTCTTGGAACAAGGAATAAGCCTAGATTAGACCTAGCCACCCTAGAGTCCTCTCCTCCCTTTCTTGATCTCAAACGTTGAGATCGAGGATTTCTCGTCTCTCACGTGCGGTGCTAGCACGCTGCCATGGGAGGAACTCCATCCCTGTGTGTGTAGACTCCATGGAGGCGTTGCTCCATAAGCGACGCTCATGGCCATCACTGATGAGGACATCACTTCACATGATACACACATGGAGCCTCCACCTACAATTCAATTACAAGGACCAATCACACGCGCCCGTGCCCGTCGTTTGAACCATGAGGTTAATTCTTTCCTTAGCAACTATGTTAATATTTGTCTAAACCAAGGAAATAAATCGGTAGAGGAGTATTATCAGGAGTTGCAAATAGGTTGCATGCGTGCTGAAATTGAGGAGGATAATGAGGATAAAATGGCCCGTTTTTATAGTCGTTTAACACGTGAAATTCAGGATATCATTGATTATAAAGAATACAATACTATCACTCGTCTTTTCCACCTTGCTATGCTTGCAGAAAAAGAATTGCAGGGTCATCAACAACCACAACGCAGCATGAGGACCAACATTGGTGGTGCTACTTCACGCACAAGTGGGCAGCAGCAACGACCACCACCACCACCTTCTCGACCGATGGCTACATTAGCCCCTTCTACATCTACAGCCCAGGCTGAGAGCTCCAAGGCTGCAGCATCCAAGGCGCCAGCCAAGCCCACCTCCTCAGCGGCCTCTACTGCACGTTCTGCAGCGATCCAGTGTCACAGATGCAAAGGATTTGGCCACGTTATGAAGGACTGCCCTAGTCAGCGGGCTTATATTGCTACGGAAGACGGTGGCTACGTAAGTGCTAGTGATGTTGAAGATGAATATGCACTTGCTGCTAACATTGCAGGAGATGACGATACATCCGATGATGACGATGTTTTTGCGCCAGATGCCTCTACCGACCATGAAGCACTTATTGTACAACGTGTCTTGAGCACTCACATGGAGCAGGACGATCGGGCACAACAGAATAATCTGTTTCAGACCTTCATCATCGTCAATGACCGTCGTGTACGTGTCATCATCGATAGCGGTAGTTGCAACAATTTGGTGAGCCACGACATGGTAACGAAGCTTCAACTTCCCACACGTGCGCATCCACACCCTTACCATGTGCAATGGTTCAACAATAGTGGTAAGGTCAAGGTAACACAAACTGCTCACATCGAATTTTCCATTGGTACATACTTCGGAGTTGCTGATTTTGATGTAGTACCAATGCAAGCATGTTCTCTATTACTTGGTAGACCTTGGGAGTATGATACTGATGCTACACACCATGGTAGGAGCAATAAGTACACATTTATGTATAAAGGAAAGAAAGTTACATTGCTTCCTATGACTCCTGCTGAAATTGTGAAATTTGAACAAGAAAAACATGCTAGGGACGCACAAAAGAGCAAACAACCTTCTGAAAATCAGCAAGTAGACAAAATGCTTTCGAGGCAACAGAAAGATAAACTTGCTTCTCCTTCATCACAAGTTATTAATCTAAAAGGACGTGTCATGCTTACAACTAAAACTGACCTTGCTGAAATTTGTGATGATACTCCCATGATATATGGCTTGATTTGCACGAACGTGTTGTTTTCACTTGCGAACATTCCTAGCTCTGTTCCTGTTGCAGTCACTGACCTTTTGCAGGAGTTTAACAATGTTTTTCCTGCTGAGATACCACCTGGGCTGCCACCGATACGCGGCATCGAGCACCAAATTGATTTGGTCCCGGGAGCGTCTCTTCCTAATCGTGCAGCGTACCGTATCAATCCAGAGGAGACAAAAGAAATTGAGCGCCAAGTACAGGACCTTCTTGATCATGGGTATGTCCGTGAAAGCCTTAGTCCTTGTGCAGTACCCGTTCTTTTGGTGCCTAAGAAAGATGGTAGTTGGCGCATGTGTGTTGATTGTCGTGCTATTAATAATGTCACCATTCGATATCGACACCCTATTCCTAGATTGGATGACATGCTTGATGAGCTTAGTGGTGCCATTATCTTTACTAAGATCGATCTCCGTAGTGGCTACCACCAAATTTGCATGAAACTAGGTGATGAATGGAAAACTGCTTTTAAAACAAAGTTTGGACTATATGAGTGGCTTGTCATGCCTTTTGGACTTACCAATGCACCTATTACCTTCATGCGTTTGATGAATGAAGTCCTACGGCACTTTATAGGACGCTTTGTGGTTGTATACTTTGATGATATCTTGGTTTATAGCAAGTCTCTCACTGAACATGTTGAACACCTACGTGCTATTTTTTTTGTCCTCCGAGAGGCTAGAATGTTTGGTAACCTTGAGAAGTGCACGTTTTGCACGGATCGAGTTGTGTTTCTTGGATATGTTGTCACTTCACAGGGTATTGAGGTTGACGCGGTAAAGGTAGAAGCAATCAACAGCTGGCCGCAACCCCAAACTATCACACAGGTACGTAGCTTTCTTGGTCTTGCAGGTTTCTACCGGCGTTTTGTGAAAGATTTCAGCACCATAGCCGGTCCTTTACATGAGTTGACCAAGAAGGGAGTTACTTTTACTTTTACTTGGGGACCAGCACAAAAACAAGCTTTTGCCACACTCAAGGATCATCTTACACATGCACCTCTACTTCAGCTACCCGATTTCAGTAAGCCTTTTGAGTTAGAATGTGATGCTAGTGGTTTTGGAATAGGGGGTGTGCTGCTACAAGGAGGTAAACCCGTGGCCTATTTTAGTGAGAAGTTACATGGCCCACAGTTGAATTATTCTACCTATGATAAGGAATTATATGCCTTAGTGTGTGTGCTTGAAACTTGGCAACATTACCTTTTGCCTAAGGAGTTTATTATTCATTCGGATTATGAAGCATTGAAGCATATACGTAGTCAAGCAAATCTGAATAAACGACATGCTAAATGGGTAGAATTTATTAAGACTTTTTCATATATCATTAAGCATAAGAAAGGGAAAGATAATGTGATTGCCGATGCTTTATCTAGACGTTATACATTGCTTTCTCAACTTGATTATAACATCTTTGGTTTAGAAACATTGAAGGACATGTATGCTACTGATTTGGACTTCAAAGATGCTTTTGCAAATTGTACAAATGACCGTGCTTGGAACAAATATGTGATGAATAATGGATATCTTTTTCGTGCTAACAAGTTATGTGTGCTGGCTAGCTCTCTTCGCTTGTTGTTATTGCAGGAAGCACATGGTGGTGGTTTGATGGGTCATTTTGGATCAAAGAAAACCGAAGATGTGCTATCCACACACTTCTATTGGCCTAGGATGAGACGTGATGTTGAGCGCTATGTGGCACGATGCACTACTTGCAATAAAGCTAAGTCCCGTCTAAACCCACATGGTCTTTATATGCCTCTGCCCGTTCCTAGTGTACCTTGGGAGGATATTTCTATGGATTTTGTGTTAGGATTACCTAGAACTAGGAGGGGGAGGGATAGTATTTTTGTGGTGGTAGATCGTTTCTCTAAAATGGCGCATTTTATACCTTGTCACAAGAGCGACGACGCTACAAATGTTGCTGATTTGTTTTTCAGAGAGGTCGTACGCTTGCATGGAGTTCCCAATACCATCGTTTCAGATCGTGATGCTAAATTTTTAAGTCATTTTTGGAGGACGTTGTGGCATAAGTTGGGGTCGAAGCTGCTGTTTTCTACTACTTGTCACCCCCAAACGGATGGGCAAACGGAGGTCGTCAACCGCACATTGTCCACCATGTTGAGGGCTGTTTTGAAGACCAACTTGAAGCTTTGGGAAGAGTGTCTACCTCATATTGAGTTTGCATATAATAGGTCAGTACACTCCACTACTAAGGTAAGTCCGTTTCAAGTGGTCTATGTCTTTAATCCGCGTGCTCCTATTGATTTACTACCATTGCCACCCTCTGAAAAATTGAATTTTGATGCTACTACACGTGCTGAATTATTGCTTAAGATGCATGAAACTACTAAAGCAAACATAGAGAAAATGAATGAGAAATATCGTGCTTATGGTAGTAAGGGTAGAAAAGAGATAACATTTGAACCGGGTGATCTTGTTTGGTTGCACTTGCGCAAGGATCATTTTCCTGATTTGAAAAAGTCTAAATTGATGCCCCATGCTGATGGTCCTTTCCGTGTGCTTGAGAAAATAAATGATAATGCATATAAACTTGAGTTGCCTGCAGCTTTTGGGATTAGTCCCACATTTAACGTTTCAGATTTAAAGCCCTATTTGGGAGATGCTGATGAGCTTGAGTCGAGGACGACTCCAATTCAAGAAGGGGAGGATGATGAGGACATCACTTCACATGATACACACATGGAGCCTCCACCTACAATTCAATTACAAGGACCAATCACACGCGCCCGTGCCCGTCGTTTGAACCATGAGGTTAATTCTTTCCTTAGCAACTATGTTAATATTTGTCTGGACAGGATACTACTGAATACTAGTGATATTTTGTTGCTCAGGAACATGGGAGATGGAATAGAAGAGTTGGAGTTGAAGACGGAGTCGCATGGATGACTTGAAGTCAAGAATTCGCTGGTTCAGACTACATCGACCACAATGCACCAAAATGGACATAACTTCCTCATACGAAGTCCGATTGGCGCATTCTTGGACTTTTTGGAAAGCTAAGGAGAAGATGGATCTTTTGCCTTTGGTTTCGTCTCATTTGGAGTCTCAAGTCGACCTGTGTATTTAAAACAGTCCTGCGTGACAGATCTGGGCCGTGTTGGCCCATAGTCCGAGTCTATACATCTTCTAGCCCACAGCCCAAGTCCGTACGCCTTCCACAGGCTGCCCACGCCCTATATATTCTCTCCAGCCACCTTTAGGGTTAGGTTTTGCTTTGTTTGCATCTACACTTGTGTGTTTAGATCCCGCCCCTTGCACCGGACCGATTGGCTGCTGCATAGGCGTTTGTGAAACCTCACCTTTTCCTCGTTTGTCTGTGATTTGGCATTCGACTTGTATCCTTCCTGTTCTTGCTTGTGTTCTTGGGTTCGCTTGCAGGAATTAGCCTTCGTGGCGAGGTCAATCGCGTCCTGCGTGGTTGATAACCAACGAAGACAGTGGTGTAACGATTGCAAGGTTTGGATCCGCCGGACCGGAGCCTTGGATCGCCAACGTCGAGATTCTCCACCAACCCAAGTTATCCTTTACCTAGCAGAAGATCGGGACCAATCCCCCATCAATCACCACGAGGAAGGTGACTTCTTCATCGATTGGATCGGTGAGGAACGTGTTGATAGCAAAAAATGGCATTAATGGCTAGATTATCAAAATATCAATTTTTGGCGATTTGGGCCGAAAGTACACATGTCCAGGGTCTGTCTGAAGCCCTACAGGACCGAAGTCCATTGAGCTATGGGCTCTGAAAGCCTCTAGCCAGCCCATGGGCTTCGGCCAGGAAGCCTTCAGAGGCCCATGCTGCCAAAGCTTCGGCCCGAGGGTCTGTCCGAAGCCCTATAGGGCCGAAGTCCGTTGAGCTATGGGCTCCGAAAGCCTCTAGACAGCCCATGGGCTTCGGCCAGGAAGCCTTCGGAGGCCCATACTACCGAAGGTTCGGCCCGAGGAACAAGCCTTGATGGGCCTGGCCGAAGCACACGCTACCGAAGCTTCGGCCCGAGGATCAAGCCTCGACAGGCCTAGCCGAAGCCCACGCTACCGAAGCTTCGGCCCGAGGAGCAGGCCTCGATGGGCCTAACCGAAGCCCACCTCGGCAGAGATAGAGTTGTATGCGTTTCCAGCTCAATCTCTATCTCTATCTGGCCGAATTAATAGCAGATTAGATTGGGAGTTAAACCCCCTATAAATAGAGAGGCATGGCCGGCGTGAGAAGCACCCCCAACTCAAACCAAACTAAAGCCCATGCTTTGATTGCATTTACTTTACCTTTATTTTCCTGTACCTCTTCGTGGGTTTGCCTGGAAGCCCTCCGTACGCCTCTACGGAACAGTGGTAAGCCTTGGAACTTCGCATGTGAAGTCCCCGTTAATCTACGTAACAGATTGCTATCGCCTTGTTACTTCGCCTGTGAAGTATCTGCTAATCTGCGTAATAGATTGCTACCTTCGCTACCCATGCAACACTTAGCAAAATTCGGTCCTCAGGCTGAATTGGTACTTCGCACTCTTCTGTTGCAGGCTTCGCACGTTCGGAGCCCCTTCGTCGAAGGTGTCTGGAGCTAAGAGATCGGTTTCGGAGGTCCCCCAGGACACCCTTCGGCGGTACTATAGGCTTCGGCAACAGGCTTTGCCAGCATATTCCAGCGCAACAGGCTTCCCTAAGTATACTTCATCGCAACAAGCTTCGCCACGACCATATTCCGCACCGGACAAAGTTGCACTCGCGCATGGTCCTCGCGTCACTATTCTGTAGATTGTTGTATCGGAGATCGCACGCCGAACCCCGCTGTTTGGAGGTGATCACTGCGTTTAGATCCGTTCGAAATCTATCTTCGGCCGGATCAGTCCGAACGCCGAAGCACACTTCGGTGGAGCACTTCGCACCAGATCCGTTCGGAGTCTATCTTCGGCCAGATCAGTCGGAACGCCGAAGCACCCTATGGCGGAGCACTTCGCACCAGATCCATTCGGAGTCTGTCTTCAAGCGGATCAGTCGGAACGCCGAAGCACCCTTCGGCGGAGCACTTCGCACCAGGCGCCGAAGGTACCCTTCGGCGCACCGTTCGCATCAGATTTCGAACCAGACGGGCTCTGACTAGTTTGCTGATTTTATTCTGTTTTATCTATCTCTTTCGGCTAATTGGATTATTTTGTGTAATCTGGTTGCCTAGCGAATCCACCCCCCTTATCACTATTAAGGGTAGTCGGAACGCGACGTCGGTGCCATGTCACGCTTAGGCCCGTCCCTAAGTATCCGTGCACTTTTGGATCGTCTAACTGACCCAAGTGTGGGGGCACATTTCCGTGTCAACACACTTTTTGGCGACTCCGCTGGGGAAGGCTACGCCAACATAATGAGTATGTCTACATCGGCCACCGGTACATCTACATCGACTACTATGTCTACACCGCCGATGGACACAATGGGAGGCGCGGATATCGATGACCGCAACATACTGTCGCCTACACTTGAAGATATCCCCGCAGCAGACCGAGCAGAGATCGAGGCAAAGTTAAAGGCACTCCAAGACAGGATGCTTGGAGGCTACGTCAAGACTCGCGTGGGCTTCATCAAGCGCGACATCATCACCCCCGACCTCGCTCAGGCCCAAGTAACAACAGTATCACCTCGTTTATCTTTTTTAGAGATTGAGCAGAAAATAGACGCATCAGTAGATCAAGCCGTTAGAGCTTCGCTAGCCAATCGTTTAGATTCAGCAGTCAGCTCCCAAGTAGAGGCGACTCTTAGAAGGTTCGGGCTTTACTAAGACCGTACCCCCAGTTCTTATTGCTAGTGCACCTCTAACAAACCATGTGTACAATAGGACTAATGACGACACTAGCGCAATCACGTCTCTGGCTTCAACACTTATGGCCGAGACCAATAATTACACCTACGGCCAAACTAACACTACATACCACGCACCACCCATGCCAATACCCATGCTGCCCGCACCACACGCGCAGGCGCCCGGACATGAACACGTCATACAGATTGCGCGCAGGGAAGAGGCCCATGGCTGACACGCCGATATCCCACCGTGTGTCGCGCCCCCGCATGAGAGGCACGTGCAAGCAATGTATCAAGATGACATAGAGGAGCGGGTCCGCGCACTATTTAGACAGTGTGTTGGCTTCATGCCCAAGGGACAGGTTAGGGTTTACCGTAAGCCATACCCCGACCATCTCAACACAGTACCCTATCCCCACGGCTATAGAATCCCTAAATTCACTAAGTTCGATGGCGAGGGTAGTAAAACTACACTAGAGCACGTTAGTCATTTTTTGGCACAGTGCGGAGAAGTTAGCAGGATAGATGCTTTAAAGGTTAGACTATTTTCTCTCTCGCTGTCTGGCACTGCTTTCACTTGGTTTTCGGCGCTCCCGCCGAACTCCTTCCAAATGTGGGATGATTTAGAGCAGAAATTCCATGATTATTTCTACTCAGGTGAGACAAAACTTAGGCTTTCACATTTGACATCGGTTAAACAGAGATCTAATGAGAACGTCTCTGAATACATTAAGCGTTTTAGGGATACTAGAAACCGATGTTTTAACCTTGATATTTCGGAAAGGGACTTGGCGGAACTAGCTTTTAATGGGTTGCATTCCGACATTAAAGAAAGGTTAGATAACCAAAACTTTTTAGAAGTTAGCCAAGTTTTACAGTAGGCTCTGGTCTAGGAAGGCCGAACCGAAGATAAGAAGTTTATTAAGATACTTAGCAAGCCTAGGGCTGAAATCCACATCATGGAACGATCTGACGAGGAGGAATCAGAGGAAGAGGATTCGACTGACATATACGCGGACGAATGGGTTTGGAGCGCTAAGAGTAAACTCGTTACTTGCTCCGAGTTATGGCCGTCTCCCACACGAAATCGGCCTAGTGAGGTCAAGTACTCATTTGATACAACTAAGTGTGATAAAATATTTGATTTTCTCTTAAAAAGTCAGCTTCTAAGGTTACCTAAGGGTCAAGTAATTCCACCTGCCGACGAGTTAAAGAAGCATCCATATTGTAAGTGGCATGATTCACATTCACATAATACTAATGACTGCAATGTTTTCCGATGACAGATACAATCGGCCATAGAAGAAGGACAATTGAAGATAGACCATGATCCAAACATGAAGCTGGATAAAGATCCTTTTCCAGTCAACGCTGTTGACCTCGACGAAAAGAAGGTGTTGATTCGGCCAGAATAGGCCGAGTCTGCTAAAGGGAAAGATGTAATTGTTGGAGAACCACGCACTCGCACACTCATGCCAAAGAACCCCGAGGTAGGAGTGTGGAAACAAAGCGTCAATACCCCTTCGGCTAAGGCTCGCAAGAAGCCGAAGGTAACATATGACATGTTGTTGAACAAACATCAGAGAAGGGGCAAGGAAGCAGGTCCGCACGCCAAGCTAAGACAGCCGAAGCCTCCAAGACCCTCGAAGGGTGGCTTCAGACTGAAGCCCGCGAGCCCTCCGCACGAAGGCTTCGGACCATGGTGGCCTGATGCTCCGCCGAGCGAAGGCTTCGGGCTCAGGGCACGGTGGCCTGATGCTCCGCACGAAGGCTTCGGGCCACGGTGGCCTGTTGCTCCGCACGGTGGTTCCGAGCCACAATGGCCGAACCCCCCAGACGGCAACTCTGAACCCTAGTGGTCAGGTCCCCCATGCAACAACTTCGGTCCCCAATGGCCGAACCCCGCACCATGGTGGACATCCCCAATGGGAGGCTTCGGCCCGCACTGGCCGAACGTACCTCCAGCCTGGCAGGACCCTTCGCTGGTATGGTCCGAGATGCCTTCGACTTGGTCGAACCCCCCTCTAGGAAACGGGTTCGACTCACGGTGGGCAAGGCCACTAGAGCCGCCGATGCCTCCGCCATATGACTGGGTAGGAACCCCTTGGGCTCCGTACGTATCTGGGTCGGGGTACCCTCCGCGGCCTAACACTATGCCTTATTTCCCTTTGGAGTATTATGGATGGCAGGGGCAAACAAACGCAGTGGAGGGGGCCATCATCCACAGACTGCCCGTGGTGCCTCCGAATCGGACCATGCATAGTGAAGCCGGAGGGTGCGAGCACGCGGAGGCCAAAGTCAGGGGGTCCTAAGCCATAACCATCAGGGTTGGGTCTCAAGAAGTCTCAATCCCGAAGACTTTGTCGCCGAGGTCTGACGGAGGTAAGTCTCATACTTTGGCCGAGCTCCGCGCCGAAGCCTGGTTCGATCAGCCAAACGAGGCCGGTCCATCTGACAGGGTTCGCAGCGAAGCCCCCTCTAAACACAGGGTGCCCGAGGCCGAAGGGCACATTACCACTTCGGCCAGAATTAACAGAAGTCGAACAGTAGCACCCGGCACCAAGCCTCAGCCATCCTGGGCTCCTCCAGGCATGTACAAATCATAGAAGAGACGTCTACAAAGGCTACAGGCACAAGATATGCACGAGAAGAAGGCTGAGGCCGAGCGCGACACTATCTTCGAAGAGATCCGCCCTCGGCCAGCTATGAAGCAGGTATGGAGGGAGAAGCCAGTTGAGATAACCAACCCGGCTCCTAGTCCGAGCGACGACGATGACGACATGCTCGATGACGATTACTCACCCATCTCTGAAGGGCCCGCACCCCAAGTGATGGATAGCAACATCATCACATTACCTGCCGAGTTCGCCCTACCGCAGGATGAGGCCAAGGTCGCTCAGTTGAACCTCGGCCC
This sequence comes from Zizania palustris, assembly GCA_019279435.1. NCBI lineage: Eukaryota > Viridiplantae > Streptophyta > Magnoliopsida > Poales > Poaceae > Zizania > Zizania palustris. Next base: position 27,279,687 of record JAAALK010000082.1, read on the forward strand.
ACACAACGCCATCTTCGAGAAGCCCGAGGATTCGACTCGCCATTTGAAGCCTCTCTACGTTAGAGGGCACGTCGAGGGAAAGCCGATTTCCTGGATGCTCGTTGATGGCGGCGCCATTGTTAACTTAATGCCTTACTCTTTGTTGAAGAAACTTGGCACGGATAAAGATGACCTCAAGAAGACCAACTTGATGCTCAACGACTTCAATGGCGAGTGCTCCAAGGCCAAGGGGGTACTCTCTATGGAGTTGACGGTGGGCAACAAGACATTGCCAACAGCATTCTTCGTCGTCGACGTACAAGGTAACTATAGCGTATTAATCGGACGCGACTGGATTCATGCAAACTGTTGCATTCCCTCTACTCTACACCAGTGCCTGATGCAGTGGGACGACGATGATGTAGAAGTCATCCCCGCGGACACTTCGGCCCAAGTAGCATAGGCCGATGTATCAGTTGACGCCGTCCATAGCAAAGTAGAGTGTCTGTCAGGGAGAGATCTTTCGAATTACGATTTTGTTAGCGTATGCGAGGGACGGTTTGTGCCAGTGTCTGTAAAGCTGGCTGGAGTAGCACGGCTATTTTTGTATTAATATAGTCGTGTCTATCAAGAATAATCTAGATTGGCTAAAGTCTCGTGTGAAGCAATATCGGTCTAGTAAAGACGGTATTGCTGAGGCTATTGAGGACTTTAGCGAAGTAGAGAAATTAGGACAAGGTGTTGAAAAGCCGATGCGAATGGTATCGTCTTCAACTCGTGATGCTTTTAGTTCACTAGTTCACTCAAAGGCAGGAGGGCATGTGTTGATAGCAAAAAATGGCATTAATGGCTAGATTGTCAAAATATCAATTTTTGGCGATTTGGGCCGAAAGTACACATGTACAGGGTCTGTCCGAAGCCCTACAAGGCCGAAGTCCATTGAGCTATGGGCTCTGAAATCCTCTAGCCAGCCCATGCGCTTTGGCTAGGAAGCCTTCGGAGGCCCATGCTGCCGAAGCTTCGGCCCGAGGGTCTGTCCGAAGCCCTACAGGGCCGAAGTTCGTTGAGCTATGGGCTCCGAAAGCCTCTAGCCAGCCCATGGGCTTCGGCTAGGAAGACTTTGGAGGCCCACACTACCGAAGTTTCAGCCCAAGGAACAAACCTCGATGGGCTTGGCCGAAGCCCACGCTACCAAAGCTTCGGCCCGAGGAGCAAGCCTCGACAGGCCTGTCCGAAGCCCACGCTACCGAAGATTCGGCCCGAGGAGCAGGCCTCGACGGGCCTGGCCGAAGCCCACCTCGGCAGAGATAGAGTTGTATGCGTTTCCAGCTCAATCTCTATCTCTATCTGGCCGAATTAATAGCAGATTAGATTGGGAGTTAAACCCCCTATAAATAGAGAGGCATGGCCGGTGTGAGAAGCCCCCCAACTCAAACCAAACCAAAGCCCATGCTTTGATTGCATTTACTTTACCTTTATTTTCCTCTACCTCTTCGTGGGTTTGCCTGGAAGCCCTCCGTCCACCGCTACGAAACAGTGGTAAGCCTTTGTACTTTGCCTGTGAAGTCCACATTAATCTACGTAACAAATTGCTATCGCCTTGTGAAGTATCCGCTAATCTGCGTAATAGATTGCTACCTTCGCTACCCGAGCAACACTTAGCAAAATTCGGTCCTCAGGCCAAATTGGTACTTCGCACTCTTCTGTTGCAGGCTTCGCACGTTCGGAGCCCCTTCGTCGAAGGTGTCCGGAGCTGAGAGATCGATTTCGGAGGTCCCCCAGGACACCCTTCGGTGGGACTACAGGCTTCGGCAACAGGCTTCACTAGCATATTCCAGCGCAACAGGCTTCCCTAAGTATACTTCGTCGCAACAAGCTTCGCCACGACCATACTCCGCACTGGACGAAGTTGCACTCACGTGTGGTCCTCGCGTCACTATTCTGTAGATTGTTGTATCGGAGATCGCACGTCGAACCCCGTTGTTTGGAGGTGATCACTGCGTTCAGATTCGTTTGGAATCTATCTTCGGCCGGATTAGTCCGAACGCCGAAGCACCCTTCGGCGGAGCACTTCGCACCAGATCCGTTCGGAGTCTATCTTCGGCCGGATCAGTCGGAACGCCGAAGCACCCTTCGGCGGAGCACTTCGCACCAGATCTGTTTGGAGTCTGTCTTCGGCTGGATCAGTCGGAATGCCGAAGCACCCTTCGGCAGAGCACTTCGCACCAGGCGCAGAAGGTACCCTTCGGCGCACCCTTCGCATCAGACTTCAAACCAGACGGGCTCCGACTAGTTTGCTGATTTTATTCTGTTTTATCTATCTCTTTCGGCTAATTGGATTATTTTGTGTAATCTGGTTGCCTGGCGACTCCACCCCCCTTATCACTATTAAGGGTAGTCGGAACGCGACGTCGGTGCCACGTCACGCTTAGGCTCGTCCCTAAATATCCGTGCACTTTTGGACCGTCGAACTGACCCAAGTGCGGGGGCACGTTTCCGTGTCAACAGAACGGCTGGTACAAAGCATGGATAGGCTTGACGCGCTTCATCAACCTCTTCTTCTACAACACCTAGCGCATCAAGTGCTAGAAGATACCAATCTATGATCTCACACGCGCATGAGCCTAGGCCCGTAGGGCGGAAATTTTGAATTTGCTAGCTAGCATGGCTCCCCTATTCCCCAACACGAGGATGCCAGTTGAAGTTGAAAGCGACCTAAGATGTACGCAGGGAGATGAAGCAAGACATGATATAACGATTGATCAAGACGAAGTGTTGATCAAGTCAGCGAAAGGGAAGCCAGTGCAAGTGACAAGGCGGCTCGAGGGATCGAGAGCGGGGGAGACTTGCTGGCAGTCGAGTTCACAAACTGACGACACATGTCGAAGATCTGGGAGGCTTTGTCGGTTTTTTTTGCTGAAAACTGTCTCATCTCAAAATATTTTTTAATTCCAATAAATAGGATTTTATTTTCGTTTAGTAATTTAGATTAAGTTTAATCTTTTAGTATTTTTTAGAATTGTCAAATTCTAAAAATATATTAAAAGAATACGATCAATGTTGTAATAAATTAGAGTAAACATTAGTGTATTTTCTAGAATTTGTAATTCTGAAAATACACTATGGCATTTAGTTAAATACTATCAACTTTAACCCTAATGGTATTTTGGGGATTACTTTATTAGGTGAGCCTATATAAAGGACCCCATGCCTAAGGGTTAGGGCTGCCCACTTTTAATCAAACCAGAATTATCTTTTCACTTTGTGCTGTTCAGTTTTGCACTTACTATTCAATTAATCCAAGTGAGTTGTGTTTTCTTGAAGCTAATTCAGTCAAGGTACTTACTATTCACTGTTTTGTTGTTTTTGGGACTATTTATTTTGCCGATGTTTGGTGTTCATCAGTGTTGTATTTCTGTCCTGATCCTTTGAAACGCTATAGCGTCGCCAGGGATCATTTCATCAGATCTATTGCTGTTTCACCTATTGCTCATTTTGGTCAGATAAACACAGTACATAAGTTTCATTTCTGTTCTTGAGAACTATTATTTTTGCGAGACTCATGTGTTCTTCAGTCTGTGTTTGCTTCTGTTTTTGAAGTGCTACTGCGTTGCCAACACAGTTCTTGCCGCAATCCATCAGGTGAACAAGATTTTTCTTGTATCCTTGAGAAGTGTTGATGGTTTAGTTGCTCTAAATCACTGTGTATCAAGTTTGTATACAAGTTGTTAATTCAGAGTATGGATTCTTTTTTATTCTCTCAGTTCTGCTATCTTTGCTAGACTTTGAACAGAAAAATCTGTGAAAAGCTAATGCCATCAAAGTTACAGCAGAACTAATTCTTCTTGAATCTAATGCTCAAAGATATTTGACTCTTTCTGTTGCTGATGATGAATTCCGTCAAAAGCATGTCACTACTCATCATCATCTAACACTTTTGATACCTATTTATTTTGTCAAGTGAGTACTGCATTCAACTGTTGTTTCTGCTAATGAGTATTCTACTCTGTTACAAAGTGAAGAAATCAGAACAACATTGTAATAGGTTTTGTGTTTGGTTTCTATTTAGGTTCTTGTGAAATTAATTTTTCTCTTTCAACAGCTGATATCCAGTTAATACTGATCTGTTTTGACACTGGTTACAATACCTCTTAGTCTCACATGAAACTCAGTTGCAGCTAGTTTTTTTCCTTGTTGAGAGCTCTGAAATCTATGATTAGTGTCTGTTTTTGGAAACCTGCTATTTTTTGTTGCTGGTTCATCAGTTTCAGTTAAGCACTACATTCAGAGAATACTTTGCTTTGTCTCTACTGAATCAGACCAGGGATTACATCATTATACTGATTTCTATTTTGTGAACAGTCTGGTCTACTAACCGCTACAATGCTGATGTCATTGCAAATCTGGTTAAGTTAAATTGATTTTCAGTTTGTGAGTTATATTGCAACCACATTTGTTAAAACTTCAATCTGCTTATACCATGGTTACTTTGTGTAAGTAATGTGCATCATCTGAAAATTGAGTATTGCAGATAGTGTATGCTGAAATTCTTTTCAATGTTGCTTGACTGATTTGAAATTCATTAATAAGCAAAATAGTTCAATCTTTTTGATGAATCTTTGCTTCTGGTTTTCATTCAGAACCTCAAATATTAAGTGAGTAATTCAGTTCTGAGTTTTTCAATCTACTGAACTTGATTCTGAACACCTTTCTAAAGTTTTGAAGCTTGTCGGCATCTGAGTCTCCGATCTAAGTCTGTCAGAATACCAATTGCCGAAATAGATGTTATATTTCGGAGTTTCATCCACCGATAGTGTACATCGATCGTTCATATTCCAATTTAAACAAAAATTTCTTTGTATTTGGAACTTTTAGAGGAGCATTGGGTGTTCTAAACATGCCATCTTATTTTTGAAAATTTGTCGATGCGTTTATTCACCGCCCCTCTAGTCGCCTAATCTGATCCCACAATTGGTATCAGAGCCGGTTAGGTCACAAGTTGACCTTAACCGTTTTGTGATCCCTGTGGCGACATGTATAAGAACTCTAAGATTTCGATGTTTGATGGTCGAGATTATGCCTATTACAAGGTGTGCATGGAGGCTTATCTACTAAGCCAAGGAAGTGCTATTTGGGACATTGTTGACTCCCAATATGTGATCCTTGAAACTCACACTTCAAAGAGTGAGAAGTTATAATACGATTGTAATAGCGAAGCAAGAAACATAGTGTTCATCTGTCTGAGTCGCAATGAGTTTGACAGGGTCCAGCACATACGAACTGCATGAGAAATTTGGACTACTTTAAAAACTTTTCATGAGGGCACTTCTCAGATTAAGGCTTGGAGGCAAATCACACATATAACAAAGAATACCAAATGTTTGTGCATGGCCCTGGCGAATCTATAGATGCCATGTTTGCTTGATTTGATGGAATTGTGAGCAACTTGCGCTCCACTGGAACTTTAGCTTACTCAGATCATGACAGAGCAATCAAACTTCTCTATTCTCTTGATCGTAGCATATGGGAAGTGAAGATCTCTAGTATTGAAGAGTCGACGAACTTTGACACCTTGACTTGCGATGAGATTTTCAGTAAGCTTAAGTCCACCAAGATCGCCAAGGCATCTTCTTTTGGAATTGGGAACTCTTTGCCACAATCCATAAAACTAGTTTCCGTTTCTAGTAGTGGCACCTCATATGGAGGTAATCTTTCTAGAGTTTGTGCTTTTTATAGAGGTTTTGCTTTGTCTTCTTGGGTCTCTATCACTAAAGAACAAGTGGACACATTGGACGATGAGGAGCTTGCTCTCATTGCCAAAAAGTTCACTAGGTTCTATAATGATAGAAGAGATCAAAGGAGGGGAGGCTCTCGAGGATTTTTTGAGTGCGGAGATCTTAATCATATCAAAGCTAATTGCCCAAAACTAAAAGAAAAGAATGAACATGAACACAAACAACAAAAAAGAGACAAAAAACCCTTCTTCAAAGGCAAGCGTGGAAAAGTGGCAAGAAGAGTAGCTAGAGCGGGTGTGGCCGCTCTTAGCGACATCAACAACACCTGAAGTGAGGAGCCAAGCTCCGATGAAGAAGAGCCATCCAAGAATGGAGAAAAGAAGGAGAAGACAAAAGACTTCAACGGTCTTTGCTTCATGGCCAATGACAAGCATAGCAGCGATGAGCTAAACTCATCTGAGGTTAGTCCATCTCATGACTAGCTTCTTGTTCAAGACGATGAATTACATGATGCAATCATTTCACAAGATAGACTACTTAAACTTGCTGCTAAAGAACGAAAGGAACTAAAATTCAAAATTGAATATCTTTCTACTGAACTTGTCTTGTTGAAGTCTAAGTCTGAAACTGCTGAATGTGAGTCTTGTTTTGTTGTTATGAATGAACTTGCTCAGTTTCATCTGATTCATGCTCAAAATCATGAAAAACTTGAAATTGTTCAGAAACAACTTTTGGAGGTGGAGTCTAGTCCTTGTGTCATCAATGAATGCTTGAAATGCTCTTTACTTGTTGAAAGAATTAATTTGAGAGATAAGCATGTTGATGAACTTAAGGCTAGATTGGAGATGGCTGAGTGTTCAAAGGATGTGCAGCCGACATGTTCCACCTGCATCATCCTTAAGGACCAACTCAACTTCGCTAGAGAGCAAGTCGGAAAACTTAAGTGTGAGAATGATTATCTTCTTTCCATGGTGGATAAGTGTACTGAAGGGAAGGGTAAAATGGATTTGCTTTTGGATAAAACAAAAATGTGTGCTGACAGGGCAGGGTTAGCTCTAGAGTTGGGTTATGATAGAACTACACCAAATACCCCAAGCAAAACTATGTTCACTCCACCTACTACCTTGAGAAAGAGAGAGCCCACTTAGACACTACTCAAAAAGCCAAGAATCCTACCGAACCTACAAAGATAGTCATTTCACCACCAAAGACAGACTCCAAGAAAAAAGCCAGAAGAATTGTGAGGTTTGCACTTGAAACTTATATATCTACTCACAAGAAAATTTATCATTACTCTTATTGCCATCATGTAGGTCATTTGATTGGGTTTTGCTATCGTCGTATCAAAGATGAATGTCGTGCTCATGCTATGAACTTTCATGATTTGTATTATACATCTTTTGATTTGGATGAGTATGATTATCGCTCTTATTCTGATTATGAGGCTCCTCGTGATTATATGAGTGACTATACCCATCGTGGTTTACATCATGCTTCATATGATGTTAGATCACGTGTTAGAGGTTTTGGTGCAAGTCATTTTAGGAGACCTCAACACTTTGCAAGAAGACCTCGCTTTTATTATGATTCTCTTCCTACACAGTCTTCTGTTTTGCCTAACTCTCATGTTGTTCAGTGCTGGATACCTAAACATTTTGTTACTAACCCCATCATTGAGTAGTTGAGATCTTCTGGTTCTGTGTAGGAAAGGCATGGAAGACTGGAGAACAAGTGGATTATTGATTCCGACTGTTCATGCCACATGACCGGAAAGTCATCATGGTTCTCCAGCTTCACCTTGACCAAGCAACGAGAACACATCACTTTTGGAAACAATTGTAGAAGTAGAGTGAAAGGCCAAGGTATGATTGGAATCAATGAAAACTTCACTATCTCGAATGTTGCTTTGGTTGAGGACTTTGGGTATAACTTGCTTTCTGTCTCTCAATTGCTTGATGAGGGTTTTGAGGTACACTTTGGTCATGATGCCTCTCATGTGCTTGATTCGTCTGGTGTTTTTATTTGCAAAATTTTGAGAGTTGGGAGAGTGTTTGGAGCTGATTTATGTGAATCATTTGGTTATTCTCATTGCCTTTTAGCTGAACTTTCTTTTGAGCTTTGGATGTGGCATAGGAGACTAGGGCACATGAGCTTTGATCTACTTGCTCGATTGAGTGCCCTAGGACTTATCCGAGGATTGCCCAAGCTTAAATTTGAGAAGAACCTTGTTTGTGCTCCTTGTCGTCTTGGAAAAATGGTTGCCGCCTCTCATTCACCCATAAACATTGTGATGATTGAGCGACCCGGAGAGCTTCTTCATATGGACACTGTAGGGCCATCCCAGGTTAGCTCTTTAGGTGGTAAATGGTACGTTCTTGTTGTTGTTGACGACTACTCTCGTTACTTTTGGATTTTCTTTCTTGTAAGGAAGGATGAAGTGTTTATACACTATAGGAGCTTAGCATTGAGGCTATTCAATGAACTCCTCGGTGTAATGAAAGCCATTTGAAGTGACAACGGCACTGAATTCAAGAATAGTTGTTTTGTGGATTTTTGCCTTGAACATGGGATTGAGCATCCGTTTTCTGCTCCAAGGGTCCCTCAACAAAACGGCGTTTTTGAGAGGAAAAATCACACAGTTGTGGAGATGGCTAGGACGATTCTCAACGAGCATAGGACTCCTAGAAAATTTTGGGCTGAAGCCATGAGTACAGCATGCTACATCTCCAATACGATCTTTTTGCGCTCCTTGTTGAATTTGACGTCTTATGAACTTCGATTTGGGACGAAGCCCAAGGTCACTCACTTAAGAGTATTTGGATGCCGGTGCTTCATCCTAAAGCGAGGTAACTTGGACAAGTTTGAGTCACGTGCATCTGATGGAATCATTCTGGGCTATTCCTTACATGGTCACTCTTATCGTGTCTTCAATCTTGAAACTAACACCGTAGTTGAATCTTGTGATGTATCGTTTGATGAAACATCTCCATGTGTTAGTCCTTCCTTTGAACTTGCAAGCAAGCATGATATGAGTGAAATGATTTTTGAGGAAGAGGATTCATCAGACATTGAAGATCATGAAAGTGTGCCACAACATCCCTCTACGAAATCTCCAGAAGAATCGTCTACATCTTCAAGAGGACCCAAAGACTCTACTTCTGGAAGCTTGGAGAAAACTTCGGCAAGAGATGAGGGGGAGATTTTGTCACAAAGAGAAGCACCACTTCGAATTCAGAGAATGCATCCTCCTGAGCAGATTATCGGTGAGATAAATGAAAGGGTAACCCGATCTCATGATCACTTCGTTGATTCTGCATTTGTCGCTAATTTTGAGCCATTAGATGTCAATCATGCTTTGTTTGATGCAAGTTGGATCAACGTCATGCATGAAGAGCTAGAAAATTTTGATAGAAATCAAGTCTGGATTTTTGTTGATCCACCACCTAACATTCATATCATTAGAACAAAATGGATTTTCAAAAACAAACAGGGGGAGGATGGGGCTATAGTGAGAAACAAGGCTATACTAGTGGCTCAGACTTATACTCAAGTCAAGGGGGTTGATTTTGGAGAAACATTTGCACTGGTAGCTCGACTTGAGGCCATTAGGATTTTGCTTGCTTTTGCATCATCTCGTGGTTTTAAACTTTATCAAATTGATGTAAAAAGCACTTTCCTTAATGGCTTTATAGGAGAAGATGTGTATGTCAAGCAACCCCTTGTCTTTGAACATCCCAACTACCCCATAGAGTCTTTAAACTTCACAAAGCTTTATATGGGCTCAAGCAAGCTCCTAGGGATTGGTACGACCGCCATAGGAATTTCTTGGTTGAGGATGGGTACAAAATGGGCTCTGTTGATAAGACCTTTTTTAATCTTATGCATGGCAAAGACTTCTTACTTGTTCAGATTTATGTTAATGACATAATCTTTGGTGGTTCATCTCATACTCTTGTGGCCGAGTTTGCTGAATCTATGAGAAGGGAATTCAAAATGTCGATGATGGGTGAGCTGACCTTCTTCCTTGGTTTCTAAATCAAGCAAAGAAAACAAGGAACCTTTGTACATCAGACAAAATACACTAAAGACCTGCTAAAACACTTTGACATGATAGATGCAAAACCACTTGCTACCCCAATGGGTACGTCAGTTGCGCTAGATCCAGATGAAGACGAAGAAGAAGTGGACCAGAAAGAGTTCCGGGGCATGATCAGCTCTCTCCTCTACTTGACGGCTACGAGGCCGGACATACACTTTGCAGTATGTTTGTGCGCTCATTATCAAGCTTCTCCAAGGGCTTCACATCGTCAAGCTGTTAAGCGCATTCTATGGTATCTTAAGCACACTCTTAAATTTGGCATTTGGTATTCTGCATCATCTTAATTTTGCTGGATGTCGTATTGATTACAAGAGTACATCTAGGACTTGTCACTTTCTGGGTTCTTCTCTTGTATGTTGGTCTTCTCGCAAATAGTCTAGTGTTGCACAGTCTACAACCGAGGCTTAATATGTAGCTGCCGCTAGCTGTTGCGCACATATTTTGTGGATGGTTTCTACTTTGCGGGATTTTCGGTTGGATTTTAAGGGTGTTCCACTATTTTGTGATAACACGAGTGTGATCATCTTAGCAAACAACCCAGTACAGCATTCTAGGACCAAACACATTGACGTGCGTTATCATTTCTTAAGAGATCATAATGAGAAGGGTGATATCGATTTACACTTTGTTGATACCCAGAAATAGCTTGCAGATATTTTTACCAAGCCTCTCGATGCTTCACGCTTTGTGTTTTAAGAGGAGAGCTTGGCATTTGTCATCGGTTGATAGCAAAAAAATGGCATTAAATGGTCAAGATTGTCAAAATATCAATTTTGTTAATTTCGGCCAAAAATACACATGTCCTGTATTGGGCCAAAGCCCTACAGGGCCGAAGGCCCATTGATCCTTGGGCTTTGGAAGCCTTCTAGTGGCCTGCTACCTTTGGCCCGGAGGCCTTCGGAGGCCTACGCCGCCGAAGCTTTGACCTGAGGAGCAGGCTTCGGCAGGCTCTACCGAAGGCCTACTTCGGACTGATTTCTAGAGATAGAGTTTGAGTCTGATTCTGGATAATTTTATCCCTAAGTTTGATTAGGCCGAATCCTACCAGATTAATCTTAGAGATAAAATACTAGCCCCTATAAATATAGGGGTGAGGCCGGTTCATTAGACCCCCCAACACAAATCAATCACAAAGCCCTAGCTTTGAACTCTACCTTTACTTTTTATTTACCTTTCTGCAACCTTCGTGGGTTTACTTGGAAGCCCTCGTCCGGCCACGCTGAGACTGTGGTAAGCCTTGTTACTTCGCTCATGAAGTACCCGTTAATCTACGTAACAGATTGTTATCGCCTTGTTACTTTGCCTGTGAAGTATTTGTTAATCTACGTAACAAATTACAGGTTTTCACGGTCAGAGCCCCTTCGCCAAAGGTGTCTGAAGCCAGGAAGCTAGTTTCAGAGGCTGCCAGAACGCCCTTCGGTGGGAATCCTACTTCGACTACCCGTGCCGGATCATCACACTATTTTCGGTTTGACTGAGTCCTGCACGCCGGAGCGCACCGCAGCAAGCTTCGTCGCGTCAGGCTTCGCCACGTCTACACTTCAATCTGGATGAAGTCATGCTAGTGCGTTGCGCTGGGATATTTTGTTGTGTCAGAGACTTTACACCGAACGCCGCTGTTCGGAGGTGATTACGCGCCAAGATCTGTTTGAAGCCTACCTTCGGCCAGATCAATCCGAACGTCGAAGGCTACCTTCGACGATACCCTTCGCATCAGATGCCGAAGGATCCCTTCGTTGAACCCCTTCGCATAGAACACTTCGAATCAGTTAGGCTCTGATCAGCTTGCTGGTTTGTTTTATTTAATATACTTCTTTTGGGCTAATTAGATTATTTGCTCTTGATTTGATTACCTGGCGACTCCACCCCCTTGCCATTGTTAAGGGTAGGCAGAACGCGACATCAGTGTTGTGTTACGCTTAGGCTTGTCCCTAAGTATCTGCACACTTTTGGATCGTCGAACTGACCCAAGTGCTGTGGCACGTTTTCGTGTCAACACACTTTTTGGCGACTCTACTGGGGAGGGCTACGCCAACATGACGGGTATATCTACATCGGCCACAAGCACGTCGGCAATGACTAGTATGTCTACAATGCTGATGGATCCCATGGGAGGTGCATATATCGACAACCGCAACATCATGACACCTACCCTTGAAGATATTCCCGCAGAAGAACGAGCGGAGATCGAGGCAAGGATGAAGGCACTCCAAGACCTCATGCTTGGAAGCTACGTCAAGACACGCGCGGGCTTCATGAAGCACGATGTCAATGTCCCTAATCTCGCTCGGACCCAGGTAACTCCAGTATCGCCTCCTTTATCTTCTTTAGAAATCGAGCAAAAAATAGTCACATTAGTAGATCAAGATGTTAGAGCTTCGCTAGCCAACCATTTAGATTCGGTAGTTAGCTCTCAAGTAGAGGCGACACTTAGAAGGTTCGACTTTAATGAGGCCATTCCTCCAGCTCTGATCGCTAGTGCACCTCTCGTAAACCATATATATAGCAGAACCGACGGTAGTTCTGGCAAGACCATCATTTCATCGGCTCCAACATATACGGCCGAGACAAGCCACTATGCGCATGTCCAAGCTAACTCTGTTTATTGCATGCCACCTACACCTACGCCAGTTCTTCCTGCATTGCCTGCACCGCATGCATAAACACATAGGCCTGAGCACGTCACATACATAGAGCCAGCAGGTGAGGAAGACCCTCGCGGCCAACATGCCGACATACCGCCACATGTCGCACACCCTCATGAGAGACACGCGCAGGCAGTAGGTCAGGACGACATAGAGGAGCGGATCCGCGCACTATTTAGGGAGTGCACCGGCTTCAAACCTAGGGGTCGAGCTAGGGTTTACAGTAAGGCATACCCCGACCATTTCGACACAATACCTAACCCTCGCGGCTATAGAGTCCCTAAATTCACCAAGTTCAACGGTGAGGGTAACAAAACCACACTAGAGCATGTTAGTTAGTTTTTAGCACAGTGTGGAGAAGCTAGTGGGTCAGATGCTTTAAAACTTAGGTTGTTTTCTCTCTCACTATCCGGCACCGCTTTCACTTGGTTTTCGGTGCTCCCGCCGAACTCCATCCAAACATGGGCTGAATTGGAACAAAAGTTCCATGACTATTTTTATACAGGCAAAACAGAACTTAGGCTATCACACTTGACATCGGTTAGGCAGAAATCTAGCGAAAGTGTCTCCGAGTACGTCAAGCGCTTTAGAGATACCAGAAACCGATGTTTTAGTCTTAATATTTCAGAGAGAGATTTAGCGGACCTAGATTTCAACTGGTTGCATTCTGAAATTAGAGAAAGATTAGACAACCAAAACCTTTTGGAAGTGAGCCAAGTCTTACAGTAGGCTCTGGTCTAGGAAGGTCGGGCCAAAGATAAAAAGTTTGTCAAAACATTTAACATAACTAGGGCTGAAGTACACATTATGGAGCACTCTGACGAGGAAGAATCAGAGGACGAAGAATATTCGACTGACATGTATACGACTGAATGGGTTTGGAATGCTAAGAGCAAACTCGTTACCTGCTCCGAGTTGCGGCCGTCTCCCACTAAGAGTCGGCGTAGCGGAGTCAAATACTAATTTGATATAACTAAGTGCAATAAAATATTGATTTCCTCTTGATGAACCAGCTTCTCAGGTTGCCTAAAGGCCAAGTCATTCCATCTGCCGACGAGCTAAAGAAACGCCCCTACTGTAAGTGGCATGATTCGCATTCACATTATACTAATGATGCAATGTTTTTCGTCGACAGGTTCAATCGACCATAGATGAAGGACAATTGAAAATAGACCCCAGTCGAAAGATGAAACTAGACAAAGACCCCTTTCCCGTAAACATAGTCGACCTCGACGAAAAAGGTGCTGATTCGGCCAGAGCAGGCCTAGTCAACTGAAGGGAAAGCGGTCATTATTGGATAATCGCGCACACGCACACTCATACCAAAGAACCCTAAAGTAGGAGTGTGGAAGAGAAATGCAACACATCGCTTCGGCTAGGGCTCGCAAGAAGACGAAGGTGACATATCAGATGATGTTGAACAAGCATCAGAAAAAAGGAAATAGGCCCCTACGCAAGAAGGCTAAGACAACCGAAGGGGCCGAAATAGTCAGAGGGTGGCTTCGGACCACGGTGGCCGGACCCTCCGTATGCAGGCTTCGGACCGTAGTGGCTGAACCCTCCGCATGAAGGCTTCGGACCACAGTGGCTGAACCCTCCACACAGTAGCTTCGGACCCCAGTGGCCGAACCCTCTTGGGCACCTGGAACAAAACCACAACCATCTTGGGCACCTCCAGGAATGTCCAAATAACAGAAAAGGTGTTACAACGCCTGCGGGCATAGGAGATGCGCGAGAAGAAAGCCGAGGATGAATGAGATGCCATCTTTGAGGAAATCCGCCATTGGCCAACGATGAAGTAGGTATGGATACCTAAGCCGGTTGAGATAACCAACTCGGCTCCTAGTCCGAGCGACGACGATGATGACATGCTCGTTGATGACTACATGCCCGTCTCTGAGGGACCCATGCCACAGGTGATGGACATCAATGTCGTCATGTTGCCTACTGAGTTCGCCCTACCGCAAGGCGAGGCCGAGGTCGCTCGGTTGAACCTTGGCCCACACAATGCTATTTTTGAGAAACCCGAGGATACGACTCACCACCTGAAACCTCTCTATGTCAAGGGTCATATTGACGAGAAGCTAATCTCCAGAATGCTTGTTGATGGCGGTGCCACTATTAACCTAATGCCTTACTCTCTATTGAAGAAGCTTGGAAAGGGCGAAGAAGACTTAAAGAAAACTAACCTAATGCTCAATGGCTTCAACGGCGAGAGTTCCAAGGCAAAATGCGTGATCTCTATGGAGTTAACGGTAGGTAAAAAGACATTGCCAATGACATTCTTCATCATTGACGTGCAAGGTAACTACAGCGTACTGCTCGGGTGTGACTGGATTCACGCAAATTGTTGTATTCCTTCTATGTTGCACCAATGCCTAATACAATGGGACGGTGATGACATAGAAGTCATACCAGCTGAAGCTTTGGCCTAGGTAGCATTGGTCGATGTGTTCATCGATGCCATCCACAACAAGTTAGAGTGTCTATCAGGTAGAGACCTTTTAGATTATGACTTCGTTAGCGTATCTAGGGGATGTTTCATACTAGTGTCTATAAATCTGGCTGGTGTAGCACGGCTATTTCTAAATTAATAGTCATGCCTAGACAAAGTAATCTAGATTGGCTAAAATCTCGTGTAGAGAAATACCGGTCTACTAAAGACAGTATTGCTGAGGCCATCGAAGACTTTAGCGAAGTAGAAAAATTAGGACAAGGTTTTGTGTCGGTCGACCCCTTAGAATAAGTCGACATAGGCAATGGTAGCATTCTAAGGCCGACTTTCATAAACCAACATTTGTAGGCTAATGAAAAGGCCAAAATAATAAAGTTGCTTCGGTCGTACATTGATTGTTTCGCATGGGAGTAAAGCAAGATGCCTAAGTTAAGCCACGAGCTCGGGGAGCATCGACTACCTATTAAACCCGAGTTTTTGCCTTATAAATAGCCCCCTCGTCAATTTAATTCAGCCATGTATGACCGAGTTAAAGAAGTAGAACGATTACTCAAAGCCAAGTTTATTAGGCCATGCAGGTATGTCGAATGGGTCGCTAATATTGTGTCTGTAGAGAATAATGGGAGTGACAAGATATGAGTTTGTATTGATTTCAGGGACCTGAACAAGGCCACTCCAAAAGACGAGTATCCCATGTCGATAGCCGACATGCTGATCAATGATGCTTCAGGACACAAGGTACTAAGTTTTCTTGATGGCAACACTGGTTACAATCAAATTTTTATGGCCAAAGAGGACGTCTACAAGACAGCCTTTCAATGTCTTGGTTTTGTTGGCTTGTTTGAGTGAGTCGTTATGACTTTTGGTTTAAAGAATGATGGCTCTACCTATCAATGTGCTATGAACTTGATATTTCATGACTTGCTAGGAGTTATGTTAGAAGTATACATAGACGATGTTGTAGTCAAATCGGACGCTTTTGATAGGATGCAGCAATATGGATTGAAAATGAACCCACTCAAATGTGCTTTTGGCGTGTCGGCAGGCAAGTTCTTAGGATTCATGATTCATGAAAGGGGTATAGAAATTGATCCTAAGAGGCTTGAAAAGATTAGAAACTTTGCAACACCGACATGCAAGAAAGATGTGTAGAAGTTGCTAGGAAAGATGAATTATTTACGTCGTTTTGTATCCAACTTGTCTAGAAAAATTGAGGCATTTGTCCTGATACTCTAGCTAAAGAATGAAGCTGAGTTTGTTTGGGGGGCAAGACAACAAAACGCCTTCGAAAGGATTAAAGAGTGCTTGTCATCGTCGCCCGTGGTAAGAAGACCAAAAGCCGGAATTCCCTTTCGGTTGTACGTCGCTGCAGAAGATAGCGTGATAGGAGCCATACTAACTCAGGAGTTGGAGGGAAAAGAATACATCATCACATTCTTGAGCCGCTGCTTACTAGATGCCAAAACTAGGTATGTGTTCGTGGAACGTTTGTGTTTATCACTTTATTACACATGTCCCAAGTTACGTCACTATCTTCTTCCTAGCACATGTATCGTCGCTTGCCAAACCGATGTTATAAAATACATGTTGCAAAAGCCGATTCTAAGTGGAAGAATTGGAAAGTGGGCTTACACTTTAATTGAATACGATTTGGCTTATGAACCATTAAAAGCTATGAAAGGCCAAATTGTCGCTAATTTTATAGTTGCACCACGTAGATGTCAATTGGAGTAGTGACATTACTCTAGTCGAAATAGTGCCATGGAAACTTTATTTTGATGGTTCAGCTTGTAAGAATGGCCAAGGTATCGGGGTCGTCCTCACATCACCTAATGGTTTGCACTTTGAAACCTCGGCCCGTTTAGAATTTCCTTCTACTAATAACCAAGCTGAATATGAAGCTTTATTGCTAGGACTTGAATTGCTAGAATCCATAGGTGCCAAACATGTTCATGCACATGGTGATTCCCTGTTAGTAGTACAACAAGTAGCTAAAAGTGCTCAATGTCTTAATGGCTTGCTAAATAGCTACTTGGATAAATGTTTAGACATAGTTGCTACTTTCGACGACTTTATAATTTCTCACGTGTCAAGAGAAGACAATTAACTCTATTGCAAATGATTTTGCTCAGCAAGCATCTGGCTATCAAGTCAAGAGAGGGAAATTTTCTGTACGAGAAAAACCAATGCAATACTCTGATCGGCTCCGCATGGCCGATCCAGTCAACCTTTGGCAGAAACAGGAAAGGCCCGGGGGCACTCCAAAGTTAGCAATTTAGACATTACTCTAGTAAAGGAATTAGCAAACCCTCCGGATATACTTAAAGATGATTGGAGAATCCCAATCGTCCAGTATTTAAGGAATCCCAGTCAAAAGGTCGATCAGAAAGTTCGGCGACAAGCGTTTAAATTTATGTTGCTAGATGATGTAGTATATCACCGAACTATTGATGGAGTACTCTTGGAGTGTTTATATGTTGATCAATCCAAAGTGGCTATGGGAGAAGTCCATGAAGGGCTTTGTGGAACTCATCAGTCAGCCCAGAAAATGAGTTGGATGCTCAAAAGAGCAAGTTTCTACTGGCCGACTATGAATGAGGAATGTTTTAAGTATTATAGAGGGTGTGAAACGTGTCAGAAGTTTGGTAATATTCAGCTAGCTCCTGCTTCATCACTTAACCCTATCATCAAGCCATGGTTGTTCCGAGGTTGGGGCTTAGACTTCATCAGCCAAATTTATCCTACCTCTTCAAAAGGGCATCGGTTCGTATTGATGGCGACAGACTACTTCACCAAATGGACTAAAGTCATGCCTCTCAAGAATATGACTCACAATGAGGTAACTGATTTTATGTTGAAGCACATTATACATAGATTCGGTATTCCCCAAACTCTCACTACAGATCAAGGTACTTCATTCGTTGCTAAAGAAGTGAGAAACTTTGCTAAAAGTTAAACCAAAATCGTTTCATGTTGGTGACTTGGTTTGGAATAGGTTAAGGGCTTTAGAAGCTATAGAGAAAGACAAAAGAAGAGTAGCTAGAGCCTACAATAAGAAAGTTAAAACAAAATCGTTTTAAGTTGGTGACTTGGTTTGGAAGATGATTTTGCCCTTAGGCACTAAGAGCCCCAAATTTGGTAAATGGTCGCCTAGTTGGGAAGGTCCTTTTAAGGTGACTGAAATCACTCCAGGTAATGCGTATTTGTTAGAATCTCTATAAGGAGAGCGATTTTGAAGAGCTTTGAATGACAGATACTTGAAAAGATATTTTCCAAGTGTGTGGCAAAGTGCTTGAAAGTGCCTAAAAGGCCGATATAGGAGGTATCGTCCTTAGCTCATTATGCTTTTAGTTCACTTAAGTTCACTAAAAGGCAGGGGGCATGTGTTGATAGCAAAAAATGGCATTAAATGGTTAAGATTATCAAAATATCAATTTTGGTAATTTGGGCCAAAAATACACATGTCCTGGATCAGGCCGAAGCCCCACAGGGCTGAAGGCTCTTTGAGCCTTTGGCTTTGGAAGCCTTCTAGTGGCTTGCTACCTTCAGCCCAGAGGCCTTCGGAGGCCTGCCCCACCGAAGCATCGGCCCGAGGAGCAGGCTTCGGCAGGCTCTGCCGAAGGCCCACTTCGGGCTGATTTCTAGAGATAGAGTTTGAGTCTTATTCTGGCTAATTTTATCCCTAAGTTTGATAAGGCCGAATCCTACCTGATTAATCTTAGAGATAAGAAGACTAGCCCCTATAAATATAGGGGTGAGGCCGGTTCATTAGACCCCCCAACACAAATAAATCACAAAGCCCTAGCTTTGAACCATACCTTTACTTTTTATTTACCTTTCTGCAACCTTTGTGGGTTTGCTTGGAAGCCCTCTGCCGGCCACACCAAAACTGTGGTAAGCCTTGTTACTTCGCTCGTGAGGTACCCGTTAATCTATGAAACAGATTGTTATCGCCTTGTTAATTTGCCTGTGAAGTATCTGTAAATCTACGTAACAGATTGCTACCTTTCTTTATCCACTGCAATACTTAGCAGATTCGGTCCCTAGGCCGAATTAGCACTTGATCTTTGGTCTGTTGCAGGTTATCACGGTTAGAGCCCCTTCGCAGGAGGTGTTCGAAGCCAGGAAGCTGGTTTCAGAGGCTGCCAGAACGCCCTTCGATGGGAATCCTACTTCGACTACCCGTGCCGAATGCTATTGTCGGTTTGACTGAGTTCCACACGCTGGAGCGCTCCGCAGCATGATTCGTCGCGTCACGCTTCCCCACGTCTACACTTCAATCTGGACGAAGTCACACCAGTGCGTTGCACTAGGATATTTTGTTGTGTCAGAGACTTCGCACCGAACCCCGCTGTTCGGAGGTGATTTCGCGGCAAGATCTATTTGAAGCCTGCATTCGGCCAGATCGATCCGAACACCGAAGACTCCCTTCGGTGAACTCCTTCGCACAGAACACTTCGAATCAGTTAGGCTCTGATCAGCTTGCTTGTTTGTTTTATTTAATATACTTCTTTTCAACTAATTGGATTATTTGCTTGTTATCTGATTACCTGGCAACTCCACCCCCCTTGCCACTATTAAGGGTAGTCGAAACACGATGTCAATGTTGTGTTACGCTTAGGCTTGTCCCTAAGTATCCGCACACTTTTGGATCGTCAAACTGACCCAAGTGCGGGGGCACATTTTTGTGTCAACATAATCCTTATGGCATCATGTGAGGGGGAGTTGTGTATCATTGCATAAGCTTATGTAATATGATTAATTGCTTTTACAAGTACATGCTTTATTATGCCTTTACAATACTATCTTGTACTACTGTTGATTATGCTTGGAATGAATGCATCTAATACCTGTCTTGAGCATGGCTTTTGTTTTTGAAAACTTGAAAATGGTCACTACTTAGTCTAGAAACTAGCATGAATAGGTTAGAGTTCATTTGCTATTCTTTACATACCTGGTAGCTATGTCCTTTTCACATGGATGCTAATACGCAAGTTGATCATATTATGCTGAAAATTAAAAAATGATGAAAAATATTTAATATTCTTGCTATCTTATGCTAAAACTGAAAAGAGCTAGGTGGGTTTGTATTGTCGCACTACTTTGTTCTAGACTACTTACCATAGCACTTTGGCATGAACTGAGACATTGAAGTGTATACTAAGACCAATACTTTAAGCTTCTGATGGTTTCAACATAGGCTTAGCTTGATCAGTTAGCATTAGGTTGACTTGCAAATAATCCCTAGCACATAAATGGAAAATAAAAAGTTTAAATTCTTTGCATATCAAGTTTGTTCAAGCTCCTTGTACTGGGATGTGCTTATCTGGTTAGTATTTGACTAGCTTTTACATATCTTACCTTGTCATGTCTAGTATGAAAGTCTGAGTAGTGATGCTTTTATTTGCTAAAAATTGAAAATGCTTGCTCTTGCTGTTACTTAGATTGTATACATCTCAGATCATCATACAGTTGGTTAGGACAACATTTGAGGCACAATGCGTGGTTGTACTGCAATTAGACTTAATCATATTCTAGAAGCATTGCATTTACACTTTATCCTCACATCACATGTTGCTTTCTTGATGTCTGCATTGCCAAAGGGGGAGAGTTCATGGGATCTTGTGATTTTGCTCGTTGCTCTTAGCTCGTTTTTGTTCTTTCACCAACTTTTATCGAGTCACATGCTTCTTTTTGCTCTATCTAGTGCTTTCATTATCACTTGTGTGCTGAACTTGTTTTTTACTTCCTTTTATCTTGGAATTTTCAATGCACTCATTAAAGGGGAGATTGAGAAACCAAGTGAGGTTTTCACCGTGGTTCCAGTTTTATGATGAGTGATTGATGAAGTTAGCGATGGTGATTGTAGGGTGCCTATGTATGGGTTGCATGGAGGTGTGTGTGTTTTTCTTGTCTCGTGTGTGTAGGGTTGAGATGCTTGTCAACTGTCGATGGCAAGTGATCAAGGTTAAACAGGGAGTCTAATGCCAGATGGTCGAGGATGCCAATTGAAGTTGAAAGTGACCTCAGATGTACGCATGGAGACAACACATGTCGAAGATCTGGGAGGCTTTGTCGGTTTTTTTGCTGAAAACCGTCTCATCTCAAAATGTTTTTTAATTTCAATAAATAGGAGTTTATTTTCGTTTAGTAATTTAGATTAAGTGTAATCTTTTAGTATTTTTTGGAATTGTCAAATTCTGAAAATATATTAAAAGAATAGGGTCAATGTTGTAATAAATTAGAGTTAACATTAGTGTATTTTTCAGAATTTGTAATTCTGAAAATACACTATGGCATTTAGGTAAATACTATCAACTTTAACCCTAATGGCATTTTGGCGATTACTTTAGTAGGTGAGCCTATATAAAGGACACTATCCCTATGGATTAAGGCTGCCCACTTTTAATCAAACCAGAATTTTCTTTTAACTTTGTGTTGTTCAGTTTTGCAATTGTTGTTCAATTAATCCAAGTGAGTTGTGTTTTCTTGAAGCAAATTCAGTCAAGGTACTTACTATTTACTGTTTTGCTGTTTTCAGGACTATTTCTTTTGCCGATTGCTGGTATTCATCAGTGTTGTTTTTTGGTCCTGATCCTCTGAAACGCTACAGCGCCGCCAGGTATCATTTCATCAGATCTATTGTTGTTTCACTTGTTGCTCATTTTGGTCAGATAAACACAGTGCATAAGTTTCATTTCTGTTCTTGATAACTATTATTTTTGCCAGACTCGGGTGTTCTTCAGTTTGTGTTTGCTTCTGTTCTTAAAGTGCTACAGCGTTGCCAACACAATTCTTGTGGCAATCCATCAGGTGAACAAGATTTTTGTTGTATCCTCTAGAAGTGTTGATGGTTTGGTTGCTCTAAATCACTGTGTATCAAGTCTGTATACAAGATGTTAATTTAGAGTATGGATTCTTTTTGCTTCTCTCAGTTCTGCTGTCTTTATGAGACTATGAACAGAAAAATCTGTGAAAAGCTAATGCCATCAAAGTTACAGCAGAACTAATTCTTCATGAATCTAATGCTCAAAGATATTTGACTCTTTCTGTTACTGATGATGAATTCCTACTAAAGCATGTCACTGCTCATCATCATCCAACACTTTTGATAACTATTTATTTTGTCAAGTGAGTACTGCATTCAACTGTTGTTTCTGCTAATGAGTATTCTACTCTATTACAAAGTGAAGAAATCAAAACAACATTGTAATAGATTTTGTGTTTGGTTTCTATTTAGGTTCTTGTGAAATTAATTTTTCTCCGTCAACGGCTGATATCCAGTTAATACTGATCTGTTTTGACACTAGTTACAATACCTCTTAGTCCCACATGAAACTCACTTGCAGCTAGCTTTTTTCCTTGTTGATTGCTCTGAAATATAGGATTATTGTCTGTTTTTGGAAATTGTTGCTGGTTCATCAGTTTCAGTTAAGCAGTACATTTAGAGAATAGTTTGCTTTGTCTCTACTGCATCCGACCAGGGATTACATCATTGTACTGGTTTCTGTTTTGTGAACAGTCTGGTCTGCTAACCACTACAATGCTGATGTCATTGCAAATCTGGTTGAGTTAAATTGCTTTATAGTTTGTGAGTTATATTGCAGCCACATTTGTTAAAACTTCAATCTTCTTATACCATAGTTACTTTGTGTATGTACTGTGCATCATCTGAAAATTGAGTATTGTAGATAGTGTATGCTGAAATTGTTTTCAGTGTTGCTTGACTGATTTGAAATTTATCAATGAGCAAAATAGTTCAATCTTTTTGATGAATCTTTGCTTCTGGTTTTCATTCAAAACCTCAAATATTAAGTGAGTAATTCAGTTCTGGGTTTTTTAATCTACTGAACTTGATTCTAGACACATTTCTAAAGTTTTGAAGCCTGTCAGCATCTGAGTCCATGATCTGAGTCTGTCGGAATACCAATTGCCGAAATAGCTCTTATATTTCGAAGTTTCATCCGCTGACAGTGTAGATGGATCGTTCATATTCTGATTTAAACAAAAATTTCAATTAAAGTTGATTTGGGTTCTGAAGTTGCACTGTTGATCTGGATTTTGTATTTGCAACTTTTAGAGGAGCGTTGGGTGTTCTGAACAGGCCTTCTTATTTTTGAAAATTTGTCGAGGCGCCTATTCACCCCCCTCTAGTCGCCTAATCCGATCCCACATTTTTGCTGCTCTTTTTCTTGTGCAAGTACTGTTCATCATGATGCTCTGTTCATTTTGTCGCTGCTACCGAAGTTTCTAGCACCGGGAGTACTGTAGCGTGAGGTACTGTTCAACTCTCTTGATTCAATCTATGAGATGATTTTTGAGCAGTTTGGGTGCAGTTTTTGGATCCGAGTCCTTTATAACTTTTCTTGTCCTAGTTTCTAGGATTCCATTTTTGAAGTTTGCAAAACTTTTTTGATTACTTCTTCATAGAGTTTTTGGTTCACCAAGTGTGCTGAAAAAGTTCTGGAAGATGAATATTTTGCCTCAAACTATTGGTCAGAAAACTTGGTGGTTGTGAGCTATTTTTAGATTGTTCTTTATACAAAGTTTTTCTGCTGTTTTCCTTGCATTTATTCTTCTTGCAGACACTACTTAAGAGTCTTTTTCTCTAGCACTGATTCTACACTCTTTGCCGTGGATATTTGACAATCTACAGGACTCAGCCAAGCACTAGTTCTTGAAGTGATATTGAGTTTTAGCAGAATGAAAAATCCTTGATGTTCTGTTTTCAGTTTACTTTGATTCAATTTTGATTTATTCGAATTAGATTAACTGGTGTTTTTGAATCAAAGTTTTGGTGCTCTTCTGGTTTACATATTCTGTTCTAAGCCCCCAGTCAAGTTCTCATAAAAATGCAGTAGCTCCTATGGTTTATCATTTCAAGAACTCTTGAGCATTGCCAAGAAGCTGGCTGTAATCTTTTGAGAGCAGTAAACTTTTCATTTTACTTTATTTCTTCTTCACCAAGTCATCTGTGAGTGTTTCCTGGAATGGTCTTTTTGCCGCTAGAACTCTGAAGTCATGTCCTGCATCTAGTGCCAAAAATTGTGTAGACACCCAGTTTTGTCGAGCTACAGGCCTCCAAGCAATGGTTCCTGTACTGCTGGGATCTACCTATGGAGAAGGAGAAGTACATGAAATGCTACAACATTAATTTTCCAAGAAAGTAATATGGAATGTACACTACTGCTTAAGTGATTTTGTCACTCTTGATTAGAGAGCTCAGAGTGCTAGTATGGTTCTTGATTGATTCACTAATTTCTCTATTCTTCAAATTGTTTTTTTCTCTGTGACTGAGATTACTTATTCACTCTAGTGTTCTCCGGTTCCTAATTACTCATGATAAGTTGCTAAGCAGTCTTTTCCTGTTCTTCATAATCACCTTATTTGATGTGTTCCTGATTTCATGAAATCTGTTCACAGTTTGTCTGAATGTGTTTAATAGTTGTTCCATCTGTTGAGAGATCTATGGTTCTTCTGTTTATCATCACTGTGTTCATATTTTTACTCATTGAATCACGGAGATGGTGAGTTAATTCACAGTGAGTAGTGGTTCTTTTATTCTGTGATTTCTAGTATAGTTTCAGATTTGTTATTACCTCACTTCTTCTGTTTTCTCTCTTCAACATTTCTGATTGTCTGCTTTTAGTCGGAGATCCATTAATAGACTAAGGGAAGTCAGAGTTTCATCAACCGACAAGTCTTTAAAGTCGGATAACCAAATACCAACTCAAGCAAGTCGGAGATTGATTGACCGACTGAGATGTTGTGTCGGCATTTCAAAGTCCGACCAGAAAAGGAAAAGTCTCTGAAATATTTTTGAGTGCTTTTGTTCATTTTGAGATGCGTTGGGTGATTTGAAAAGACCATCTATCCACGAGAATTTGTTGAGGCGCCTATTCACCCCCCTCTAGTTGCCATTCCGATCCCACAAAGAAGATACAACAGCAATAGATGTCAGACTTAACCGATGAAGCCTCAAACTATCAAACCCAGATCACTTCAATCTAAGAGATCAAACCTAACTGATGAAGCCTCAGACCTAGCCAAATACACTGAGAACAACCGACGACCATGCTATTTCACCATTCTCCTTAAGAGATCGAACTGAACTGATGTAGCTATGAGGGTACTAGCCTAGTTGGCATGGACATTGGGGTTGGCAGGACTCACCTCTTCGCTGGAGATCAAAATGATGCAGCCCAGCTCTGAGCGCCCGAGACCCACCGGATAACCTTGGGGCTCAAGGGTGGTGATGCACTGATTTGTTGATTGAACAAGAGTTAACTAATCTATCCTAAGGGATACATATTTATTGTCCATACACTTGTCATCCAAGTAAATTATCCAGTCGATTCCGGATGAATCTGTAACCATCGTCTGCTCTTATATCCATCGGCTCAATGCTGGCCTACCGGGTGTGGCTCCACTAAGATGATACCGGCGTGGGTCCTAAGGTAATGTGTTGTTATCTTTACTCCTCCCTTGCTGCTCTTTCTGACTTAGACTTGCTATTTTCAAGATGTCGATCGGGATTTCCCACGGGTGAGTCTCAGCGGCCGACTGATATAGAATGGGTCAGTATCGGCCATTACCAACTTGGGTGAATGGAAGACAGTCCTGAATCGCCTGACCACCTCGAGGGAGCTTGAGCGGCCTTGGAAGGGAGGGCTGACTGGAGTTGCATCCTGGGAGGCTCCGCTAGATACTTCTTCGTATAACATTTTTATCCATGTAATTTGGAGAAACAAAGTGTATATATATCATTGATTCTTATATGTTCTTGGTCTTGAGTTTTGTGTCTTCCTGGCATTCGATGCCTCAACATCGGCCATCTAAAGGTGATACGAATGTTATCGGATATTCTATGCGAAAATCTTTCAAGTGTTTATCCATACACTCAAGAAGTACTTTTTCAGATACTTTCCATTCAATGCCTTCCCAAATACTTCCCCGTTCAGCCCCTCGAGTAAATAAGCATTGCTAGGCACCACTCGATGTATCCAAAATGATCTCTCCCAATTAGGGGACCACTTGTTGAACCGATTGTCCTTCGATCCGATCGGCAGGATAAGCTTCCACACGGGTTCCCCATGCTCGAATGACTTTGGCACCACCTTCTTGTCATACTACCTAGCAACCCTTGCCTTGTTTTCTTCATCCTTCTTGAGATCTCTCAATCAGACCTGCGCTAGATCATCCAGTCCGTCTATCATCAGGTTATAATAATAATCGGTTGTGAGTTGGTCTTGCAATGCGATCCTCCTTGAGCTGATGTTGTTCTCCCTAGGTAATACAACCTTGTGGCCTTATACTAGCTGATACGGTGGCAAGTGAGTGGATCCGTGGTGCACCGTTCTATAAGCCCAGAGTGCCTCTGATAGGGACTGATGCCAACGCCTAGGCTGTTCATCGATCTTGCGCTTTATCAACTTGATCAAACTTTTGTCAGATGCCTCTGCCTGCCCATTAGCCTGCACATAGTATGGTGACAAATTCAATATTCTGATCCCCATCCCGACCGTGAAATGTTGAAATTCTTTAGACACGAAAATCGTTCCCTAGTCTGTGGTGATGGTCTGTGGTGGTGGCCGCTATTATGAACTTGTGGCCCATACTTGATGTTGGGTAAATTTGGTCGATCATGTCGATACCCCATCCTCTGAAGGGCCAAGGCTTGATTAATGGATTAATCGCCGATGCGGGCGCCCTATGGATGGCCCCAAATTTCTAACAATCCTGGCACCCCTTGTAGTGTCTTATACAGTCCTCCACCATAGTCGGACAAAAGTAACCCGCCTTTTGCAATAACCACTTCATTTTCTGGGCCGACTGGTGTGTTCCGCATACCCCATCATGCACTTCACACATTACTACTTGAGCTTACTCGATGCTTATTCATCTAAGGAGAACCTCATCAGTCGTTCGACGATAAATATCTTCACCGAGCATGACGTACCCAGCCACCTTATACCGAAGATTCCTTGGCGCCGATGTTGAAGGGTCCTTCAAATAGTTAATAATATTATATCTCCAATCATCAGCTTCTATTTCCGCGATTTCGACTTTAACCGATCTGGCCGTTGGCTTGTGCCCCGATGTTGTCTAAGCCAAATCTTTTACCTCCGAATTCTGTTCCCTTGGGATGTGAGTGAACGACACTTTTCAGAAGCGTGCCATTATAACCTGGCACTGATCATGACATTCTTTTAGTACATCATCCTTGCACTCGTACTCATCCGATAGTTTCCTTATGACTAACAAAGAATCACCGAGAACCTCAACTGTATCAGCTCCCACTTCTTATAGCTATCGTAATTCTTTCAACACAGCTTCGTATTCGGCCTCATTATTGGTGGCAAAGGGCTCGATGGTGTATGCAAACAAAAATGGTGCCCCCGAGGGGAAATGATCACTAGGCCGATACCGCATCCATGCCGGCACACTGATCCATCAAAGAATAACGTCCACGGTATCGACTCTATGTGAGCTACCGTCTTGTCCCTATGTTGAACTATGAAATTGGCTATTGCTTGGCTTTTTATCGCCTTAGCCGATTCATATTTGAGGTCAAATTCAGTCAGGGCAGCACCCATTTCCCGATACATCCCTTCAAAACTAGGGCCGGTAGCATGTATTTGACGACATCGACCTTGCATACTATAGTGCATTCTATCGAGAGCAGATAATTCCTTAACTTGGTGCATGCGAAGTATAGGCATAAGCAAAGCTTCCCCACCACTGGGTACCGGGTATCAGTGTCCAAGAGCCTCCTACTGAGATAGAAAATCACCCTCTCCTTCTTGTCGACCTCCTGAACCAAAACCGCTCCGATGGCTACCTCATCGGCCGATAAATATAATATGAACAGGGTCCCCTTCTATGGCGGCATTAGTACTGGTGGCGAGCTCAAATATTCTTTGATTTCGTCGAATGCCTTCTGCTGCCTATCTCCCCACACAAATTCCTAAACCTGCTTCATCTTCAATGGTGGCGTGAAGGGCTCTATTTTCATCGAAAGATTGGCTATGAATCTTCAGAGCAAATTTATCTTTTCTAATCAGTGACTGCAGGTCGGTCTTATCGATGAGAGGTAGGGTGTTCCTAATGGCCTCAATACTGTGCTGGCTGATCTTGATCCCTCTTTCATGTACGATAAAGCCCAAGAATTTCCCGTCGATACCCCGAAAGCACACTTCTCAGGATTCATCTTCAGCCTATATTTCTGAGCTCTCTCTAAAACTTGACGTAAACCGTCCACATGATCCGAACGTCGCTTGACTTGACCATGATGAGGTAATGTATATCTCTACCAACCGGTTGATCAGGACATGAAAGATGTAGTTCATGGCTCTCTTATAGGTCGCTCTTGCGTTCTTCAGGCCAAAGGTCATTACTACCCACTCATATAGCCCGATGGCGCCTAGTCATCGGAAACTCATCTTGTGAATGTCTTCTTCAGCCATGGAGATCTGGTTATAACCTACATTTCCGTCCATGAAGCTGATGATCTTATGACCCGACGTGGCGTCCAACAATAAATCCACGATTGACATCGGGTACTCGTCTTTTGGGGTCACCTTATTCAGATTCCTAAAATAAATACATCTAGTGTAACCCTTGTTAATTCGCTTGTGAAGTATCCGTTAATCTACGTAAGAGATTGCTATCGCCTTGTTACTTCGCCTGTGAAGTATCCGCTAATCTGCATAACAGATTGCTACCTTCCCTACTAGTGCAACACTTAGCAAAATTCGGTCCTCAGGCTAAATTGGTACTTCGAACCCTCTTTGTTGCAGGTTCCCACATTCGGAGCTACTTCGTCGGAGGTGTCCGGAGCTGAGAGATAGGTTTCGGAAGTCATCAGGACACCCTTTGGCGAGACTACAGGCTTCAACGACAGGCTTCGCTAGCACACTTCAACACAACAGGCTTCGCCACGATCGTACTCTGCTCTGGACGAAGTTACGCCCGCGCGCGGCCCTCGCGTCATTATTCTATAATTTGTCGTATCAGAGACCTCACGCCGAACCCCGCTGTTCAGAGGTGATTGTCGTGTCCTGATCCATTCGGGGTTCATCTTCGGCCGGATCAGTCCGAACGCCGAAGGCACCCATTGGCGGGATACTTCGTACCAGACGCCGAAGGTATACTTCGGCGACCCCTTCGCACCAGACATGCTCTGACCAGTTTGCTAATTTTATTCTGTTTGATATATTTCTTTCGGCTAATTGGATTATTTTGTGTGATCTGATTGCTTGGCGACTCCACCCCCCTTATCACGACTAAGGGTAGTCGAAACGCGACGTCGGTGCTGCGTCACGCTTAGGCTTGTTCCTAAGTATCCGCACACTTTTGGATCATCGAACTGACCCAAGTGCGGGGGCATGTTTTCGTGTCAACACACTTTTTGGCGACTCCACTGGGGAAAGATACACCAACATGATGAGTACGTCTACATCAGCTACTGGTACATCTACGTCGACTACTACGTCTACACCGCCGATGGACACC
The DNA here is from genome assembly GCA_019279435.1 of Zizania palustris. Classification (NCBI taxonomy): domain Eukaryota; kingdom Viridiplantae; phylum Streptophyta; class Magnoliopsida; order Poales; family Poaceae; genus Zizania; species Zizania palustris. Next base: position 27,309,114 of record JAAALK010000082.1, read on the forward strand.
ATTGGAGGCGCGGATATCGACAACCGCAACATCTTAACACCTACACTTGAAGATATCCCCGCAGAAGACCGAGCAGGGATCGAGGCAAAGTTAAAGGCACTCCAAGACCGTATGCGTAGGCACCCGGACACGAGCACTTCATGTAGATAGCACGTAGGGAAGAGGCCCATGGCCGACACGCCGATATCCCGCCACGTGTCGCGCCCCCGCATGAGAGGCACGCGCAGGCAACATGCCAAGATGACATAGAGGAGCGGGTCCGCACACTATTTAGGGAGTGTGCCAGCTTCGTGCCCAAGGGACGGGTTAGGGTTTACCGTAAGCCATACCCCGACCATCTTGATACAATACCCTACCCCTGCGGCTATAGAATCCCTGAATTCACTAAGTTCGATGGCGAGGGTAGCAAAACTACACTAGAGCACGTTAGTCAATTTTTGGCACAATGTGGAGAAGTTAGCAGGATAGACGCCCTAAAAGTTTGGCTATTTTCTCTCTCGCTATCTGGCACCGCTTTCACTTGGTTTTTGGTGCTCCCGCCGAACTCCATTCAGACGTGGGTACATCGGTTAAGCAGAAATCTAACGAGAATGCCTCTGAGTACATCAAGCATTTTAGGGATACTAGAAACCGATGTTTTAGCCTTAATATTTTGGAAAGGGACTTAGCGGAACTAGCTTTTAATGGGTTGCGTTCCGAGATTAAAGAGAGGTTAGATAACCAAAACTTTTTAGAAGTTAGCCAAGTTTTATAGCAGGCTCTGGTCCAGGAAGACCGAACAAAAGATAAAAAGTTTATTAAGACGTTTAACAAGCCTACGACTGAAATCCACATCATGGAATGCTCTGACGAGGAGGAATCAGAAGAGGATGATTCGGCCGACATGTACGCGGCCGAATGGGTTTGGAATGCCAAGAATAAACTTGTCACCTTCTCTGAGTTACGACCATCTCCCACAAAGAATCGACCTAGTGAGGTCAAGTACTCATTCGATATAACCAAGTGTGATAAAATATTTGATTTTCTCTTAAAAGCCAGCTTCTCAGGTTGCCTAAAGGTCAAGTCATTCCATCTACCAACGAGTTAAAGAAGCATCAGTACTATAAGTGGCATGATTCACACTCACATAATACTAACGATTGTAATGTTTTTCGACTGTAGATCCAATCGGCCGTAGAGGAAGGACGATTGAAGATAGACTATAATCCAAAGATGAAGCTAGATAAATATCATTTTCCTGTCAATGTCGTCGACCTCAGCGAAAAGAAGGTGTTGATTCGGCCAGAACAGGCCGAGTCAGCTAAGGGGAAGGATGTAATTGTTGGGGAGCCGCATACTTGCACGCTCATACTGACGAACCCTAAGGTAGGAGTGTGGAAACAGAACATTAACACCCCTTCGGCTAAGGCTCACGAGAGGCCAAAGGTAAAATACAACATGCTGTTGGACAAGCATCGAAGAAGGGCTAGGGAAGCAGGCCCCCGCACTAAGAAACTGGGACAGCTGAAGGGTCTAAGACTTTCAAAGGGCGACTTCGGACCGAAGCAGTCGAGCACTCCACACAACGGTTTAGGGCCAGAACGGCCTAGCGCCCCGCTCGGCGGCTTCGAGCCTTAGTGGACGAACCCCCCGTGCGGTGGCTTCAAGCCTCAGTGGCTGAACCCCCTATACAGTGACTTCGGCCCCCAATGGCCGAACTCCGCACCATTTTGGACGAGCTCTCTAATAGGAGGCTTCGACCCGCACTAGCCGAACGTACCTCCGGTGTGGCGGGACCCTTCGCTGGTATGGTCTGATACGCCGTTGACTCTGCCGAACCCCCCTCCGGGCAATGGGTTCGGCTCACAGTGGGCGAGGCCACTAGAGCCACCGATGCCTGCACCATACAACTGGGCGGGAACCCCGTGGGCTCCGTACATATCCAGGTCGGGGTACCCTCTGCAACCTAACACTATGCCTTGTTTTCCTTCGGAGTATTATGGATGGCAGGGACAAACAGACGCAGCGGAGGGGGGCATCATCCACAGACTGTCTGTGGTGCCTCCGAATCAGACCATGCAGAGCAAAGCCAAAGGGTGCGGACACGTGGAGTCCGAAGTCAGGGAGTCCGAAGCTATCAGGATTAGGGTGGGGTCTCAAGAGGTCCCAATCCCGAAGGCTTCATCGCCGGAGTCTGACAGAGGTGAGTCCCATACTTCGGTCGGAGCCCGCGCCAAAGCTAGGTTCGATCGGCCGGGCAAGGCCGATCTGACTACCGGGGTTCGCAGCGAAGGCCCCTCCGAACACAGGGTGCACAAGGCCAAAGGGTGCAATACCACTTTGGCCAGAGTTGATAGATGTCGAACAGTAGCACCCAGCACCAAGCCGCAGCCATCTTGGGCACCTCTAGGCATGTCCAAATCACAGAAGAGACGCCTACAATGACTACGGGCACAGGAGATGTGCGAGAAGGAATATGAGGACGAGCGCGACGCTATCTTCGAAGAAATTCGCCCTCGGCCAGCTACAAAACAGGTATGGAGGGAGAAGCCGGTTGAGATAACCAACCCGGCTCCTAGTCTGAGCGACGACAACGACATGCTCGACGATGACTACTCACCCGTCTCCGAGGGGCCCGCGCCCTAGGCGATAGACATCAACATCATCACGCTGCCCGCCAAGTTTGACCTTCCACAAGACGAGGCTGAGGTCGCTCAATTGAACCTCGGCCCATGCAACACCATCTTCGAGAAGCCTGAGGACTCGGCTCACCATCTGAAGCCTCTCTACGTTAGAGGTCACATCGATGGAAAGCCGATTTCCCGAATGCTCATTGACGACAGCGCTACGGTTAACTTAATGCCTTACTCATTATTGAAGAAACTTGGCAGGGACGAGGATGACCTGAAGAAGACCAACTTGATGCTCAACGGCTTCAACGGCGAGAGCTCCGAGGCCAAGGGCGTACTCTCTATGGAGTTGACGGTGGGCAACAAGACATTGCCAACAGCGTTTTTCGTCGTCGATGTACAAGGTAACTACAGCGTACTACTCGGGCGCGACTGGATTCACGTGAATTGCTACATTCCTTCTACTCTACACCAGTGCCTGATACAGTGGGATGGCGATGAGGTAGAGGTCATCCCCGCGGATACTTCGGCCCAAGTAGCATTGGCCGATGTATCGGTTGACGTCGTCCATAACAAAGTAGACTGTCTATCAGGTAGAGATCTTTCGGATTATGATTTTGTTAGCGTATCCGGAGGACGTTTTGTACCAGTGTCTGTAAAGCCGGCTAGAGTAGCACGACTATTTTTGTATTAATAGTCATGTACGTCTAGCAAGAGTAATCTAGATTGGCTAAAGTCTCGTGTGAAGCAATATCGGTCTAGTAAAGACGGTATTGCCGAGGCCATCGGGGACTTTAGCGAAGTAGAGAAATTAGGACAAGGTTTTGCGTCAGTCGATCCCTTGGAGGAGGTTGACATAGGTGATGGTAGCATCCCGAGGCCGACTTTTGTAAACCAACATTTACAACCTGATGAAAAGGCTGAAGTAATAAAGTTACTTCGGTCGTATGTCGATTGTTTCGCATGGGAGTATAGCGAGATGCCAGGATTTAGGCCTTATAAGTAGCCTCCCCGCCGCTTTAACTCGGACGTCTATGACCGAGTTAAAGAAGAAGTAGAGTGACTACTCAAGGCGGAATTTATTAGGCCATGCAGGTACGCGAAATGGGTTGCTAACATTGTGCCTGTAGAGAAGAAAGAGAGCGGCAAGATACAGGTATGCATTGATTTCAGAGATCTGAACAGAGCCACTCCGAAGGACGAGTATCGAATGCTGATAACCGACATGCTAATCAACGATGCTTCAGAACACAAGGTACTGAGTTTTCTTGATGGCAATGTTGGTTATAATCAAATCTTTATGGCTGAACATGACGTCTACAAGACTGCCTTTCGATGCCCTCATTTTGTCGGTTTGTTCGAGTGGGTCATTGTAACATCCCAGAATTAAAAATAAAATAAAAATAAGGGAAATAAATTTTCTGAAATAAAAAGGAATTATTTAATTAGAAAAAAGGTCAAAAGAACCCAATTAAAGAAAAACAGGGAGAAATATTTCAAATTTGAACCTGAAAAATTTATGGTGGAATCTAGAAGCCAAGAAATATTTTTAAGAATTTTTACAAAATTTTAGCAACAACGCTTCAAGCCTTAAGCAAATAATTGATTTTCTGGAAATATTTTAAATTAAAAATACATTTAAAACCTTGTTGGGCCACAACACCCAATTCCCCTTTAGACCCGGCCCAGTCCAGCCGCACCCACCGATGGGTGGACCCGCCCTGTTAGCACCGACCCCCGTCTTCCCTCTCTCCCGCCCACGCCACTCCGGCCCCACCTGTCAGTCTCTGATCCACGCGTGTCGGTCGCTGACGTCCTGGGCCCGCTGGTCGACGCCCCGCCCTCTCTCTCCTGCAGACGCACACACCCGCCAGCCCCACCCGTCAGCCTCACCCTTGAGAGCCTTGCCACTGCCTTCCCTGGCCCACATGTCGGCGCCATTTTCCCCTCCCGCACACCACGCCTCGCCCTGGACCCGCCCGTCAGTCTCTAGCGTGCGCCTCAGCCACTGTCCACCCGGGTCCACCTGTCGGTGCCGTTGGCATCACGTTCGACCACTAACAGGTGGAGCCCACCTGTCATATCCATCTCTCCCGATTGAATCCCCCCTCTTTCCATCGTCGGCGACCCCGGTTGCCAAATACGCCCCGCTGCCCCCCTGCCAAGATTTGGCGCCCGATCTTCGCTTACCATGCTCCGTGGATCTCTTCTCGTCCATTTCCCAATGAGCTGGCGCCCCAAATCACCGGCAGCGCAAGCATGTAAAGCTCACCGAAATTCTTCGAACCCCTTGGGTTTCCTTCGATGGACTTGCCATCTTGGCTCCGGCGACCCCCTCCTTTAAAACCCGGCGCTCCCCGCACTTCCGGACTCACTTTTGTATCCCTAATCCATCATTCCTGAGCACCCAACCCTCTCCTTCGCACCACCAACTTCACTCGAGCTCCGGCCGCTGATCGCCGATGCCACAAACCCCCGCCGCCGTCGCTGCCGACCTCTCGAGGACCGCCTCCACGCCCACTACACCGGCCTCGCCTCTGTTGGGACGAAGAGCCGCCGGATCGCCGTCGCCACCGTCGACACGAGGGTCTTCACCGCCTCCCCTCACCGCCGGCCACCTTCGGTCTCCGCCCGCCCCTGCCTCTGGTACCGCTGTGACCCTTGAGCTATGCTCGTCCCATTTTTGCATTCGGTTTAGCCCCTAGGCCACCGCAACCGCGTCATCACGTGTCATGCCGGACAGGATCCCTACCATCGGATCCGAGGGGAACGGCTGAGATTAGATCGCCCTCGGATCAAATCTGAACCCTTTGATCTGGCCGAAAGGGTAGCGAGGCCTGTGGGCCGTTGATCATCACTTAAACACCCCGCCCCACCAGCGATCGTCGGATATGGATCTGACGGTCCAGATTGGACCGGTTCACACGCACAGTGCGTGGGTCAATGGTGGGCCTGGCTCACCGTGGACCCAAGCCTGTTTTCTATTTAAATAAAATTCAGAAAAAATGCTTTAACCTATGAAAATTCATAACTTGCTCAATTTAACTCCAAATTTGACCATTCAAATTTTGGAAAATTTGTCTTTTTATTCTCTACACTTTTATGCAATAAAAACAGTATGCTTATTTTGCAGAAAATATTCTTATTAAGTAATAAAGAAAAATCCCCTTTAGGATTAAATTCCTATTTCATTAAATAATTCAGAAAAACCCTTAAAAAATTATATATAAATTTCAGAGTACATAATAACTTATTTTCACTATTTTAACACATTAAACCTAGTAGGGTTATTTTTTACATTTTAATTCACTTTTAATTGGGAAAATAAAAACCCCTTAGGGTAACTGCCTGTTTCAATTGATAAAATTCATAAACCCCATAAAAATTAATCTTAAATATTTGAGTAATGATTTAAGACTTTATCTCCTTTATTTAATCCAACAAAATTATGTATGCTTGTATGGTTGATTTTTTGATTGTTTATTGAATGTCGTATTTACTTTTCCATATCGAGAAGACTACGTCGTCGTCGAAGATCCGGAGTCTTACCTCGAAGTTCCACCTTCACCATTCGCGGATCAAGGCAAGGCACAACCCCCATTTTGATCATCATTGAGCCCATGTTTTAATAAATTATCGCTATAACTCATAGGGTAATATTGCATTAGTCTAATATCAAGCCCTACACATTATATTTATTAGATCCCCATCCTTGTGTGTAAACCCAAGCCATGCTTATTGAGCCTACACTCCTTGTCACTCTACAATATTATATTAGCTAGTGTCCAATGTACCGACACAACTGCTATAGGATAAAAAGAATGAGTCATAGATAGTTGGATTCTACTATATGATTTTCCCCGTTATTCTCGTCTCTGGATTCTGTTGGAGTTGGCTATGTTATAAGTATGGTGAGTTCCGGGTGCAAGCTCGGGAATTGGTTGATCGCACCCGGGGCACTATAAGGACTGGTCTGTGGGATCTGTTACAAAGCACTTCCGTACTAACCACAAGTCAAGTGGGTAAGTCCTAACTGGAGGTATGGATCGTACCAACTTGGAGCACCATAGTGGAGGGGGCAAGGGGCAACCTGCGGGTGACTTGTACCGACGAGGCTCAAGGTGGGGTATGTTGTGGCCCGAAGTGACTGGGAAACCATATGAAACCTATAAGAGGGTGTTATCGAATTGGTGCGTTCCATGCGGAAGGTTTTGGCACGAGCTTCTCGTGACAGGAGTCATTTAACACACTGCGGTGTGCGGGAAACGAGTGCCTTGTGGGTACAGTAGTACACCTCTAATCAGAGTTTTTAATCTTTTCGAAAAGCCGAGCCCACGGTCAAGGGTGGGTTGTGTGACCTCTTGTAGTTAGTTTACTATTTCTTGAGTGAAAGTGTTATTCATGGCATGTAAGGACTGTGGAGCGAGGGTGGGTTGACTGTACCCCTTGAGTTAGAAGATGATGAATGAACTCATGTTTACTTTTCTGCATTGATAACTTGATTACATTAATTGCTATACAAATATGCTTTTCCGCAAAAGTAAGCCACTACCTTCCTTGTTATTATCTTGCATTATAATTGCATTCGGTGGCTTGCTGAGTACGATTGTACTCACCCCCGTTGACTTACACCACTAGGGTAGTCTACTACGAGGAGGGCGAAGGTCTGGAGTAGCGACCCAGTTAAGGCACGAGACTGGAAGAAGACGTTCATCTAGAGGATTTATTTTATTAGTTACTCTTTCATTTAACTCTTTTGTAATAATATGGTCTACGAACCATGATTGATTGGCGTATTGTACGCAGTAGTGTGATGAACGTCTTGTATTTATTGATTTTCTATGGAATTTCAATAAAGGCCCGGGTTTATTAAATCGGGGCATTACAAGATGGTATCATAGCCGACTTGACTGTAGGAAGCCAAACAGACCTGACCCTAGAACTTATATTAATCGTATTTTCTGACAAAACTACTTACTACCTCGTCTTCTAGAGTCTTTACCAAAATTTTCTCTCTTTTGTAGATGCCAGTCCATACCATGAGTGGGACTCTCCGCGATGAGGCTGGATTCATCCGCGAGCTTCGCATGCTCGTCGACTTCCTTGGATTCGAGCACGAGCCCGCGTTCCACGAGATCTTTCCCGATGTGAACGAGAGCTACTGTGAGGTCATGGTTGTCATCCATCCCTCCACCATGCAGCCCGCATTCTACACCCATGGAGTCGAAGGACCTTCCTTCGTGGTGGCCAGCCAGCGCACTGCTCTCTAGGCCCTCTCCGAGCTACGGTTGGTCTACGACCGTCAGCTCCTCGACAACGCCTACCGCTTCATTCTCATGCGCACCCCAGGGAGCCATCGCAGCATCTACGTCAGCACCCTCTCCCTGTGCAACTCCGCCATCGCCCGCACCTTGCGACTCTTGGAGGCCATGGACAGTCTTCATACAGAGGCCGTCCTCGACGCAGATAGCCAGCACGACCCCATCGACTTCTACCGCCACTCGTGGGAGAGCTTGAACCATGAGAATGCCGATCTCTGTCGCCAGCTTTAGCAGAGCCGCCACTTGACCGCTGAGGTGGAGGAGTTGAGGCGCCAGAACGAGCTTCTACGACAAGGCGTCACCGTCACCGCACAGCTACGCCGCCAGATCAAGGAGCTCCATAAGGATCTAGAGGAGGTTGCTCCCCTTCCGCCCAGCAAGTGGAAGTCACTCCGGATCGCCACAGTTAGGCCCAAGAGGATATCCCGTAGTGCCCCTCCCACCGGGCCCTCCAGCTCCACCACCCCTGCAATGACCCTCTCCGCCGAGCCAGTGATCGAGACCTCCCCCGAGCTGCCTTAGACGTAGTTTACGATTGTTTGTTTCTATTTAATTGTTTTGTTTGTAGTCCCGCTCATGTCAGATTATAAGGCATGAGTGTAAAATTTAATAAGAGATTAAAATAAAATATGTAAGCATCTAGGTCAAAACATTCATTTTGGGCAATAAAATCAGTAACAATTCCCCTTAAATATTGGCACCTTCTTTTTGAACCCTTCAACTTCAGGATGGCCAATAACCAAGGATCAGATGCCCCACGATACGGAAGCAATTCGGGCAACTTGCCTCAGTGGGGAGCAACCGGCCAACGGCAGGCTCCCGTTGCCAATCATCCCACACTAGCTGAGATGATGGCAAACCAAAACCAGCTGATTGCCACACTACTTACTCAGATGCAACAACAACAAAACCAGATGCAAGAGCAGCAGGCGCAATTGTTCTGTCTCCAACAACAGCAACCCGAGCCCCCCCCTCCGCCCCGCCATCCATGCACCGGCACCAGTCTCTCAACTCTAAGAGTTTCTGCGTGTCCGGCCACCCATATTCTCCAGCACCACCAATCCGATGGAGGCAGGAGACTGGCTGAGGACCATCGGCAAGACGCTAGACATTCTGCCTTGTTCCGAGCAGGAGTGAGTGGCATTTGCCGCTCATCAGCTCCAAGGACCCGCCGTGGAGTGGTGGGACAATTTCCGCGAGACTCAGCCCGAGGGCCATGAAATTTCATTTGCTGAGTTCACCACCACTTTCCGGGCCGCCCACATTCCGGATGTCGTGGTAGCCCAGAAACAGCAGGAATTCCGGGACCTGCATCAAGGGAGCAGGACCGTTATGGAGTACCTGCACGAATTCAACCGGTTGGCCCGGTATGCACCAGAGGAAGTACTATGCACAGACGCAGCCTGCCAAGCCAAGTTTCTTCGGGGACTAAAGGACGAGCTCTCCCTTCAGTTGGTCTCCGGGGGCTTCACCAATTTTCAGAAATTGGTGAACAAAGCTATCATTCAGGAAACCGAACAAAACAAGGTGTACCTGAAGAAGCGGAGAATGATCGCCAACCGCCAGCAGCAAGGAATGGTGCAGAAGCCACACTTAGTGACCTCTCTTCAAGCCCCAACCCCTGTCGAGCCACGAACCACCCTTGGAGGGCCAAGTTCAGGCATCCCACCCCCAAGCACCGCTAGCCGGAAGAACTCCGGTACAAGCTACCGGATACAAGAGATACAGTAATGGCAACCCAATTATATGCTTCAACTATCGCCAAGAGGGTCACTTCTCCAACATGTGCCCCTATCCCAAACAGGCGTCATCCTCCGTTCCAAGCCCGATGGGATGTACCCAAGTTCACCACATCTCCGCCCAAGAAAACCAAGGTACATCAGAAGACCTGATCAATGTGACCCCAACCGACTCAGTTCCGGAGAACACTTTGCCGGTTTCTAAAGCAACACCTTCTCCTAATCCGGAGCACTAGTAGAACCCCGTCCCTTAGTTTTCCCGAGGTTCGCTTCGAATCTCGAGGACGAGATTCTTTGTAAGAGGGATAGGATTGTAACATCCCAGAATTAAAAATAAATAAAAATAAGGGAAATAAATTTTCTGAAATAAAAAGGAATTATTTAATTAGAGAAAAGGTCAAAAGAACCCAATTAAAGCAAAATAGGGAGAAATATTTCAAATTTGAACCTGAAAAATTTATGGTGGAATCTAGAAGCCAAGAAATATTTTTAAGAATTTTTACAAAATTTTAGCAATAGTGCTTCAAGCCTTAAGCAAATAATTGATTTTCTGGAAATATTTTAAATTAAAAATACATTTAAAATCTTGTTGGGCCACAACCCCCAATTCCCCTTCAGACCCGGCCCAGTCCAGCAACACCCACCGATGGGTGGACCCGCCCAATCAGCACTGACCCCCTTCTTCCCTCTCTCCCGCCCACGCCACTCCGGCCCCACCTGTCAGTCACCGATCCGCGCGTGTCGGTCGCTGACGTCCCGGGCCCGCTGGTCGGCGCCCTGCCCTCTCTCTCCTATGCACGCACACACCCGCCAGCCCCACCCATCAGCCTCACCCATGAGAGCCTTGCCACTGCCTTCCCTAGCCCACATGTCAGCGCCATTTTCCCCTCCCGCGCACCATGCCTCGCCCTGGACCCGCCCGTCAGTCTCTTGCGTGCGCCTCAGCCACTGTCCACCCGGGCCCGCTTGTCGGTGCCGTTAGCATCACGTTCGACCATTAATAGGTGGAGCCCACCTGTCATATCCATCTCTCCTGATGGAATCGCCCCCCTCTTTCCATCGCCGGTGACCCCAGTTGCCAAATACGCCCCGCCGGCCCCCTGCCAAGATTTGGCGCCCGATCTTCGCTTACCATGCTCCGGGGATCTCTTCCCCTCCATTTCCCGATGAGCTGGCGCCCCAAATCACCGGCAGCGCAAGCATGGAAAGGTCGCCAGAATTCTTGGAACCCCTCTGGTTTCCTTCGATGGACTTGCCATCTTGCCTCCGGTGACCCCCTCCTTTAAAACCCGGCTCTCCCCGCACTTCCGGACTCACTTTTGTATCCCTAATCCATCATTCCTGAGCGCCCAACCCACTCCTTCACACCACCAACTTCACTCGAGCTCCGGCCGCTGATCGCCGATGCCACAAACCCCCGCCGCCCTCGCTGTCGACCTCTCCAGGACCACCCCCACGCCCACTACACCGGCCTCGCCTCTGTTGGGACGAATCGCCGCCGGATCGTCGTCGCCACCGTCGACCCGGAGGTCTTCACCGCCTCCCCTCGCCGCCGGCCACCTTCGGTCTCCGCCCACCCCCGCCTCTGGTACCGCTGTGACCCTTGAGCTATGCTCGTCCCATTTTTGCATTCGGTTTAGCCCCTAGGCCACCGCAACCACCGTCGCACGCGTCGCCGTCATCGGAGAAGAAGGTACCCCTCGCTGTCATGACGTGCCGTGCCGGACGGGATCCCTACCATCGGATCTGAGGGGAACGACTGAGATTAGATCGCCCTCGGATCAAATCTGAACCCTTTGATCTGGCCGAAAGGGTAGCGAGGCCTGTGGGCCGTTGATCATCACTTAAACATCTCGCCCCACCAGTGATCGTAGGATATGGATCTGACGGTCCAGATTGGACCGGTTCACGCGCACAGTGCGCGGGTCAATGGTGGGCCTGGCTCACCGTGGACCCAAGCTAGTTTTCTATTTAAATAAATTCAGAAAAAATGCTTTAACCTTTGAAAATTCATAACTTTCTCAATTTAACTCCAAATTTGACCATTCAAATTTTGGAAAATTTGTCTTTTTATTCTCTACACTTTTATGCAATAAAAATAGTATGCTTATTTTGCACAAAATATTCTTATTAAGTAATAAAGAAAAATCCCCTTTAGGATTAAATTCCTATTTCATTAAATAATTCAGAAAAACCCTTAAAAATTTATATATGAATTTCAGAGTACACAATAACTTATTTTCACTATTTTAACACATTAAACCTAGTAGGGTTATTTTGTACATTTTAATTCACTTTTAATTGGGAAAAGAAAAACCCTTAGGGTAAATGCCTGTTTCAATGGATAAAATTCATAAACCTAATAAAAATTAATCTTAAATATTTGAGTAATGATTTAAGACTCTATCTCCTTTATTTAATCCAACAAAATTATGTATGCTTGTATGGTTGATTTTTTGATTGTTTATTGAATGTCGTATTTACTTTTCCGTATCGAGAAGACTACGTCGTCGTCGAAGATCCGGAGTCTTACCCCAAAGTTCCACCTTCACCATTTGCGGATCAAGGCAAGTCACAACCCCCATTTTGATCATCATTGAGCCCATGTTTTAATAAATTATCGCTATAACTCATAGGATAATATTGCATTAGTCTAATATCAAGCCCTACACATTATATTTATTAGATCCCCATCCTTGTGTGTAAACCCAAGCCATGCTTATTGAGCCTACACTCCTTGTCACTCTACAATATAATATTAGCTAGTGTCCAATGTACCGACACAACTGCTATAGGATAAAAAGAATGATTCGTAGATAGTTGGATTCTACTATATGATTTTCCCTGTTATTCTCGTCTCTGGATTCTGTTGGAGTTGGCTATGTTATAAGTATGGTGGTTTCCGGGTGCAAGCTCGGGAATTGGTTGGTCGCACCCGGGGCACTATAAGGACCGGTCTGTGGGATCCATTACAAAGCACTTCCGTACTAACCACAAGTCAAGTGGGTAAGTCCTAACTGGAGGTATGGATCGTACCAACTTGGAGCACCATAGTGGAGGGTGCAAGGGGCAACCTGCGGGTGACTTGTACCGACGAGGCTCAAGGGGGGTATGTTGTGGCCCGAAGTGACTGGGAAACCATATGAAACCTATAAGAGGGTGTTATCGAATTGGTGTGTTCCATGCTGAAGGATTTGGCACGAGCTTCTCGTGACAGGAGTCATTTAACACACTGCGGTGTGCGGGAAATGAGTGCCTTGTGGGTACAGTAGTACACCTCTGATCGGAGTTTTAAATCTTAGGGTCCAAGGTATGGAGAACCTTGAGCGCCTGCTCATGATCTAAGACCAGCTGAACTCCCTCAGCCTTGTTGGCCTGAAGCTTGTTGATGATCGACTGAAAGCGACCAAACAAGGCTTCAACAGATTCACCCGGCTTCTATGTGAAATTTTCATATTCACGCCGGTAGGTCTGATAGAGCCGAGCCTTGACCTGGGATGTCCCCTCATGGTGTGCCTGGATGGTAGCCCAGATCTCTCTAGCAGTGGTGAGATGGCTCACACGCTCAAATTCAATGGGACCTAATCCAGAAAACAAAATGTTCACCGCTTTGTTGTTGTTCTGATGCTGGGCGATAATATTAGGAGATGTACGCTCAGCAACAGGCAAAATGGTGAAAGTAGCATGAACACAAATATCCTAGATATCCGAGCTTTGGCTCATGAGATAGGCTCGCATGCGAGTCTTCCAATAATTATAGCCATAAGCTTCCATGGACGGGACCTTTCCAAGAGAAGTCATGATCACTACCTGGGTTTAGAACCGGTTAAGGTATGGAAAACCCTAACCAAGCTCTGATACCACTTGTAGGACCAAAAGTAGCGACCAGAGGGGGGTGAATGGGTGCCTAAAAAAATTCTTTCGAATCAATGGCCTGCTCCCAACACCCAACGCACCTCAACAGACTTAGCAGAGAAAAATAAACAGATCAACAGGGTCTAAAAGGATCTAGCCTAAAAACAACCGGTGTCCTAACAGAGAAGACACCCAACCAGTGTTGAAAGGCAGTTTAATAGATCAATCAGATCATAAACTGTTCAAGTTGCATGGGAATAAAACATCACAGCAATTAATCTGAGTGCTCGTAGACACAGAGATTCTTACTGTTCAAGGTTGTCTCCTGTTTGGTACTTGACGAAGCCTGTTTGAAGTGAACGTACGAAGCCAGAAGTTTTCAAAGCCTATGTAGTACGTAGAGCGAAGTGTGAGGCTACCGAAGCCTGCATCGAAACGCACAGGACCGAAGCTGAAAACTAAACCTCGAACCGTGCACTTCGGAAATGTTTTCGAAAGCTTCGAAGCCTACAGGACAAAAAACCGAAGTCTAGCAATTTCACGTTGTGGGCCCACGTTAGAACTCTCTTCATAGACTTCGCAAAGAATACTCCGAGCGTGTCGAAGTACAATGAAGCTTCGAACTGCGTCTTGTGGACTTTGCTGTGAACACCAGAAAACCAAAATAGCTCTGGACCCATGCGAAATCCTGTGGATGCTGTAGAGAAAAGCAAAACAGCTTGCTAGCCAGTGAAGCTATGACGTGTAGGGAACAGAGCACAGAAGCTAGCTGACAAGGCTATGCGGTAGACCACTTAGCTAAACATCATGCTGCTGTAGACTGCTTGAAAGTACTGTTTCGCGAAGAACAACATGCAAGAGACCCAGTGCAGCTTCTGCAGCACACTGGCTGAGCCTATAAAACATAGTTGTGTGGGCTAAGAACAGAACTAACCTGCTGCATGATGGCAGTCTATGATCTGCAGCTATGCACAAGAAAACAAGAACAGTAGTACTGAGTGCAAATACTAGTTAGCAAGTCCTCATATCAGCAAAACGTGCAACTCCGCAGAACAAGAACTAGTCACAAAGCAAAGAACAGTGTCCAGATTAGAATAAACTTCTCTGCGTATAAAAACAAGAGAAGCTGTATTGAGGCATGTATCGAGACAATTGTGAAAACGGAACATCACGATGAGTTTGATGGCTGAATAGGAATGAATCAAAAAACCTGATTAATCAATCTCTGCGGTTGCGCGAACATAGCAGTGGCAGCGGAGAAGGAAGAACACCGAGAGAAAGAAAAAGTTGACCCAATCTTTTTGTATTAAGAAAGTGATTTCTGAAAAGAATAACCCTAACCCTAGGGATTGGGGCCCTATTTATAGGTAGCCCAATAGCCTAGGAAAATACCAAAAGACCCTTAGGGTTTTTACAGGCGGTGAAATAAAATGGAAAAGACCAAACTGCCCTTAGGATATTTTTACAGACTCGACTGACTGACTTTGGGCCTAAGGACAAAATAGTAAACTCCTATTTACATATGACTTATCCAGAAGCGGAGCTTTCATAGCGACTACGGCTTTGCCCCAGAACTGTCCGATCCGAGATCAGCGGTTGTCAGTTTTGCGCCGAAACTGACAAACCGTCCACCGACTTTGCACCAGGTACCCGGATTGGGCCGGCCCGATTCCGCAGCTCTCTTAGCCCAGCAATCGCTCATCACCCGTGTACCTGAGTCAATCCTAGTCAACAGTCCAGTGGATCCTCTGCTGCTCCTAGCCTATGTACCTATATTGGGCCAGCCTAACTTTATCGGCCCCTTTGCCCGACAGTCACTCGCTGCCCGTGTACCTGAGTCACATGCGGCTCAGACACAGCATGTCTTCTCCTCTCTTCAGTCCTCTTTGACTTCCGTTGACAATAACTCATCACATCTGGAGCCATGAGGCCCACGATATTCAGCATGGCTCCTCATCGACTTCCTTGGATTCGAGCATGAGCCCGCGTTCCACGGGATCTTTCCCGATGTGAACGAGAGCTACTACGAGGTCATGGTCATCATCCGTCCCTCCACAACGCAGCCCACATTCTACACCCATGGAGTTGGAGGACCTTCCTTCATGGTGGCCAGCCAGCGCGCTGCTCTCCAGGCCCTCTCTGAGGTGCGTTTGGTCTACGACCATCAGCTCCTCGACACCGCCTACCGCTTCATGCCCATGCGCACCCCAGGGAGCCATCACAGCATCTACGTCAGCACCCTCTCCCTGCGCAACTCCGCCATCGCCCGCACCATGTGACTCTTGGAGGCCATGGACAGTCTTCATACAGAGGCCATCCTTGACGCAGATAGCTAACACGACACCATCGACTTCTACCGCCACTCGTGGGAGAGCTTGAACCATGAGAACGCCGATCTCCGTCGCCAGCTTCAGCAGAGCCACCACTTGACCACCGAGGTGGTGGAGTTGAGGCACCAGAACGAGCTTCTACGATAGGGCATCGCCATCACCGCACAACTACGCCGTCAGATCAAGGAGCTCCAGAAGGATCTAGAGGAGGTCGCTCCCCTTCCGCCCCACAAGCGGAAGTCACTCCAGATCCCAGAGTTAGGCCCAACAGGATATCCCGCAGTGCCCCTCCCACCGGGCCCTCCAGCTCAACCACCCCTGCACCGATCCCTCTCCACCGAGCCAGTGATCGAGACCTCCCCCGAGCTGCCTTAGATGTAGTTTACGATCGTTTGTTTCTATTTGATTGTTTTGTTTGTAGTGCCTCTCATGTCAGAATATAAGGCATGAGTGTAAAATTTAATAAGAGATTAAAATA
Organism: Zizania palustris; assembly: GCA_019279435.1. Taxonomy (NCBI): domain Eukaryota; kingdom Viridiplantae; phylum Streptophyta; class Magnoliopsida; order Poales; family Poaceae; genus Zizania; species Zizania palustris. The sequence goes on from JAAALK010000082.1 coordinate 27,325,446, forward strand.
AAATATGTAAGCATCTAGGTCAAAACATTCATTTTGGGCAATAAAATCAGTAACAATTCCCCTTAAATATTGGCACCTTCTTTTTGAACCCTTCAACTTCAAGATGGCCAATAACCAAGGATCAGATGCCTCGCGTGACGGAAGCAATTTGGGTAACTTGCCTCAGTGGGGAGCAACCGGCCAACGGCAGGCTCCCGTTGCCAATCATCCCACATAGTTGTTGTTTTTGATGACTTCAAAATATCACACGTGTCAAGAGAGGCCAATTCAATTGCAAATGATTTGGCTTAGCAAGCATCTGGTTACCAAGTCAGGAGAGGAAGATTTTCTATATTGGAGAAGCCAATGCTTGGTCTCACTGCCGAAGCTAGTGACAGTGGGCAAGCGCACCCTCCGAGTCGGACCCCTCTGGCCGAAGGTCACTACGTGCCGAGGTCCCTGGACCAGAGTACTTTGCCAGCCAAGGGACCTGGTACGCCGGAGGCCATAGGCCGAAGCCCCCCACATGGTGAGGGTTCCCGGGAGTCCGAACCCTCCGGAGGGCGTTGGACTAGCACACTCCGAATGGCCGGCCCGACCAGGCTTCGACAGAAGCAGGAATGGCTCGGGGGGCACCCCGAAGTCAGTAATTTAGAAACATTTTCAGAAGGTGAGCCAACGAGACCCTCTGAAACCTATGAGGGCGATTGGAGAATCCCAATTGTCTAGTATTTGAGAGACCCTAGCCAAAGGGTTGATCTGAAGGTTCGGCGACAAGCGTTCAAATTCATGTTGATAGACGACACATTGTACCGCCGAACCATCGATGGAGTACTATTGAAGTGTTTAGACCACAAACAATTCTAGTTGGCTACGGGAGAAGTCCATGAAGGACTTTGCGGCGCTCATCAGTCGGCCCAGAAAATGAGTTGGATGCTCAAAAGAGCAGGTTTTTATTGGCCAACTATGACTGAAGATTGTTTCAAATACTATAGAGTGTGTGAAGCATGTTAGAAGTTTGGCAATATTCAGTTGGTTCCTGCCTCATTGCTCAATCCTATTATCAAGCCATGGCCGTTTCGAGATTGGGGTTTAGACTTCATCGGCCAGATTCACCCGCATTCCTCAAAAGGGCATTGGTTCGTGTTGATGGCGACGGATTACTTCACTAAGTGGACTGAGGTCGTGCCTCTCAAGAACATGACTCATAATGAGGTACGAGATTTTATCTAGAAGCACATCATACATAGGTTTGGCATTCCTCAAACTCTTACTATGGATCAAGGTAGTTCATTTGTTTCTAGAGAAGTGAGGGACTTCGCTAAATATTATGGTATTAAGTTGATAAACTCTTCACCTTACTATGCTCAGGCCAATGGTCAGGCCGAGTCTAGTAATAAAACCATGATTAAGCTCATTAAGAAGAAAATTGAATAGTTTCCTAAAAGGTGGCATGAAGTGCTTTCCGAGGCGCTATGGGCTTGTAGAATTGCAAAGCACGGTGCTACCAAAGTCAGTCCATATGAATTGGTATATAGACAAGAAGTCGTTTTGCCTGTAGAGTTAGATCTTGGCTCTTTAAGAGTGTTAAAGCAAGATGGCTTATCGGTCGATGAGTATGAAACTCTTCTGAAGGATAATCTAGAGGAAGTGACCGATAAGAGACTAAGGGCTTTAGAAGCCATAGAAGTAGACAAGAAGAGAGTAACTAAAGCTTACAATAAGAAAGTTAAACCAAAATCGTTTCAAGTAGGAGATTTGGTGTGGAAGACGATTTTACCCTTAGGCACGAAGAGTCCCAAATTTGGTAAATGGTCATCTAGTTGGGAAGATTCTTTTAAGATAGCCAAAATCGCTCCCGGCAATGCATACGTGTTGGAATGTCCACAGGGAGAGCGGTTTTGAAGAGCTTTGAATGGTAGGTACTTGAACAGGTATTTCCCAAGTGTGTGGCAAACAACATAAAGGGTATCGAAAATCCGATATGGACAGTATCATCTTCAGCTCGTTGTGCTTTTAGTTCACTCAGTTCACTAAAAGGTAGGGGGCATGTGTTGATAGAAAAAATGGCATTAATGGCTGAGATTATCAAAATATCAATTTTGGTGATTTGGGCCAAAAATACACATGTCCGGGTTCAGGCCGAAGCCCTATAGGGCCGAAGGTCCATTGGACTGTGGGCTCCAAAAGCCTCTAGCCAGCCCACGGCCTTCGGCCAAGAAGCCTTCGGAGGCCCACGCCACCGAAGCTTTGGCTCGAGGAGCAGGCCTCAACGGGCCTGGCCGAAGCCCACTTCGGCAGAGATAGAGTTGGATGCAATTCCGGCTAAGTTTTTATCTCTATCCAAGCTTAATTATAACAGATTAGATCTGAAGTTTGGCCCCTATATATAGAGAGGCGAGGCCAGCTTAGAGAACCCCCCCAACACAAATCAAACACAAAGCCCTAGCTTTGATCGCATTTATTTACCTTTACTTTTCTGTACCTCTTCGTGGGTTTGCCTGGAAGCCCTCCGCCGGCCACTTCAGAACAGTGGTAACCCTTGTTACTTCGCTTGTGAAGTATCCATTAATCTACGTAATAGATTGTTATAGCCTTGTTACTTGACCTGTGAAGTATCTGCTAATCTGCGTAACAGATTGCTACCTTCGCTACTAGTGCAACACTTAGCAGAATTCGGTCCTCATGACGAATTGGTACTTCGAACCCTCTTTGTTGCAGGTTCCCATTTTCGGAGCTACTTCATCGGAGGTGTCTAGAGCTGAGAGATCGGTTTCGGAGGTCATCAGGACACCCTTCGGTGAGACTACAGGCTTCGACGATAGGCTTCGCCAGCACACTTTGTCACAACAGGCTTCACCACGATCGTACTCCGCTCTGGATGAAGTTACGCCTCTGCGCGGCCCTCGAGTCATTATTCTGTAATTTTCCATATCAGAGACCTCATGCCGAACCCCGCTGTTTGGTGGTGATCGTAGCGTCCTGATCCGTTCGGGGTTCATCTTCGGCCGGATCAGTCCGAACGCCGAAGGCACCCTTCGGCGGGATACTTTGCACTAGACGCCGAAGGTATACTTCGGCGACCCCTTCGCACTAGACTTCAAAGCAGACAGGCTCCGACTGGTTTGCTGATTTTATTCTGTTTGATATATTTCTTTCTGCTAATTGGATTATTTTGTGTGATCTGATTGCCTGGCGACTCCACCCCCTTATCACGACTAAGGGTAGTCGGAACGTGACGTCGGTGTTGCGTCACGCTTAGGCTTGTTCCTAAGTATCCGCGCACTTTTGGATCGTCAAACTGACCCAAGTGTGGGGGCACATTTTTGTGTCAACACCGTCGCTATGCTTAACTATATTCGGATCATCCTAGAAATTGCCGCATTTTATGATTATGAGATATGGCAAATGGATGTCACATGATATTTCTCTTACTAAGACTTAGTGTGTTGCGACACCTAATGAGATAGAGAAGATGAGTGTGATCTCGTATGCCTCTACAATTGGATCCATCATGTATGCCATGTTATGTACACGCCCAGATGTGTCATATGCTATAAGTGTTACAAGCATGTACCAATCTAACCTAGGTGAAAGTCACTGTGTTGTAGTAAAGAGTATCCTCAAGTACTTGAGAAGGACTAAGGAAATGTTCCTAGTGTACGGTGGTGAAGAGGAGCTCGTTGTAAGTGGTTAAAAGGATGCTAGCTTTCAGACCGATAAAGATGATTCTCGATCGTAATATGGCTTCGTGTTTTTCCTCAATGAAGGCCCAATGAGTTAGACGAGTTCCAAGCAAGAGACGGTGGTCGATTCTACAATAGAAGCTGAGTATATTGCCCCTTCAGAAGATGCGAACGAGGTCGTTTTGATCAAAAAGTTTATTTTTGAGCTAGGTGTTTTTCCTAGTGTGTCCAATACAGTGGACCTCTATTGTGATAATAGTGGTGCCATTGCACGAGCCAAGGAGCCTAGATCACACTAGAAGTCGAAACATATACTTCGGTGATATCACCTGATCCGCGAGATCATTGAGAGAGGTTATGTGAAGATTTGCAAGGTGCACACGGATTTGAACATGGCGGATCCGTTAATGAAGCCCCTTCCATAGACCAAGCATGAGGCGCACCTGAGGTCCATGGGTATTATATACTTCTGTGAGTTAGTCATGTGTATGTGGAAGATCCTAGTAGAGTCTATGGTAAGGTGTGAGGATAATTGTGATCTTGTTCCTTAAATAAATGTAGTTTACATTTGATTAGTGAGTTGATGACTTGTTATGTGAAACTATTTGTGTTATAACAATATTGTTCAAAAGGAATCCCTGATCTTGTCATCATGTGGGATAGTGATGACACATAAATTAGCACATCTGACTGATTGATGATCACGTTTCATAAATCATATACATATAGATGTCAAATCAGTGATGTGGACACATGTTGGTGAACATGGTGTTGGATAGACCCACTTGAGATACTACTGGGATTGTTATTGTAATGTGCCATCAGTTCTCATCTCAAATGGTGTACCTGCAGAGTCCTTGGAGCTGAGATCATCATTTGATTCTAGAATGCGTAGTGACACACTTCGATGGTTCCTAACGCTATTCTGTAACAGTGTAGTAATAATGGTTGTTTTCAGGTGTGTTGTGAAACATGTCGTGGGATGTGAGCGGTCAAGATGGAATTTACACCTCCTAATAATGGGATAGTCTTCTCTGGGCCCCTCGAGGTATTGGATTAGAAAAGTGCATGGCCATGCCACTATGACTAAGGAGTTAGTCATGATTTGAATCTGATACTTGATCGAGTAAAATATCGAGCTAACTAACAAGGGTGGCATGTATCTCGCCTTAAGCTTGACTAACGACGTGTGGTAAAGGGACTAGTGCTTGTGTTTATCAAGGTTGAGTGAAAATTGATTTTGTACACTTTCGGGAGTCAATATGTCCTGCTAGGTACCGCTATTGATCAGTGAGTCAGAAATGGTTTCCGGTGAATATCCATTAGTGTATAAACCTATCGGGTCAAACACTTAAGGGGATGGATTAAGAAACATGCAAAGAATTGTTTCTTGTGCAACTAGGAGATTGATGGATATGCCCAAGAAAATTTCATGGATCGGAAGTTCCGATAGGTAGTATCGAAAGTTTCGATTTTTGTCTAGTCTCGAGTCAGAGAGCAAAAGTTGCTTCAAAAGTTTCGATATGGTATCGGAAGTACCGACAAGCCAGAAGTTCTGATTTGGAATCGGAGAGAATTGTACTGATCGAAAGTTTTGATAGGTGTATCGGAAGTTCCGAGGTGGACGAAAAAGATTTGATTTGTTGCGTGTCGTACTGAATTGGGAGACCTAAAATACCTTGTCGAAAGTTCCAATCTAGGATCGAAAGTTCCGACGTGCATGACTAGGGGCTCTCAGGCCTATATAAAGAGAGTAGGACTGTCTTGGAAACAAACAATAAGCATAGATTAGACCTAGCCACCATAGACTCCTCTCATCCTGTGGGATCGAAATGGTGACTAGAGGGGGGTGAATAGGTGTCTCGACAAATTCATGCAAATATGATGGCCTTTTCAAATCACCCAACGCACCTCTAAATGAACACACAGAAGCAGATGTAGTAAAGACTCCGATAAAAACAGATGCTATCACCCTCCTATATGATATTATGTCAAATGATAGATTGAGTGATCATCAGTGCTGAATTTGCACACACAAAGACTGTACTTTTAAAAATAGCTCTGAAACCTTTTCTGTTTTATACAAAATACTGACATAAAAACAATTTCAGAATGGGCTTGGTGGAACATGAGCTCGACAGTACATGAATTTGTTAATGGCGAAAAGCATCACTGCATACGGCATCACATGATCGGCAAGCTGGGAAAGAAAAATAAGGGAGAAAAATGTTTCTAGATTCAACTTTCAGCCTTCAAGATTTTTAGCAAATGACCACCTTCCAGAATTTTTATAGCATATAGATGAGCCAAAAACTATATGTAGCTGTATTCAGAACTTTTTGAAACTTCAAACATGGAATCCTTGTAACTTGGAAAACAAGAGTTATGTAGAACTCAAGTCCAAAAACAGAACAAAAACCGATCAAAAATTTCCTCAAAGATTGAATCCAGACTAAAAACAGAACACAAAACTTGACAGAAATCAGCATTTTTCAAAACTTTTTAGGAACTTTGTTGGACAAGAAAATATATGCAGCAGTTGTCAAAACCTATTGCAAATTTAAAACATGGAACCCTTGAAACTTGGAAAATAAAATTTATGTAGAACTCAGGTCCAAAAACAGATCAAAACTTGTGTCAAAGATTGAATCTAGACTGCAGACAGAACTTAACAATCAACGGAAATCAGAAGTTTCCAGAACTATTTAGGCACTTTGTTGGACAGAAAAATATATGTAGCAGTGGTCAAAAACTTTTGAAAACTTCAAAAATGGAACCCTGGAAACTTGTACAATAAAAGTCGTGAAGAACTCAGGTCCAAAAATAGCATCAAAATAGTTCAAAACTCAACTCCAAAAGTGAATCTGAAAAGGATGAACAGTAACTGCGCTGGAAGCTCCTGAATGCGTTCCTGTGCTTGATCCGAATGATGAACACTAAGCACAAAATTAAGAACAGCAAAAAGGCTAGAACAAAATCAAAATTGTGGTTGGTAGCCCCTAAAATGTTCAGCTGAAAGAGTCACCTAAACCCTAGTCCGTTGGGTCCTTTATATAGGCAAGCCCATTAAAGAAGTATCCAAAATGCCATTAGGGTAAAAGTTCTAGGTATTTACCTATTTGCCATAATGAATTTTCAGAATTACAAATTTTGAAAAATCCATTAATGCAAACTCCTAATTTATTACATCATTGACCCTATTCTTTTAATATTTTTTTGGACTTAAGAATTCCGAAAAATACTAAAAGATTACACTTCATCTAGACAACAAAACAAAAAAAATAAACTCCTAATTACTGAACTTAAAAACATTTTCTGATGCGATGGTTTTTAGAAAAAACCGACAAAGGCTCCTCGATCACTGACATGTGATGCCAATCCGCGAACTCGACCGCTAGCAAGTCTCTCCCGCTCTCGATCCCCTCGAGCCACCTAATCACTTGCACTGGCCTCCCTTTCGCTGACTTGCCCGTCACTCTGTCTCGACCATCCGTCCATCCATGTCTTGCTCTATCTCCTCGTGCACTCCTGAGATCATCTCCAACTTCACCCAACATCCTTGATCCTCTAGCATCGAGCTCCCTGCTTGACCCTTGATCACCCGCCGTTGACAGTTGGTTAGCATCTCCACCCTGCACACATGAGACAAACCAAAACAAGAAACGCGACGCACACCGATCCCCTCGGCATCCACTTTCCATAACCACACATCGATCCCATCGATGTAATCAAACCATCACTCCATACCACTCAACCTTGTTAATCACTCATCATATAGACAAAAACCACAGTGCAACCTCACTTGGTTTCACACCTCCCTTTCTTGATCTAAATTGTTGAGGTCAAGGATTTCCTGTCTCTCATGTGCATTGCTAGTGGATAACTACGTGATCTTCACCGATCGGATTGGCAAGGAATGACTAGGATGAAGTTAGGATAGGCTTGACACGCTACTCCGACATCTTCTTCAACTGCACCTAGAGCATCTCGTGCTAGAAGGTAACTATTGATAGCAAAAAATGGCATTAATGGCTAGATCGTCAAAATATTAATTTTGGTGATTTGGGCCGAAAATACACATGTCCAGGGTCTGTCCGAAGCCCTACAGGGCCGAAGTCCATTGAGCTATGGGCTCCAAAAGCCTCTAGCTAGCCTATGGGCTTCGGCCGGGAAGCCTTCGGAGGCCCACACCACTGAAGCTTCGGCCCGAGGAGCAGGCCTCGATGGGCCCGACCGAAGCCCACTTCGGTACAGATGGAGTTGTATGCGATTCCAACTCAATTTTTATCTCCATCCGGCCAGGATAATAGCAGATTAGATTGGAAATTAAGCCCCTATAAATAGAGAGGCGAGGCCAGCGTAGAGCCCCCCAACACAAATCAAACCAAAGCCATAGCTTTGATCGCATTTACTTTATCTTTATTTTACTGTACCTCTTCGTGGGTTTGCCTGGAAGCCCTCCGTCAGCCACTTCGGAACAGTGGTAATCCTTGTTAGTTCACTTGTGAAGTATCTGTTAATCTACGTAATAGATTGTTATCGCCTTGTGATGGGGGAGTGGTCCCGATCTTCTGCTAGGTAAAGGATAAACTTGGGTTGGTGGAGAATCTCGACGTTGGCGATCCAAGGCTCCGGTCCGGCGGATCAAAACCTTGCAATCGTTACACCACTGTCTCCGTTGGTTATCAACCACGCAGAACGCGATTGACCTCGCCACGAAGGCTAATTCCTGCAAGCGAACCCAAGAACACAAGCAAGAACAGGAAGGATACAAATCGAATGCCAAATCACAGACAAACGAAGATAAGGTGAGGTTTCACAAACGCCAATGCAGCAGCCAATCGGTCCGGTGCAAGAGGCGGGATCTAAACACAACAGTGTAGATGCAAACAAAGCAAAACCTAACCCTAGATGCGGCTGGCGGGAGAATATATAGGGCGGCAGCCTGTGGAAGGTGAACAGACACGGGTTGTGGGCTAGAAGACGTACAGACTCAGACTATGGGCCAACATGGCCCAGTTCTGTCACGCAGGACTGTTTAAATCATACAGAACGACTCGAGACTCCAAATGAGGTGAAACCAATGGCAAACGATCCGTCTGCTCCTCAGCTTTCCAAAAAGTCAAAGAACGCGCCAATCGGACTTCGTATGAGGAAGTTATGCCCATTTTGGTGCAGGGTGGTTGATGTAGTTCGAACCAGCGAAATCTTGACTTCAAAACATCCGTGCGACTCCGTCTTCAGCTCCAAATCTTCTATTCCATCTCCCATGTTCCTAAGAAACAAAATATCACTAGTATTCAGTAGCATCCCGTCCAAACAAATATTAACATAGTTGCTAAGGAAAGAATTAACCTCATGGTTCAAGCGACGGGCACGAGCGCGTGTGATTGGTCCTAGTAATTGAATTGTAGGTGGAGGCTCCATGTGTGTATCATGTGAAGTGATGTCCTCATCATCCTCCCCCTCTTGAATTGGAGTCGTCCTCGACTCAAGCTCATCGTCAGCTCCCAAATAAGGTTTTAAATCATCAGCACGGGGCATCAATTTAAACTTTCTCAAATCAGGAAAACGATCTTTGCGCAAGTACAACCAAACAAGATCTCCTGGTTTGAAAAACTTCTTCTTTCTTCCTTTATTTGTCTTTTGAGCAAAATAGCGTGCCTTCTTGTCTATAACTTCCTTGGTCTTCAGATGCATAGCTTTCACAAACTCTGCACGCTTAGTTGCCTCCATGTTTGCTCTCTCTTGAAAAGGAAGTGGCAGCAAATCAAGTGGTGTGATTGGCTTAAAACCATCCACCACTTCAGACGGGCACAATTGTGTTGTTGAGTGAACAGCTCTATTATATGAAAATTCAACATGTGGAAGGCAGTCCTCCCATTCTTTCAAATTCTTCTTAATCATTGTTCGCAGCAACATGGAGAGTGTACGGTTTACCACCTCTGTTTGTCCATCTGTTTGCGGGTGACAAGTTGTTGAAAACAGCAATTTTGTGCCAAGCTTGGCCCACATTGTCTTCCAAAAGTAACTCATAAACTTCACATCATGATCTGAAACAATGGCTCTAGGCATCCCGTGCAATCTCACAACTTCCCTGAAAAATAAATCAGCAATATGTGAAGCATCGTTGGTCTTGTGACAGGGAATAAAATGTGCCATTTTAGAAAACCTATCCACTCTTATAAATATGGAGTCTCTCCCCCTCTTTGTCCTAGGCAATCCCACAATAAAGTCCATGCTAATATCTTCCCAAGGTGCACTAGAAACAGGAAGTGGAGTATACAAACCATATGGGTTAAGTTTGGACTTAGCTTTATGGTATGTGGCACAACGCTGCACAAATCGTTCAACATCTCTTCGCATCTTGAGCCAATAAAAATTATTGGACAGCAGGGCCAAAGTCTTTTCTCTCCCAAAATGTTCCATTAATCCACCGCCATGTGATGCCTGCAACAACAGCAAACGTACGGACGAATCTGGAACACATAGCTTGTTAACATGGAACAAGAACCCGTCATAAACATAAAATTTTTTCCAGCCTTTCCCATCATTACATTTAGTGTATGGTTCAGCAAATTCTTTATCTACAACATACAAATTTTTTAAACTTTCCAAATCTGGAACATTAATATCAAGTTGAGATAAAAGAACAATCCTACGAGACAATGCATCAGCAACCACACTTTCTTTGCCATTCTTGTATTTCATAATGTATGGGAAAGATTCAATAAATTCAACCCATTTAACATGTCTACGGTTTAGTTTAGCTTGCCCTCTCAAATATTTTAGTGCGTCATGATCAGAATGTATAATAAGCTCCTTAGGCAAAAGGTAATGTTGCCAAGTTTCAAGCACACGCACTAAGGCATATAATTCCTTATCATAGGTAGAATAATTCAACTGTGGACCATGCAATTTTTCACTAAAATGGGTCACGGGTTTACCTCCTTGTAGCAGCACACCTCCTATTCCAACACCACTAGCATCACATTCTAACTCAACAGGCTTACTGTAGTCGGGTAGCTGAAGTAGAGGTGCACGTGTAAGGCGATCCTTGAGTGTGGCAAAAGCTTGTTCTTGTGCTGGCTCCCAAGTAGAAGTAACTCCCTTCTTGGTCAACTCAGGTAGAGGACCGGCTATGGTGCTGAAATCTTTCACAAAACGCCGATAGAAACCTGCAATACCATGAAAACTACGTACTGCAAGGTTAGTTTTAGTTGCAAGCATGACACGTCCTTTCAGATTAACAATTTGTGATGAAGAAAGAGAAACAACTTTATCTTTTTGTTGCCTCGAAAGTGTTTTAGCTACTTGCTGATTTTCAGAAGGTTGTTTGCTCTTTTGTGTGTCTCTAGCATGTTTTTCTTGTTCAAATTTCACAATTTCAGCAGGAGTCATATGAAGCAATGTAACTTTCTTTACTTTATACATAAATGTGTACTTATTGCTCCTACCATGGTGTGTAGCATCAGTATCATATACCCAAGGTCTACCAAGTAATAGAGAACATGCTTGCATTGGTACTACATCAAAATCAGCACTTCCGAAGTATGTACCAATGGAAAATTCGATGTGAGCAGTTTGTGTTACCTTGACCTTACCGCTATCGTTGAGCCATTGCACGTGGTAAGGGTGTGGATGTGCACGTGTGGGAAGTTGAAGCTTAGTTACCACGTCGAGGCTCACCAAATTGTTGCAACTACCGCTGTCGATGATGACTCGCGCATGACGGTTATTGACGAGGAAGAAGGTCTGAAATAGATTGTTCCGTTGTGACTGGTCGTCCTGGTCCGTGTGAGTGCTCAAGTCACGTTGTACAATAAGTGCTGCCATGTTACTGAAAAGACAAAGCAACAAAGAATAATCCTTATGGAAAACAGCTCGGTGGGGTGTTGGGTGTGTGGTGGAAGCAATCCGTCAAGCACCTTACCCACGCTTGCAAGTGTTCTTACCACGCCGCAGTGAGGTCACCGGCCTACAGGTGATGAACCAAGTGGAGGGTGGTGGCAATTGCAAGGAATGAACCTGTCCTGACCAAGAGAAAGGTGTAGCTTGGAAGGCAAAGTGAGTAGCAAGGATTAGCGATAATAATAACAGTTAAACCAAGTTCAATAAGTATTCCCTAGTACTCATCAAAGTTGCTGGCCTTAGTGCTCCCAAGGTGAAAATTCAAGCAATAGAGGGAAACTATGTGCCCAAAACTCAAATGGAAGCAACACAGGCCAAATTCAGCACTCTGCAGATCGGACAAGAGTTCGGACAAGGGATTGGACAAGCAGAAACTGCCACTGAAACTGCCACTACCTGCCACTGATCGGACAAGAGATCGGACAAGAGTTCGGACAAGAGTTCGGACAAGCAACTAACAGGACCGCTTCTCTTTTTTTTATTTTTTTTCTCCTTTTTTTTACTCTATTTTTTTTGAACAAGGATGACCAGAGATGCAACCACAAAAATTGGCACCTGCAACTGAGGTGGGATGTGGCTCACAGAAATTCAACAAGTTCGGTGAACGATGAGCAAAAACTTTGTCCAATTTTTTTCTTTATCTTCCTGATTTTTTTTGGCGACTTTGGAGAGGGCTAACCGGCATAGGGTACCCACCCAAATTGGGTCAGGAACACGCTCAAAAAATTTCAGATTTTTCTGCCAAAGGAGCGAAAAGTTATGCCTGTTTTACTGAAGGGGGGTCACAAGAGTCGATGTGGAAAACAAAGTAGGGTTGCGGAAGGGGGGGGGTTTCGGTGGGGAATTTTTTTCTGAGACACAAGAACAACTACTACTCAAACGACACAGAGGGATGACTAAACCAGCAACAAGACTCGACCAAGAACACGAACTCAACAAAGTTAAAACTGAAATTAAAATCGCAAGGCACAAAGGGGTTCTCGGTGGGGAATTTTTTTTTGGTGCGGTTTTCTGGACTCTGGGTAAAAACAAAAGCAGATCGAGATTACCTAACGAGAAATCTGAGCTCTGATACCAACTGATGGGGGAGTGGTCCCGATCTTCCGCTAGGTAAAGGATAAACTTGGGTTGGTGGAGAATCTCGACGTTGGCGATCCAAGGCTCCGGTCCGGCGGATCAAAACCTTGCAATTGTTACACCACTGTCTCCGTTGGTTATCAACCACGCAGAACGCGATTGACCTCGCCACGAAGGCTAATTCCTGCAAGCGAACCCAAGAACACAAGCAAGAACAGGAAGGATACAAATCGAATGCCAAATCACAGACAAACGAAGATAAGGTGAGGTTTCACAAACGCCAATGCAGCAGCCAATCGGTCCGGTGCAAGAGGAGGGATCTAAACACAACAGTGTAGATGCAAACAAAGCAAAACCTAACCCTAGAGGCGGCTGGCGGGAGAATATATAGGGCGGCAGCCTGTGGAAGGTGAACAGACACGGGCTGTGGGCTAGAAGACGTACAGACTCAGACTATGGGCCAACATGGCCCAGTTCTGTCACGCAAGACTGTTTAAATCATACAGAACGACTCGAGACTCCAAATGAGGTGAAACCAACGGCGAACGATCCGTCTGCTCCTCAGCTTTCCAAAAAGTCAAAGAACGCGCCAATCGGACTTCGTATGAGGAAGTTATGCCAATTTTGGTGCAGGGTGGTTGATGTAGTCCGAACCAGCGAAATCTTGACTTCAAAACATCCGTGCGACTCCGTCTTCAGCTCCAAATCTTCTATTCCATCTCCCATGTTCCTAAGCAACAAAATATCACTAGTATTCAGTAGCATCCCGTCCAAACAAATATTAACATAGTTGCTAAGGAAAGAATTAACCTCATGGTTCAAGCGACGGGCACGAGCGCGTGTGATTGGTCCTAGTAATTGAATTGTAGGTGGAGGCTCCATGTGTGTATCATGTGAAGTGATGTCCTCATCACCTTGTTACTTCGCCTGTGAAGTATCCGCTAATCTGCGTAATAGATTGCTACCTTCGCTACTAGTGCAACACTTAGCAGAATTCGGACCTCAGGCCGAATTAGTACTTCACACCTTCTCTGTTGCAGGTTTCCACGTTCGAAGCTACTTCGTCGGAGCTGTCCGGAGATGAGAAATCAGTTTCGGAGGTCGACAGGATACCCTTCGGAGAGACTACAGGCTTCGCCAACACACTTCGTCACGACAGGCTTCGCCACGCTCGTACTCCACTCTGGACGAAGTTGCTCCCACGCGCGGTCTTCACGTCATTATTCTATACCCCGTTGTATCAGAGACTTCGCGCCGAACCCCGCCATTTGGAGGAGATTGTCATGTCCGGATCCGTTCGAAGTTCATCCTCGAACAAACCAGTCCGAACGCCGAAGGCACCCTTCGGCGAGACACTTCGCACCAGACGCTGAAGGTATCCTTCGGCGACCCCTTCGAACCATACCCCGAAGATATTTCTTTCGGCTAATTGGATTATCTTGTGTGATCTAATTGTCTGGTGACTCCACCCCCCATATCACGACTAAGGGTAGTCGAAACGCGACGTCGGTGCTGCATCACCCTTAGGCTTGTCCCTACGTATCCACACACTTTTGGATCGTCGAACTGACCAAAGTGTGGGGGCACGTTTCTATGTCAACAGTAACGATCTATGATCTCGCACGTGCATGGGTCTTGGGCTTAGGGCGGAAATTTTGAATTTGCCGGCTATCGTAGCTCCCCTATTCCCCAACATTTCTACAGCTATCTCGTGTTGGTTTTAACTTTGGGGACACGCCACCTGTGCATTGGTTACTAGGGTTTGTGCTCTATGGTTTCTAGTACAACTACACCATTTTGTGTGTCTTGGTTCTAGATTGTTGTTCTGCAGTCATTTGAAGATTGAATTGAAGTGTTCATGGTTTCAATGCCTCTCTCCCCATCATTTGGTCGCATCCAACCTTGGATAGGTATAAAGATAGTTATCCTGCTATTCACAACAAGTTATCCTCAATTCTTCGACCTACTATCATGAAGATCAGGCCACCGTCAAGGAGGTTACCTAATTGTTCTACATTGATATTGTTTAGGTTCACTCATGAATAGGAGTCTTGTTGGATTTCAAATACAACAACTTAATATTTGTGAGCTTAGAAAAAATGTTCTAGTTGAGTATTACTTTTCCCTTTGCGGTGTTACTTTTTCCTCTACGTTGTTACTTTATACTATATGTAATGGTTTGACCATCTATTATTTTTCTCTAAGATATAACTTTACATCATATGTAATGCTAAGGTCGTCTGTTACTTTTCTTCTGTGATTTTACACCTTGTTGTTTGTTGACAAATCTTCCAAATTCTAAGAGATGGACAATCCAATCTGTCATGATTCAATAGCCATAATGTATATGATTGGTAAGATAATCAAATCTACTTTCACCTCCAATAAACGGATTATCTTTTGGAATTTCTAATAAAAAGTTATATCTATTTTAGTGAAGACTACGTAGAAGCTGAAGGGTTGCGTGAGGCAAATTATTTATAGAGACCTTTGAGATGCCACCTCCTCTAGAATCTTAAGAGTCTCTTGATACCCACCTAGGAGGTTTGTGCTTGCAAGAGGGAACTTTTTGAGAAATTGATAAACGGTAGGGTGGTGCAGCCGAGATACCGAGTGTCTTACTCACACCTTTGTTCTTCCTTGTTGTACTTAGTCATGTGAAGAGATTCCTTTGGGATCCCTTATTTTGTGGACTACGGCTTCTTGTATGGTTGTATTGTTTTGTGTAGATTAGTTCCAGATTGTTGTTCTATGGTCGTTCGAAAATTGAGTCGAAGTCTTCATGGTTTTGGTGTCTCCCTCCCCATCATTTGGACGAATCCAACCTTGTACAGGTATAAAGCTAGTTATCCTGATGTTTGCAGCAAGTTATCTTCGATTCTTTAACCTTCTATCATGAAGATCAAAGGCACCATTCTTCGAGAGGGGCTCCGAAGCAAATGAAAGCATCATACTTTGAGGGGGCTCTAAAGTTGATGAACATGGTCCAGAGTATCCATACTTTGGCGGGGCCTTTGAAGCTGGTGAACATTCTTTGCACGCACCATACTTTGAGGGGCCTTTGAAGTTGATGAACATGATTCGTAGGCACCATACTTCGATGTGGGGCTCTAAAACTAGTGAACATGCTTCAGAGGCACCATACTTCAAGGGGGCTCCAAAGCTAGTAAACATGCTTCAAAGACACCATACTTCGAGGGGGCTCTAAAGCAATTTTCTAGTCAGAGCCTAGAAGTCCTCGAAGGGAGCTTCGATATTTGATGTCTCCTTACTAGTTCTTGGTAAATCCTTGAGTACAGTTGGATTATTTTCCGCAACAGATAAATTATATTTAATTTAAAAGTAATAACTTAAATTTATTTTAAGTAGGTACATTTGCATCATAGTGTATAAAGAGCCTCGACTTTGGTGACGACTGTTGGTAGATTGTGATGATAGCAAGCACCCAAGTGAGCAAGTCTAAAAGCAAAAGAGGATAGGAGATTTATCGACTAGAATCAAAGATAAATAATATTTACACAGTGCTCTCTTTGTTAGGACCCATGGATTGTATTGTTAGCTAAGTGACTACTATTATTTCGAAGAGCATGGACGAAAAAACATGATTTTTAAATAATATATATTTTTAAAAATAAATAAGGTACATGGTTTTAAATAATTGCAAAAGTAGCCTCCTATTGATTCATCATTGGTCGAACTAGGCCATGTGGCCTAGATCAGTTGATCATGGATCGATCTAGGGGCCTCGGCTACATTGGCACTTTCCCTAAGAAATGTCATCATTTGGTTGGCCGATCTAGGCCATGTGACCTATATCAGTCGACCATGTGATGATCTAGATTGACCGGCCTCTACGCTAAATCAAATATAATGCCAATTTAGCTCAGTTGGTTTAGCATAAGGCTCTAAACTTTCTAGTTGTGGGTTCGAGCCCCATGAGGGACAAATTTTGTAGCTTTTATTATATTTTCTAAGGATTGTGTTAGCGCGATTTCGTTTGCACCAAAAAGGTTTTTTTGCCTCGAAGGGCTTCTGATTGCAAAGGATATTTGTACTAGTTCAAGCCTCCGAAAGGGATAATAACCTTACATCCACTTCATAGTGACTTTGTATTCCGTATCCTTTCCATTGTTACAATGGAGAGTCCCAGTATTTATAGGTAAAATAAAATAGGAAAAGACCATTTTACCCTCTACTTACAACCATCATACATGACTCTGTTTACAAAACTTCATAGGGGTATAATGACAAACTCTTATGTAAATATATGTGCAAATACCAAGGGCGAAGGGCCTGGTTTAGGTCTTCTTGCCAAAGTGTTTCTTAAGATATTTAGCACCTTGCATCGGAGTATGGGTTGGAGGCTTCGCTCCGGAGTGGCACTCCAAAGCGAAGGGTTGCGAAGGGGGCCTCGAGGTACAAGATTTAGAAGGGAACATAGTTTGAAGTCTTGCAGCTAGGGCAATGCTCATATAAATCTATATTTAGATTTGGTCCTCGCAACTCGAGGTAGTCTCCAGAATACTTTGCTTTACGCAGGATGAAGGGGTCTTTGACCGGCTCTTTGGCTTCAAATATCTAGAAGGCTTTGACCTCCCGGAGGCTTCGCATACATTGTCATTTGGACACTATTAGGGTAAAGCCATTTCCCCCAACAGTAGCCCCTCACACATTGCCCTTTTTAACGAAGGGGTGCATGCGCCTTGTTACAAATGATACCTCAAGACGGGCCCCTTCAGTCTCTAGGTCTTCAGAATCTAGCTTCGAAAGTCCAAATGACGCATGGGGACCAACGTCTTGAAATCAAACTGTTGTTGTACGGAGGCACGACACCCTATTTTACCTAGGCCCCACCGATCATAGACTGCGGAGGTTTCCTACGGGGTAGTAAAAAAATTTAACAAGGGGAGCGCCGCACCATTTCACCGCCTATAATAGCTCACCGGCGCCCCCGGGGTTCATTACACGCCCATGCTCTTGCTTTCGTCTCTCTAAATCTTTTGCTCTTCTTTCTGAAGCCCTTAGAATTTAGCTTGAGAAGCTCCTAGCGTCTTGCCTATGAAGCCCATGGTCAGGATGCCGAAGAAAGCCTCATCGTCATAGGGCCTCACTCTTGGCAACGGGTCTAGCTCCGTACAATCATAGGAAGGAGCGGCAGCAGTAGTTGCAGCGAAGGCCACTGCGAAGTGCTTTGGTGTGTTTGATCTTCGCCCTCCATTGGATAAGTTCGCGTAGACTCTAGAGTTGTGGAAGACGAAGTCTACTCTAGAGTCTGTCCATGAAGTTTGTGTGGGAAGAGTTTTGAAGAAGATAGGCCTCCATGTCTCGGAGACTAAAACAACACCTGCTCCTCAGGATGACGAAGTTGTTGTCTTCGAAGCAGGGCTTGGGGTCCCAGTTGAACACTTGCCTAGCGAAGTGCTACAGATGTACAACTTGGAGCTCCCTCAGTTGTCTCTGAATGCATTAGCCCATCTTGCAATCTTTGAGTCGGCAATGAGGGCCGAAGGGTGTGAGGGTCGTGCAGACGTCTTCACAACCCTTCATGTTGCCAATTGCCAGCCTAAGAATTGGACTAGAGAAGACGGAGTAGATAGGGCTATAGCCATTGGCAGCGTCAACTTCCAACTACACAATGAGTACACTGGTTCCTTCCTAGCAAAGGTCGTCAACGATCGTTGGTACTGGAGGTGGGATTAGAAGTTGTTTTACATCACTGTTGGAGCGGACTCCCCACTTCGTAACACCAATACCCTTATAGCTCATCGCTGCGAAGTCGAAGTGTCTATGGATTCCGCCACCATCTCATCAAGGATCTAGTTGTTATAGAAGGTGGCGTGGAGGATGAGCATGAGTGATGAGAACATCACTAGTTGGGATAGGACCATGATTGTGAATAAACAAGTTAAGTTGCATGATTTCTATGTTAGATTTAATTTTTATATATTTGAACCTCATATGCTACACCATGAGATGCGTTCATTTTTAATTTCAGAAATACTTTCTTGGATCAATAGAAGAGATGCATGTATATGGAACTCTTGTATTATCATGGAAGTTGATTGGGGACCAATAGACGTTGAGTCGAGGATGACTCCAAACCAAGAAGGTGAGGATGATGAGGACATCCCTACCAATGATACAACCATACATGAATACCAAGATCCAATTATTCGAGTTCGAGCACGACGATTAAATCTCCAGGTCAACTCATTTCTAAGTATCTTAGTATATTATCTTGGGAATAAATGACTACATAATATTATTATTAGGAACCATGGAGATGATGAAAATCATTTGGATATAAACAAAGAGTTGGATAAGAACTAGAAAGGACGTCCAAGCCAATTAGAGAGTCCAATCCAACTACAATTCGTGTCCAATTCGGATCCCAGGAGCAACGTGCACTAAAATCATCGCCCAGGCCGCATATGGACTCTGTTTTTGACGTTCCACACATCCACGGAAAGATAACTTCATCTCAAAATACCTTCTACATCAACGGGAATCATCATAACAAGATAGAGTCCAGAATCTGTCAGCATGGTGTTTTCTGCGTTATTGGCCCTTTGGGTCGTGTTTCCAGTTGAGCCCATTAGAGGTGCATCCCAAACTACTATATAAGGTGTTTCTACAGCCATCTAGGGTTTTTGTGTTTAGTTTACACGTTGCTTTGATAGGTGCCGCTTCGCCGCATTTGTAAGTGAACCCCAATTCATAGATTCCAGTAGAATTTCAATTCGATTGCGTTTTCTGCGTTCTTGCTTGTGTTCTTTGATTCGCAGGCAAAGATTAGCCTTCTTGGTGAGGTCAATCAGGTTGTGCTTGTTTGATAACCAATGGAGCAGTGGTGTATCAATTGCAAGGGCTGATCTCGTTGATCGGAAGCCGGATCGTCAATATCGAGTTCTCCAAAAATCGTTGTTTATCCCCACCTGATGGAAGACCGGGCACCCCCGTCCTCCATCAAGTGGTATCAGAGCTTGGTTTACTATCAGGTTCGTGTATCTTAGATTAGATTGATTTCATATTCATCTCATAGTCCACAAAAAACCAACAAAAATTTGTAGTCGTAGGTTTTCCCCAATCCAAGACCATCCCTAGCCTTTGCATGTTTTGGTTTCAGAGTCCATAGTATTGAGTTTGTGTCCTTGGTCAAGTCCGGTTGTTGGTTAGTATTGTGATCCCTTTTTCTAAATCCCTTATACAAGCCACCACCCATAAATCCCCTTTAATTTGCAATTCGCGTCCGAACTAGAACCTCAAAACCCTGATTCAGACTGCCTCTGATAAAACAGTCATATCTTTTGCGTACGGACTCCGAATAAGGCAAATAAATACATTTTTGAAATCTACAGAAAACATTAGATCTAAGTTATCCTAGCAAGCTAGGTTCGCCGATTTTAGTTTTTTCAAATTAGGCAGGAAAAATTGAGTTTTCTAGCCCCGAAGTTTCTTGCGTGGATT
The DNA here is from genome assembly GCA_019279435.1 of Zizania palustris. Classification (NCBI taxonomy): domain Eukaryota; kingdom Viridiplantae; phylum Streptophyta; class Magnoliopsida; order Poales; family Poaceae; genus Zizania; species Zizania palustris. The sequence goes on from JAAALK010000082.1 coordinate 27,345,566, forward strand.
TTTCAACTCATTTTTATTTACCTACATAGTACGTCTTTGCAGCAAAATTGTATCACATCTTCTTGGTTTGTCTTGTTTGTACTCTTAATAAGAAAAAAAGAAGTATAAAAAAAGTTCAAAAAGGAGTTAAAAATATCGAAAAAAGAGAAAAATATCAAAAAAGGGGAGCACTTAGGGACAAGTTTGGAAGATATTAGTGTTGTGTGGTGCTATTTTTGGTACTATTTTGTGCTGATTTTGTCAATACATAAGTCATCTTTTGAGCCACAACCACTCTCTCATATAAGCATTGTCGTCATAGGGATCACATTCAGACCAGCAATTAGTAGTACTCTAGACACTTATTTAATATTACTATCTGTTTCTGAATCGTGTTTCACCATATAGAATACTCTTGTTTAACCGCCTAGACTCCACATATATACTTCTGATCGGTGCAGCTTGAGTCTTTACAAGTGTATATCACTCTCTTTGGAAGTCACCAACCAGTCAAGAATTGTGCCACGACCAAGATTGTGCCATCCACTACCCTATGATGGTAAGAACCTTCTAAGATTGTGGTAAGACGCTTGAGTGTGAGCGAGAGCACCTTCCACTACCTAATAGTTGATATGGCTAATATTTTTTCCTAGTGTGTTTCCTTTTCTACTAACCATGGCAGGTATGGGAGGTACGACAAAACATAATCATGGTAACAATGTTTTTTCTATCAAAAGTAAGTTTACCATCCCATCTTTTTATGGTGAATATGATGCTGAAGAATACCTAGATTGGGAGATGAACGTAGAGCATAAATTTAACTTATATCTAGTTCCTAAACAACATAGAGTTAAACAAGCAACTGGCATGTTTAAAAATCATGCTTTAATCTGGTGGGAAGATATAAGTGAACTTCAATTACAACCTGATACATGGGGTCATTTAAAAAGAGCTATGCGTAGTAAATTTGTCTCTCCTTCTAATCATCGTGAATTGTGTAAGAAACTACAATGCTTAGTTCAAGATAACATGTCTGTGAGAGAATATTATGCAGAGCATCGAGAGAGCATGATCCGTTGTGGTGTTGTGGAGCACTCGGAAGACACGATGTGGCACTTCTATGATGGATTGAGGAATGAGATTCAAGATATCGTTTATTATAAAGAATTTAGTACTCTTAGTCATTTGTTCCATCTTGCCATCATTACAGAGAAAGAATTGTAGGAACGACAATACAAGGCAAGAGACTCCTATCCACCACAAGTGACGAGCACACCGGAACTAATCAAGCCTTTCTCTTCTTCAAGTGTTCGTCATGCACCTGCACATGTACCTACACCAACATCAGCAAGCATATGGCCTTCCATCTCCACGAGTTGAGGTGTCAGGTAAAAAGTCCTTACAGGTACCTGTTGACGTTGCTTCATCAGCTGAAATAATAGAACACCCTTTGCAATTTGATAATGTTGCACTTCACCATGATAGGACTAATAACTATACTGTTGTACATGAGGATGTGAAATCAACTTTGTTACTTTCAACTTCTAATGAAATTGTTAAATATGATATCGAGACGACAACTAATGAGAGCAAACAACTTGATATTAGATCTGAAATTCAGCATGAAATCAAATTAAAAGATTATTCTATCCTTGCACATAAAACTGATCAAACTGAAATTTATAGTCAAGATGTATGCTATGTTGTGATTTGTGAAACTACTTATTATTCTCTTACTAATATAGTTTATACTTTGCCCCCAGTTATCACTAAGTATTTATCTCATATTGAGCTGCATTAGTGTAATTTTGATATGCCTCCCGAGTTTTTATCTTCTGTTGAGTTACATAACTATAAACTTGTCTTGCCTCCCATGTTTTGGGATAGTTCCATGTTTAACGTTACAGAATTGAAACCAACCATGGGAGCAAAAGATGAGTATAAGTCGAGGACGACTCTATTTCAAGAGGGGGAGAATGATGAGGACATCACCAGTTGGGATAGGACCATGATTGTGAATAAACAAGTTAAGGTGCATGCTTTCTATGTTAGATTTAATTTTTATATATTTGAACCTCAGATACTGCACTATGAGATGCGTTCATTTTCAATTTTAGAAATACTTTCTTGGATCAATAGAAGAGATGCATGTATATAGAACTCTTGTATTATCATGGAAGTTGATTGGGGACCAATAGACGTTGAGTCGAGGATGACTCCAAATCAAGAAGGGGAGGATGATGAGGACATCCCTACCAATGATACAACCATACATGAATACCAAGATCCAATTATTCGAGTTTGAGCATGACGATTAAATCTCCAGGTCAACTCGTTTCTAAGAATCTTAGTATATTATCTTGGGAATAAATTACTACCTATTATTATTATTATCAGGAACTATGGAGATGATGAAAATCACTTGGAGATAAACAAAGAGTGGGAGAAGAACCAGGAAGGACGTCCAAGCCAATTTGAGAGTCCAATCCAACTACAATTCGTGTCCAATTCGGATTCTAGGAGCAGTGTGCACTAAAATCATCGCCCAGGCCACATACGGACTCCGTTTTTGATGTTCCACACATCCATGGAAAGATAACTTCAGAAATTTTCCAATGCTTTTTTCTGCGTTATTGGGCCTTTGGGCCGTGTATCCAGTTAAACCCATTAGGGGTGTGTTGACGCAGAAATGTGCCCCCGCACTTGGGCTGGTTCGACATCCAAAAGTATCGCAATGATACCGACGTCGCATTCCGACTACCCTGGATAGTGACAAGGGATTTGGAGTCACCAGGCAATCAGATAAATAATCAATATTTTAATCCATTTGGCCGAAAAGTATTAGTAATAATGTCAACAATGACAAACTGACAAACAAACCTAGAATCGGCCAATTCAGAGGACGATTCGGAGTTATAGTGGCGTCTGGTCTGAAGGGTCCCTAGGGCACCTTCGGCCTCAAGCCCGGAGGTTGCGAAGGGACTTCGGGCGCGTCCCAAAGATAGTTGTGGAGTAGGCTCCGGCACGGTGCGAAGATCTCCGGTCAGACCGGCGAAGCCCTCCCGGTCGAACCGACGAGGTAGGCTTCGAAGTACACAGACTCCGACGCGTGAGGCTCTAGCGAAGGGCTTCGGCGGAGTGCAAAGTATCCCGGTCGGACAGGCGGAGCACCTTCGGTCTGACCGGCCGTTGCCGACAACAGTCTCATGAAGGGCTTTGGTCTGACCGGTATCTCAACGCCGGTCGGACCGAAGTAACAGATCCAATCTATTAGACCCTGGATGGCCTAGTAAATGAGACACGATCGGCCCCAAATTTTGCAGAGGTGTTCCCCCACCGGGGGTTCGCCTAGAGCGGAGGTGGGTTCAGCCAGTGGGGTTCGAACTTGCCTAGTGTAGGACCGAAAGTAGCGACCAGAGGGGGGGTGAATGGGCGCCTAAAAAAAATTCTTTCGAATCAATGGCCTGCTCCCAAAACCCAACGCATTTAAAAAGAAAATTAAACAGCAAAGCGAGAACAGATTGACTAAGTCTGCAGATTCGAAGTCTGCTGATTCAGAGGTTGCAGATTCGAAGGTTGCAGATTCTGCGTTTGCATATTCGAAGGTTGCAGATTCGAAGTATGCAGATTTGAAGTATGCAGATTCGAAGTATGCAGATTCGAAGCCTGCAGATTCGAAGTATGCAGATTCAAAGTATGGAGATTTGAAGCTTGCAGATTCGAAGTCTGCTGATTCGAAGTCTGCTGATTCGAAGTCTGCAGATTCGAAGCTTGCAGATTCGAAGTCTGCTGATTCGAAATCTGCTGATTCGAAGCCTGCAGATTCGAAGCTTGCAGATTCGAAGTCTGCTGATTCGAAGTCTGCAGATTCGAAGCTTGCAGATTCGAAGTCTGCTGATTCGAAGCCTGCTGATTCGAAGCCTGCAGATTCGAAGTCTGCTGATTCGAAGTCTGCTGATTCGAAGCCTGCTGATTCGAAGCTTGCAGATTCGAAGTCTGCTTCACAGAGTTGGACTTCACACAAGAAAAGGGACTTTGGCCCTGTCAACTCGATCAAAAAGCTACGCAGTAAAAGCAAAAAGCTGACACTAGAGTATTATTGCTACAGTGTAGTAGTACTACTTGCAACAGCAAGAACTAGTACTACTTGCGTGAAGAACACAAGCAACAGAAACAAATAGTGAACAAAAATGCTCACGGTACACAGCGATTCAGATTCACAATAACCAAACGCATGCCTCGCACTCAACAGGGAACAAAATCTTACTGCATTAATGAAGAACAAAATGAATGCAAGCAGAAGAACAAGCCTCTGGCGGCGCACAGAAACAGGAATAAGAGAGAGAGAGTGTGCAGGAGACAGAATGACCCAATAGATTAAAAAGTGAGTTCTGGAAGGGGTAGTCCAAACCCTAGGGATTGGGGCCCTATTTATAGGCTTCCCAACACTAGGAATATTCTACCAGCCCCTTAGGGTTTTTACAGACGCAAGAATAAAGGAAAAGACTCTACTGCCCTTAGGTATTTTTACAGACACGACTGACTGACTGTGGGCCTAGAGATACAGATGACTTATCCGGAAGCTAAGTTTTCGTAGCGACTACGGCTTCTCTTCTGGACAGTCGGATACAAGATCAACGGTTGTCAGTTTTGCGCCGAAACTGACAAAGCCTCCACCGACTTTGCACCAGGTACCCGGATTGGGCCTGCCCGATTCCGCAGCTCTCTCAGCCCGGCAATCACTCACCGCCCGTGTACCTGAGTAAACCCTGGTCAACATCCCAGTGGGTCTTCTACTGCTTCTGGCCCATGTACCCGGATTGGGCCAGCCCGACTTCGCAGCCTCCTCTGCCCGATAGTCGCTTGCTGCCCGTGTACCTGAGTCACACGCGGCCCATGAAACAGCAGATCTCTTCTCTTCTTCTGTCCTCTTTGACTATCGTTGACAATGACTCATCACTTCTGGAGCCATGAGGCTCACGCTATTCAGCATGGCTCCTCAATCTCCCCCTTGATGAGTGCATTGTCAACACTCCTCTTCTTCAGCTCTTCAGCACCTGCGAGCAAATGTGGAAACACGAAAACAAAACACAAGAAAACAAAGAAGAAGAAAAATAAGGTAAAAAGTTTAACCCTAATGACCAAAAGCCGAACAAAAGCAAGAAGCGGTCATTATGGTTAACCAAAACATAAAAGCTCAAAATGAGTGCGATTTCAGAACAACAAGGATATCAACAGAGTAAGAACTCCCCCTTAAACTCTGATCCCAAATTTTCTCCCCCTTGTTGACAAGTGAACTCATCAAGCACTCAATAGAGACACAGACTCCCCCTGAAATGCAACTCCCCCTCAAAATATGCAATGAATGCAACGGAGGTGCAGGTGGAGTGAAGAAAGCATGCTTCTCAGATATGATTGACTGCAATTACAACATCTAACAAGTATAGCAAAAGACATACTATCGAAGTCACATGGCATGATCAGTACAACAGATGATATCCAAAGAAAGTCATTTAGCACGCATTTTTCAGTTTTTGCAAACAAAGGCATCACCACATTTTCCAGTTAACAAGCAAGGTAAAACATGAGATGCAGAAGCTAACTGATATCTACCAAGATAGGCTTTGTCCGAAACAAAGTGCTTCAGCAAACTTGTTGTCTTTTTAATTTTCAGGCTTTTTCATTTTCCTTTTTCATTTTTGCCAAGGGTTATTTGCATGTCAAACCTTATGCTAACCGACCAAGTCAAGCCTAGGCCAGAACTGGACCATCAGAAGCTTAAGACATTTGTCTTGGCATACACTACACTGTCCTAGTTCATACCAAAGTGCTATGGTAAGCAGTCCAGAACAATGCAATGCGACAAGGCAAACCCACTTGGATCTTTTCAACTCAAGCATAAAAAGGCATGGAATTCTAATTCATTTTTTGATTTTTATCATTTTTATAGCTTATTTTCCATGTTAAAGCATAAAGATGTCCAAGTTGCATATCTGCATCTATGTGAGGAACTAGCTACAAGGCATATAACAGATAGCAAAAGCATTCAGCATACACATGCTAGTTACCAGAAGCAATGGTGATTATGTTTTTCAAGTTTAAAGCGTAAAAGGCCATCCATATGACAGATATCAGACATATCAAGTGAACTGAACCAAAGCATGATCATTGACAAGTAATCAAAAGCATGTACCAGCTAGACTAAGTAAAGCAGTTCAATCATATAACAGATGCAGGCTCAAAGGTGTGATATGTGAATATGCAAGATATGAACACACACAAAAAGACTCAAGAAAAGAGTAAAGAAGAAAGAAAAAAACTGACGCAAAAATATCCTAGAAAGGATACACAACACCCAAATCCCCTCGTAAACGCTCAAAGGTAGACTGATCTAGGGGTTTGGTGAAAATGTCAGCCAACTGATGATGGGTATCAACATGAATAAGGTCAATGACACCTTTTTGAATGGAGACATGGGTTTTTCCCTACACTAATTGCACTGGTGCTGTCGCAAAACAAGGGAACTCTGGTAGGAAAGAACAGCTCAAAATCTCGCAGAGTGGAAATCATCCAAACCAACTGTGAGCAGCAGCTAGCAGCAGCTACATACTCAGCCTCTGTGGTCGAAAGAGCAACTCCAGATTGCTTTCGGGAAGACCAAGAGACAAGAGAAGAACCAAGAAACTGGCAAGTACCGGAAGTCGACTTGCGATCCAACCGGCACCCACCAAAGTCAGCGTCCGAAAAGCCAGATAAATCAAGAGATGATGATGCTGAATAGTAAAGACTGAGATCAGGCGCATAGGTAAGATACCTGAAGATACGCTTGACAGCTTGCCGATGAGACACGCGTGGTGAAGATTGGAAGCACGCGCACAGTCCCACGGCGAACTGTATGTCTGGCCTCATCGCCGTCAAGTACAGCAGCGAATCGATCATCCCTCGAAACTCTCTCTCATTGACCTTGACGCCGCTCTCGTCCTTGTCCAGGCCCCCAGATGTACCCATTGGGGTCATCTGAGGCTTCAGCTCTCCACCAAAGTCGAATTTCTTCAACATGTCCCGAGTGTACTTACCCTGGTGGATGAAGGTGCCATCCTTGGTCTGCTTGATCTGGAGCCCTAGAAAATACTTGAGCTCACCCATGAGGCTCATCTCGAACTCGCTGTGCATCTGCTCAGAAAACTTGGACACAAGATCATTAGTAGTACCGCCAAAGATAATATCGTCCACGTATATCTGAGCGACTAAGAAATCTGAAGCATCTCTAAGCAAGAAGAGAGTTTTATCCACAGAACCCATCACAAAGCCCTTCCCCAACAAAAACTGCTTTAATCGGTCATACCAAGCCCTGGGGGCTTGCTTCAACCCGTATAAAGCTTTTTGCAACTTAAAAACATGTCGAGGAAACTTGGGATTCTCAAAACCAGGGGGCTGCCTAACATAAACCTCCTCCTCTATGTATCCATTCAGAAAAGCACTCTTGACGTCCATTTGAAAAATCTTAAAACCCTTCGATGCGGCAAAAGCTAAGAGAATGCGAATGGACTCAAGACGGGCAACAAGAGCGAAGGTTTCTTCAAAATCAATACCTTCCTTCTGGCAAAAACCCTGGGCAACTAGTCGAGCTTTGTTGCGCACCACAACCCCATCTTCACCTTGCTTGTTCTTGAACACCCACTTGGTGTCTATGGGGTTGCATCCTGGTGGTAGCTCTACTAGTGTCCAAACCCGATTGCGGACAAAATTCTCAAGCTCTTCTTGCATGGCATTAATCCAGTTCGAGTCAGAAAGAGCATGAGAAATGTCTCTAGGCTCAAAAGATGCAACAAAAGCAGATTCAGCAAACACAGCAAGAGAGTCAACAGAAGAGCGCAAAGTTCTTGTAGACACATCACCGATGATGAGCTCTGAGGGGTGATCACGCTGAACTGCTCGGGATCCCTGGTGATCTGAAGTCACCTCACCGGAGTCAGCAGCTAGCACCTCTGGACTCGACTGAGGGGGCTCGATCGAAGTGGAAGAAGTGATCAGAGGTCTGCCCTCATCCTCAGTCGAAGTCTCAGAAGGTGTGGGCTCTGCAGGAGGTGCAAAAGGCCCACCCTCATCAGCAGCTGGAGTATCCTCATCTTCCTCGAAGATGGACTCTCCGAGCTCACCATCACCAGAAAGCTCAAAAGAAGGAGTTAAAGAAGGCAAGGACTCATCAAAAGAAACCTCGCAAGTCTCGACAAGCTGCTGGGATTCGAGGTTCCAAACACGGAAACCTCGAGAATGCAATGCATAACCAAGAAAAACTTCGTCCCAGCAACGAGACTAAAATTTTTCCAAATGCCCTCCCTTCTTGAGCACAAAGCACTTGCAGCCAAACGCTCGCAAGTGGCTCACCTTGGGCTATCTGCCAAACCGCAACTCATCTGAGGTCTTACCAAGGTAAGCTCTAAGAAAAATGCGGTTGGCCAGATAGCAAGACGTGTTCATGACTTCAGCCCAAAAACGCCTAGGAGTCCTGTGCTCATCGAGCATCGTCCTAGCCATCTCGAATAGCGTGCGGATCTTTCGTTCCACAACGTCGTTCTGTGGGGGAGTGTAAGGAGCAGAAAACTGATGGTCAAGACCCTGATCACTACAGAAGCTGACGAACTGAGAGTTCTTGAACTCAGAGCCGTTGTCGGAGCGAATTTCTCGCATCCGACCATTGTTCTCATTCTTCAGCTTCAAAATCAGGTCATGAACAAAATGAAAAGTCTCATCCTTAGACTCCAAAAAGAAAACCCACGAGAATCGAGAAAAATCGTCAACAATCACAAGTGCGTACCACTTCCCACCGACTGAGCGTACCCGAGCTGGACCGACAGTGTCCATGTGTAATAGCTCGCCCGGATACGATGTCATCACCTGAGTCACAGGTGAGTGAGAAGCGGCAACCATTTTCCCATGACGACAGGGATGACAAACTAGATCTTTCTCCATTTTAAGCTTGGGCAATCCTCGGATGAGGTCCATAGAGCTCAACCTGACTAGCAGATCAAAACTCAAATGACCTAACCTCCTATGCCACTTCCAGAGCTCATAAGAAGATCCAACAATCAAACAGCGAGAAGGGCCAAAAGAACTAGAGAAGTCAATTCGAAAAACTTTACCGAAAGGTAAGATCTGGCAAATCAAAGACCCTCTAGAATCAATCACAGAAGAATTGCCCTTCTTAAAACGCACTTCCAAACCATCCTCAAGAAGTTGCGAAACAGAAATCAAATTAAAGTTCAAGTTTCCAACCAAGGCAACGTTCTTTAAAGAAAAATGGTCTGAAATGCGAATTGAGCCAATGCCACTTACTTTCCCTTGACCACTGTTCCCGAAGGTGATGTACTCTTTGGAGCTCGGGGGAGTGAGACTGGAGAACCATCTGCGATGTCCCGTCATGTGGCGAGAGCATCCTGAGTCCATGATCCAAACGTCCTCCAGTCCCCGATCCTGCACAATCAGTGGTTGTAAGTGGGAGCAAATGGTCCGGCATCGGGTTTAGCAAAAGAGCTAAACCAGTGTCGAGCCATCTGCTCAAAAGACGGAAAGCAGAAATCATCAGAAAAGTTCGGACCAAAACGCGGCTCAAAGCGCGGTCCTTGGTTCTGCCTAAAACCTCGGCCGTGAGGTCCAGTACCGTAGCCAAAATGGCCTGGAGCTCTACCGGATCAAACACCACCAACTGGAGTACGGGCAAGAAAGCCGTCTCCTCTACCACCACCTACACGACGCGGCCTGGCCTCCAGCCTCTCCCCGCGTCGAGGAACTCGCAGTCTACCACCCTGCTGGTAGAACTGCTCCTGACCACCACGAGCTCTCTCTGCTCTCTCAACCCGCTTCCTCCTGAAGCAAAACTCCGCAAGATGCCCGTCTCTCTGACAATACTCACAATGATAGGTAGGCTTCTTGGGATGTGGTTGAGGCTTGGGGTTCTTGGGCTTAGTGGTGATTGGTGTTGTCTTCTTGGGTTGAGAGGGTCCAGGAAGAGAGTCAAGAGAAGTGTGGAGGTGTTTGGGCTTTGGAACCCAGATGGGCTTCTTGGGTGGAGCTTTGGGTGGTTCATGGATCACTCCATCCTTGGGCTGACAAGCCTGGGAAGACTCAGTGGAGTGAGTCTTGGGATACTTCAGCTCTGGAGTCATTTTACTCCACTCCACTGCCCGGCTAATGGCACTCTCAAAGTCAGCCTTGGTGTAGGTGTAACCTACACCAAACCCATCCTTCCTCTTGAACTGCTAGATCATCATGCCGAGCTGAGGCTCTCTGGCACTGATCCAACTCAGGATAGAACGGAGGTAAAAGTTCTCATTCTGAGAATCAGCTAGCTCCTCTCTCAAGGCAGCTAGAACCTCCACCTGAGACAAGCAGGTTTCACACTCGCTATCTATCTGGACAGACTTCTCGGCTTTCAGCTTAATCAACTCCATTCTAAGAGACAGACAGTTCTCACAGATAGTGGGTGGAACTGACAATGTCTCAAGCTCTAGCCTAGTCTGCGCCAGCTCAGCTCTCATTCTCTCCAAATCACCCAGATGCTCATCGCCCTTGGCTTTCAGATCAGCTAAACTAGCAAGATGAGATGGGCAATCAGCACAGGGTACGACGACAGTGGCTTGAGCATCTTTCAGCTCCAGCTGAGTGCTTTCAAGCTCAGTGGCCAAAGCGTCCCTCTCATCAACCCTTTCTGTGTACCTGGACTTCAGAGTCGATAGGTCACACAGAAGCACCTCACACTTTGGGCACTCACTGCTATCACCCAAGCAAGGGGAAGAAGATAGACTCTCAATTCTGCCGTTGGCTACGGCAAGCTCACTCTCTAACTCATCTATCCTCTTCTTGGCCCCCCTAAGCAGTTTTTCCCGATACTTTAACTCCTGACGATTGCTCTCAAGTAAATCGACAATTTCACGCTCATAAGATGATACCTTTTCGTTGTCATCGTCGGAGTCATTGGAGGAGCTCTTTTCTTCCTTATCCCCAAGAGCCATTGAGCAGAAGCTCTTGCGGGATCTTTGGCACTAGTGTGAGTGGCTCTTCGGTCTGTCCCCGAAGGCCATGAAGCAAAGGCCCGCTGGATCGTCCTTGTCCTTCCCCTTCCTGATGATGATCTCCTCATCGCTTGAGCTCGATGAAGAGGAAGAAGACGTGGACCGCTTGGAGTAGCTCTTCTCCATCTCAGCGAAGAAGGCCTTGTCGCGCTTCTTGTTCTCTCGCCGGTAGTCCTTCAGGGCCTTTTTGAAGAATCTGGTCTTTGGCTTGCCCTTGTTGAAGGAGGAGCTGTCGTGCTTGCCAGAGTCGTGGAATCCACCACCGGTGCTCTTCTTGTGGCCATTGCGCTTGGGGCAGTCGGCGATGAAGTGTCCTGGGTCACCACACTCAAAGCATCCGGTCTTTGTGCGGTGTCTTTTGAACATCCTTTTGTCATAAACACGACGCACCCGGTTGTTAAACAGACACAAATCATCATCTCCCAAAGACTCAAGCTGATCCTCAGTGATAGACATCAAAGAGAACCCAGCACAGCTCACTGAAGAGGGATCAACAGAAGGTGTAGCAAGGGCCAGAGACTTTGATCCAGAGCCAGTGAGATTTGATCTCAACTGGGTATCAACCTCGGTGGCCTTCAGCTTGCTAAACAACTCAGAAATGGTCAAGGTATCATAAGATGTGCTCTCAATGATAGAGGATACCTTGATCTCCCAGATATTTAGGTCCAAGGTATGGAGAACCTTGAGGGCCTGCTCGTGATCTGAGACTAACTGAACACCCTCACCCTTGTTGTCCCGAAGCTTGTTGATGATCGACTGAAAGCGACCAAACAAGGCTTCAACAGATTCACCCGGCTTCTGTGTGAAATTCTCATATTCACGCCGGTAGGTCTGATAGAGTCGAGCCTTGACCTGGGCTGTCCCCTCATGGTGTGCCTGGAGGGTAGCCCAGATTTCTCTCGCAGTGGAGAGATGGCTAACACGCTCAAATTCAGTGGGATCTAAACCAGAAAACAGAATATTCACCGCTTTGTTGTTGTTCTGATGTTGGGCAATGATATCCAGAGAATCATGCTCATCAACAGGCAACACTGTGAAAGTAGCATGAATACAGATGTCCCAGATGTCCGAGCTTTGGCTCATCAGATAGGCTCGCAAGCGAGTCTTCCAATAATTATAGCCATAAGCTTCCAAGGACGGGACCTTGCCAGGAGACGTCATGATCACTACTGGGGTTTAGAACCGGTTAAGGTATGGAAAAACCCTAACCAAGCTCTGATACCACTTGTCGGACCGAAAGTAGCGACCAGAGGGGGGGTGAATGGGCGCCTAAAAAAAATTCTTTCGAATCAATGGCCTGCTCCCAAAACCCAACGCATTTAAAAAGAAAATTAAACAGCAAAGCGAGAACAGATTGACTAAGTCTGCAGATTCGAAGTCTGCTGATTCAGAGGTTGCAGATTCGAAGGTTGCAGATTCTGAGGTTGCAGATTCGAAGGTTGCAGATTCGAAGTATGCAGATTCGAAGTATGCAGATTCGAAGCCTGCAGATTCGAAGTATGCAGATTCGAAGTATGCAGATTCGAAGCTTGCAGATTCGAAGTCTGCTGATTCGAAGTCTGCTGATTCGAAGTCTGGAGATTCGAAGCTTGCAGATTCGAAGTCTGCTGATTTGAAGTCTGCTGATTCGAAGCCTGCAGATTCGAAGCTTGCAGATTCGAAGTCTGCTGATTCGAAGTCTGCAGATTCGAAGCTTGCAGATTCGAAGTCTGCTGATTCGAAGTCTGCTGATTCAAAGCCTGCAGATTCAAAGCTTGCAGATTCGAAGTCTGCTGATTCAAGTCTGATGATTCGAAGCCTGCAGATTCGAAGCTTGCAGATTCGAAGTCTGCTTCACAGAGTTGGACTTCACACAAGAAAAGGGACTTTGGCCCTGTCAACTCGATCAAAAAGCTACGCAGTAAAAGCAAAAAGCTGGCACTAGAGTACTGTTGCTACAGTGTAGTAGTACTACTTGCAACAGCAAGAACTAGTACTACTTGCGTGAAGAACACAAGCAACAGAAACAAATAGTGAACAAAAATGCACACGGTACACAGCGATTCAGATTCACAATAACCAAACGCATGCCTCGCACTCAACACGGAACAAAATCTTACTGCATTAATGAAGAACAAAATGAATGCAAGCAGAAGAACAAGCCTCTGGCGGCGCACAGAAACAGGAATAAGAGAGAGAGTGTGCATGAGACAGAATGACCCAATAGATTAAAAAGTGAGTTCTGGAAGGGGTAGTCCAAACCCTAGGGATTGGGGCCCTATTTATAGGCTGCCCAACACTAGGAATATTCTACCAGCCCCTTAGGGTTTTTACAGACGCAAGAATAAAGGAAAAGACTCTACTGCCCTTAGGTATTTTTACAGACACGACTGACTGACTGTGGGCCTAGAGATACAGATGACTTATCCGGAAGCTAAGTTTTCGTAGCAACTACGGCTTCTCTTCTGGACAGTCGGATACAAGATCAACGGTTGTCAGTTTTGCGCCGAAACTGACAAAGCCTCCACCGACTTTGCACCAGGTACCCGGATTGGGCCTGCCCGATTCCGCAGCTCTCTCAGCCCGGCAATCACTCACCGCCCGTGTACCTGAGTCAACCCTGGTCAACAGCCCAGTGGGTCCTCTACTGCTTCTGGCCCATGTACCCGGATTGGGCCAGCCTGACTTCGCAGCCTCCTCTGCCCGACAGTCACTTGCTGCCCGTGTACCTGAGTCACACGCGGCCCATGAAACAGCAGATCTCTTCTCTTCTTCTGTCCTCTTTGACTATCGTTGACAATGACTCATCACTTCTGGAGCCATGAGGCCCATGCTATTCAGCATGGCTCCTCACCTAGCAAAGGGTTCGGCCATTGAGGTTTGAACTCATTATGCGGAGGGTTCGGACATTGGGGTCTGAACTCATTATGCGGAGGGTTCAGCCACTAGGGTTCGAACTCACCCTTAGGGGGGTTCGGCTGTTGGGGTCTGAACCCACCCTTCGAAGGACGTGGTTGTCTTGGCCCCTTCGGTTGTCTTAGCATTTTTGGCCAGGGGCCTATTTCCTCGTCTTTCTTCTATTGTTTGCTCAATAGCATCTGGTATGTTACCTTTGTCTTCTTGTGAGCCCTAGCCAAAGGAGACGTGTCAATGTTCTTTTTCCACAATCCTACTTCAGGGTTCTTTGGTATGAGTGTGCGTGTGTGTGATTCTCCAATAACGACTGCTTTCCCTTTAGATGACTCGGCCTATTCTGGCCAAATCAACACCTTCTTCTTGTCGAGGTTGATGGTATTTGCAGGAAAAGGGTCTTTGTCCAACTTCATCTTCGGACTAGAATCTATTTTCAATCGTCCTTCTTCTATGGCCGATTGAACTTGCCGACGAAAAACATTGCAGTCATTAGTATAATGGGAATGTGAATCATGCCACTTAAAATAGGGGCATTTCTTTAGCTCGTCGGCGGTCGGGATGACTTGGCCCTTAGGCAACCTGAGAAGTTGGCTCTTCAAGAGGAAAACAAATATTTTATCGCACTTAGTTACATCAAACGAGTATTTAACTTCGCTGGGCGGAATCTTAGTGGGACACAGCTGTAGCTCATAACAAGTGACAGGCTTGCTCTTAGTGTTCCAAACCCATTCGGCCGCATACATGTCAGCCAAATCTTCTTCTTCCTCTGACTCTTCCTCGTCGGAGTGTTCCACGACGTTAACTTCAGCCCTAGGTTTGTTGAACGTTTTAACGAATTTTTTATCCTTGGCTCAGCCTTCTTGGACCAGAGCCTGCTATAGGACTTGACTAACCTCTAAAAAGTTCTGGTTGTCTAGCCTCTCTTTAAACTCAGAACGAAACCCGTTAAAAGCTAGATCCACCAAATCTCTTTTTGAAATATTGAGACTAAAACATCGGTTTTGGTATCTCTAAAGCGCTTGACGTACTCAGAGACACACTCTCGCTAGATTTCTGTTTGACCGATGTCAAGTGTGAAAGCCTAAGTTCTGTCTCGCCTATATAAAAATAGTCATGGAACTTTTGTTCTAATTGGGACCACGTTTGGATGGAGTTCGGTGGGAGTGCCGAAAACAAAGTGAAAGCAGTGCCGAATAGTGAAAGAGAAAACAATCTAAGTTTTAATGCATCCGACCCACAAGCTTCTCCGCACTATGCTAAGAATTGGCTGACATGCTCTAGTGTGGTCTTTTTACCCTCGCCATCGAATTTTGTGAATTCAAGGACTCTATAGCTGTTAGGGTAGGGTATGGTATCGAAGTGATCAGGGTACGACTTTCGGTAAACCCTATGATGAGGACATCACTTCACATGATACACACATCGAGCCTCCACCTACAATTCAATTACAAGGACCAATCACACGCGCTCGTGCCCGTCGCTTGAACCATGAGGTTAATTCTTTCCTTAGCAACTATGTTAATATTTGTTTGGATGGGATGCTACTGAATACTAGTGATATTTTGTTTCTTAGGAACATGGGATATGGAATAGGAGAGTTGGAGTTGAAGATGGAGTCGCGCGGATGATTTGAAGTCAAGAATTCGCTGGTTCGGACTACATCAACCACCATGCACAAAAATGGCCGTAACTTCCTCATACGAAGTCCGATTGGCGCATTCTTCGACTTTCTGGAAAGCTAAGGAGAAGACGGATCTTTTGGCATTGGTAGTCTCGAGTCGTACTGTGTGACTGAAACAGTCCTTCGTGACAGAATTGGGCCGAGTTGGACCAATCCAAGTTATCCTTACCTAGCGGAAGATCGGGACCTACCCTCCTATTAGTTGGTATCAGAGCATCAGGTTTCCCGTTAGGTAATCTCGATCTTCTTTTATTTTTACCTAGAGTCCAGAAAACCCTCACAAAAAAAATCCCCACCGAGAACCCCTTTGTGCCTTGCGATTTTAATTTCAGTTTTTAACTTTGTTAAGTTTGTGTTCTTGGTCGAGTCTTGTTGTTGGTTTAGTCATCCCTTTGTGTCGTTTGAGTAGTAGTTGATCTTGTGTCTCAAAAAAAATTCTCAAAAAAAATTTACCCCACCCGAAACCCCCCCTCCACAACACAACCCTAGTCGGCTTCCACTTGGTTTTCTACTCGGTTTTCCACATCGAATCCTTGTTAAGTTCCATCTAGAGTTCCACTGGTCTCCATCTTGCCATTGTTCACATCCTTGCTTCCGCAGAGTCCCCTGAGATCACACTTTGGATCCCTAGTTGCAATCCAATCCGTTCCTACCTCTAAACGGCGAATTGGGTTTTCACATATCCTCCGGGTGACCCCCCTTCGGTAAAACAGGCATAACTTTTCGCTCGTTTGTTAGAAAAATATGAAATTTTTTGAGCATCTTCTTGTCCCAATTTGGAGCCGACCCAAACTTGGCTTCACCCTGTTTGGTTTCATCAGAATTGCCAAAAATATCAGGAAGATAAATAAAAAATTGGTCAAATTTTTTGCACGCCGTTCAGAGAACTTGTTGAATTTCTGTGAACCACATCCCACCTCAGTTGCAGGTGCCAATTTTTGTGGTTGCATTATCTTGTCATCCTTGTTTAAAAAAATATATAGTGAAAAAAAACGAGAAGTAGAGAAGCAAAAGAGAACCGGTCCTGTCGTTTGCTACCTTGTTCTGCCTCCACTTGAGTTTTGGGCACATAGTTTCCCTCTATTGCTTGAATTTCACCTTGGGAGCACTTAGACCAGCAACTTTGATAAGTACTAGGGAACACTTATTGAGCTTGGTTTAACTGTTATTACTATCGCTATTCCTTGCTACTTACTTTGCCTTCCAAGCTACACCTTCTCTTGGTCAGGACAGGTTCACATCTTGCAATCGCCCACCACCCTCCACTTGGTTCTTCACCTGTAGGCCGGTTACCTCACTGTGGTGTGGTAAGAACACTTGCAAGTGTGGATAAGGCGCTTGACGGATTGCTTCCACCACACACCCACCACTCCACCTAGTTTTCCATAAGGATTATTCTTTGTTGTTTGTCTTTTCACTAACATGGCAGATAACAACGGTACCCCTCCATCTGATTTTAATGACTGTGTCTCACGACGTGCTCTACTGGAGTCTCAGCGGTAGACCCAACACTCCATCGAATGTCTCGCACGTATTGTGGCTGACCTAGTGGACCAGATGACTACCCTGGAGACACGCTTGCCTGCTGCACAAGTCGACGACGACCATGTTGACGAGAAAGACGACATATCCGATGCCGGGAACAATGGCATTGACCCTGACGAGGCTGCATGTCATGGACTTCAGTTCAATCGTCAATGTATGGGCGGCCACCGCAACCGCCATCCACGAGGTAACAATGACAACTGCGGGAACAATGATCCCTACTCCAAGGTAAAATTTTCAGTACCTCATTTTGCTGGCACCTATGATCCTGATGCATATTTAGATTGGGAGATGTCAGTCAAACAAAAATTTAATGCCCACATGGTTCCTGCTATCCACCGCGTGCGCTTAGCTACTAGTCACTTCATTGGATATGCTCTTCTTTGGTGGACTGAAATAGTTCAGGTTGGCAATGAACCACAAAATTGGAATATGTTAAAATGGCAAATGCGTAGTATATGGGTTCCTCCTTCATGTAAACGTGATTTGAGAAAAAAAATTGCAGCGCCTAAACCAAGGAAATAAATCGGTAGAGGAGTATTATCAGGAGCTGCAAATAGATTGCATGCGTGCTGAAATTGAGGAGGACAATGAGGATAAAATGACCCATTTTTATGGTGGTTTAAGACGTGAAATCCAGGATATCATTGATTATAAAGAATACAATACTATCACTTGTATTTTCCACCTTGCTATACTTGCAGAAAAAGAATTGCAGGGTCGCCAACAACCACAACGCATCATGAGGACCAACATTGGTGGTGCCACTTCACGCTCAAGTGGGCAGCAGTAGCAACCACCACCACCTTCTCGACCGGCAGTTACATCAGCACCTTCTGCATCTACAGTCTAGGCTGAGAGCTCCAAAGCTGCAGCATCCAAGGCGCCAACCAGGCCCACCTCCTCAGCGGCCTCTACTACACGTTCTGCAGTGATCCAGTGTCACCGATGCAAAGGATTGGGCCACGTTATGAAGGACTGCCCTAGTCAGCGGGCTTATATTGCTACGAAAGACGGTGGCTATGTAAGTCCTAGTGATGTTGAAGATGAATATGCACTTGCAGCTAACATTGCAGGAGATTATGATGCTTCCGATGATGACGTTGTTTTTGCACCAAATGCCTCTGCCGGCCATGAAGCACTTATTGTACAACGTGTTTTGAGCACTCACATGGAGCAGGATGACCGGGCACAATAGAACAATCTGTTTCAGACCTTCTTCATCGTCAATGATCACCGTGTACGTGTCATCATCGACAGCGGTAGTTGCAACAATTTGGTGAGCCATGACATGGTAACTAAGCTTCAACTTACCACACGTGTGCATCCACACCCTTACCACGTGCAATGGTTCAACAATAGCGGTAAGGTCAAGGTAACACAAACTGCTCATATCAGATTTTCCATTGGTACATACTTCGGAGTTGCTGATTTTGATGTAGTACCAATGCAAGCATGTTCTCTATTACTTGGTAGACCTTGGGAGTATGATACTGATGCTACACACCATGGTATGAGCAATAAGTACACATTTATGTATAAAGGAAAGAAAGTTACTTTGCTTCCTATGACTCCTGCTGAAATTGTGAAATTTGAACAAGAAAAACATGCTAAGAACGCACAAACGAACAAACAACCTTCTGAAAATCAGCAAGTAGCTAAAACGCTTTTGAGGCAATAGAATGATAAAGTTGCTTCTCCTTCTTCATCACAAGTTATTAATCTGAAAGGACGTGTCAAGCTTGCAACTAAAATTGACCTTGCTGAAATTTGTGATGATACTCCCATGATATATGGCTTGATTTGCACGAACGTGCTATTTTCACTTGTGAACATTCCTAGCTCTGTTCCCGTTGCAGTCACTGACCTTTTGCAGGAGTTTAACGATGTTTTTCCTGCTGAGATACCACCCGGGATGCCACCGATACACGGCATCGAGCACCAAAATGATTTGATCCCGGGAGCGTCTCTTCCTAATCGTGCAGCGTACCGTACCAATCCAGAGGAGACAAAAGAAATTCAGCGCCAAGTACATGACCTTCTTGATCGTGGGTACGTCCGTGAAAGCCTTAGTCCTTGTGCAGTACCCGTTCTTTTGGTGCCTAAGAAAGATGGTAGTTGGCGCATGTGTGTTGATTGTCGTGCTATTAATAATATCACCTTTCGATATCGATACCGTATTCCTAGATTGGACGACATGATTGATTAGCTTAGTGGTGCCATTATCTTTACTAAGATCTATCTCCATAGTGGCTACCACCAAATTCGCATGAAACTAGGTGATAAATGGAAAACTGCTTTTAAAACAAAGTTTAGATTATATGAGTGGCTTGTCATGCCTTTTGGACTTACTAATGCACCCAGTACCTTCATGCGCTTGATGAATGAAGTCCTACGAACCTTTATAGGTCGCTTTGTGGTAGTATACTTTGATGATATCTTGATTTATAGCAAGTCTCTCACTGAACATGTTGAACACCTACGTGCTATTTTTTCTGTCCTACGTGAGGCTAGATTGTTTGGTAACCTTGAGAAGTGCATGTTTTGCACGGATCAAGTTGTGTTTCTTGGATATGTTGTCACTTCACAGGGCATTGAGGTTGACACGGTGAAGGTAGAAGCAATCAACAGCTGGCCGCAACCTCAAACTATCACACATGTACGTAGTTTTCTTGGTCTTGCAGGTTTCTACCGGCGTTTTGTGAAAGATTTCAGCACCATAGCCGGTCCTTTGAATGAGTTGACCAAGAAGGGAGTTACTTTTACTTCGGAACCAGCACAAGAACAAGCTTTTGCCACACTCAAGGATCGCCTTACACATGCACCTCTACTCCAGCTACCTGACTTCGGTAAGACTTTTGAGTTAGAATGTAATGCTAGTGGTTTTGGAATAGGAGGTGTGCTGCTACAAGGAGGTAAAATTGTGGCCTATTTTAGTGAGAAATTACATGGTCCACAGTTGAATTATTCTACCTATGATAAGGAATTGTATGCCTTAGTGCGTGTGCTTGAAACTTGGCAACATTAGCTTTTGCCTAAGGAGTTTATTATTCATTCGGATCATGAAGCATTGAAGCATATACGTAGTCAAGCCAATCTAAATAAACGACATGCTAAATGGGTAGAATTTATTGAGACTTTTCCATATATCATTAAGCATAAGAAAGGGAAAGATAATGTGATTGCCGATGCTTTATCTAGACGTTATACATTGCTTTCTCAACTTGATTATAAGATATTTGGTTTATAAATATTGAAGGACATGTATGCTACTAATTTGGACTTCAAAGATGCTTTTGCAAATTGTACAGATGACCATGCTTGGAACAAATATGTACTGAATAATGGATATCTTTTTCGTGCTAACAAGTTATGTGTGCTGGCTAGCTCTCTTCGCTTGTTGTTATTGCAGGAAGCACATGGTGGTGGTTTAATGGGTCATTTTGGATCAAAGAACACTGAAGATGTGCTGTCCACACACTTCTATTGGCCTAGGATGAGACGAGATGTTGAGCGCTACGTGGCACGATGCACTACTTGCAATAAAGCTAAGTCCCGTCTAAACCCACATGGTCTTTATATGCCTCTGCCTGTTCCTAGTGTACCTTGGGAGGATATTTCTATGGATTTTGTGTTAGGATTACCTAGAACTAAGAGGGGGGAGGGATAGTATTTTTGTGGTGGTAGATCGGTTCTCTAAAATGGCGCATTTTATACCTTGTCACAAGAGCGACGAAGTTATCAATGTTGCTGATTTGTTTTTCAGAGAGGTCATACGCTTGCATGGAGTTCCCAATACCATCGTTTCAGATCGTGATGCTAAATTCTTAAGTCATTTTTGGAGGACGTTGTGGCATAAGTTGGGGACAAAGCTGCTGTTTTCTACTACTTGTCACCCACAAATGGATGGGAAAACGGAGGTCGTCAACCGTACATTGTCCACCATGTTGAGGGCTGTTTTGAAGACCAACTTGAAGCTCTGGGAAGAGTGTCTACCTCATATTGAGTTTGCATATAATAGGTGTTGACATGGAAACGTGCCCCCACACTTGGGTTAGTTCGACGATCCAAAAGTGCACGGATACTTAGGGATGGGCCTAAGCGTGGCGTGGCACCGATGTCGCGTTCCGACTACCCTTAATAGTGATAAGGGGGGTGGAGTCACCAGGCAACCAGATTACACAAAATAATCCAATTAGCCGAAAGAGATAGATTAAACAGAATAAAATCAGCAAACCAGTCAGAGCCCATCTGGTTCAAAGTCTGGTGCGAAGGGTGTGCCGAAGGGTATCTTCGGCGTCTGGTGCGAAGTGCTTCGTCAAAGGGTGCTTTGGCGTTCGGAGTGATCTGATCGAAGGTGAGCTCTGAACAGATCTGGACGCGACAATCTCCTCCGAACGGCGGGGTTCGGAGCGAAGCCTCTAGTACCGCGAAGTACGAAACAATGACTCGGGGGCCACGTGCTGGCGTGACTTCGTCTCGTGCGAAGTATGATCGTGGTGAAGCCTGTTGCGACGAAGTGTGCTGGCGAAGCCTGTTGCCGAAGCATGCGGTCTCTTCGAAGGGTGTCCTGGGGACCTCCGAAACTAATCTCTCAGCTCCGGACACCTCCGGCGAAGGGGCTCCGAACGTGCGAACCTGCAACAGAGGAGTACGAAGTACCAATTCGGTCTGAGGACCAAATTTTGCTAAGTGTTGCACTAGTAGCGAAGGTAGCAATCTATTACACCGATTAGCGGATACTTCATAGGCAAAGTACCAAGGCGATAGCAATCTATTACGTAGATTAACGGATACTTCACAGGCAAAGTAACAAGGATTACCACTGTTCCGTAGCGGCCGACAGAGGGCTTCCAGGCAAACCCACGAAGAGGTACAGGAAAATAAAGGTAAAGTAAATGCAATCAAAGCATGGGCTTTGGTTTGGTTTGAATTGGGGGGGGGTTCTCACGCCAGCCATGCCTCTCTATTTATAGGGTGTTAACTCTTAATCTAATCTTCTATTAATTCGGCCAGATAGAGATAGAGATTGAGCTGGAAACGCGTACAACTCTATCTCTGCGGAGGTGGGCTTCGACTAGGCCCGTCGAGGCCTGCTCCTCGAGCCGAAGCTTCGGTAGCGTGGGCTTCGGCCAGGACTGTCGAGGCTTGCTCCTCGGGCCGAACCTTCGGTAGTGTGGGCTTCGGCCAGGCCCGTCGAGGCTTGCTCCTCGAGCCGAAGCTTCGATAGCATAGGCCTCGGTCAGGCCCATCGAGGCTTGCTCCTCGGGCCGAAGCTTCGGTAGCGTAGGCCTCCGAAGGCTTCCGAACCTTCGACAGCGTGGGCCTCCGAAGGCTTCTGAAGCTTCGGCAGTGTGGGCCTCCGAAGGCTTCCGAAGCTTCGACAACGTGGGCCTCTGAAGTCTTCCTGGCCAAAGCCCATGGGCTGGCTAGAGACTTTCGGAGCCCATAGCTCATTGGGCTTCGGCCCTGTAGGGCTTCGGACAGACCCTAGACATGTGTACTTTCGGCCTAAATCACCAAAAATTGATATTTTGACAATCTAGCCACTATTGCCATTTTTTGCTATCAACACATGCCCCCCTGCCTTTTAGTGAACTAGGGAACTAAAAGCATAGCGAGTTGAAGACGATACCATTCGTATCGGCTTTTCAACACTCTTATGATGTTTGCCATACACTTGGGAAATACCTCTTCAAGTACCTACCGTTTAAAGCTCTATGAAACCGCTCTCCCTGCAGGGATTCCAACACGTATGCATTGTCGGGGGCGATTTCGGCTATCTTAAAAGGACCTTCCAAACTAGGTGACCATTTGCCAAATTTGGGACTCTTCGTGCCTAACGGAAAAATCGTTTTCCATACCAAGTCTCCTATTTGAAATGACTTGGGTTTAACCTTCTTATTGTAGGCTTTAGCTACTCTCTTCTTGTCTACTTCTATGGCTTCTAAAGCCCTTAGTCTCTTATCGGTCACCTCCTCCAGATTATCCTTCAGAAGAGCTTCATACTCATCGACTGATAAGCCGTCTTGTTTTAACACTCTTAAGGAGCCAAGATCTACCTCTACAGGCAGAACGACTTCTTGTCCATATACCAACTCATATGGACTGACCTTGGTGGCACCGTGCTTTGCAATCCTACAAGCCCATAACGCCTCGGAAAGCACTTCATGCCACCTTTTAGGAAACTCTTCAATTTTCTTCTTAATAAGCTTAATCACGGTTTTATTACTAAACTCGACCTAACCATTGGCCTGAGCATAGTAAGGTGAAGAGTTTATCAACTTAATGTCATAGTATTCGGCGAAGTCCCTTACCTCTTTAGAAACAAATGAACTACCTTGATCCGTAGTAAGAGTTTGAGGGATGCTGAATCTATGTAATATGTGCTTTAAAATAAAATCACGTACCTCATTATCAGTCATGTTCTTGAGAGGTATGGCCTCGGTCCATTTGGTGAAGTAATATGTCGCCATCAACACGAATCGATGCCCCTTTAAGGAAGGAGGGTAGATCTGGCCGATGAAGTCTAAACCCCAACCTCAAAACGGCCATGGCTTGACAATAGGATTGAGCAATGAGGCAGGAGCTAACTGGATGTTGCTAAACCTCTGACATGCCTCACACCCTCTGTAGTACTTGAAACAATCTTCAGTCATAGTCGGCCAATAAAAACCCGCTCTTTTGAGCATCCAACTCATCTTTTGGGCCGACTGGTGAGTGCCGCAAAGCCCCTCATGAACTTCTCCTGTAGCCACTTGGGACTGCTCATGGTCTAAACACTTCAATAGCACTCCGTCGATGGTTCGGCGATACAACGTGTCCTCCAACAACACGAATTTGAACGCTTGTCGCCGAAACTTCCGGTCAACCCTTTGGCTAGGGTCTCTCAAATAATGGACGATTGGGACTCTCCAATCGTCCTTGTAGGTTTCAGAGGGCTTCGCTGGTCTGCCTTCTGAAAAGACTTCTGAATTACCGACTTCGGGGTGCCCTCGGAGCCATTCAAGCTCTTGCCGAAGCCTGGCCATGGTGGCCATTTAGAGTGTGCTGGGCCAAAGCTCTTCAGAGGGTTCGGACTACGGGGAGCCCCCTCCGTCTGGGAGGCTTCGCACTACGGGCTTCAGCGTGCCAGACCCTTTGATCGGCAGAGCACCCCGATCTAGGGGCTTCGGCGTGCGGGGGCGTTCGACGACCCGAGGGGTTCGACCCGAGGCTTGCGCCCGCCCACCTTTACTAGCTTCGGCAGTAAGACAGAACACCGGCTTCTCCATTGTAGAAAATTTACCTCTCCTGACTTGGTAGCCAGATGCCTGCTGAGCCAAATCATTGGCGACTGAATTGGCTTCTCTTGACACATGAGATATTTTGAAATCATCAAAAGTAGTAACTATGTCTAAACATTTGTCCAAGTAGCTATTCAGCATGCCATTAAAACATTGAGCATTCTTAGCCACTTGTTGTACTACTAATAACGAATCACCATATGCGTGAACATGTTTAGCACCTACAGACTCTAGTAATTCAAGTCCTAACAACAAAGCTTCGTATTCGGCTTGGTTATTAGTGGAAGAAAACTCTAGTCGGGACGAGGCTTCGAAGCGCATACCACTAGGTGATATGAGAACCACTCCAATGCCTTGGCCGCTCTTGCAACCCGAACCATCAAAATAGATTTTCCATGGTACCACCTCAACTAGAGCGATAGTATCACTCCAGCTAACATCTATGTGATGATCAACTATAAAGTTGGCTACGACTTGGCCTTTCATCGCTCTTAGGGGCTCGTAGGCCAAATCGTACTCAATCAACGAGTAAGCCCATTTTCCGATTCTTCCACTTAGAATCGGCTTCTGTAACATGTGCTTTATAACATCGGTTTGGCAAATGAGAACACATGTGGTGGGGAGAAGATAATGGCGTAACTTGGTGCACGCGTAATAAAGTGATAAACATAATCACTCCACAAACGTGTACCTGGTTTCGGCGTCCAGCAGGCGGCAGCTCAAGAATGTGATGATGTACTCGTTTCTCCCTGCCTCCTGGGTTAGCACGGCTCCAATCACGCCACCTTCAGCGGTGATGTACAACCAAAACGGAATCCCAGCCTTGGGTGCTCTCACCATAGGCAGTGATGACAAGCACTCCTTGATCTTCTCAAAAGCACTTTGCTGGCTTGCCCCCAAGCGAACTCGGCTTCGTTTTTTAGCCGGAGTATGGGGACAAAGGCATCAATCTTGTCGGACAAGTTGGATATAAAGCAACACAAATAGTTCAACTTGCCTAGCAACTTTTGCACATCCTTCTTGCACGTCGGCGCTGCAACGTTTCTAATCTTTTCAAGTCTCTTAGGATCAATTTCTATGCCTCTTTAATGAATCATGAAACCTAAGAACTTACCCACCGACCCACCAAAAGCACACTTAAGTGGGTTCATCTTGAACCCATATTGTCGCATCCTATCGAAAGCAACCTTCAAATCGGCTAAATGATTTCCCATAGCATCCGATTTGACCACGACATCATCGATGTAAAATTCTAACATGACCCCTAACAAGTCATGAAAGATCAAGTTCATAGCGCGCTGATATGTGGCGCGGGCATTTTTCAAACCAAAGGTCATGACGACCCACTCAAACAAACCGACAAAACCAGGGCAACGAAAGGCAGTCTTATAGATGCCCTCTTCGGCCATAAAGATTTGATTATAACCGGCATTGCCATCAAGAAAACTTAGTACCTTATGTCCTGAAGCATCGTTGATCAGCATGTCGGCTATCGGCATTGGATACTCGTCCTTTGGAGTGGCTCTGTTCAGATCCCTGAAATCAATGCATACTCGTATCTTGCCGCTCCCTTTCTTCTCTATAGGCACAATGTTAGCAACCCATTCTGCGTACCTGCATGGCCTAATAAATTCAGCCTTGAGTAGTCGCTCCACTTCTTCCTTAACTCGGTCATAGACAGCCAAATTAAAGTGGCGGGGAGGCTGCTTATAAGGCCTAAATCCGGACTTGATGGGCAATCGATGCTCCACGAGCTCGCGGCTTAGTCCTGGCATCTCGCTATGTTCCCATACGAAACAATCGATGTACGACTGAAGTAGCTTTATTACTTCAGCCTTTTCATCGGGATACAAATGTGTTGGTTTACAAAAGTCGGTCTTGGTATGCTACCATCACCTATGTCGACCTCCTCCAAGGGATCGGCCGACACAAAACCTTGCCCTAACTTATCTACCTCGCTAAAGTCCTCGATGACTTCGGCAATACCGTATTTGTTAGACCGATACTGCTCCACACGAGACTTTAGCCAATCCAGATTATTCTTGCTGGACATGACTATCAATACAAAAATAGCCGTGCTACTCCAGCCGCCTTTATAGACACTGGTACAAACCGTCCTCCGGATATGCTAACAAAATCATAGTCCGAAAGATCTCTACCTGACAGACACTCTACTTTGTTATGGACGGCGTCAACCGACACATCGGCCAAAGCTACTTGGGCCGAAGTATCCACGGGGATAACCTCCACCTCATCGCCGTTCCACTGTATCAAGCACTGGTGTAGAGTAGAGGGAATGCAGCAGTTCACATGAATCCAGTCGCGTCCGAGTAACACGCTATAGTTACCTTGTACGTCGACGACGAAGAAGGTTGTTGGTAATGTTTTGTTGCCCACCGTCAACTCCATAGAGAGTACTCCCATGGCCTCGGAGCTCTCGCCGCTGAAGCCATTGAGCATCAGGTTGGTCTTCTTTAGGTGATCTTCGTCCCTGCCAAGTTTCTTCAACAATGAATAAGCCATTAGGTTAACAGTGGCGCTGCCGTCGACGAGCATCCGGGAAATCAGCTTCCGATCAATGTGACCCCTGACATAGAGGGGCTTTAGATGGCGAGCCGAGTCCTCGGGCTTCTTGAAGATGGCGTTGCGCGGACCGAGGATCAATTGAGCGACCTCGGCCTCGTCCCGTGGTAGGGCGAACTCGGTAGGCAGCGTGACGATGTTGATGTCCATCACCTAGGGTGCGGGTCCCTCAGAGATGGGTGAGTAATCGTCGTCGAGCATGTCGTCGTCGTCGTCGCTCGGACTAGGAGCCGGGTTGGTCATCTCAACTGGCTTCTCCCTCCATACCTGTTTGGTAGCTGGTCGAGGGCGGATTTCCTCGAAGACAACGTCGCGCTCAGCCTCAGCTTTCTTTTCGCACATCTCCTGTGCCCGCAGCCTTTGTAGGCATCTCTTCTGTGATTTGGACATGCCTAGAGGAGCCCAGGATGGCTGAGGCTTGGTGGCGGGTGCTACTGTTCGACTTCTGTTAATTCTAGCTGAAGTGGTAATGTGCCCTTCGGCCTGGGGCACCTTGTGTTCGAAGGGGGCTTCGCTGCGAACCCCGTCAGACGAACCGACCTCGTTTGGAGCTCGGCTGAAGTATGAGACTTACCTCCGTCAGACCTTGGTGACAAAGTCTTCGGGATTAAGACTTCCTGAGACCCGACCCTGATGGTTATGGCTTCGGACCCCCTGACTTCGGCCTCCACGTGCTCGCACCCTTCGGCTTCGCTCTGCATGGTCTGATTCGGAGGCACCATGGACAGTCTATGGACGATGCCCCCTCCGCTGCATCTGTTTGCCCCTGCCATCCATAATACTCTGAAGCAAAATAAGGCATAGTGTTAGGCTGCGGAGGGTACCCCGACCCAGATATGTACGGAGCCCACGGGGTTCCCGCCCAGTCATATGGCGGAGGCATCAGTGGCTCTAGTGGCCTTGCCCACTGTGAGCCGAACCCGTTACCTAGAGGGGGGTTTGGCCAAGTCGAAGGTATCTCGAACCATACCAGCAAAGAGTCCTGCCAGGCCGGAGGTACGTTTGGCTAGTGCGGGCCGAGGCCTCCCATCGGGGACGTCCACCATGGTGCGGGGTTCGGCCATTGGGGGCCGAAGTTGTTGCATGCGGGACCCGACCACTGGGGTTCGGAGTTGCCGTACGGGGGGTTCGGCCATTGTGGCTCGGAACCACCGTGCGGAGCATCAGGCCACCGTGGCCCGAAGCCTTCGTTCAGAGCATCAGGCCACCATGGCCCGAAGCGTTCGTGCGGAGGGCTCGCGGGCTTCGGTCCGAAGCCACCCTTCGAGGGTCTTGGACCCTTTGGCTGTTTTAGCTTGGCGTGCGGACCTGCTTCCTTGGCCCTTCTCTGATGTTTGTTCAACAGCATGTCATATGTTACCTTCGGCCTCTTGCGAGCCTTAGCTGAAGGGGTATTGACGTTCTGTTTCTACACTCCTACCTCGGGGTTCTTTGGCACGAGTGTGCGAGTGCGTGGTTCTCCAACAATTACATCTTTCCCTTTAGCAGACTCGACCTGTTCTGGCCGAATCAACACCTTCTTTTCGCCGAGGTCAACGACGTTGACTAGAAAATGATCTTTATCTAGCTTCATCTTTGGATCATGGTCTATCTTCAATCGTCCTTCTTCTATGGCCGATTGTATCTGCCATCGAAAGACATTGCAATCATTAGTATTATGAGAATGCGAATCATACCACTTACAGTATGGATGCTTCTTTAACTCGTCGATAGGTGGAATGACTTGACCTTTAGGTAACCTGAGAAGATGGCTTTTTAAGAGAAAGTCAAATATTTTATCACACTTAGTTACATCAAACGAGTACTTGACCTCATTGAGTCGATTCTTTGTTGGGGATGGTCGTAACTCGGAGCAAGTGACGGGTTTATTCTTAGTGTTCCAGACCCATTGGGCCATGTACATGTCGGCCGAATCCTCCTCCTCTGACTCCTCTTTATCAGAGCGTTCCATGATGTGGATTTCGGCCCTAGGCTTGCTAAACGTCTTAATAAATTTCTTGTTTTGGCTTAGCCTTCTTGGACCAGAGCCTGCTGTAGAACTTGGCTAACTTCTAAAAAGTTTTGGTTATCTAATCTTTCTTTGATTTCGGAACGTAACCCGTTAAAAGCTAACTCCGCCAAGTCCCTTTCTGAAATATTAAGGCTAAAACATCAGTTTCTGGTATCCCAAAAACGTTTGATGTATTCAGAGGCGCTTTCATTAGATTTTTGCTTAACCGATGTCAAATGTGAAAGCCTAAGTTCTGTCTCACCTGTGTAGAAATTATCATGGAATTTCCGCTCTAAATCTTCCCACGTGTGGATGAAGTTCAGCGGTAGCGCCGAAAACCAAGTGAAAGCAGTGCCGGATAGCGAGAGAGAAAATAGTCTGACCTTTAGGGCATCTATCCCGCTAACCTCTCCACACTGCGCCAAAAATTGACTAACGTGCTCTAGTGTGGTCTTGCTACCCTCGCCATCAAACTTAGTGAATTCGGGGATCCTATAGCCGTGGGGGTAGGGTACCACATCAAGATGGTCGGGGTAGGGCTTACGGTAAACCCTAACCCGTCCCTTGGGCACGAAGCTAGCACACTCCCTAAATAGTGTGGGGACCTGCTCCTCTATGTCATCTTGATACGTTGCTTGCGCGCACCTCTCATGCGGGGGCGCGACACGCGGTGGGATATCGGCGTGTCGGCCATGGGCCTCTTCCCTGCGCGCAATCTGTATGATGTGTTCATGCCCAGGCGCCTACGCGTGTGGTGCGGGAAGCGCGGGTACCAGCACATGTGGTGGTGCGTGGTATGCAGTATTAGTTTTACCATAGTTGTAATGATTGGTTTCGGCCATAAGTGGTGAGGCCGAAGACATGATCGTGCTAGTGATGTCATTAGTCCTATTGTATACGTGGTTCGTCGGAGGTACGCTAGCAATAGGAACCGGGGGTACGGCCTCAGTAAAGCCAAACCTTCTAAGAGTCGCTTCTACTTGGGAGCTGACTGACGAATCTAAACGGTTGGCTAGCGAAGCGCTAACAGCTTGATCTACTGATGCGGCTATTTTCTGCTCAATTTCTAAAGAAGATAAACGAGGCGATATAGGTTTTACCTGGACCTGAGCGAGGTCGGGTGTGACGATGTCGCGCTTGATGAAGCCTGCGCGTGTCTTGACGTAGCCCCCAAGCATCAAGTCTTGGAGCGCCTTCAGCTTTGCCTCGATCTCTGCTCGGTCTTCTGCGGGGATATCTTCAAGTGTAGGTGACAATATGTTGCGGTTGTCGATATCCGCGCCTCCTATTGCGTCCATCGGTGGTGTAGACGTAGTAGTCGATGTAGACATACCGGAGGCTGATGCAGATGTACTCATTATGTTGGCGTAGCTCATCCCCAGCGGAGTCGCCAAAAAGTGTGTTGACACGGAAACGTGCCCCCGCACTTGGGTCAGTTCGACGATCCAAAAGTGCACGAATACTTAAGGACAGGCCTAAGAGTGATGTGGCACCAACGTCGCGTTCCGACTACCCTTAATAGTGATAAGGGGGTGGAGTCGCCAGGCAACCAAATTACACAAAATAATCCAATTAGCCAAAAGAGATAGATTAAACAGAATAAAATCAGCAAACCAGTCGGAGCCCGTATGGTTTGAAGTCTGGTGCGAAGGGTGCGCCGAAGGGTACCTTCGGCGTCTGGTGCGAAGTGCTCCGCCGAAGGGTGCTTCGGCGTTCAGAGTGATCGGATCGAAGGTGAGCTCCAAACAGATCTGGACATGACAATCACCTCCGAACAGCGGGGTTCGGAGCGAAGCCTCTAGTACCGCGAAGTACGAAACAATGACTCGGGGGGCCACGCGCTGGCGTGACTTCGTCTCGTGCGAAGTATGATCGTGGCGAAGCCTGTTGCGATGAAGTGTGCTGGCGAAGCCTGTTGCCGAAGCCTGCGGTCTTATCGAAGGGTGTCCTGGGGACCTCCAAAACTGATCTCTCAGCTCCGGACACCTCCGACGAAGGGGCTCCGAACGTGCGAACCTGCAACAGAGGAGCGCGAAGTACCAATTTGTCCTGAGGACCGAATTTTGCTAAGTGTTGCACTAGTAGCAAAGGTAGCAATCTATTACGCAGATTAACGGATACTTCACAGGCGATGTACCAAGGCGATAGCAATCTATTACGTAGATTAATGGATACTTCACAAGCGAAGTAACAATGATTACCACTGTTCCGTAGCGGCCGGTGGAGGGCTTCCAGGCAAACCCACGAAGAGGTACAGGAAAATAAAGGTAAAGTAAATGCAATCAAAGCATGGGCTTTGGTTTGGTTTGAGTTGGGGGGCTTCTCACACCGGCCAAGCCTCTCTATTTATAGGGGGTTAACTCCTAATCTAATCTACTGTTAATCCGGCCAGATAGAGATAGAGATTGAGCTGGAAACGCGTACAACTCTATCTCTGCCGAGGTGGGCTTCGACCAGGCCCGTCGAGGCCTACTCCTCGGGCCGAAGCTTCGGTAGCGTGGGCTTCGGCTAGGCCCGTCGAGGCTTGCTCCTCGGGCCGAAGCTTCGGTAGTGTGGGCTTTAGCCAGGCCCGTCGAGGCTTGCTCCTCGGGCCGAAGCTTCGGTAGCTTAGGCTTCGGCCAGGACCGTCGAGGCTTGCTCCTCGAGCCGAAGCTTCGGTAGCGTCGGCCTCCGAAGGCTTCCGAAGCTTCGGCAGCGTGGGCCTCCGAAGGCTTCCGAAGCTTCGGCAGCGTGGGCCTCCGAAGGCTTCCGAAGCTTCGGCAACGTGGGCCTCCGAAGTCTTCCTAGCCGAAGCCCATGGGCTGGCTAGAGACTTTCGGAGCCTATAGCTCATTGGGCTTCGGCCCTGTAGGGCTTCGGACAGACCCTGGACATGTGTACTTTCGGCTCAAATCACCAAAAATTGATATTTTGACAATCTAGACACTAATGCCATTGTTTGCTATCAACAATAGGTCAGTACACTCCACTACTAAGGTTTCAAGTGGTCTATGGCTTTAATCCACGTGCTCCTATTGATTTTCTACTATTGCCACCATCTGAAAAATTGAATTTTAATGCTACTACATGTGCTGAATTATTGCTTAAGATGCATGAAACTACTAAAGCAAACATAGAGAAAATGAATGGGAAACATCGTGCTTATGGTAGTAAGGGTAGAAAAAAGATAACATTTGAACCGAGTGATCTTGTTTGGTTACACGTGCGCAAGGATCGTTTTCCTGATTTGAGAAAGTCTAAATTGATGCCCCATGCTGATGGCCCTTTCCGTGTACTTGAGAAGATAAATGATAATGCATATAAACTTGAGTTGACTGCCGCTTTTGGGGTTAGTCCCACTTTTAACATTTCAGATTTAAAGCCCTATTTGGGAGATGACGATGAGCTTGAGTCAAGGACGACTCCAATTTAAGAGGGGGAGGATTATGAGGACATCACTTCACATGATACACACATGGAGCCTCCACCTACAATTCAATTACAAGGACCAATCACACGCGCCCGTGCCCGTCGCTTGAACCATGAGGTTAATTCTTTCCTTAGAAACTATGTTAATATTTGTTTGGATGGGATGCTACTGAATACTATTGATATTTTGTTGCTTAGGAACATGGGATATGGAATAGGAGAGTTGGAGTTGAAGATGGAGTCGCACGGATGATTTGAAGTCAAGAATTCATTGGTTCGGACTACATCAACCACCATGCACCCAAATGGGCGTAACTTCCTCATACGAAGTCTGATTGGTGCGTACTTAGACTTTCTGGAAAGATAAGGAGAAGACGGATCTTTTGGCATTGGTTTCACCTCATTTGGAGTCACGAGGCATCCTGTGTGACTGAAACAGTCCTGCATGATAGAATTGGGCCGAGTTGGACCTTGTACTGAGTTGGAGGCCGTGTTGGCCCATAGGCCGTGCGCCTCCTACAGGCTGCCCACGCCCCATATACTCACGATAGCCGTCATTAGGGTTTAGGTTTGGCTTTGTTTGCATCTACACTCGTGTGTTTAGATCCCGCTCTTGCACCGGACCGATTGGCTGCTGCGACGACGTTTGTTAAACCTTATTTCATCATAGTTCATCTGTGATTTGGCATTCGACTTATGTTATTCCTGTTCTTGCTTGTGTTCTTGGATTCGCTTGTAGGAACCAGCCTTCGTGGCAAGGTCAATCGCGCCCTGCGTGGTTGATAACCAACGGAGATGGTGGTGTAGCGATTGTAAGGTTTTGATCCCTCAAACCGGAGCCTTGGATCATCAACGTCGAGATTCTCCACCAATCCAAGTTATCCTTACCTAGCGGAAGATCGGGACCTACCCTCCTATTACCCTAGCCCAATCTCTATGTGCGAAGCCAGTGCACTCCCTAAACAGTGCGCGGATCCGCTCCTCAATGTCATCCTAGCCTCCTGCCTGTGCGCGTCTCTCATGCGAGGGCGCGACACACGGCGGTATGTCGGCGTGTCGGTCGCGAGGGTCTTCCTCATGTGCTGGCTCAGGATATACGATGTGCTCGGGCCTATGCGTTGGCGTAGGAGCATGCGGCACAAGCACCACGGGAAAAGCTAGCGTGGGCGTAGGTGGAGGTGGCGCGCAATAAGCAGGGTTAGCTTGGCCATAAGTGTAGTGACTTATCTCAACCATAGATGTCGAGGCGAGAGACGTGATAGCTTTGCCAGTACTACCATTGGTTCTGCTATAGATGCGATTCACCGGGGGTACACTAGCGATTGGAGTCGGAGGAACGGCTTTGGTAAAGCCAAACCTTCTAAACATTGCCTCTACCTGAGAGCTAACTACCAAATCTAGACGGTTGGCTGGCAAAGCGCTAACACCTTGATCTACCGATGCGGCTATCTTTTCCTCAATCTCTAAAGAAGATAAAGGAGATGACACTGGTGTTACCTGAGTCTAAGCGAGGTCGGGGATGTTGACGTCGCGCTTGATGAAGCCCGCACGCGTCTTAACGTAGCTCCCGAGCATGAGATCTTTGAGCTCTTTCATCTTTTCCTCGATCTCTGCCCGCCCTTCTTTGGGGATATCTTCAAGGGTGGGCATCATGATGTTGTTGTTGTCAATCTCTGCGGCCTCCATGGGATCCATCGGCATTGTAGATGTAGTAGCCGTTGTAGAGGTACTTACAGCCAATGTAGATGTACTTGTCATATTGGCATAGCCTTCCCTAGTGGAGTCGCCAAAAAGTGTGTTGACACAAAAACGTGCCCCGCACTTGGGTCAGTTCGATGATCCAAAAGCGTGTGGATACTTAGGAACGAGCCTAAGCGTAAGACAATACTAATATTGCCTTCCAACTATCCTTAATAGTAGCAAGGGAGGTGGAGTCACCAGGTAATCAGATCACACAGAAATAATCCAATTAGCCGAAATATATAGATAAAAATAACTCAATCGGCCGAATGGAGCCTGATTGGTTCGGAATATACCGTGCGAAGGGCCACTGAAGGAGGCCTTCTGCGTTTGGTGCAAAGGGTGTGCCGAAGATAGCCTTCGGCGTTCGGATCAATTTGGCTGAAGACAGGCTCCGAACAGATCACGACATGAAATCGCTCCCAAATGACAGGGTTCGGTGCGAAGCCTCTTAACACGACAAAATCCAACACAGAGCGCTGGTGCGACGAAGTCCGATGAGGTGTGGTCCATTCTGGTGTGACCCCGGTGAGAAGCGACCCCGATGCGAAGTAGCTCCGATGTGCGGGACTTAACTAGACCGACAACAGTGTGACGAATCTGGCATAGATGAATGAAGCAGGGATTCACCGAAGGGTGCTCTGGTAGCCTCTGAAACTAGCTTACTACCTCCGGAAACCTTTGGCGAAGGGGGCTCCGAATGTGAAACCTGCAACAAAGTTAAGATCAGGTGCCAATTCGTCCTAGAGACCGAATTAATAAGTGATGCAGTATATAGAACAAAGGTAGCAATCTATTATGTAGATTAACGGATGGTTCACAAGCGAGCCAACAAGGTGATAGCAATCTGTTACGTAGATTAACGGATGATTCACAGGCGAAGCAACAAGGCTTACCACTATTACGGCATGGCCGACGAAGGGCTTCTAGCGCAAACCCACGAAGGTTTGCGGAAAGGTAAAGAAAGTAAAGGTACGGTTCAAACTAGGGTTTGAAGTTGATTTGTGTTGAGGGGTGCTATGAACCGGCCTCACCCTTGTATTTATAGGGCCTAGGCTTATTATCTTTAATTCTAATCTGATAAGATTCGACCTAATCAAGATTAGAGATAAAAACAACCTAAATCTATATCGGACTCCTAATCCAGAGCCAGCCCGAAGTGGGCCTTCTGCAGGCCCGCCGAAGGGTGCTCCTCGAGTCGAAGCTTCGGCAGGGAAGGCCGCTGGAGGGCCTTCGGGCAGAAGCCAGGCCTGCGGAGCAGGCCGTTAAAAGGCCCCCGATGCCCCATGCAAATGGGCCTCCGGCATTTTAGGGCTTCGGTCAGTACCAGGACTTGTATATTTTCTGCCCAAACTACCAAAATTGATATTTTGACAATCTTGACCACTAATGTCATTTTTTGCTATCAACACTGTGAAAAGCTATTGTGAGAAGTCAACTCAGAGAATGCTGAAAGCCGTTTGGTTGATATAGCCGTGGACAAACAGCTTTGAGTTGTGAGCTGTGTAAAAAGTCTGTAATGCCCATGTGTGTTTTAAATATTGATTATATGAAAAATGGTTGTAAAGTACTAATATTTAATGATTCGCATATAACTACAAATTTAACAATGAACAATCTATGCTTTAACATCTGATCATTGCTACCGTGTTTCGCTGCAAACAAGATTTAACATCTAATTATTGCTACTCTGTTTCACTGCAAACAAGATGAGTAATGCATCTGATATCGCACTGAATTCCAGATCTCCATAACATTACATTAATAATTCAAAAAATATTTAGTGCAACTGTTGCAAGAGTACTTGTTCAGACATTAAATCTTGTAAAACAAACTATGGTAAGTATTTTGTGGTGCAATCACATTTGGATCAGTTAGAGATGCAACCACTCATGTAGAAGTCAAGCACGACAGATCTACCACTTGTTCAAGTCAACTACTGCTACCTTTTCAAGATTCTTGAATGGGAGCGTTCAATTGTACGCAATGCTTCAGTGAGACTAACAAAATGCAAAAGCATATCAAAGACAAAGGTGAACAAATCTGGTGTCACTCTTAAGTGAAAACTATCTTCTTTGTGAGTTGATAAATCACAAAATCCAACCTCACATTATCCACCAACAACCAAATCTGAGCTGAGGTTGTGCACCGTGAGCTCAAACACCCACTCCGGCCTCCTCCTACTCCGGAGTCTGAGAGCCATCGTCGTCGGGTGGACCTTCTTCCCCTCGCGTCACGGCATTCATCCAACTTGCATGGTCCTAGTGCGCCATTTTAGGAGCTTCCTTCGCCACTTGTAGGGGAGCAGCGACAGGAGCGAGCCCGGATCTGACGCTAAGGAGGGAAGGGGAGTACTCTCGTGGAGGAGAAGAGTCGGCGTGACATCGCCGGTGGCGGTTGTGGCGATGGTAGTGCTCACGTGGTGTGAGGGTCAGCTTTGGCTCTGCACTGCCATCGATGGAGGGCATACAAGAGAACGAAGGAAGTTGAAGTTGTGGAAGCTGGTCTGGAGGGGCTGCCATTTTTTACTGGGGTTAATTTTTTCTGTGCCATTACGATTTTTACGGTTTGCCAAAATGCCATCGTTGTGTCACTGCCAGATGGGGGCCGCCACAGTCACTGACAGTGGCATGTAGGCAATTTCTGAAAATTATAATGGCATGTGAGTAATTTTCCCTTTTTACTGCGTCAGAAGCTTGCTTCGGGAGAAAGAAAATGGATTGGAATGATCTTTTGGTTTGATTTTTTGCTTTTAGGAAGCAAAAGTTGCTCCTAAAAGCTCAACAATGGGACCCTTAATTAGTTATGTTAAATAATAAATATAGAAGTAACAACATTTAAAATAACAAAAATAACTCTCTATTATGTTTTAGGACTAAAGTAAGTAGAAAGTAGCTTGCATAATAAATAACAGAATGGATGAGGGGAAACGGAGGCCTACCGAACTAGAGGTTGCACGTGCCTCTCTTGAAACTTGACGATTGTTGGCCTCGATTCCCGTGCTCGAGCTGGCTAGATAATGTATGGCCCATGGTGTAACAAATGTTATCTGCATTTTGTTACATGTGTCGATGGGCCTAGATCCACTCGTTCACAAGTGGAATCCTGCACTGCGAATAGTCTAGATTAGGCCGACCTGTCCACTAAACTAGGCTTGGACATTGTAGTTCATGGCCTTTAATTATAACCAGCCAATAGCTTCTCCCCGGCCTAACATTCACGGGATTGGTTAAGCATGGATGGATTCGTGGACCTAAGACGCGACCTGGTCCAGTCCGGTAGAACACGCTCGAGGAATTAAAAAAGAAAATAATGTGTTTTTATTTAAAATTATATTTTAGATTTACTTTTTTAAAATTATAAAACTAGAGTCGGCCCACCGATTAGTTTGATGATATAAGTGTTGTTGGTTTGATGATACAAACACTATATTGCTAAAGTAATGATTGATTCATGTAACATTTCAATTTGTTATAAGGAAAAAGTTATTGTCGGTGTATAGCCGATTAGTCTTGGTGAATAGATGTGTAGTGAAGCATGATACTCTTAAGTCCTATGGCCGGCTATGGAAAATAAGAGCCATGATTTACACAGTTTCAGGCTTCCCAATAAGCTTGAAAGCTATAAACCAAAAGTAATAAAGATTAGATGCCTATAGGGAAGTGTCTCATCCCCCTTATATAGTCAAGGGTCGAGCCCAAGAATCATTGAACTTTATCTTGAGTTGGTTTCCAAATATTCAGGATTACAAACCGAAACCAAGTACTATTTTCTAACTACAATGATACCCGGTTGTTGACGCCAAGATTCAGTATAGCCTAGGCCCACCAAGAATGTCGCACAGTCAACAAAAGTCAAAAAGGGGTCCGGTCAAAGGCGATCAAAGAAGCCCGTCGATATTGTTACAATATGACCAGACATGCAAGAGCCGATGAAGGTAAGATAAGATAAAGATGATACAGAATCAGTTACAAGGTAGATTACTTGGACGGCAAGTCTCCGGACTATAAATATATATCTAATTAGCTAGGTTTAAGAGAGACACACAATCAACCAAAACAAACTACTACTTTTGGTGCATTGTCACTCTTAGATTACCAAGGTTAATCTCGGTGGGACTTGGCACTTGGAACCAGGCTACATCGTCTCGATCTCTAGCAAAGAGGTGATTCCCACCACGCCAACAGTCACATCAGTTAGGTTTGTGTTCTTCGAGGGTACATCGTATCGATCTCTTGAGGTATCAGCCTGATCGGTGTGATCGCCGAGTTTATCTTGATATATTTGCTAGGTCTAAAGCTGCATCGTTTTTTATCTCTTAGATTGATGTGAATTAGGTGTCATAGTTTGAGGCTTCATCGGTTAAGTCCAATATCTTGATCTATTGTATCCAAGTCATGCTATATATCATTCAACATAATAAACTATGCCCAGTGCATTGAAGTGATATTGATTTATCGTGATTAGCGATTGTCTCGATTAGGTCCAACCTTGCAGTTTCGGTGGTTTAATAACACAAATATGTTATTTGGTATGCTAAGTTTGGTTTCTATCAGAGTACAAGCCAATAGGTTATCTTTCCTTCCATGCTATATTCCATCTCAGTATGGGAGGCACTCATCGGCCTTATTGTACAAAGATGCTATCCTATTGGCCAATAGAGTGTTTAGTCCAATAGCGTGGGCGTGGTTATCGGCCCCATGGCCGATAGATGCGTTTATTCCTGTTTATTCTATTCTCGCCACAGTGATCAGCTCGATAGCCGATCGGCGCGGCAACTAACGTTGTTAAACTGATTGGCACACTTAGAACCTTCTTTTTTTCTAAGATTATAGGACATGCACTAGAGTTAAGAAGATCTCTTAGGCCACACGTGTGACCTGAAAATACACCAACATCAGTCGATCTTGGCGTCGGCCACCTCCATGCTAATCTTGGTGCAGCCGAGTGTTGTGGCAATGAGTTCGTCAGTGGCCATCGATCAATCAGTGCTGGTGGAGTTCAGCACTCCGGGGGTTGATGAGGAGCTTCATTCGACGTAGCTGAAGGTATCCGGCCCCGAGTTTTGAGGGGATGCCCCAACCTTCCGTGGGTGTAGCGGCCAGTCAACTTATTGAGCCGGTTGAGAGAGGCATTGTCGAGTGCCTCAAAGTGTTCAACTAATTTGGCCAAGAGATGACTGTGAGTAATCCCTACAAGTGTTAGCTGCAAATGTATGATTTAACATATGTTTTATACTAACGTGTTTTTCTTTTGAGTAGCTCCTTGTCAGTCGACTGGTTTTTGACTTGGAGAAGATGAAGAGGGATCCATAGATCCTTCATGATCATATCGAGTTTAAGTCCCATGGTAAGTGTTTGCCCACTTTTTATTGTTGATCTCGTCTGTTGCCTTTGTTAATGCCTACATGAAAAAATGGTTTACATTCGGGGACTAGCTCGAGACAGCAACCCGATCGGTGGACCAATCGGTCACCACAGTTGAATAGGCCTTGACTGAGAGGGATGAAGCCATTGCTGAAGTGACGCAGGAGAAGGCAAAGGCCAGAATTCTTAAGCTTGAAAAACAACTCAAGGAATCTGAAGCCACTATTGCCCGGTGGTCGAGTGAGTACAAGAAACACAGAATTACCAACTTGGACTTTTTTGTTATAATCTATGTTAGAGTTTTGTCTAAAACAATGTGATGATTGCAAATCTTCATTGGTGAGTAGGCTCCTAATTTGCTGACTTCGAGATGCGTTTGAGCAGTACTCTGGCGCAGCGAGACGACTTCAAGGACAGAGCAGATGCGACATCAAGATGATTTATGGTGAGCCATTCGGCGCTGAGTGGATGATGGAGCATTCGATTGAATGTCTTTGGGGGTTGATGACACGTCCGCGGGAGAGTGTTTGGGGCAATGCTCGGTCAGTGGACACACACGCACTACAGATTTTCCGAGCGATGTATCCAATCGCTCGAATGGACTAGGTCCAAGAAGGGAGACCAACGAGTGTCGGGGAGTCCGACGTGCACTACAAGAAAACAGAACATTTTCATCAGCTAAAATATCTTCCGTCAGCTTTTGGAAAAACCGACGGAAGTTAACTTAACTTCCGTCAGCTTTTCACAGTGGCTGACGGAAGTTAGCCAGCATTTTTCCGCGGCTGATCAGATCCCACTAACTTCTGTCGGCTTTAATGCTGGCCGACGGAAGTTAGGGGGTTTTTCCCCAACCGCGCGTGCGTATAGGGAGACCTAACTCCCTGTACGCGCCCACACTCGCCACCTCAGCCCGCGCCGCCGCCTCCCGTGCCCAGCCCACGCCGCTGCCTTCCCCGCACCGCCGCCTCCCGCACCGCCTCCCATCGCCTCCCGCCTGCTCCGCCGCCGCCTGCCCTCGCCGCCTCCCGCCCGTGCCACTGCCCGCCTCTGGCCCGCGCCGCCGCCCGGCCGCCCGGTGCTCGCCTCCTGCCGGCACTGCCGGCCACCGCCCCTGGCCACCGCCCCCTCCCGGCCATCGCCGCCATCCGCCCCACCGCCGTCCATCGGACGCCGCTGCCCGGCCCGCGCCACCCGTCCTGGTGAGCCTACTCTGTCCATCCTCTCCTTGCAAATTAAATTCCCTATGGTGAATTTCTCGTGTATATTGCTTTGTTGCACCGGTGTGACCAAGAAATAGTTGTAGAGATTGATTAATTTAAATTTAGGGAATGTAAATATAGAAAAATTGTTTTATATAAATTAATTTTTAAGGATCAATTCTATTTAAGATAGTTAGATTTAGAAAATAGAAAATAAGGATTCTCTATGCTCTTAGCAGTTTCAAGAGCTTATAGGAGCAACCAAAATGTATATGGACTAATTGGTACATATGGATGAATTAAAATAACTAGTCTTGGTCTTTAGTTATTGAAATCTGCACAATGGTAATAGTTAGCCAAACCAAACATGTGAGACCCACAATCAAATAAAACAAGCAAGAGTATATGCATGTGAGAGAAGAGAGAAAAAAGAGAGAAAATACTTTTTAATTCCATATGAGTAGTCCAGGGGATGTATTTGGATTGTGTATTAATATGTTTCATATGCGATGTGCAGCCGGCCACCGCCCATTGCCGCCTACTGTCCTTCAGCGCCCGTCGACCTCCGCCGCCCGCTGACCTCCGATCCATCGCTGTCAAGTAAATTTTTCTTCTTTAAGAATTTTCTTCACTTTTGATTTGTGAATTTTGTCGTAGTGGATTGCAATGATTGCTCTAGGTTTGCAACAATAATTACCAAGAGTAAAGTAGCATTAACAAAGTAATTAATGAAAACAAAAGTCAATTAATTTTATGCTTTTACAAGTGTTTACTATGAGATGTGCTATTATATATGATCTTAATTATATTCTTGTGTTAATTTGTGGTTTGTTGATGATTTCATTACGGTGATTAGTATATTATATATATATATATATACTTTCTTATATATATTTCTTTTCGTATGCAATTTTTATTTGACAACAACGTAGATAGTTTAATGAAACCTATGCGTCACGCGTTTCGGACCAACATGTCTCACACGTGTCATGCGTGTGAGATGTGTAGGTCCAGAATTGTCCCTTTTTTGACAGCCTCGGAGTGGACGACAGAGCGTGGTCTTTCTGATGAGTCATGAGTCCGAATGGGATTTCAGTAACATAACCTTGTTGTTCTCCATAGCACCACTATCTGGTGTGCAATTGGAGAACAGCGGGGTTATGCTGCTGAAATTTCGTTCGGACTCATGGCTCGTCATAAATACCACGTTTTGTCGGTCACTCTTAGGTGGGTTTAGGACCTATCTTTTCCTATAGACATAGGCCCATGGTACTTATGATGCATTCTCGATTGAATGAATGTTTTGCCTATAGAATGGTTGAGGACGACCGACGGTGGATGTATAGTGGTTGGATGAAAAGTAGAGCTCGCATGAGGGAGTGGGTAATCAACGCTGAGAAATTTGTTGACCGTGCATTTGCTTTGACAACAAACACTGGCACGAGGTGCCCATGCATGAAGTGCAGAAATTCTCGTTGGCAAGATAAGAGGATGTTGTCAT
This sequence comes from Zizania palustris, assembly GCA_019279435.1. Classification (NCBI taxonomy): domain Eukaryota; kingdom Viridiplantae; phylum Streptophyta; class Magnoliopsida; order Poales; family Poaceae; genus Zizania; species Zizania palustris. The sequence continues at coordinate 27,387,808 of JAAALK010000082.1, forward strand.
TGCATATTTGCAAATATGGTTTCGTGCTAGGTTATAAAGTTTGGACTTTTCACGGCGAGACAGACCGTGAAAAAATGGTATTAGTAGTGGAACAAGAATATGATAGCGCTGCTGACGATAGGATGGATGAGATGCTTGATGCTATACGACCGGAGTTTGAATCAAACCCTTATCAGGATCCTCCAACACCGGAGGTTCAAAAGTTTTTCGACATCCTTCGAGCTTCAAAAAAGCCATTGCATGAGCACACCACCATAAGCGTTCTCGTTTTCGTGACCCATCTTATGGCCATTAAGTCAAAGATTGCTCACTATCCCATCAAATCTAGCAAACATAGCATCAATAGATTCACTAGGGCCTTACACAAACATTTGATATTCTTTATTGTATGTGCTTTAGCACCTGGTCTTGATTTGTGTAGTGCCCTGATGAAAAATAGCTAGAGTTGTTAGATTTTTCTAGCCATGCGAAGGTGTTGCACCCTATCGAATTCATTCTGGCTCAGGCTTGTGAACAAAATATTTTTAGCTTTGTTGTTACAGTCATACTATTCAACCTGAGCCTAAGTGGAATGGACAGGGGGATCTTATAGATTGAATCAACTATATCCCAAATTGCACTCCCTTGGCTCTGAAGATAAACTTCCATGCAGACCTTCGAGTAAGAGAAATCTTGCCCATCAAACATAGGAATATTGCCATATCGATCCATGTCGCCTACTGATCACACAACCGATTAAGATCAACAAGTAATCTAACTAACTCTGATACTAATTGTAGGATGAAAACATACGAGCAGAGGGGGTGAATAAGAGCCTCAACAATTTCTTTCGAAAAAATGACCTATTTCTTTCACCTAATACCCTCCAAAGTAAATTAGCGGAAGCAAACAAATTCACAAAGCCTGGATAAAACAAATGCGATTACTCTCCTGTCAGTTAAAATATGAAGTGACAGTTTGAGAGATCACAAGCATTCAGATGAGATCAAATAAGTTTGCCCTCAAAAGTGCTGCGCATTCTATTGATAAAGAAATGCTCAAAGCATTTAGAGGCCATCAATTGAAAACTTAATGTGCATGTAGGAAATCACTTACAAATCAATCAAATGTTTTATCAAACACTTGACAAACAAGAGTACTTGTAGTCATTCAATCAAAATCTTGATGGAGAAGATGAAACTGACTCAAAGACATTCCGTCAAAAAGTTGCCATACATCTCAATGGTATTTCATCAAATACTAAACGCACAGGCTCATCATAGTAATTTAATAGTACAAATAAATGATTAATATGGAAAGAAGGTGCTTACCTACTTACTAGTGATGATGCAAATGACGAGGCACAGACTGTGGTGTCGGTAGAGCAACAAAGGCATAGGTGACGAGGAACTACCCGTGAGCAGCCAAGCTAAAACAGTCCATGTGCACTGACCGAGTTGGTGCAAGCAGCAACAGAAGCACCGGCCGGTAGTGGCTAACATGACTGTAGGAGTCACACTAGAGAGAACGAATGGGCGGTGGTGACTGGCCCATGTGCTGGTTCGAGCGGCAAGAAACACGGCCAACCCAAAAAAACTGTGTGAAGCAATCTACGGAGAAAAAGAATGCAAGCGTCGGATAAGAACAACCAGCTGGTGATGCACCCGATCAAAATCAAAAACCGGCGGAACCGTTGAAGACACGTTCACTCATCCGTAAATGCCTGGCCGAGAGAAAGTAAATGCAATTTGCTGCTTCACGTCGCTCATGTATTTGTACACGGATCGAGGTGCTTGAAACTACACAGACAACGAAGAACAACCAATAGCAATGGCCAGAAAAATCGTCGGTGGTGATGTGCACGTAGAAAACAAACAGGATTCGGAATCCAGAGAACAGGGCATCGACGAACAAAATCCTGGAGACGCTAAAACTAAACAAGGAGGAATCAAGGCGGAGACGAGTGAATCCACGCAAACCTATAGCCTTGAATAGTGCGCCTGGTCCAAAATAGTCGGCAGGAAACTGGCTGGCCAGGACCTGGCAGACCGCCTATGCAGAGACACGATCCTGGTAAAAACATGAAGCCCGAGAAGATTGGCAAGAACAAGTTGGTGCAAAAAACCGAGCGATGGCGCGTGTAAAAACTGGCAGAGGAAAACAAACGATGTAGTGCAAAAACCAGAGAAGAAACGAGGCTGGCCGGCGGCGAAACTCGGGAGAAAATAAAAAAGTGATCCATTTTTTTAATAAAAGGAAGTTTGGTTTCTAATGGATGGGAAACCTTAGTGGGCTGTCCAAGGCCTTTTATAGGCTAAGAGACACTAAAGCTTTTAGGGTATTTTTAATACATACATAGTTTAATAGATACGATCCCACGGGGCAAAACAGTAAAAACCTAAACGCTAGATATTTTATCTAATACGGAGCTTTCGTTGCTTCCATGGCTTTGCATCTGTGACCGTTAATCTTCATATTGATAAATAGACCTAGTCTCGACAGTTTTGAACCCAAACCACCAAAGCTCTTCCCATTCTTGACACGTGTCTGTCATCTCACGATCTTGACTACCAGCAAGTCTTTCTTACTTTACATCCCTCGAGCCGCCTTGTCACTTACACTGGCATCCCATTCGCTTGACTTGGTCAACACACTATCTTCATGAACCTTTAGCCCATGACTTGCTTCATCTTTATGTATACTGCTAGGATCATCCTCAACTTCATCCGGTCTCCTTGATCGTCCAGCACCAAGCTCTCTACTTGGTCCTGATCACCTGCCATTGACAGTCGAGTAGCATCCAAGTCCTGCATACCATAAGACAAGCAATCATGTTTCTTCCAACACCGGACCTTCCGGTGCACATGTACTTTCATTATAGACACATTATCTTCAAACTTTAACCCAAGCATATTCAATCAAAATAATGTTTGTCTCAATTTTGTTTCTCATATCAAACATGTCAATCACTCATCACTCATAAAGTCAATGCACATTTTAACTTGGTTTCTCAATCTCCTCCTCGATGAGTATGTTGACAACACAATTAAGAACACGATAAAGTTTGAAAAAATTTCTAAAAATGCAAACAAGTGACCAAAAACTCAGGAAAGAGCAGGACATGTTACTTGGCACAAGACAAAGATCAAGATCCAAAAGCATATGTTCTCCTTTGAATGCATGTTTTCTCCCCGTTTGGCAATGTAGGCATCAAATATAAGAGAACAAAATAAGGGCATGAATATGCAAGTAAAATGCATACCTACAAAGCTTCACATGCAGATCACAAAGCACTTGCAAGAACTAGTAAAGTTAATGCACTGCAAGAGGTAAACAATATAACGTAGCGGCAAAAAAATACTCAAAGTGATTCCATGTCATATGCATCAAGAGTGTAGCAAGTTTTGATCATGTTGTTCATATATTCAAAAGTTGTCACCACAAAAGCAACTCACAGTGCCATGATCAGTGCAAATATTAGGAAAACTAGGGTTATTTCAAGTTCAAACTAGGCTATCAAGTTCAATTAAATAGTCTATGCAAACACACCTATATATCAAATAAACCCTAAAGTGGACAATATGACAATTAACATGAAGCACAAAAGAATTATCTCAATTCGGATAATTTTATCATATTAATCCACAAAGCACCTCTTATACATGCAAAGTGTCATCGAGTGGTTACAACAATCACCATGAGGCTTTATGATATCTTTGGAAAATTTTCACAATTTGATCCTTAAGTCACCTCTTATCCAAGCAAAGTGTCACCGAGTGGTTACAGAAAGCACCTTGAGGCATCAAGATGACAATAATGGATTATCCTCAAGTCATCACTTATCCAAGCAAAGTGTCACCTAGTGGTTACGACAAGAACCTTGAGGCATCATGACAACCATATTGGATCAAATTTCTAAGCTCAAGAGTTGATTTCTACGACATAATTCTTTACAAAGTCAAATTAAGTTATGCCCTTGTGTAATGAAAGAGCACATGCTCTCCTAAGGTTTTAATCATAGGTTAACCATTTGCATAAACAAGGAACATAATGCAAAATATCCATATTGCAAAACTGAACAAAAATGGCCTAACCTGAGCTATTGATAGAACTAGCCCTAATACAAGCACTGATCAGACACAAGTAAATACTCATGGGTGATATGAAATTAAGTTCATAATTTGTCAGGAATATGATCCTGAGTTCCCTCCCATGGAATTTTCATGCTGACCACCCAACGGTCAGATTTCTCCAGAAGACTGGTAAACAAGGGCCTCAAGTTACCAAGTACCGCACTTGGGGACGAGTTCCCATCTACCGACATTCTAATGGTCGGTTTTAAAGGCCAGGCTGCCATCAATCTCCATGAACACCGCCATCAATCCAAGCGATTATCTCCGATAGTAATTGCCCACTAACCGATCATTATCTCGGTCATTAGTAGGATCCTTTATTTCTGATTTGTACGTAAACCCCTAATCCCTATCATATAAAGGGATTAGAGGGAGCCTAAGGGGGAAGAAGAGGTGAATACGGGTAAAGACACGTTATCTAGAACATAGAAGGGGAACATACATTCTTCCTAACACATCAACACATGTCTCCCAGTTGGATTATTCCTCTGGAGACTCCAAGTATTTTCTATAAGCTTTGTCGTATTCTCAAGGAAAAGCTCACCCTCATACATCGTACACATAGGAGTAGGGTTATTATCCTCCGGGAGGCCTAAACCTGTCTAAGCCCTCAGGATCTTTTTGTCTTGTCTTTTGAGATAACCATTGATTCAGTATCACAACTCCCCATCAAACCTAACTAAACTATAGGCTATTATTGTTCATACGCAACGACAACCTTGTGATTTACAGACTAATTCAATGCATGTAATTTGCAAAATTCATACCAAGGTCCCTGTTGGTGTCACGATCGCCTTTGTAAGTCTGACTTTCGTTGGAGATTCTATGAACCAATTGGTCCTAACTATTGGCCTCGCTAGAGGTAAAAGCCTCACGTGCTCCTTGTGGGATCGGAATGGCGACTAGAGGGGGGTGAATAGGCACCTCGACATTTTCTTTCGAATGTGATGGCCTAATCAAATCACCGAACACACCTCTAAAAACACAAATTCACGTTTCAATTCAAACAGTACGAATGTTAAGCTCAAGCAGAGTCAAAAACTCAAAAACAACTTTGTTTCAAGCTCCTAGACAACACCTATAAGAAATACTCACTCTGGAGATCAATTTCAAGTGTAATAGGTAAATCAGAACGTTTTAACTCAATCACAATTAGAAATCAACCACTTCTGAAATTTTTCAGACGGTGAATAGTAAAGGTAATTTCAGCTAAGCACATTTGTTAAACTTTGGCTCAATTTGCACGTTTCAAATTCAGATTCTCTTCAGTTCAGCACATATCAAATCAGAACATGAATAGCATTAAGGATCCTAAAACTTCATAGATCTGATCATACAAATTCAGAGTTCTTTGAAGAATATTCTAAACGACAGCACTATTCCTTATCCGACAATAGCCAAAATATAGCAATTGATAATCTGCAAATATACTTTCAGACTTCAAAATACAGGCAAACAGAATTGATGATTAACCAAGATATACTCAGTTCAAGTTCAGTTATAAACACAATACAGATTAGAACATAGATTCAGAAATCATAATTTGAAAACAACTCAATTTGATATAACCAATTCAGCAGCAAAACTGAGATCAAACAGATCAATATATACTCAAACAAACTAACTAAACACCTTCAGGTTCAGACACAATTTAACTTGATCTGATTATCTAAAAGAGAACAACGACAAAAAGGTCCTGAACAAGTCAACACAAAAAAAATCAGACTCTAATAGCTTTGAACAGAGACTAAAAGTTATTCTGATATGAGTAACTCATTTCTGCAATCAAAACAGCTAAGGTTAACAACTAAATTGTACTGTCCAATTTAATCAACTCAACACACAAATTAGTCCAAATCAATTCCAACCAGATATCTATTTAAAAACAGACAGGATAGAACATCATACATAAGACTACTTGATCAACCTATTATGTGAGAAACTAATCTTCAGGATTCAGAACTTTATAACACAAGAAATCAGAATTCAAAACTTGGGAATCCACTATAACATGAACTATTTCTGGTACAAAAACTTAGCATGAATCCCTCTTACATTAAGATGTTATCAACCAGTAGATATCCTTCAAAACATCAAGCAAATCAACAACAAACAGATGAACAAACTTACAAGTTCCAACGCTGGCGAAATCTTTGTCTCTGGATGGTGAACAGCAGCTGTTGCTCTTCCGGCAAAACTTCCTGGCATACTGTTCTTTCGCATGCTGCTGTAGCCGGTCCGGCAAAGCCCTATGCCCTGTTCCTGGTAATGTGATCACAGCAGCAAAACATCTCTCAGCAACACAAAAAATGCAGAGGAAAAATTCTGGATGAACTGATTTGCTTGTCGGCACTCCTGTAGAGGAACTGGCAAAACTGAAGGCTCTGTTCATGGTAATGCCTCAATGCAAGAAAAGCACTCTCTCGGCAAAACTGGAAGCTCTGTTCATAATCAAAAGCACTGCTAGCACAAACGCTCGGATGATCCGAAAAAACCTCACGCCATACTTTTTCTCATCACTCGATGCAACCGGAAAGGAAGATTCGGATGAACAGGCTTGCTGAGAAAAATAGTTCAGCACTAAAACATATCCAGATACATCACTTGGGATCATCAAAAGAATTACTCAGACTCACAGAAACTTAATGCAAATTTCGAAAATGGAACATTCACAACTTGTACAACAGATCATGTATAAGCATTCACATCATGTTCTGTAGAAAAATTGCAAGAAAACAGGATCTCAAAACACATTCAGAAGGAGTTTACCTCCAGCACTAGAGCAGTTTCACTGTACCGCATCTTGCCGACAAAGCTGTAGCCATCCGGCAACATCTCCTAGCGCTGTTCACAGTCAAATGCACATCACAGGAGCAAAGAAAGATTTCCGGATGAACAAACTTAGCAAGCCAAAACCAAATTGATTTCTGTTTTTTTATTGAAAGTTCTGGACATCTCAGTTCGGCTAGCACACACAGGGATATTTATCCCAACAACTCCAACCTTCTAGAAGGCAATTTTACAACCAGCCCCCTAGAAAGACCCAAAATACAAAACTGAAAATAAAAACTGAAAAATACCCTTTCACACTAGACCTCTCTTTAAAATATTTTCAGAATATATATTCCAAAAATAATCTAAAAAGTACACATTAAGACACTAAAAAATTTAAACTAACACATGACTCAATTTTATTGAATTTGTAAAAACGATAAACATTTCGACGGTTTTCAGCAAAAACCGACAAAGCCTTCTCGTCCCTTTGACTCGTGTTACCGCTTCGCGACTCCGAGCGCCAGCAAGCCACTTCCGCTCTCGATCCCCTCGAGCCGCCGGAATTCTTGTCCTGGCCTCCCTCTCGCGAACACAGTCGACACGCCGTCGCAGTCAGCCGTCCGTCCGAGTCTCGCTCCGTCTCTTCGTGCACTCTTGAGATCTCCAACTTCGCCCGACCTCCCTGATCCACGGAATCAAGCTCCCCGCTTGACCCTCGATCTCCCGCCGTCGACAGTCGGTCAACATCTCCACCGTGCACAAACAAGACAAGCCAAAACAAGAACGAAACGCACTGCCAAAACCATCGGCAACCACACCTTCACACCACATTGAAACCCTCGATGCACTCCACATACTCTCGATCACTCATTCTCTCAGACGCTCATCCTTATCAATCACTCATCATCCAGACCGAAACCACCCTTGGTTTCTCACTCCTACAATACGCCTACCAATGGCCCAAGCGTTTAAGTGACATGCTCCGTTTAATGCATTCCACCAGGGCCCCCGAGTGTCTGAGCAACTAGCTCTTCCTAGGGTTCATCCCCAAGCCATTGCCAATTTTCCCCCTGACTACGTCATCTTCGACAACTCCGAAGGGTGCACCGTTCAATAATGTCAATTTTCTATGGTCGCTTCGAAGCGACCTCGTCGACTAACCTCCCCACTCCGACAAGTTCCACCTCCGCTCACCATCATGGAAATCATGGGGGTTGCCTCTGAAGGCGAGCCCTTCAACGACGCCGGGTCTAGTACTCACAAATGTGACAGTCGGAGGAGGAACACGCCAGGGTCAATTGTCGAGCAAGAGCTAGTGTGGAGGCTGGGACCTCCATACAAAGCGAACAAGTCGTCTACACTATGGAGTTAAAAGGCCATGATGTGTATCGAACGCCCATGAAAAACTTACTCACCATCGATAGGACATTAGTTGTGCTCCCTGATACACCTGAGCTCCAAAGGGCTCAGGGCTTGGCTCACGCAGCAGCTGCTTAACTGGTCGAACTAGTACCCCCTCACCAACCTCGGTCAAAAGACCAGAGTTTGCACTCCCGACCATCTGGATGATTGAGACACGCCCACCAAAGCGAGAATGGATGGATCTCTTACGTCGGTGATGCTTGACGCATCGTCAACAACCAGCTTGATCCGTGCAATGCCATCTCTCGCCACCATAGAGAATGCGAACATGGATAGCTTCATCGTTGTGAATAGTACGACTGGAGTCACGACACACCAGGAATCAATTGGCCCAACTCTGACATCACATGCCACAACAACTTCCTCGCCTTGTCCGAGCACCTACGATAGGTCGAATGGCCTCGTAACTTTTTCTCAATGGGGATCATGTCGTACGATGGAAAGACTAACCCATCCCAATGGTTGTGGCTATATTATACGACCATTCGTGCAGCCGGAGGAGACCAGGATGTCATGGTCAATTACCTCCCATCAGCTAGCTGGTCTCGCCCCTAGAGAACTCCATCAACTCTTGGGATAATTTGTGTGAATCCTTTATCACCAATTATCAAGGAACTTGGCAAAGGCTAGCCTCTCGGCATGACTTGTGCCAAATTTGCCAAATGGTAGGAGAGTCCCTATGGGAGTACATTTGCCGATTCTCTGATCAGTGCAACACCGTCACCACCATCTCTGACTTTGATGTAATGTTCATCTTTCAAGATGGCTTATGCAAGCCTTCAGAGATGTTTTGCCATCTGGTGATGAACGGGTCGACTGACATCAGCCACATGATCACCATCATCGAACAATTCGCCAATGTCGAGGGTGTCAAGTGGGAGAAGATGTACCAAAACTCTTCAGAACACGGCAGAGACAAGAAGAAGAAGGATCGTCGTCAATCGCCTGCACGTCAGGATCATGACAAGCCTAAATCCTAGACTCGGTATAGGACCAAGAAGAGGAAAGGAAAAGAAATCATGGTCTCTAAAAAGAACACCCGACCATGTTGTTGGGATAACTCGGTGCTGTAGGAATTGCTCGACAAACCCTACGTTATTCATCCTAACAGCAACCACATCACCCGTCAATGTTTTTAGCTACAAAACACGATGTTGAAAGAGGTAGAATGAAATCCCCGACCTCACAAATGTCGTTGGGATGACAGGAAGAGGAAATCTAATGAGGGCAAGGAGGCCGCCGATACTCCACCAATGGAGAATGACTTCTAGGAGCCCGCTTGAATGGTCTCCATGATATTTGGTGGAATGATCGCCACTGAGTCCAAGCGCAAATAGAAGCTAATGACTCATCATGTCAATGCCATTAGCATCGGGGCAACTGAGCGATTGAGATCGTCAGAAATCCTGATCACCTTTAGCCGACAGGATCAATGGATGGATGTCCCCAAGCCAGGACGATTCTCGCTAGTCGTTGACCTAGTCATCCTCAATGTGTGCCTCAAAATGGGTGATGATTGATGGCGGTAGTGGCCTTGACATCCTGTTCAAAGGGACATTACCGGCTCTCGGCATCGATGACTTAGCGCTCCAGAAGATGGACAACCCTTTCTACGGGATTGTCCCAAGAAAGGCCTCCATCTCTCTTGGCATGATCACCATCCTAGTGGCGTTCAGTACTCAGGACAAATACAAGACCGAGCACGTCAAGTTCTACATCGCTGACTTCGGGACTGCTTAACACGCCATGCTCGGGCACCCATTCCTCACCAAATTCATGGTGGTGCCCCACTACGCCTACCTGGTCCTTAAGATCCCAAGGCCGGGAGGGGCCTTCTCCATAAAAAGAGATGTCACTACTTCACATGCCTACGAGCATGACAACGTCGCCTTGATCGAGGCCATGGATATTTCCATCCAGATCAACGAGATGGTCTAGGAGGCCAAGACAATGCCAACTACAAGGATCGAGATCTCGACCTATGTGCCATCTACATCAAGCTTGGCAACCTATCCAGCTGAATACATTTGCATTCAGCTCACGGATGCTGACCCCTCTAGGACGACGTTGATTGAGACAACGCTTTATCCTAAATAGGAAAGCGCGCTTGTCATCTTCCTTCGCTCCAATGCCAACATATTCGCCTGACAACCCTTTGATATATTTGTCATACCTTGGGAGCTGATCGATCATGAACTCCATATCTACCCGATTGCCCGGCCGGTTAAATAGAAGATGCGCGAATTTGTGGAAGATCACAAAAAAGACATCAAAGAAGAAGTTTTCCGCCTTCTAGCGGTAGGGTTCATAAAGGAAGCCCAACATACCGACTAGATAGCCAATCGAGTCCTTGTAAAAAATAAAAATAGGAAATGGAGAATGTGCATTGACTACACTGATCTCAACAAGCGATGCCCAACAGTTCCTTTCTCGCTACCACGCATCGATCAAGTGGTCGACTCAACTACAGGTAGTGCTATTTTATTCTTCCTTAATTGCTACTCATGCTACCATCAGATTAGTCTAAAGGAAAAAGATCAGAAGAAGACAACATTCATCACCCCTTTCAGTGCCTACTACTACACATCAATGTCTTTTGGGCGAAAGAATGTGGGGGCTACATACCAGTGGGACATTAAATGTTATTTGGCTGATCAGATAGGTCGCAACATCGAGGTGTTTGTTGATGATGTTGTTATCAAATCCAGAAAGCCTAAAGATCTCACCACTGACCTCCAAGATACTGTGAACAACCTTCGCAAGTTTTGATGGCAGCTTAACTCAAAGAAATATGTATTCAGGGTGCCAACCAAAAAAATTCTTGGGTTCATTATCAGCAGTCGGGGTATTGAAGCCAATCCGAAGAAGATCTCGGCAATACTAAATATGGCAAAACCCAACAGTGTCAAACACATTCAACATCTGATTATTGCATGACCTCTCTTGGTCGGTTTATTTCACAACTAGGAGAGCGTGGGATGCCATTTTTCAAACTTTGAAGAAAGAAGACTTCGTCTAGATGCCGAAGGCTCATCAAGCATTCTTCGACCTCAAGAAGTTCTTATCTTATCCACTGTTCCTCACTGCACCGATTGTCAATGTGATGCTCCTCCTCTACAACTCCGCCATTACTCACGTGGTTAGCACCACCTTGGGGTCGAGCACCCCGAGGAAGGACACGCCTATCCGATTCAAAGACCGATATACTTTATATTTGAGGTACTTGAACCCTCAAAAGTTCAATACCCTCAGGTGCAAAAGCTCCTATACGTTTTCCTCATCACCGCTTAGAAGCTCAAACACTATTTTCAAGCCCACTCGGTGGAGGTGGTCACTGAGTTTCCTCTCGGCGACATCTTGCAGAATCAAGACACCATAGGTCGAATCGTCAAATAGGACATTGAACTCGGGGAATACACCCTGAAATTCAAGCCTCGCACCACCATCAAGTCTCAAGCTCTCACTGACTTTGTGGCCAAATGGACGGAGTTCCAACTCCTACCTTCGGATGACCCTCAAGAGCACTAGGTTATGTTACTTTGATGGGTCTCAGTATTGAGGGAGCAGGAGCCAGAATCCTCCTGATATCTCCTCAAGGTGAAAGATTGAAATACGCCCTTCGATTATTGTTTATGGCATCCAATAATGAAGTCGAGTATAAAGCTCTCCTCAACGGCCTTTGCATCACTATATCCCTTAGGGTATGAAGGCTAATGACATATGGAGATTCCAAGTTGGTAATCATCCAAGTCAACAAAGACTGGTCCTGCACCAGTGAGAAAATGGATGCCTACTGCTGGGAAATCGACAAGAGGGAGGGCAAGTTCAGCGGCCTCAAGTTCCATCATGTCCCCTAGGACGAGAACTCGGCTGCTAACCTATTGGCAAAGCTCGACTCCTCTAGAGCCTTGGTGCCAAAAGGAGTTTTCTTGCAAGAACTCCCGAAGCCTTCAATTCGACTTGAAGAAGCATAGTCTCCAAAAGACATATCGGCTCCAGAAGTATTGGTCACCACCAATGGTAAAGAAGACTAGCATCAACCAATCATCGACCTCATACTCACTTCTAAATCCCCCAAAGATAAAGATGATACCATTCATTTATCCCGAAGAACCAAGAAGTATGTCATGGTAGGCTCAGAGTTATATAAAAGAGCATCATCAACCCGAGTGCCTACTAAAGTGTGTCGATAAAGCTAAAGGTGCACAAATACTTAAAGATATACACTCAGGCACTTGTAGAAATCATGCATGAGCTTGCACATTGGTAGGCAAGGCCTTCAAGTCAATATTTTATTGGCCATTTGCCAATGAAGATGCCAAGGTGTTAGTCCACATCTACAAAGGATGTCAGTTTTTCGCCAACCAACATATTCTCCCTAGTCAAGCTCTATAGACCATTCCATCATCATGATTGTTTGCGTGCTGGGGGCTGGACATGGTCGGATCCTTTCTGAAGGCTCCTCAAGGATATGATAGTCTTTTGTGGATATCGATGAGTTCATTAAGTTGATTGAAGTGATGTCGTTGAAGACAAGCACCGCCAAGAAAACCGCGGAGTTTATCCAAGGGATAATGTATCGTTTTGGTGCCCCCAATCAGATTATCACAGATCTTGGAACTCAATTTACTTGAAATGACTTCTGGGAATTCTATGAGGAAAGTTGTATTGAAGTCAAATATGCCTATGTTGCGCATCCGAAAGCCAATGAATAAGTCGAGCGAGCTAGTGTAATTATATCACAAGGGTTGAAAGAAAGAATATTCAATCCCCTTGATAAATATGACAGTCGATGGATGAAGGAATTGCTAGCCAGCTTGTCAGGTCTTTGTACTCAGCACAGCAGACCATTGGTCGGACTCTATTTTTCCTTGTTTATGGGTCAGAGGCCATTTTACTAGTGGACATGCTGCATGAGTCTCCCAAGATCCAACAATATGAGGAAGGCACAGCCGAGCGCACCAAAGAAGAAGACATCGACAGTCTCAAAGAAGCCTGATTAGCTGCCATAATATAGTCTGATCGGTATCAGCAAGGCCTGCGAAGATACCATGATTATAATATTTGAGGACGCTCCTTCTAAGATGAAGACTTGGTCCTTTGCCGAGTACAATCGATGGTCGGCTCCCACAAGCTTTATGCTCCCTAGGAAGGACCTTACATTATCTCTGAAGTTACCCGACCAGGGTGATATCGCCTAATGCAGGACAATGGCTAGAAGTTGGCGAACTCCTATAATATCGAGCATCTTCAACATTTTTTCCTTAAGCAAGATAAGTATTAGTTAATGTTAATAAAGATATTTGCTTCTGGATTTTAGTCTTTTTCTCTTCGGGCCCCGAGTTCTTACAGCGCGACCACTCTAGCCAAGGGGTCATGATCTGCTCTGACCTTGCTGTTGTTGGTCCCTTCCAATTCCTCGGGGTGGGAAAACATTTTTCACTCTGATTGAGTGTCGATGTCGTATTTCGACCACTCGTGATGCCGATGGATCTAAATAGTGTGCACGCGGCTCAAGTTTCCTTGTGCTAAACATACCTAGGCTATAATGAAATGGTCGAGACCACACTACACTCATAAAGTTTCTTGACTTGCTTTCCACTCGGGCAGTCATAAATGGCTACTCTGACTAACGTATTCATGATCCGCTCTGACTTGTCATTGTTAAGTTGTTTGCCTTCCCGGGAGCTTTTTAAGCATTTATTCATCCTGACTGCTATGTTATTCTACTTGGCTATTTGTGACGCTGGTGGTTCTAAACAACATGCACATGGCTCAAGTTCCATGTACTATACATACCTAGGCTATATCAGAGAAGTTAGGTTTTACGCTATGCACAATCGGACAAAGAAAAACATTAACAAAGAAGGAATTTTACTGCATTTCTATGAGATGTACATATACAAAATTTCTTCTACACTTCTTTTTTATCTACTCAATAGGGTCAAGACCACTTGGATGTACTTCCACCGCACAGTAAATACACAGTGCTGGAACATTCTCGAGTACGAGAAGTCTCGTGAGTCGACGCAGACATGTGAAAAATTTTAGTAGTTTCTTCAACACACATTGCCGACTTGCCAAGCAAGGTCAGTCGATCATCGAGTATTGGTGCCATCCACTCCAAGATCATCACCGACCACCTGCAGTACTTCTTCCCAAGATCAATAGCTACGCTGAAGACCCAACTTCTACTAGGACATTCCCTAGGAGCGACAGTCTTCTATGGCCAACAGCTGAGACACGACCTCGGACATCGCTGCTCGGATGTAGCACCCTCAGAGCATTACCGAGTGCATGAGCCACTGACCTTAGCCCCAACGCAGAGGAGCTAGAGAAGATGAAGGCCGAGCATTTTATCTGCTCAATAGGGCCTCCTTCTCAACATCACCCTACGTCACCGCTCCAACCTCACAAGGTAGGAGTTGTATGAGTGTTTGCCCACTTTGGTGCGCTACCATATGGTTGCCACAAGGGCTCGCCTAGCCCAGGACATGGTCGGAGTACCGCCATAAGGTCACCGCATGGGCTTGAGACGTATCACCAAATGACGGAGCTGGTGTTGTTACTCTTATTTGAGCAATTGCAGCACAACTTCGGTGGGCCTACAAAGGCAATCGCCATGTGTTCCTAAAAGAAATTATTCAACACTCAATAAGTGATGATGTTGAATATCACGGAGCACCAAGAATCAAACCACTTACCCGAAGTCTGAATGCTCCTTATAGCCATTAGAGGTATTAATCTCTACGACCATAGAAGAGGCACTTTAAGGAGGCAAGAGTTTTGAGGCAAAGGAAGGAATGCATTGAGAAACTAAAGCAAAGATGATGGAGAATCTTGCTCAAAGGGTGCCTATTTATAGGCCTACGAAGTTAGTAAAGTCGGCCTACACAATTGGAAGCAAATCGTAAGCCTTCCATTGGTGGTAAACACCATTAATGGTGTGCTGAAAATTGCTCCATCAAAGCTTCATGATGCACCGGTCAACATCCACATCTCCACTTGCACGGTCAACATGACCTATCAACTCGCCTTGAAAAATTGCCCAATTGATTGGACGTTTATGTGCTTGATGCTTTAGCTCTGAAGAAACTTCTTCCACCAGACTCCAATCACTAAAATTCACAGGATTTGATATCCTCACCACCATTGATTTCCAGCTAAGTCCCTAACTCTCGCTGGAATCTGTCAAAATATTCAATTTATATTTTAATAATATCATCGACCCTTAAGCTTTTTTAGGATTTAACGATCTTTTGTTCTATATCCACGAAATGCTCTAGCTAAGTTGAATTGATCTCTTTCCGATCGCTTAAGGGTTGTCCTCTTTTTCTAAGATTCTTCTAACTACTTTTGTGTTATCTTATGACTATATGTGACGCCGATAGTTCTACACAACGTGCAAGCGGCCAAAGTTTCCTTGCACTAATGAACCTATCATATAGTTAAATGATCATGAATGGTCGGGCTTAGAACAAAATAAAAAAGATTGCATTACTCGCTAAGTGTTTACATCTGTTGGACCGGAAACGGCGACCAGAGGGGGGGTGAATGGGAGCTATTAAAATTTCGGGCTAAAACTTAGCCTTCGGTTCTGTTCTGTCTTCTGCGGAACAGGCTTCGAACACAACCTTCGAAGGTCTGGTTCGGAGGTACTTCGACAGCTCCGAACACAGGCTTCGCAGGAACAAAAGTTCGAGGCCAAGAAGACTTCGCTCCACTGACAACCCTCGAAAATCTACTCTGCTGAGTCAGTGCAGGCTCCGCACACGAGGTGCTACGAGCAAGCTTCGCACTTCACCCTTTGCAAGAGTGGACAGCCCTCTGAGGACTTCGACCAAGTACTTGGCCACAGCAACTGGTACTGGGCTTCGTACGCGAAGGTCTACACGCACACAAAACGAACTAAGCTAAGGGCTTCGACACAAGAAGCAAAACGGGCCTCGGTCAGGGCTTCGCTAGTAAGCAGCGAGGTTGCACCTCCTGTTACACAGAGCGAAAGCACACTGACGAAACACACTTCGCACGAAAAACAACCTTCGCCTCGACAGGCTACGGTGCACTAAACCAGCGAAGTATGCAAAGCGAGCTCAAGCAAAAAGCACAAGAAAAACAGGGCTTCGCCGCTTGAACAAGGAACACGAAATAAATTGAACTCAGAATGAATACAGCGAGGTCTGTCTACAGGAGCTCAACAGTAAATGCTCAAAGTGTTAAATGTTACCTACCGAGCCCCCATATTTATAGCCCACGGCTTCATCCTAAGGAAGTGACTACAATACCCCTAGGGTTTACATTCGTTTTGTCTCTACAGAACTAAGGGGTACAAAAGGTAGTCCACCTTTATTCTGGAGGCTTCTCTGTCAGCTGCAGAGGGGACAGTGTCAGCCTTTTTCAGAACAGACAGTGTCAGCCTTTACAGTGTTGACTTCTGGAACCTCCCTTCGCACCGGAGGGTGCGGTAGCTTCGGCGAGAAGCCTGTAGCCTGTTGGCCTTTGCTCCGCCGAAGAAGTCCTTCGATACAGTGACGGTTTTGAGCCGAAGCCGTCAAAGCCCTTGGGCCTTCGCACCACCACCTCCGGAGTGGATCACCACGGCTTCGCAGCTACTCCGAGCTCGAACACCGTCCGTCCGTGTACCGAAGCCATGCATGGCCGAAGCACCACAAGTCATCCTCACTCCGAAGCCCCACCTTCGGAGTACCACCCTTCGAAGTCCCTCCTTCGTCCAAGGCCTCCGCATGAAGCATTCCATGAGCACTCCGTCGCAGTGCCTCACTCTGAGCACACTCCTCGACGAGCCTCACCCGGACCATGCCTTCGATGCGCCTCGACTTCTGAGTCCTTCGTCGGGTACCTTCGAGTGTCTCCCTCCGGAGCACACTTCGAACTCTTTGCCTCCGCAGAGGACTTCTAGCAGCCAACTCCGAAGTCACTCCATTCGGAGTACCTTCGAAGTGCCTCACCTCCGAGTACCTTCAGCCGGAGCCACGCTCCGCACTCTCTGCCTTCACCTGGCATGCCTTGACCCGAGGACCGACCCAGACCACCTTCGCAGCCACCGTGACGGAGCTCCCCGCTCCCCTGGCATCAAGCCTCCCGCTTGACCCAGGTTCACCAGGCTCGAACCTTGTCCGTCGCCTCCGAAGTCCCTGCGCACCACAGAAAAGCAAACAAGTGTATCCAGTACTCCGGAGACCTCTCCGGGTTAGCAACCTCCGGCACACACTCCGGTGTACCGCCCAAAGTACCGAAGCCCTCGGTACGAACCCAGTCATGGCGTACTGTCGGACCCCTCCGACAGGTACACTCCGCTGCACAGCTGCAGCAAGCAAACACCGAACACACTCCGGTGACACACCTCCGAACACCCTTCGGAGGTACCACCTCCGAAGCCCCTCCAGAGGTACCCTTCGAACAGAGGGTAAAAGTCTGTCAATCACTCATCACAAAACACCGAAACCAACCCTTGGTTTCTCAATCTCCCCCTTGATGAGTGCATTGACAACCAAATTGAAGTTCAAGAAAATGTAAAAATTTTCAGCACACAAGTGACCATAAAAACTCAGAAAAGAGCCAAAGCATGTCACTTGATAAAAGAATTTTTCTCCCCCTTTCTCAAAAGAGTAAAAGCCCCTTCGACAAATCTCCCTTTGGATAAAAACTCCCCCTGAGTTGAGCAAATTTTTCTCCCTCTTTATGTCAAAAATCTCTCCCCCTTTAGAAATTATGCCTCTTACGGTAGAGAACATCGCAAAGCTCTCCCCCTTTGGCAATGCAAGCATCAAGGAGCATTCAAAAGATGCAAAGCTTCGAAATGAATAGAATTGCAAGGACATATAATGCAAAAATATGCCAAAATTAACACAAATGATCATGTGCTCAGCTCAATTTAACAATCTGTGAAACAAGATGATGGCATGTGAATTTGTCATTTTGAAGTAAAAGCATCACCACTTAATTACAGTAGTTAGACATGAGAAGGCAAGGACTGCGCAAAGCTAACAATTTCTTCATTAGACAGGCAAGTTTTGTGCAAAAGGAGCTTAGAAAGCAACTTTGATGATCAAATAAATTTGTTGTTCTTTTTCTTAATGCCAGGGGTTATTTGTTTGTCCACCTTATACTGTCCAATCAGGCCAAGCCTAAGCAAGAAAGCCATCTGAAGCTTAAGGCGGTGATTTTGGCATACACTAAACTATCCCAGTTCAGACCAAGGTGCAATGGTAAGCAGTCTAGAATAGAGTAGTGCGACAAACAAACCCTCCTGGATCTTTTCATTTAAACCAGACAAATCATGGATTTTTGATTTTGATTCAGATAAATGAAATATTTTGATGAATATCCATGAATAAAGAACACAATTTTTCAAGTTGCAAATTTTAGCATCCAAGGAACAGTGTCTTGCTGTCAAGTAGATAAAAGATAGCTAAAAGCAGTCCAGCCTAAACAAGCTAGATACAAGATTATGCGGTGAGCAAGTTTCGATTTTGAGAAAATAAAACATCATGCACAATCAATGTTCCAGACATATTTCATAGAGCTGAGCTGTCATGATTTCTTTGAATTAAAAGCAGGCATATAATAGCAAAAGATGTAAGTGCAATTCCACACATAATGAGCATATGCAAGACAATTAAAATCAGCTCCCCCACAAAATGCCGTAGGGATGACAAATACCAAGTTCCCCACGCAAGTAAGCAAATCGAGAAGCATCGAGGGGTTTTGTAAAAATGTCGGCAAGCTGGTGTTGGGTATCAACATATTGAAGTTCAATATCACCCTTCTCATTGTGATCTCTGAGAAAATGATACCGTACATCAATGTGTTTGGTTCTGGAGTGCTGAACCGGGTTGTTTGCAATACAAATATCACTAGTGTTATCACAGAAAAGTGGAACACTCTTATAATCTAACCCGAAATCCCGCAAAGTGGAGACCATCCACAAAATCTGAGAGCAACAGCTAGCTGCAGCAACATATTCGGCCTCAGCCGTCGATTGTGCAACACTAGACTGTTTGCGGGAAGACCAGCAAACCAGAGACGTACCCAGAAAATGACAAGTACCAGAGGTACTCTTCCTATCAATTCTACATCCAGCAAAATCCGCATCTGAATAACCTCTAAGACATAAAGATGAAGACGATGAATACCATATGCCAAACTCAAGGGTGTGTTTGAGATACCTTAGAATGCGCTTAACCGCTTGGCGGTGCGAAGCTCGTGGTGAAGCCTGAAAACGAGCGCACAGACACACAGCGAAGTGTATGTCCGGCCTCGTGGCAGTCAAGTAGAGGAGGGAGCCGATCATGCTCCGGAACTCCTTCTGATCTACGGCTTCTCCATCTTCGTCAGGGTCCAATGCTACAGATGTAGCCATTGGAGTGGCGAGGGGCTTCGCATCGGACATGTCGAACTTCTTGAGCAGGTCCTTGGTGTACTTTGTCTGGTGGACAAAAGTACCTTGTTTGCTTTGCTTGATTTGCAAACCAAGGAAAAAGGTGAGTTCACCCATCATCGACATTTCAAACTCCCTGCTCATGGTATCTGCAAACTCAGCAACCAAAGCATGAGAAGAGCCACCAAAGATGATATCATCCACATAAATCTGAACTAGGAGGAAATCTTTGCCATGCTTGAGAGTAAACAAAGTTTTATCAACAGAGCCCATCAAATACCCTCGCTCAAGCAGAAAAGACTTAAGTCTATCATACCAAGCCCGAGGGGCCTGCTTGAGTCCATAAAGAGCCTTATGAAGTTTAAGGACTTTATGTGGGTACTTGGGGTTTTCAAAACCAGGGGGTTGTTTTACATAAACATCTTCACCTATGAAGCCATTAAGAAAAGCACTTTTGACATCCATTTGATAGAGTTTGAATCCCCGAGATGTCGCAAAGGCAAGCAAAATCCTAATGGCCTCAAGGCGAGCAACAGGTGCAAAAGTTTCAGTAAAATCAATCCCTTCTAGTTGAGAAAAGCCCTGAGCTACAAGTCTAGCCTTGTTTCTAACAATTGTCCCATCCTCCCCTTGTTTATTTTTAAAAATCCATTTTGTTCCTATGAAATGAACATTAGGTGAACTAAAGTCCAGACTTGATTTCTTTCAAAATTCTCAAGCTCTTCATGCATGGCATTGATCCAACTAGAATCAGAAAGTGCATGACTAACATCTAAGGGCTCGAAAGAAGCAACAAAAGCAGCATTAGTGAAATGGGCATGAGACCGCGTTACCCTTTGATCAAGCTCACCAATGATCTGCTCGGGAGGATGCATCCTTTGGACATGATGTGGAGCCTCGCGGCGGGATGCAGTCTCCCCCTCAACTTGTGCGTTGGAGTGGTCCAAGATGACCGATGTTGAGGTAGTCGCTTCGGGACCTCGTGCCGAAGTAGTTGAAGCGGGGTCAGCTTCGGGGGTTGATGTCGAGGGTAGTAGGGGATCATCCTCGAATTCTCCGGGATCTTCGTCTTCGAATAAAGTCTGTTCCATGTCGTGTTCATTTGCCTGTTCAAAAGCAGAACTAACAGAGGGGGTTGATTCATCAAAAGTCACATCACATGACTCGATGACAGTGTTAGTCTCTAAATTATAAACACGATAAGAATGACCATGTGAAGTATAGCCCAAGAAGATCCCGTCAGAAGATCGCGACTCAAATTTATCCAAGTTACCACGTTTTAGGATAAAGCAGCGACAGCCAAAAACTCGAAGATGAGTAACCTTGGGCTGTCTCCCAAAACGCAGCTCATAAGATGTCAAATTTAAAATTGAGCGCAAGAAAATTCGGTTCGAGGTGTAGCAAGCAGTGTTCATGGCCTCAG
Source organism: Zizania palustris (assembly GCA_019279435.1). Lineage (NCBI taxonomy): Eukaryota > Viridiplantae > Streptophyta > Magnoliopsida > Poales > Poaceae > Zizania > Zizania palustris. The sequence goes on from JAAALK010000082.1 coordinate 27,408,941, forward strand.
CCCAGAATTTTCTAGGAGTCCTATGCTCATCAAGCATCGTCCTAGCCATCTCAACCAAAGTGCGGTTTTTTCCTCTCAACAACACTGTTCTGTTGAGGAACCCGCAGAGCAGAGAATTGATGTTCTATGCCATGCTCCATGCAAAAGTCAACAAAGAGACTATTTTTGAACTCGGTGCCATTATCGCTTCGAATGAATTTTAATGCACCTGGGAGTTCAGTGAACAGTCTCAAAGCCAAGCTCCGAAAGTGTGAAAACACTTCATCCTTGCTGGCAAGAAAGAAGACCCAAGAGTAGCGAGAGAAATCGTCGACAATAACAAGTACATACCACTTGCCGCCTAAAGAACTAACCCGAGAAGGACCTACAGTGTCCATATGGAGAAGTTCTCCGGGCTGTTCAGTCATCACTGTGGTGACTGGCGAATGCGAAGCAGCAATCATTTTTCCATGTCGACAAGGAGCGCAAACTAAATTCTTCTCAAACTTGAGCTTGGGCAATCCTCGGATCAAGCCTAGGGCGCTCAAACGAGCGAGCAACTCAAAGCTCATATGCCCTAGTCTCCTATGCCACTTCCAAAGCTCAGAAGTCGAATGTGCAACAAGACAATGAGAAGAACCAGACGACTCTGAAAAATCAGCTCCAAAAACTCTCCCAACCCTAAAGATCTTACACACCACAACGCCATCAGAATTGAGCACTTGCGAAGTATCGCGATGAAATCGCACTTCGAAGCCCTCATCAAGCAACTGAGATACAGACAGCAAATTGTATCCCAGGTTTTCAACCAAAGCAACATCTTTGAGAGTGAAGTTTGCGTTAATTCTTACCACACCTTTACCTTTCACTCTACTCCTTCGATTGTTTCCGAAGGTGATATGTTCCCTTTGCTTGGTTGCGGTGAGGCTGGAGAACCAAGCTGCATCTCCGGTCATGTGGCGCGAACAACCGGAGTCCATGATCCACGTGCCCTCCAAGCCTCGACCTGTCGCCTACACATGATAAGAACGCCTCGATCGCTCAGTGCTGGGGTGAGTAAAATAATGACGAGGCATCCAGCACTGAGTGACACGAGTAGTAGGCACAGTAAAAGCAGACGGTCTACGCACATAATAATCAGAATGATGCAAAGTGCGAGGTCTACCTACATGCAAAGAACGCAAAGCATGTCGAGGTCTCCTACTCTGACGAGGTACAAAGCTACTCGCCCGAGGTCTACCACCATATGGAACATGGTGAACACCTCGAGGAGCAAAACCTCTCCGAGAAGCATGAGGAGCCTCGAAAACAGGACGAGAGTAATACTCAGACTCATGCATACCTAAAGATGGGTAATGCATGTCCTGATAGCTCATCGCCTGTGCACGTCGCTCATCCTTGATGCGACGGAAACAGAAACCGATCAAATGACCCGCCCGCTGACAATAAGAACAATGAAACACTCTCCTGGGGGCACTCTCATGGGTCACAGGAGCAACTCTCACAGGCTCCTTGGGTTTCTTCTGTGTGGTTTTCTTGGGAGGATTTTTCTTGGTAGGAGGAGTGGTTTTCTTTGGTGGATGGGTAGGCTTTTTGGCTGATGGGGTGTCTAACAGAGCTCTCTCTTTCTCTAGGGTGGTAGGAGAGGTAAAAACAGTTTTGGCCTTACTGTCTGAAGCTATCCTCTCAAAACCCAAACCTAGAGCTACCCCGGCTCTATCAGCACACAACTTGGTCTTGGCCAAGAGCAAATCCATCCTACCCTTCCCTTCAGTGCATTTGTTCACCACAGAAAGAAGGTATTCATTTTCAGACATGAGGTTTTCAGCTCGCTCTCTGACAGTGCCTAGCTGGTCCTTAAGGGTGATGCAAGTGTCACAAACAGGTTGCACATCCTTAGAACTACCGGCCCTCTCCAATCTAGCCTCTAAATCATGAACATGCTTATCACGTAAATTAATGCTATCGCGTAATAAAGAGCAGTTCATGCAATCAATAACATCATGAGGTCTAGAATCCACCTCCAAAAGCTGCTTCTGTGCAGTCTCAAGCTCAGAAAGAGTTTGAGCATGAACAGAACGCAACTGAGCAAGCTCACTCATGACAACAGAACATGATTCACATTCAGCATCATCAAACTTAGACTTAAGCATGGCATATTCAGTAGTAATGTTTTCTAGCCTAAGTCTAAGGTCTTTTCTTTCTCTAGCGGCTTGCACAAGTAATCTATCCTGACCTAGCACAACTTCATTCAGTTCATCCAATTTAATTAGAAGCTGGTCAGATGATAGGTTTACCTCAGATGAGTCAAGCTCATCGCCGCTGTGATCGTTGTCGGCCATGAAGCAAAGGCCGGTGAAGTCACGTTCCTTCTTGTCCTTCTTGTCCTCCTTCCTTGGGGACTCCTCCTCCTCAGAGCTCGACTCCTCAGTTGAGGAACTGTCGATGTCGCTGAGAGCAGCAACAAAGGCTCTGGAAGCGGCCTTGGCTACTTTCTTAGCCATCTTGCCGCGCTTGCCCTTCACAAAGGGCTTCCTCTCCTTTTTGTGGAATTTGGGGCGGTCACTCTCATCTCTCTTCTTGACCTTGGGGCAATTTGCCTTAATGTGAGAGGTGTCGCCACATTCATAGCAGCCACTAAAACCACTTCTCCGCTGATCCCGTCTCTCATGATGAAAGCGGGTGAACCTCCGGGCAATGAGAGCAAGCTCATCATCAGCTAGAGTATCCACCTGCTCCTTTGTGACGGAGACCAGGGAGGACAAAGCAAAACCATCTGCAAGAACACAAGTGCCTGATGTGCTTGGTTCTGCAGTGGTGCCACGGCTAGTGCTAGAAACCAATGCCAATGGCTGTGGCAAAGAGCTTCTGTGCACAGCAAGAGATGCCTTGGCAATCTCTGTGGACTTCAGCTTGCTAAAGAGTTCGTCACAGGTCAATGTGTCATAGCCTGTGGACTCCTAAATGCTGGATATCTTTACCTCCCATATGCTACGGTCAAGAGCATAGAGAAGCTTGATAGCCCTATCGTGATCACTGTAAGCAAGCGTCCCGTTGGATCGCAAGTTACTCACTATCGCGTCAAAGCGAGAAAACATGGCATCCACAGATTCACCAGGTGCCTGCACAAACAGCTGATACTGTTGATTGTAGGTGCTTTGGCGCCTGGCCTTGATCTGAGCAGAGCCCTCATGAAAGACAGTGAGTGTTGTCCAAATTTCCCTAGCAGTCCTAAGGTGCTGCACCCTATCAAACTCACTCCGACTCAGACCAATGAACAGTATGTTCCTTGCCTTCGAATTGGCAATATACTGATCTTTTTCAGTTTGAGTGGTGCGGGTATCAGGGATGGAGTATTGTGAGTCCACAATCTCCCAAATTGCATTTCCTTGGCTTAACAAGTAAGCCTCCATGCGCACCTTCCAGTATGCAAAATCTGTCCCATCGAACAGAGGAATTTTACTGCCTCTATCCATGTCGCCAACAGATCACAAAACCGGTTAAGGTCAACTGGTGATCTTAACCAAGCTCTGATACCAATTGTTGGACCGGAAACGGCGACCAGAGGGGGGGTGAATGGGAGCTATTAAAATTTCGGGCTAAAACTTAGCCTTCGGTTCTGTTCTGTCTTCTGCGGAACAGGCTTCGAACACAACCTTCGAAGGTCTGGTTCGGAGGTACTTCGACAGCTCCGAACACAGGCTTCGCAGGAACAAAAGTTCGAGGCCAAGAAGACTTCGCTCCACTGACAACCCTCGAAAATCTACTCTGCTGAGTCAGTGCAGGCTCCGCACACGAGGTGCTACGAGCAAGCTTCGCACTTCACCCTTCGCAAGAGTGGACAGCCCTCTGAGGACTTCGACCAAGTACTTGGCCACAGCAACTGGTACTGGGCTTCGTACGCGAAGGTCTACACGCACACAAAACGAACTAAGCTAAGGGCTTCGACACAAGAAGCAAAACGGGCCTCGGTCAGGGCTTCGCTAGTAAGCAGCGAGGTTGCACCTCCTGTTACACAGAGCGAAAGCACACTGACGAAACACACTTCGCACGAAAAACAACCTTCGCCTCGACAGGCTACGGTGCACTAAACCAGCGAAGTATGCAAAGCGAGCTCAAGCAAAAAGCACAAGAAAAACAGGGCTTCGCCGCTTGAACAAGGAACACGAAATAAATTGAACTCAGAATGAATACAGCGAGGTCTGTCTACAGGAGCTCAACAGTAAATGCTCAAAGTGTTAAATGTTACCTACCGAGCCCCCATATTTATAGCCCACGGCTTCATCCTAAGGAAGTGACTACAATACCCCTAGGGTTTACATTCGTTTTGTCTCTACAGAACTAAGGGGTACAAAAGGTAGTCCACCTTTATTCTGGAGGCTTCTCTGTCAGCTGTAGAGGGGACAGTGTCAGCCTTTTTCAGAACAGACAGTGTCAGCCTTTACAGTGTTGACTTCTGGAACCTCCCTTCGCACCGGAGGGTGCGGTAGCTTCGGCGAGAAGCCTGCAGCCTGTTGGCCTTCGCTCCGCCGAAGAAGTCCTTCGATACAGTGACGGTTTTGAGCCGAAGCCGTCAAAGCCCTTGGGCCTTCGCACCACCACCACTACACCACAGCATAGAATTCCCTACAGATAAGTTGGTAGGGAAAACCACTTTTAGCGACCGAATGTTGGTCGGGAAAGAGTTTTCCCGACCAACCTTGTCGGTCACTAAAAGTTCGGTAGGCAAAGCTCTTTCCCGACCAACATTTTTTTGCCGACCAACTGTTGGTCGGGGATAAAAACTTTTACCGACCAACAAATTCTTTCCCGACCGACGTTCGTTTCCCGACCGACGGTTGGACACTAGACTTTTACCGACGGACTATCAGTAGGCATAGCTCAAAATCTTTTTCCCGACCAACAGTCTGATAGTGTGAAATTTTACCGACCAACACTTGACTATACTCTCATAGCCTATTGCCAACCAATCATCTCTCAAAACATAAGTGAACATAACTGACCATAATTAAACGAAGAATTGATAGTCAACCATACACGATCTTTTCATTGTATTGATTACTAAAAAATACAAGTTCATCCACCACTTAGTGTGAAAGTCATAATCATCCATAACAAGTTCACAAAATAATCGGCCTTGATGATCCCAAACAATGGCTAGAAGGTCATCTACCACGACATACATTAATCCAAAAAGCTACTAATCCATTCGCCCCCAAAATGGTAGCTTGCCTTTTTCCTTCCTACAAAACATGTCAATAAGATAAACCATGTCAATAGATTTATTACAAATCTAATATAAAGTCAATTCAGTTTAGCTCTAATTAAAGCTAGGGGATTGGGAATGTAGTGCGCGTGGAGAGCCAAATAAAAGGTTAGCCAAGTAACCTAGCATTATAGTTACAGGGAGTCGGAACAACTGAATGCAACCACTTCAACATGATGTGCAAAGATACTAAAGAGTAATCTAGTAAGATAGGTACATCATGCTATACTTTTTTATGATGTATGAATGGAATCACAGGTTTATGATATAGAAAAGTGAGTGACTGAGTGCATATAAATTGTGCATAGAAATTTCGGAATGCCTAATAGTAACAACATTGCTACACATTCCCCAGGCATAGTATACTTAAACTAACAACATCAGCCGAACAGAGAAGAATATACCACTGCATGATTTTAGCAAAGAATCATACCTGGGGCCTCCATTTTCGTGTAGCTATGTGCAAAGCTGTGTTTGCCTTCTTGTCACGCACGTTGAGTTAATGTTATAAAAGCATAGCTCAGGCCACCGCCCTAGGAATTCATTCACAACCCCTGTTAGCATTTTCAGCTATGTAAGAATAATACCTTCGTTGAATTAATGTTATAAAAGAATAGATATAGATGAGATCATGAGAAAACTGCGATTCATATGAACTGTGGCTGTCCACATATCGATCTCTCTGTAATTACTAAGTACAAATAACCACTATGTCTAGCACTTGTAAGACCATAAACTTCAATACCTCCCTTAACCTAATAATATTGTCATACACATAGCCAATCATTCGTCAATCGAACTTTAATGTTCGACACATCAAACAGCAAAAAAACTATCCAGATCAGCTTAGCAGTTAAGCTCTGATTTTTCATCTCTATACACCAGTACTCCCACCAGTTCAGACGAAGCAATGAAGCTCAGCTATAATTACCAACATAGTTAGTCCTGAGCCCGAAACATGAAGCAATTACAACCACAGACTCTAATTCATTTGTAAGAAGAATCGCATCAGATGGGAGGCAGGCAGAGCTCACCGGTGTGGCCTTGCTTAGCGGCGACGTGGAAGGCGTCGAGGTCAAGGCGGGAGCGGATGGTGGCGGCCTCGAAGTCGTACAGCGGGATGAGGAGGCGGACGACCTCCTCCGAGCCGGCCTCCGCCGCGACGTAGAGCGCCGTCTCCCCGGCGTCCGTCACCGCGGCGGCGAGCGCCGGGGTGGATCCGGAGGCCTCCGCGTCGGCCAGGAGGCGGCCGACGGCGGCGGCGTCGGCGGATCGGACGGCGCCGAAGAGCGCCTGGTGGGAGAGCGGCGGGAGGAAAGGGTGGTCGACGGCCTCGAGGATCTCGCGCTCGGTGCGCGCGCGGCCCTCCTTGTTCCTCCCCGCGAGCTCCTTCCTGTCCATCACCTTGGCGGCGACCAGCGCGGCCACGCCCCCACTCCCGCTCCCTCCGCCGTCGCCGCCCTTCCCCTTGACCTCGGCCAGGTAGACGCTGCCAATGTCCCCGGATCCGAGCCGCCGCACGAACCGCACGTCCGAGAGAGCGACGGTGCCGAAGCGCTGCGGCGCGGCGACGGACGACATTTACCGACCAACGGTTCATCAGTAAAAATACTATTGCCGACCAGCTGTTAGACAATAAAAATATTAGCTTTACCGACCAACAGTCTGATATGATATGTAATTATTGCCGACCAACAATTTGTCGCTAGTTTTACTGACTAACTGTCGGTCGGTATATGTTAACTTTTCCCAACAGACGTTGGTAGGGAATTCTGTGCTGTGGTCTAGTGCACCTCCGGAGTGGATCACCACGGCTTCGCAGCTACTCCGAGCTCGAACACCGTCCGTCCGTGTACCGAAGCCATGCATGGCCGAAGCACCACAAGTCATCCTCACTCCGAAGCCCCACCTTCGGAGTACCACCCTTCGAAGTCCCTCCTTCGTCCAAGGCCTCCGCATGAAGCATTCCATGAGCACTCCGTCGCAGTGCCTCACTCTGAGCACACTCCTCGACGAGCCTCACCCGGACCATGCCTTCGATGCGCCTCGACTTCTGAGTCCTTCGTCGGGTACCTTCGAGTGTCTCCCTCCGGAGCACACTTCGAACTCTTTGCCTCCGCAGAGGACTTCTAGCAGCCAACTCCGAAGTCACTCCATTCGGAGTACCTTCGAAGTGCCTCACCTCCGAGTACCTTCAGCCGGAGCCACGCTCCGCACTCTCTGCCTTCACCTGGCACGCCTCGACCCGAGGACCGACCCAGACCACCTTCGCAGCCACCGTGACGGAGCTCCCCGCTCCCCTGGCATCAAGCCTCCCGCTTGACCCAGGTTCACCAGGCTCGAACCTTGTCCGTCGCCTCCGAAGTCCCTGCGCACCACAGAAAAGCAAACAAGTGTATCCAGTACTCCGGAGACCTCTCCGGGTTAGCAACCTCCGGCACACACTCCGGTGTACCGCACAAAGTACCGAAGCCCTCGGTACGAACCCAGTCATGGCGTACTGTCGGACCCCTCCGACAGGTACACTCCGCTGCACAGCTGCAGCAAGCAAACACCGAACACACTCCGGTGACACACCTCCGAACACCCTTCGGAGGTACCACCTCCGAAGCCCCTCCGGAGGTACCATTCGAACAGAGGGTAAAAGTCTGTCAATCACTCATCACAAAACACCGAAACCAACCCTTGGTTTCTCAACATCATATACAACAATAATACTATCCACATTCTTTTTTTTCACTCGACAGGTGCAAGAGGATAAATCTCGATGTCCGAGACTAGGACATAGGTAGTCTCCCCCACTTTAGCGTGAATGCGGCTGACATCGGACTTCCTGACTCTTGTCGACCACCCTGCTCAGATGGTGTCCAAACAAGTCATTGGGTAGAATGTGAAGGAATTGTGGCCAAGAAAATTTTTGGAGGATCAGAAGTTCCAATTTGGAATTAGAAGTTCTGATTATTTTCTAAATTAGAAAAAGAGATCTTAAATCAAATGTTCCGATATGGTATTTGAAGTTCTGATAATTTATGGTCTACAAAACTAAGAGGTCAAATCGGAAGTTCTGATTTGGAATCGGATGTTCTGATTATTTCTTATTAAAGACACAAATTTCAAACCAGAAGTTTCGATTTGGAATCGGTTGATCAGAAGTTCTGATAGGGGTATCAGAAGTTCTGATGTGTTCTTGTTTGTTGATCGAAAGGCTAGATCAGAAGTTCCAATAGAGGTATCGGAAGTTCCAATCAGGACGTAACGGATTGGATCTTTTAGAGACCTGATTGTGGTTAAGGGCCCATACCTTGGCATTATAAATAGGGAGGAGGAGGAGGTCATGGACCTAAGTTTTTAGAAGACCCAAGTTCTCCACCCTAGCGACCACACCTCTCCTCTCCCTTCCTTCTTGATCTCAAGAGTTGAGATTGAGATTTCTCCTCGGTTCTCACGAGCGGTTCTAGCACCCTAGCGTGTGAGCAATCCTTCATTGTACGTGTGGACTCCGTGGAGGTGTTGCTTGAATAACAACGCTCATCATCTTCCTCACATGGACATCGCTGGTCTTCGTCGATTGGATAGTCGGGGAATGGATGGAGTGAGACGAGGATAAGCGAGGACGTGCTTCTCCAACATCTTCTTCCACTACACTAGTGCGTCTCACGTTAGAAAGTAACGATTCATGATCCCTGATCGACGAGCCTTCTCCAGTTCGACCTGGACCCTCCACCGTGTTGAAGCTCCCTCGCTGTCATGAAGTCCTCTGCTGTGCCGAAGTACCCCTCCGCTCGCCGTCCACTTCGCGTCTAGCTTCGCTCGGCCGGAGGCCTCAGTCTGACCGAGGCAATATTGTTGGTCCGACCGGGGAGCCTTCATCGGTCCGACCGCCCGGAGCCCATCGCATCTGGCATCAGAGCCTCGCATCAGAGTACCCTTCGCACACCCCGGTTCGACCGAGGGTGTACCTCCGGTCCGACTGGGTACACAGGCCGAAAGTGCCCTAGGGACCCTTCGGGCCAATTTTTTGCCTTAGTTCGGAATCGACTCCGAATTGGCTGATTTCAGGTATTTGTATTATTTCTGCATATTTTACTTTATTATTAACACTTTCGGCTAATTGGATTTAAATTGATAATTATTTATCTGATTGCCTGGCGACTCCACCATCCCTTATCACTACCTATGGTAGTTGGAACGTGACGTTGGTATCCTCGCGGTACTTTGGATGTCGAACTGACCCAAGTGCGGTGGCGCATTTTTGCGTCAACACATGGACTATCAACTATCAAGTCGATAACCGTGACGAGGATGGGATATTTGTGGAATATTATGTTGATCGGCCATAAGGCCGATGACCTGGGATGAAGCAATTGGGCGAGCGTACCATCAGCCGATAAGATGGACAGTTTACCACATAGGACGATGAGTGCTTTTTCGATAACTTATAAGATGTAGCATGGAATCGAAGATAACCCGACAGCTTGTACTCCGATAGAAATAAATAAAACGTGCTAGATAACATGTCTATATCATGAAAATAATCACAATAACTAGATCGGACCTAACCAAGATAGTAGCTAGTCATGATGATCTTAACAATATGTCAAAGTATTGGGCATGCTTTATTTAGATGAATGGTTTACAGAATGAAAGAGATACAATCGCAAGAGATGTCGGACCTAACTGATGAAGCCTCAAACTATCACACCTAAATCACATCAATCTAAGAGATCAAACTGAACTACAACCTTGAACATAGCTAATACACGGAGAACAATCGGTGACCGTATTGTTTCAACGTTCACCTCAAGAGATCAATCTAATGTAGCCGTGAGGATACTGATGTAATCGGTATGGACACCGGGGGTGGCGGGACTCACCTCTTTGATGCAGCCCAGCTCCAAGTGTTGAACCCTGCTAGATAAACCTTGGAAGCCAAGGGTGGCGATGCGCCGAGAAGATGATTGATAGATATGTGTTTTCTAACCTAACTAGGGGTACATATTTATAGTCTGGAGACTTGTCGTCCAAGCACTCTATCTTAACCGATTCCGGATAACCTTAATCTTCTTTTTTGCTCTTATCTCCATGGGCTCTTCTACGTCCGATCATCTTGTAACAGCATGGACGAGCTTCCTTGACTTTCCTTGATGGGTTCTTTTTTGACTTTTGTTGACCATGTGGCATCTTTAGTGGGCCTGGGTTTTACCAAATCTTGGAATCAATAGAACATTTCCTTAGTCCTTATCAAGTACTTGAGGATACTTTTTACTACATCCCAGTTACTTTCACTCTGGTTCGATTGGTACCTACTCATAACACTTAGAGCATATGATACATTTGGGCGTGTACATAACATGGCATACATGATGGATCCAAGTGTGGTGGTATATAGGATCACACTCATCTTCTCTAGCTCATCACGTGTCGCAGTACACTGAGTCTTACTAAGAGAAATGCCATGTGACATTGGTAGAAAGCCCTTTTTGGAATTTTGCATTTTGAACTATTTCAAAACCTTGCAAATGTACATATTTTGTAGCAATTGTGTTAGCTACAAACAGGTTTCTACGAAAAGGTGTGGAATATAGAGTATGAACCTCAGAGGGTTCTTTTCCAAGAGGGATAATAACCTTATGTCCAGTTCATAGTCATTTTGGCATAGTATTGCCTCTGTGTCCTATATCCCTATTACAAGGGTGATGCCCTACTTTTACAGGCTCGCGGGAAAAAGGAAAAGACCCTATTACCCTCTACGTGTCGTAGGCTTTGTAGGGGTAAAAGGGGAGAAAATGCTAGGCTACTGCACATGCAGCTTTACAACTTTACAAACGTCGTAGATATACATCATTTTAGGGGCATGGACCCTCGGTACGGTAGCTTGTACAATAGTGGTACTGAGATGTCTTATCTTCTGGGCCAGAGGGTATTTGTTGAAGGTCACCGAAGAGGACTTCGAAGAGAGCTCCAAAGAGGGCCTCGAAGAGGTCTTCGGATGGGTCCACGGGGGTGTCCTCAGAGGGGTTCTCAGGGGGATCAGAGACTTGTCTCATGGTTTCTTGAGGTATTGTCTAGAGTTATTTGGATTGGAGGGGAGTGGAGGTCTAGCTGCAGGCCTCGCCAACTTGGTAGACTTCGGGACTCTATACCCTCGGAGACCGTCGTCATTTGTCCCCTTGTTATAGGAGAACTATTTCCCCCAACAGTAGCCCCTCGCACATAGCACTTCGCACGAAGGGGTGCGTGTGCCCTGGGGCAAATGACACTTCGCAAGAGGTGCCCTTCGGAGCCCAGCCTCAGAGACCGGTCTCAATCCGTACGATTATTGAATGGCCGTATAAAATGGAGGGGATGGCCTTAGGAGCCTAAACAGCGTCGGAGGCCAACGCTGGAGCGAAAGGTGTGGGATCGGAATGGCGACTAGAGGGGGGTGAATAGGCGCCTCAACACTTTCTTTCGAATGTGATGGCCTAATCAAATCACCAAATGCACCTCTAAAAACTCAGATCCAAGTTTTAATCCAATCAGTACACAAATTGAGCTACACAAGATTGAAAGCCACAGATCAGCTTAGTTTCAAGATTTTAATAGACAAATATCAAAACACTCACACAAGAGATCAATCCAAGTTTGTAGTAATGAATTAGCTAGTTTCAATTCAATCTCAAATGAAATCCCTGTACTTTTGAAATTTGTCGGATGATGAATAGTAAAAGTGTTTTTCAGTAATGTTCATTGTTTAAGTTGATTCAGTTCGCACTCTTCAAAATCAGAACAAATGGAATATTAGCACATCTGAAACAGTTCAGTACTAGAGAAAAATATTTGCCGTAAAAAGAAAACTATAAATACTTAACTGTAGCAAAACCGACACAATTCAGCCAACTCTATTCAATGTCAAGTGCATAAAGTGATTCTACACCTTTTATATATTCAGCACACTTCAAGCATTCAGATGAAAGTCAAGAATCTTCAGATCATAAGACAACACTTATCTTGGATCATCTTAGTCACACATTAGCACAAGATTCATGACAAACCAGACAATTTGATTGAAGTTTAGCTCAAACAGTAAAAAACAGCACTGAACTTGTTCTATTCCAATTGCAGAAAATTACAGAGTTCAGGTTTAAAGATTACCTCACTGAGAACAAAGTCCAATACCTGAAGAGCACTTTTCAGCACTTAAATCAGACTAAAAGGAACAGATTTCAATTTGTAACAAAAGAGAAAACGGCAAAAACACAATAGAATAGTGTTTACTGTATCACATCTGAAACTGAACCTGCTTACTGAAGTTTCATGCAGGAACCTGAATACTCACAATGAGTAAACAAGCTGGATAGGAAAACAAATTAAAATTCAACACAAGTGCAATGACTCAGATAGAAACTAACAGATTGGTTATGGTGACAATTGAAGTTCCTGATTCCCTATTGTCTTTTGCACATGTTGAACAGAAATTGATGTGAAGCAAAATTTTAGTAATTTTATCATCTCAATTGATTCAAATTCTAAAAACTGAATTCAGATTTTCAGTTCTGAAAATATACAGGACAGTACAATTACAGTGAGTCAGTTTAGATCAAAAAACAATATTCCCATTCAAAAAAAGTACTGAAAGTTTGATTTATTTTCTGCTTAAACAGTTCTATCAGTACTTACAATTCTGTTTCAATTTCTGAAACTTCAGTATGCAATATTGAAGAAAATAAAACACATACTAGAATTCAATCTTCAACAACACATGTTTTATCAACTAAAAACAGTTCACATCAATCACAAAGAATTCACAGTAGTACTGACCATTTCTGTATCTATTTTAGAAAGTCTCATATTTCAGGTTTAATGATATAATCACTGAGAACAAAACTAAAAGTCTGGAACTAAAATTTTATCAATGAAACCAATCAAAAACAGATAGCCAAAAACAAACTACCAAATGTATCTGAACCACACATCTCAAGTTTCAACCATAAAACTCAATCAATCTTTCACACGGTATTTTCAACTCAGAATCAGTTTGATTTAACTTTTAGATTACAGTTCCAAACAATTCAGTTTATAATATCAGTACCAGATCAGATAAAATCTATTCAAACACACATCTGAAACATAAATTGAGTAAAAAGAACTTCTGAGTAAAATGATTACAGATTGACCAAGTTTTCAGAGATTATCCAGAGCACAGACTTCTCAAAACTTCTCTGAAACTACACTCAAATTTTCAGACTAACAAGTTATGTCTCAGATTCCTGAAAAATGAATAGCAAACGTTGTTTGAATTCAATCCACACCATGCTGTAAAAGACTATAATTCAAAACAGCAAACTAGCTATTGTAACTCATTCTGAACTCAGGATTTTCATGTGCTGAATAGAATTTCAGAATTGAGACAAGAATTTTCTCACAACTTTTTCCTCTAGTGTCTATGATTGAAAATCTTAGCAAACATTTTTGTTATCCATCCTTCTATCATGAAATCACTCAAGAAACAACTCAAAGATCAGCCAAAAACATGATGAACACTTGATGAAACATTTCATCAAACATGTGAAGTGCAATATCAAAACAGAAAAACAGATCCAGAAAAATATTTCAGTACTGTGGTGCATACTTTGATTAGCAAAAGAAATACGAAGAAATCACAGAAATCCTTTGCACCTTTCAAAACTGGATCATTCAATTTATGAACAACAAAAGTTACTTGGACATCTAGATCAAGTTCTGCACTAGATTTTCCAGAAAACGTAGCACAATATCGAATTTAACCACAAAATCGTATCTGCGCTGGAACCAGGAATTACAGTGAACAGTATTGTCGATTTCACTAGGCAGAATCCAAAAATCTCTTGCCGCACTGTTCCTCATCCAAATCTGCTTCAAAGCCAAGTTTTCTCTTCTATTTTCATTGCAAAATTTGTCACCCTCCCATGGTTCAGCCAACTTGGGGGATAATATCCTACCAACTCATGTTCTAGAAGCCCCCAATTGACACATAGACCATTAGTAATTTCAGATTTAACAATTCTAAAAATTACCCTATAAAAACTAAAAGAAAAATTACAAATTGACTCTCCTTTTAATATAATTTCAGAGTAGAACCACTCTAAAAATTATACCAAGAGGTTACACTACAAAACTAAAAATTTAAACTAATACTAGATACAAATTTATTGAATTAACAAAAACAATAAATGTTTCAACAGTTTTCAGCAAAAACTGACAAAGCCTCTCAATCCTTCGACTCGTGACACCGCTTCGCGACTCCGAGCGCCAGCAAGCCACTTCCGCTCTCAATCTCCTCGAGTCGCCCAATGCTTATCCAGGCCTCCCTCTCACTAACCCGATTGACACGCCGTCGCAGTCAGCCGTCCGTCCAAGTCTCGCTCCGTCTCTTCATGCACTCTTGAGATCTTCTCCAACTTCGCCCGGCCTCCCTGATCCTCTGGCATCAAGCTCCCCGCTCGACCCTCGATCACCCGCCGTTAATAGTCGGTCAGCATCTCCACCCTGCACAAACAAGACAAGCCAAAACAAGAACATGACGCACCGCCGAAACCCTCGGTAGCCAAACCTCCATTCCACATCGAAACCCTCGATGCACTCAACCCACTCTCAACCACCCATCCGCTAGACGATGCTCATCCTTGTCAATCACTCATCATCCAGACCGAAACCACCCTTGGTTTCTCAATCTCCCCCTTGATGAGTGCATTGACAACCCCAAATCAAAGGCATGATGAGGATAACATGTTACGCGCACAAGTGACCATAAAAACTCATAAAAGAGCAAAACATGTCACTTGGTAACAGATCTCCCTGCTTGGGCAAAAACCTTATGCAAGGCAAAGGCAAAAACATCAAGAGCATGCAAAAGCATCAAAAACATCAAGAGCATGCAAAAGCATCAAAAGCATCTCAACTCAAGGCATGATGAAAACTCCCCCTTAACCAAGCAATCCAAAAGCCAAAGCATCACGTAGATCATTTCTCCCCCTTTGACAATTCAGGCATCAAGGAGATAAAAAGATGCAAAGAAGGGAAAAAGGGTAAAGGAGAGATGTGAGCTTCTAAAACATGAGCATCTGCAATTACAGTACAAACGAGCATTCGCCTTGAATATTGTCTCAAAGTACTGAAAGAAATCCTCATATGTATACCATCTAAACAAAAGGCATGAGCAAACATTTTCAGACTTTAGCAAATAAAAGCATCACCACTCAGACCAGTATACTAGACATGTCAAGGCATGAGATGCAAAAGCTAAACAAGCACACACTAGATAAGCGTATCCCACTTCAAGGTGCTTCAGTAAACATGATATGCAATGAATTTTAAATTTCTCATTTTTGTGCCAGTGGTTATTTGCATGTCAACCTTATGCTAACCGACCATGCTAAGCCTAGGTTGAAACCATCAGAAGCTTAAAGCAATGGTCTCGGCAAACACTACAATGTCCCGGTTCTTACCAAAGTGCTATGGTAAGCCGTCTAGAACAAAATAGTGCGACACAGCAAACCTACCTGGGCTCTTCGGAGGGGTCACAAGCCTACGAGATAGACTTCGGAGGGCTCTTCGCAACTTCGGTGTATGTAGAGCTTTCTCCCATCTAGGAGGATGAAGGTACCTTACCAAACTTTTCCTCTTCCTCAAACATAAACTTACTTCCTTTTGAACATATTTTTCTTAGATGCTGCCGGAGCCGATCGTGCAGGGCTCAAAGCCTGTGATGCGAAGGAGACATCCAAAAGTAGCGAGAGTAGCGATGATAGCAGTGAGGGGTCCGAAGGAGGGTCCCAGATGAGGCCGACGGGGAGGCCAATCGGGATGAAGTGGTTCCTTATGAGCCTGTTGATGAAACGGTGGACATCGTGGGCCGGAGCCAGCCTCGGGAGGCATCTGGAAGTCGGGCACCTCTTTTGAGGTCCCTCCTTGCTCTACGGGCACCTGTAGTGGAGTTGGTGGACAATTTCTTCGACTATAGCAATGCCCTGGTCAGGAGTGATTTGGTGGTGGAGTTGAGCCACGGTGCCCACGGATATCTCCTCAGAAACGCTCAAGAAACTATTCTTCAAGTAGGTGTGGCTTCGCAAGGAGTCTTGGTATACTTCGGTTTCCTTGATATCAATGCTTCTTTTTGCTCCTGATAGGCCTACGCACTGACCCGTGCGATCATCACCTCTGTGGCCCAACGGGAGGTTTTTATGATGGAGGGGGTCGAAAACCTTCGTCGGGAGGCCTCCGAAGGAGTCCGCTGGCAGTGGCAAGCCGAGGCAATAGCCGAGGCTAAGGAACCTAGTGAGGATCGTCACTATGGTTCATGGTTATGATGAGTGATTGACGAGGTTTTGTCATGGGGTTGTGTGTGGATGTTTGGATATGTGTGTGTATGTATTTGTCTCGTGTGTCCAGGCTTGAGTTACTCATCAACTATCGATGTCAAGGGATCAGGGTTAGACGGGGAGTCTAATGCCAGATGGTCAAGGGTGTCAGTCGAAGTTGAGAGTGAACTCAGATGTACGCATGGAAATCAAGCAGGACGTGAGATGGAGGTCGATCAAGACGAAGTGTCGGTTGAGTCGGCGAAAGGGAAGCTAGTTCAAGTGACAAGGCGGCTCGAGGGATCGAGAGCAGGAGAGACTTGCTGGCAGTCAAGTTCGCGTACTGATGACTATCGTCGACGATCGGGGAGGCTTTGTCGGTTTTTGCTGAAAACCATCGCATCTCTAAATGTTTTAATTTCAATAATTAGGAGTCTTTTTATTTTGATTAATCTAGAGTAGAGTGTAAACTTTTAATATTTTTTCAGGATATCACAATTCTGAAAATATATTAAAAGTGTTGAGTCAATTTGTAATAAAGAACAATAGAGTCTATGCATGTAATTTTCAGAATTTCTAATTCTGAAAATGTGTCATGTCCTTATGTGTAATTCTGAAAAGTTGGAGGATCTTTGTGTAAAGTTGCCTCTTAGGGCATGGCTATATAATGGGCCTCATACCTAAGGGGTTGGCTGCCCTTTTGAGAGAAATACAACCAGAATTTTCTGTGCTTAATGGTCTCATTATTTTGTGATCTTTGATTCCTGAAATTGCATCTTCAGCTTATCTATTTTGTGAATTTACTGTTCTTCTTGGGATTACTCCTTCTGCAATCACTGTTTGTGTCCTGAAAATATTGTTTCCCGTCCAGGTTCTTCAGGGAATTTTCTGCTGCGCCGCCAAGCTATTTCTCTGATGAATTTTTGTTCCCTGAATCCTTGTTTCTGCACAATGATTTTGGAGATTGTGAAGTTCATCTTCAGTTTGGTTTTTCTGTGATTTACTGTATTGTTTCGACAACACTATTCATCATCTAGAGTCTTCGCTGAAACCTGCAGCTGCATCGCCAGGAATACCTTTCTCTAGAAATTGATTAGCAGTATTTTTGATCTGATTTCTCTTGTAGTCTGGTACTGGTTTTGTGTATGATTCAATATCAAGTCATTCAGTCAAGGAGTCATCTGTGAAAAAGAAGGTTCTCATCAAGACAATATTCAGAGATCAAGAAAGAGGTGTTGAAGCTTTATCAGTTGTTTTTTCTGTTCTTGAGCAGAGTTGATACATTTTGAGCAGTGTTGAGTCCCTTTTTGAGTTGATTGAGGAGATAGTTGGTCCATTCTTGTGTATGTACTGAAATTTAAATGAATCGTTACTCTGATTGAGTAAAGTTTATCTGAATAAATTTGATCTGCTCTAGGAATATACCTCTGCTGTTGATTATTCAGATCTGAAAGCCTTGATTAAATTGATTGAGTGTTGAAGAGTTTTCTGTATATGTTGTGTTTTCTTTAGAAAGGGTTTTTCAGAGAAGTTTCAGAAGTATTGTAACTGGTTCCAAATTTTTCATACACTGTTCCAAATTTTGTTTGAATCTAACTTTGAGTCAGTTTTAGTTCTGTTCTAAGTTTTATTGTGAATACAGAAATTCAGTTACCCTGTCTGAAACAATCTTTTTGTTTTCATATTTGTGTAAAGATTATGCAACCTAAAGATTGACTGTTTGTTACTAAATCAATCAATACATATTAAGTTTTCTGAACCTGTTTGAGGACTTTAATTTCATAGGACTGATCTGTTTGATGTGTTGTGTTTCAGTTTTGTATCTTAGAACTAAGAGTATCAATCCAAGTTTTCTTATTAGCACTCTGTTTAGAGTTTCAGTATCTGTGAATTGTTTCAGGTTTCATTTCTGAACTCTTGAACTGATTTTTAAACCATCTCTTATCTGGTAATGCATCTGATGAACCCAGAATTGCTTTAGTGAGTAAATTGTTTGTTGTCTAGATTTTGTCAATCTTGTGATTACTACTGTCTGCACTATACAGCTTCTGCCTACATGAAGTTTTGATTGTTGCTGGTAAGTAAGCAAGCTTTCAATGACCAAATTAATTCACACTTTTGATATTACTTGTTTTCAGTTTCTTCATTAGTAATTTGTTTAATTCAAACTTTTGATATTACTTGTTTTCAGTTTCTTCATCAGTAATTTGATTCAATCAAAATTGTTCTGAAATCTGAACTAGAATTTTTTCTTGATCTGAATAGTTGGTTAGTTCAGAATTGGATTTAATTGATTTTAGATTCAGTGTTTAAGCCTCTAGTGAGTTCTGTCAGTTTTATATTTTCTGAAATAAGAAACTTATGACTGTGTCAACTATGAATTGTGTTTTATGAAATTGATTCCTATAAGCTCTGATATATATATTCTGCTGAACTGAATTAATTGTAGAGCTTCAATCTGTGTCCTGACTTGAATTTAGCTGACACTGTTCATCATCCAGACATTTTCAGACTCAATGTGTGTTACCATCTGAAATGTATTTGAATTGTGTCTAGTTGATGAAATTGATTGATCTGAAGAGTTTTTTGACTGATCTGATCAGTGTCTAGTTTAGCTCAAAGTGTCAAGTACATGTGTTAACAAAGGTTTCTGAATTTTTGAGCTATCTCGGAGTTTTAGTGACCAATATAACTCAGTCGTTCATCCAGTTGTCAATCTACTCACTATAGTTCGAAATATCAATTGTCGACACAGTGTTTCGACACTTCAAACTCCGAACAAGACTGAATTCTAAATTTACAAAGATTTTGTTGCTCTGGTTTATGCTGATTGGTTAAATTTGAAACTGAAATTTTTGGAGGTGCGGTGGGTGATCTGAATAGGCCATCTGTTTCACGAAAATTTGTTAAGGCGTCTATTCACCCTCTCTAGTTGCCATTCTGATCCCACAATTGGTATCAGAGCCGATTAGATCACCAGTTGACTTTAACTGGTTTGTGATCCTTGTGGAGACATGGAAAATAACTCTAAGATTCCGATGTTCGATGGTCGAGACTACGCGTATTGGAAGGTGCGTATGGAGGCTTATTTACTGAGCCAAGGAAGTGCCATTTGGGACATTGTTGATTCCCAATATGTGATCCCTGAAACTCGCACCTCAGAGACTAAGAAGAAATAGTACGATTGCAATAGCAAGGCTAGAAACATCATGTTTATCAGTCTAAGTCGCAATGAGTTTGATAGGGTCCAGCACCTTAGAACTGCATGTGAGATCTGGACGACTTTGATAATATTTCATGAGGGCACTTCTCAGATTAAGGCTAGGAGGCAGAGCACTTATAACCAAGAATACCAAATGTTTGTGCAAGGCCCTCGCGAATCTGTAGATGCCATGTTTGCGCAGTTTTATGGAATTGTTAGTAACTTGTGCTCCACTAGGACGTTAGCTTACTCGGATCATGACAGGAGCATATAGGAAGTAAAGATCTCAAGCATTGAAGAGTCCATGGGCTATGACACTTTGACTTGCGATGAACTTTTTAGTAAGCTTAAGTCCACCGAGATCGCCAAGCCATCTCGTTCTGGAATTGGGAACTCTTTGCCACAATCCATGGCACTAGTTTTTAGTTCTAGCAGTGGCACCTCATCTAGAGGTAGTTTGTCTGGAGTTTGTGCTTTGTCTGGGGATTTTGCTTTGTCTTCTTTGGTCTCTATCACAAAAGAACAAGTGGACACATTGGATGATGAAGAGCTTGCTCTTATAGTCAAAAAGTTCACTAGATTCTACAATGATAGAAGAGATCAAAGAAGAGGAGGCTCTCGATGGTGTTTTGAGTGCGGTGATCTTAATCATATTAAAGAAAATTGCCCAAAACTAAAAGCAAAGAATGAACATGAACACAAATACTAGAAAAGAGACAAAAAACCTTCTTCAAATGCAAAAGAGGAAAAGTGGCAAAAAGAATGGCTAGAGCTTTCGTGGCTGCACTTAGTGACATGGACAACACCTCGAGTGAAAAACCAAGCTCTGATGAAGAAGAACCATGCAAGAGTGAAGAAAAGAAGGAAAATACGAAGGACTTCAATGTCCTCTGCTTCATGGCCAATGACAAGCACAACAGCGATGAGCTTGACTCATCTGAGGTTAGTTTATCTCTTGATCACTTACTTGTTCAAAATGATGAATTACATGATGCAATTATTTCACAAGATAGACTACTTAAACTTGCTGCTAAAGAATGAAAGGAACTAAAACTCAAAATTGAATCACTTTCTACTGAACTTGCTTTGTTGAAGTCTAAGTATGAAGTTGTTGAATGTGAGCCATGTCTTGTTGTTATGGATGAACTTGCTCAGTTGCGTCTGATTCATGCTCAAAACCTTGAAAAACTTGAAAATATTCAGAAGCAACTCTTGGAGGTGGATTCTAGTCCTTGCGTCATTAATGAATGCTTGAATTGTCCTTTACTTGTTGAAAGCATTAATCTGCCACCTACATCATCTTGAAGGACCAACACAACTTAGCTAGAGAGCAAGTAGAAAAACTTAAGTGTGAGAATGATTACCTTCTTTCCATGGTAGAAAAATGCACTGAAGGGAAGGGAAAAATGGATTTGCTTTTGGATAAAACAAAAAAGTGTACTGACAGGGCAGGGTTAGCTCTTGGGTTAGGTTATGAGAGAACTTCATCAAATACCCCAAGCCAAACTTTGTTCATGTGAAACTAAGGGTGGTTTCTATCTGAATGATGAGTGATTGACAAGGATGAGCATTTGAGAGATCGAGCGATGGAGGGTTGGTTTGAGTGCATCGAAGGGTTCGATGTAAAATGGAGGATTGTGTGCCGAGGGTTTCGGTGGTGCGTCACGTTCTTGTTTTGGCTTGTCTTGGATGTGTAGGGTAGAGATGCTGACCAACTGTCGACGGCAAGTGATCGAGGGTCAAGCGGGGAGCTCGATGTTGGAGGATCAGGGAGGCCAGGCGAAGTTGGAGAAGATCTCAAGAGTGCACGAAGAGACCGAACAAGACTTGGACAGACGGTTGATTGTGACTGTGTGATGACCAGGTCTGCGAGAGGGATGCCAGGGCAAGTATTCAGGAGGCTCGAGGGGATCGAGAGCGGAAAAGGCTTGCTGGCGCTCGGAGTCGCAAAGCGGTGTCATGAGTCGAAGGGTTGAGAGGCTTTGTCGGTTTTTGCTGAAAACCGTAGCATCTCTAAATGTTTTTAATTTCCAATAATTAGGAGTTTATTTTCGTTTAGTATTTTAGAGTAAGTGTAAACTTTTAATATTTTTCGGAATTGTCAATATTCTGAAATTATATTAAAAGTATAGGGTCAAAGTTGTAATAATTAGAGTCAAATAGGGGTATTTTTTAGAATATGTAATTCTGAACATATCTCTTAGTAGATTAGTTAATATGAAATTCCTTAAGGGTCTTTATGTAAAAAGTCCTCCTAGGGTGGTCTATAAAAGGGGGTCCAAGGCCTAGGGTTAGCTAGCTCTTCCGTTTTGGTTGCCCACTTTATTAGAACATTTGGAGGCTACCATTTTTGAGGTATGATTCAGAAAACCAAAATATTATTGAAAATTTCTTTGCTGGTTTCTTTTATCTATCTCTTGCACTATTCATCAAGATGAATTCCTATTAGCAACTTTTGTCGGATCAAGAATAGTCCATCTGCGTTTTGTTGTGTTTGCTTGTGAGAAACAAAGGGTTGGTTTCGGTGTTTGTGATGAGTGATTGACAGGCTTTTAACCTCTGGTTCGAAGGGGTACCTCCGAAGGGGGTTCGGAGGTTGGAACTCCGAAGGTGTTCGGAGGTGGTTTCACCGAAGGATTCAGTGGTTTGGTTGCTGCAGCTGTTGCAGTGGAGTGTGCCTGTCGGAGGGGTCCGACAGTACACGATGACTGGGTTTGTACCGAAGGTCTCGGTACTTTGGGCGGTACACCGAAGTGTGTGCCGAAGGTTGCTAACCCGGAGAGGTCTCCGGAGTACTGAAAACACTTGTCTGTTTGTTTGTGGTGCGCAGGGGACCGCGGAGGTGACGGACGGTTCGTAGCAGGTGAACCTGGGTCAAGCGGGAGGCTTGATGCCAGTGGAGCGAGGAGCTCAGTCACGGTGGCTGCGAAGGGGTCTGGGTCTGTCCTCGGGTCGAGGTGCGCCAGGAGAAGGTAGTAAGTGCGGAGCGTGGCTCCGGGTGAAGGTACTCCGAGACAAAGTCCTCGAAGGTGAGGCACTTCAAAGGGTACTCCGGAAGGAGTAACTTTGGAGTATGGTGGATCAAGTCCTCAGCAGAGGCAAGGCGTTCGAAGTGTGCTCTGGAGGGAGACATTCGAAGGTACCCGACGAAGGTCTTAGAAGTCGAGGCGCGTCGAAGACATGGTCCGGGTGAGGCTCGTCGAGGAGTGTGCTCGGGGAGAGACTCTGCGACAAAGTGCTCATAGAATGCTTCATGCGGAGGCCTTGGACGAAGGAGGGACTTCAAAGGGTGGTACTCCGAAGATGGGGCTTCGGAGCGAGGCTAGCTCCGGAGCGAGGTTGACTTGTGGTACTTCGGCCATTCATGGCTTCGGTACACAGACTGACGGAGTTCGAGCTGGGAGTAGCTGCGAAGCCGTGGTGGTCCACTCCGAGGGTGGTGGTGCGAAGGCCCAAGGGCTTTGACGGCTTCGGCTCAAAACCGTCACTGTATCGGAGGCTATCTTCGGCGAAGCGAAGGCCATCAGGCTCAAGGCTTCTCGCCGAAGCTACCGCACCCCTCGCATGCGAAGGGAGGCTACAGAAAGGTCAAAGACTGCAAAGGCTGACACTGTCTGCTCTGCAAAAAGCTGACGCTGTCCCCTCTGCAAAGCTGACAGAGAAGCCTCCAAATAAAGTTAGACTACCTTTTGTACCCCTCTGTTCTGTAGAGACAAAACTGGTGTAAACCCTAGGGGTAAAGTAGTCATTTCACTTGGGTGAACTGTGGGCTATAAATATGGGGGCTCGGTAGGTAACATTTAACACTTTGAGCATTTACTGTTGAGCTCCTGTACTAGCCTCCACTCTGTATTCATCCAGTGAGATCAATTTTACTGTGTTCCTTGTTCAAGTGGCGAAGCCCTGCTTCTGTGTTGTCTTTTTGCTTGAACTTGTTTGCATACCTCGCTAGTTGTAGTGCACCGAAGCCTGTCTAGGCGAAGTGTGTTTTTGTGCGAAGTGTGTTTTTGGGGGTGCGTTCACTCTGTGTAACAGGAGGCTAGACCTCGCTGCTTACTAGCGAAGCCCTGTTCGAAGCCCGTTTTGCTTCTCGTGTCGAAGCCCCTAGCGAAGTCTGTTAGTGTGCGTTTAGACCTTCGCAGTACGAAGCCCAGCACCAGTTGCTGTCGCTAAGTATTGGGTCAAAGTCCTCAGAGGGTTGTCTACTCTTGCGAAGGGTGAAGTGCGAAGCCTGCTCGAAGCATCCTGTGTGCGGAGCCTGCACTGACTTAGCAGAGTTGTTTTCGGGGTTGTGGGTGGAGCGAAGTCTGCTTGGCTTCAGACTTTTACTCCTTGCGAAGCCTGTGTTCGGAGCTGTCGAATACCTCCGAACCAGACCTTCGAAGGTTGGTGTTCGAAGCCTGTTCCGCAGCAGACAGATTTTAAACCGAAGGCTGTTTCTAGCCCAAGTTTTTAAAAGCTCCCATTCACCCCCCCCTTTGGTCGCCGTTTCCGGTCCAACAATTGGTATCAGAGTAGGTTAAGATCACCAGTTGACCTTAACCGGTTTTGTGATCTGTTGGCATCATGGACAGAGCTAGTAAAATTTCTCTGTTCGATGGGACTGACTTTGCATACTGGAAGGTGCGCATGGAGGCTTACTTGCTAAGCCAAGGAAATGCAATTTGGGAGATTGTGGACTCACAATACTCCATCCCTGAGACTCACACCTCTCAAACAGAAAAAGATCAGTATAATGCCAACTCCAAGGCAAGAAACATACTGTTCATTGGTTTGAGCCGGAGTGAGTTCGATAGGGTGCAGCACCTTAGGACTGCTAGGGAAATTTGGACCACTCTCACTATTTTTCATGAGGGCTCTACTCAGATCAAGGCTAGGTGCCAAAGCACATACAATCAACAGTATCAGCTGTTTGTGTAGGCACCTGGTGAATCTATTGATGCCATGTTTTCTCGCTTTGATGCAATAGTGAGTAACTTGCGGTCCAACGGGACGCTTGCTTACAATGATCATGATAGGGCTATCAAGCTTATCTATTCTCTTGACCGTAGCATATGGGAAGTGAAGATATCCAGCATTGAGGAGTCCGCAGGTTATGACACATTGACCTGTGATGAGCTCTTCAGCAAGCTGAAGTCCACAGAGATTGCCAAGGCATCTCTTGCTGTGCACAGAAGCTCGTTGCCACAGCCATTGGCATTGGTTTCTAGCACTAGCCGTGGCACCGCTGCAGAACCAAGCACATCTGGTACTTGTGGTCTTGCAGATGGTTTTGCTTTGTCCTCCCTGGTCTCCATCACAAAGGAGCAGGTGGACACTCTGGATGATGATGAGCTTGCTCTCATTGCCAGAAGGTTCACCCGTTTTCACCATGAGAGACGGGATCAGAGGAGAAGTGGTTTTAGTGGTTGCTTTGAATGTGGCGACACTTCTCATATTAAGGCAAACTGCCCGAAACTCAAGAAGAGAGATGAGAGTGAGCGCCCCAAATACCACAAGAAGGAGAGGAAACCCTTTGTGAAGGGCAAGCACGGCAAGATGGCTAAGAAAGTAGCCAAAGCCGCTTCCAGAGCATTTGTTGCTGCTCTCAGCGACATCGACACTTCCTCAACTGAGGAGTCGAGCTCTGAGGAGGAGGAGTCCCCAAGGAAGGAGGACAAGAAGGACAAGAAGGGAAGAGACTTCACCGGCCTCTGTTTCATGGCCGACATCGATCACAGCGGCGATGAGCTTGACTCATTTGAGGTACCTCTATCCTATGACCAGCTTTCAATAAAATTAGATGAGCTGAATGAAGTAGTACTTGGTCAGGATAGATTACTTGTGCAAGCCGCTAGAGAAAGAAAAGACCTTAGACTTAGGCTAGAATCTGTTTCTACTGAATATGCCATGCTTAAGTCTAAAGTTAATGATGCTGAATTTGAATCTTGTACTGTAGTCATGGGTGAGCTTGCTCAGTTGCGTTCTGTACATGCTCAAACTCTATCTGAGCTTGAGACTGCACAGAAGCAGCTTTTGGTGGTGGAGTCTAGACCTCATGATAATATTGAATGCATGAACTGTTCTTTATTGCGCGAGAGCATTAATTTACGTGATAAACATGTTCATGACTTAGAGGCTAGATTGGAGAGAGGGCCGGTAGTTCTAAGGATGTGCAGCCTGTTTGTGACACATGCATTACCCTTAAGGACCAGCTAGGCACCGTTAGAGAGCGAGCTGAGAACCTCATGTCAGAAAATGAATACCTTCTTTCCGTGGTTAACAAATGCACTGAGGGAAAGGGTAGGATGGACTTGCTCTTGGCTAAAACCAAGATGTGTGCTGACAGAGCAGGGGTAGCTCTAGGTTTGGGTTTTGAGAGGATTTCTTCAGACAGTAAGAACAAAACTGTTTTCACCTCACCCACTACATTAGAGAAAGAGAGAGCTCTGTTAGACACTCCACCAGCCAAGAAACTTACCCGAGCTCAAAAGAAAACCACTCCTTCTGCCAAGAAAAATCCTCCCAAGAAAACCACGCAGCAGAAGCCCAAGGAGCCTGTGAGAGTTGCTCCTAAGACCCATGAGAGTGCCCCCAGGAGAGTTTTTCATTGTTCCTATTGTCAGCGGGCGGGTCATTTGGTTGGGTTCTGTTTTCGTCGCATCAAGGATGAGCGACGCTCTCAGGCAATGAGTTACCAGGACATGAATTACTCATCTTTAGGTATACATGAGTCTGAGTTATACTATCGTCCTGCTTTTGAGGCTCCTCGTGCTTCTCAGAGAGGTTTTGCTCCTCGAGGTGTTCACCATGTTCCATATGGTGGTAGACCCCGGGCAAGTATCTTTGTACCTCGTCAGAGTAGGAGACCTCGACATGTTGTTCGATCACAGCATGTAGGTAGACCTCGCACTTTGCATCATTTTGATTATCATGTGCGTAGACCGTCTATTTTTACTGCGCCTACTACTCGTGTCACTCAGTGTTGGATGCCTCGTAATTTTTTCACTCATCCCAGCACTGAGCGATCGAGATATTCTTATCATGTGTAGGTGACAGATCGAGGCTTGGAGGGCACATGGATCATGGACTCCGGTTGTTCGCGCCACATGACCAGAGATGCAGCATGGTTCTCCAGCCTCACCACAACCAAGCAAAGGGAACATATCACCTTCGGAAACAATCGAAGGAGTAGAGTGAAAGGTAAAGGTGTGGTAAGAATTAACTCGAATTTCACTCTCAAAGATGTTGCTTTGGTTGAAAACCTGGGATACAATTTGCTTTCGGTATCTCAGTTGCTTGATGAGGGCTTCGATGTGCGATTTCATCGCGATACTTCGCAGGTGCTCAATTCTGATGGCGTTGTAGTGTGTAAGATCTTTAGGGTTGGGAGAGTTTTTGGAGCTGATTTTTCAGAGTCATCTGGTTCTTCTCATTGTCTTGTTGCACATTCGACTTCTGAGCTCTGGAAGTGGCATAGGAGACTAGGGCATATGAGCTTTGAGTTGCTCGCTCGTCTGAGCGCCCTAGGTCTGATCCGAGGATTGCCCAAGCTCAAGTTTGAGAAGAATTTAGTTTGTGCTCCCTGTCGACATGGAAAAATGATTGCTGCTTCGCATTCGCCAGTCACCACAGTGATGACTGAACAACCCGGAGAACTTCTCCATATGGACACTGTAGGTCCTTCACGGGTTAGTTCTTTAGGCGGCAAGTGGTATGTTTTAGTGATTGTCGATGATTTCTCTCGCTACTCTTGGGTCTTCTTTCTTGCCAGCAAGGATGAAGTGTTTTCACACTTTCGGAGCTTGGCTTTGAGACTTTTCACTGAACTCCCAGGTGCATTGATATTCATTCGAAGTGATAATGGCACCGAGTTCAAAAATAGTCTCTTTGTTGACTTTTGCATGGAGCATGGCATAGAACATCAATTCTCTGCTCCGCGGGTTCCTCAACAGAACGGTGTCGTTGAGAGGAAGAACCGCACTTTGGTTGAGATGGCTAGGACGATGCTTGATGAGCATAGGACTCCTAGAAAATTCTGGGCTGAGGCCATGAACACTGCATGTTACATCTCTAACCGAATTTTCTTGCGCTCAATTTTAAACTTGACATCTTATTAGCTACGTTTTGGGAGACAGCCCAAGGTTACTCATCTTCGAGTTTTTGGCTGTCGTTGCTTTATCCTAAAACGTGGTAATTTGGATAAATTTGAGTCGCGCTCTTTTGACGGGATCATTTTTGGTTACACTACACATGGTCATTCTTATCGTGTTTATAATTTGGAAACTAACACTGTCATCGAGTCATGTGATGTGACTTTTGATGAATCAACCCCCTCTGTTAGTTCTACATTTGAACAGGCAAATGAACACGACATGGAACAGACCATCTTCGAAGAAGAAGATCCCAGAGATTTCGAGGATGAACCCCTACTACCCTCGACATCAACCCCCGAAGCTGACCCTGCTTCAACTACTTCGGCACGAGGTCCCGAAGCGACTACCTCAACATCGGTCATCTTGGACCACTCCAACGCACAAGTTGAGGGGGAGACTGCATCCCGCCGCGAGGCTCCACATCATGTTCAAAGGATGCACCCTCCCGAGCAGATCATTGGTGAGCTTGATCAAAGGGTAACACGTTCTCATGCTCATTTCATTGATTCAGCTTTTGTTGCTTCTTTCGAGCCTTTAGATGTTAGTCATGCACTTTCTGATTCTAGTTGGATCAATGCCATGCATGAGGAGCTTGAAAATTTTGAGAGAAACCAGGTCTGGACTATAGTTGATCCTCCACCAAATGTTCATTTCATTGGAACAAAATGGATTTTCAAAAATAAACAAGGGGTGGATGGGACAATAGTTAGAAACAAGGCTAGACTTGTAGTTCAGGGTTATTCTCAACTAGAAGGGATTGATTTTACTGAAACTTTTGCACCTGTTGCTCGCCTTGAGGCCATTAGGATTTTGCTTGCCTTTGCGACATCCCGGGGATTCAAACTCTATCAAATGAATGTCAAAAGTGCTTTTCTTAATGGCTTCATAGGTGAAGATGTTTATGTAAAACAACCCCCTGGTTTTGAAAACCCCAAGTACCCACATAAAGTCCTTAAACTTCATAAGGCTCTTTATGGACTCAAGCAGGCCCTTCGGGCTTGGTATGATAGACTTAAGTCTTTTCTGCTTGAGCGGGGGTATTTGATGGGCTCTGTTGATAAAACCCAGTTTACTCTCAAGCATGGCAAAGATTTCCTCCTAGTTCAGATTTATGTGGATGATATCATCTTTGGTGGCTCTTCTCATGCTTTGATTGCCGAGTTTGCAGATGCCATGAGCAGGGAATTTGAAATGTCCATGATGGGCGAACTTACTTTTTTCCTTGGTTTGCAAATCAAACAAAGCAAACAAGGTACCTTCGTCCACCAGACGAAGTACACCAAGGACCTGCTCAAGAAGTTTGACATGGCAGATGTGAAGCCCCTCGCCACTCCAATGGCTACATCTGTAGCATTGGATCCTGACGAAGATGGAGAAGCCGTAGATCAGAAGGAGTTCTGAAGCATGATCGGCTCCCTCCTCTACTTGACTGCTACGAGGCCGGACATACACTTCATTGTGTGTCTGTGCGCTCATTTTCAGGCTTCACCACGAGCTTCGCACCGCCAAGCGGTAAAACGCATTCTCAGGTATCTCAAACATACCCGCGAATTTGGCATATGGTATTCAGCGTCTTCATCTTTATGTCTTCGAGGTTATTCCGATGCGGATTTTGCTGGGTGTAGGATTGATAGGAAGAGTACCTCTGGTACTTGTCATTTTCTGGGTACTTCTCTGGTTTGCTGGCCTTCCCGCAAACAATCTAGTGTTGCACAATCGACGACTGAGGCCGAATATGTTGCTGCAGCTAGCTGTTGCTCTCAGATTTTGTGGATGGCTTCCACTTTGCGGGATTTCGGGTTAGATTATAAGAGTGTTCCACTTTTCTGTGATAACACTAGTGCTATTTGTATTGCAAATAACCCGGTTCAGCACTCCAGAACCAAACACATTGATGTGCGATATCATTTTCTCAGAGATCACAATGAGAAGGGTGATATTGAACTTCAATATGTAGATACCCAACACCAGCTAGCCGATATTTTCACGAAACCCCTCGATGCCTTCTCGATTTGCCTACTTGCGTGGGGAACTTGGTATTTGTCACCCTTACGGCATTTTATGAGGGGGAGCTGATTTTAATTTTCTTGCATATGCTCATCATGTGTGGAATTGCATTTACACCTGTTGCACTTATATGCCTCATTTTAATTCATGAAATCATGACAGCTCAGCTCTTTTTAATTTATCTAAAACATTAATGTGCATGATGCTTTCTCTCCAAACTCAAATCATGCTCACTGCTCAATCTTGTATCTAGCATGTATAGGCAGGATTGCGTTAGCTATCTTTTATCTGCTTGATAGCAAGACACTTTTCTTTGGATGCTAAAAATTGCAACTTGAAAAATTGTTCTACTTACTCATGGATGGTCATCAAGTGCTAAAAATTGGTTCACTTAGTTAAAATCAAAAACTTCATGATTTGCATGCTTCAAGTGAAAAGATCCAGGTGGGTTTGTTTGTCGCACTACTCTATCCTAGACTGCTATTTGTATTGCAAACAACCCGATTCAGCACTCCAGAACCAAACACATTG
This sequence comes from Zizania palustris, assembly GCA_019279435.1. Lineage (NCBI taxonomy): Eukaryota > Viridiplantae > Streptophyta > Magnoliopsida > Poales > Poaceae > Zizania > Zizania palustris. Next base: position 27,439,379 of record JAAALK010000082.1, read on the forward strand.
ATGTGCGATATCATTTTCTCAGAGATCACAATGAGAAGGGTGATATTGAACTTCAATATGTTGATACCCAACACCAGCTAGCCGACATTTTCACTAAACCCCTCGATGCTTCTCGATTTGCCTACTTGCGTGGGGAACTTGGTATTTGTCACCCGTATGGCATTTTGTGAGGGGGAGCTGTCTTTAATTATAGTGCATATGCTCATTATGTGTGAAATTGCATTTACATCTTTTGCACTTATATGCCTCATTTTAATTCATGAAATCATGACAGCTCAGCCCTCTTTAATATATCTGAAACATTCTGTGCATGATGTTTTTCTTTCAAAGATCAAATCGTGCTCACTGCTTAGTCTTGAGTCTAGCATGTTTAGGCAGGACTGCTTTAGCTATCTTTTATCTGCTTGATAGCAAGACATTTCTCTCTGGATGCTAAAAATTGCAACTTGAAAAATTGTTCTACATTTTCATGGATATTCATTAAGTGCCAAACAATTTGTTCACTTAATCCCAAAATTCCAAACTCCATGATTTGCATAAGTGAAAAGATCCAGGTGGGTTTGTTTGTCGCACTACTCTATTCTAGACTGCTTACCATTGCACATTGGTCTGAACTGGAATAGTGTAGTGTATGCCAAAATCATTGCCTTAAGCTTCTGATGGCTTTCATGCCTAGGCTTGGCCTGATTGGAAAGTATAAGGTGAACAAACAAATAACCCCTGGCATTATGAAAAAGAACAACAAAGCTCATTGATCATGAAGGTTGCTTTCATAAGCTCCATTTGAACTGGACTTGTATATCTAGAGTAGAAATTGACTAGCTTTGCGCAGTCTTTGCTTTTACGTGTCTAGTTTCCTTGACTAAGTGGTGATGCTTTTATTTCAAAAATGATCAAATCACATGCTGTCATCATCTTTTTAGAGAATGTTAAATTGAGCTGATCCCATGATCATTGGTATTACTGTTGGCATATTTTTGCTTTATATGTCTTTGTAATTCTGCTCATTTCCAAGCTATGCATCGTTTAAATGCTCCTTGCTGCTTGCATTGCCAAAGGGGGAGAAATTGCTACGTTCTCTGCCGTAAAGGGGGAGAAATTTGGGTTCTCTGTTGCAAGGGGGTATAATTTTCACAGGGGGAGTTTCTATCTGAAAAAGGGGAGATTTGCTGAAGGGGCTTTTACTCTTTTGAAAAGGGGGAGGAAAATTCTTTTGTCAAGTGACATGTTTTGGCTCGTTTCTGAGTTTTTATGGTCACTTGTGTGCTGAAAGTTTTTAAATTTTCTTGAACTTGAATTTGGTTGTCAATGCACTCATCAAGGGGGAGATTGAGAAACCAAGGGTTGGTTTCGGTGTTTGTGATGAGTGATTGACAGGCTTTTAACCTCTAGTTCGAAGGGGTACCTCCGAAGGGGGTTCGGAGGTTGGAACTCCGAAGGTGTTCGGAGGTGGTTTCACCGAAGGATTCGGTGGTTTGGTTGCTGCAGCTGTTGCAGCAGAGTGTGCCTGTCGGAGGGGTCCGACAGTACACGATGACTGGGTTTGTACCGAAGGTCTCGGTACTTTGGGCGGTACACTAGAGTGTGTGCCGAAGGTTGCTAACCCGGAGAGGTCTCCGGAGTACTGAAAACACTTGTCTGTTTGTCTGTGGTGCGCAGGGGACCGCGGAGGCGACGGACGGTTCGTAGCAGGTGAACCTGTGTCAAGCGGGAGGCTTGATGCCAGTGGAGCGGGGAGCTCCATCACGGTGGCTGCGAAGGGGTCTGGGTCGGTCCTCGGGTCGAGGTGCGCCAGGAGAAGGCAGTAAGTGCGGAGCGTGGCTCCGGGTGAAGGTACTCCGAGACAAAGTCCTCGGAGGTGAGGCACTTCGAATGGTACTCCGGAAGGAGTGACTTCGGAGTATGGTGGATCAAGTCCTCAGCAGAGGCAAGGCGTTCGAAGTGTGCTCCGGAGGGAGATATTTGAAGGTACCCGACGAAGGTCTCAGAAGTCGAGGCGTGTCGAAGGCATGGTCCGGGTGAGGCTCGTCGAGGAGTGTGCTCGGGGAGAGACACTGCGACGAAGTGCTCATGGAATGCTTCATGCGGAGGCCTTAGACGAAGGAGGGACTTCGAAGGGTGGTACTTCGAAGATGGGGCTTCGGAGCGAGGCTAGCTCCGGAGCGAGGTTGACTTGTGGTACTTCGTCCATGCATGGCTTCGGTACACGGACTGACGGAGTTCGAGCTGGGAGTGGCTGCGAAGCCGTGGTGGTCCACTCCGAGGGTGGTGGTGCGAAGGCCCAAGGGCTTTGACGGCTTCGGCTCAAAACCGTCACTGTATCGGAGGCTATCTTCGGCGAAGCGAAGGCCATCAGGCTCAAGGCTTCTCGCCGAAGCTACTGCACCCCTCACGTGCGAAGGGAGGCTGCAGAAAGGTCAAAGACTGCAAAGGCTGACACTGTCTGCTCTGCAAAAAGCTGACGCTGTCCCCTCTGCAAAGCTGACAGAGAAGCCTCCAAATAAAGTTAGACTACCTTTTGTACCCCTCTGTTCTGTAGAGACAAAACTGGTGTAAACCCTAGGGGTAAAGTAGTCATTTCACTTGGGTGAACTGTGGGCTATAAATATGGGGGCTCGGTAGGTAACATTTAACACTTTGAGCATTTACTGTTGAGCTCCTGTACTAGCCTCCACTCTGTATTCATCTAGTGAGATCAATTTTACTGTGTTCCTTGTTCAAGTGGCGAAGCCCTGCTTCTGTGTTGTCTTTCTGCTTGAACTTGTTTGCATACCTCGCTAGTTGTAGTGCACCGAAGCCTGTCTAGGCGAAGTGTTTTTTTGTGCGAAGTGTGTTTTTGGGGGTGCGTTCACTCTGTGTAACAGGAGGCTAGACCTCGCTGCTTACTAGCGAAGCCCTGTTCGAAGCCCGTTTTGCTTCTCGTGTCGAAGCCCCTAGCGAAGTCTGTTAGTGTGCATTTAGACCTTCGCAGTACGAAGCCCAGCACCAGTTGCTGTCGCTAAGTATTGGGTCAAAGTCCTCAAAGGGTTGTCTACTCTTGCGAAGGGTGAAGTGTGAAGCCTGCTCGAAGCATCCTGTGTGCAGAGCCTGCACTGACTTAGCAGAGTTGTTTTCGGGGTTGTGGGTGGAGCGAAGTCTGCTTGGCTTCAGACTTTTACTCCTTGCGAAGCCTGTGTTCGGAGCTGCCAAATACCTCCGAACCAGACCTTCGAAGGTTGGTGTTCAAAGCCTGTTCCGCAGCAGACAGATTTTAAACCGAAGGCTGTTTCTAGCCCAAGTTTTTAAAAGCTCCCATTCACCCCCCTCTGGTCGCCGTTTCCGGTCCAACAGCTTGTAATTGCTCTGCCATCTTTTTGCTGAGAACGCCGCCGAATCGATTGTTGTTGCTGTGAATCCTCTGCACTGCTGTGCGTATTTCTCTATCTAGGCAGTGCATCTTCATCAACGCTACGTGCTGGGATACATATGTTCTACATGCCACGGCTGCCGTCCTAGACTGTGAACAGCCTTGATCGTCCCGGACTATGAACAACCCTGATCGCTATTTGATTTCAAGCACTGAAGCTAATTCGATTTGAATCAGCAGAAGGTATTGTTCTCAGTTTTCATGGGTGTTCATGTCTGTCCTGTGTTCTCTAGTTTTGATTGGGAAAATGATTATGTTTGAACTTAATTCTTTGCTTTGAACAGTGCTTCAAAAATGCCTTTATCATGCAAATGTAACCAGTCATCAATAATCACAGGGTTATAATTTTGGTTCATCTGAGAATGAGATGTTCTGCCGTTTTTCCTCTACTGAGTTGTTTGTTACCTATTGTGATGTTCTGTTGCTGTGAGTATACTATGTTGTCTGCTCCAGATGTTTCTTGCTGGTCCATCTACAGAAGTCAAGCGCCTAAATTTGTTCAGTTTTAAGAGTTGTGGGTGTCAATTGAGAGAGACTTGTTAGTCTGAATATTCTAGGGATCCTCATCTTTCTAGAAATCTCGTTTGTCCCTCCTTTCTTTTCTATTGTGTGCTCTGTGTTGTTGCCGGATGAAGCATATTGTCATCAGAGCTACATGCCAACTCCGCTTGCTGAACATGTTACAATGATCGTCAGCCAGCACCATCGTAGACACATGCAACAGGTATAATATCTTCTCCGGTCCTTTTGAAAAATAAATTTGATTGTTTTGTTTGCTATGGTTTTGATTATTCACTGGCTGAATCTACTCCATTCTGGAGACATCATCGTTGTGCTTCTGTGCCGTACAAAAATAGTTTTCTCCTGATTTATTTTGCCAATTTGCTTTGTCTCTCGAATGCTCATCTCCATACATTGCGTTGAGTGTTCTGGTTGCCGGCAAGCCACTATTCCCCGTAAGAATTATGCCGAGAAGTTCATTCAGAAGCCAGGGCCAATGCTATCTCTTAGTTTTGTTTGCTGGTTTGTATTGTCATTTGTTTAAGCACAGTGATCAGTGAGTTTGTTATTTCCTGGTGTGTTTCCTCGGCCAGTTTTGATTTGAACGTGTTTAATTCAAGTTTGATTGGCCAGTTTCTAATGCTATCTGATGGTTTTTGTTTTGCATCCATTTCTGGCATTTAAGCATAATTAGTGTGAAAGTCAACAGAGCGGGAAGTTGTGTCCAGAATATTTTGTCATAGTTGCAGATTCAAGTATCCTTGTTTTACCATCAGTGTCATTATTGTTTAGAGTACTTCTATGTGCATGAAATTTTCTGATGCAAATTTCCTCAAAACCTTTATTGGCAATTGATTTCCTCTCAGATGCTCTATTGATTCTGTTTGTGATTAATGCACTAAATCTAAGTTTAATTTGATTATCATAATCAGTTGATTGCAAATGATTGGATATTCGGAGTTTCATCGATCAACTGATGAACATCGGTATTTCAAATACCGACTGAGCTCGGGTGTCGTCATTTCAAACTCGGACTGAGTGAATCTTTCGGCATCTCAAAGTCCGACTAGCAAAGGAAAATTTCCAAAAAGATTTTTCCGTGCTAGTGATCTCTCAATCTGTCGTTTCACAAACATATCAGATAGGAGGGTGATAGCATCTGTTTTATTGAAGTTTTTACTGGGTTATTACATTTGCTTCTGCTTGTCCATTTAGAGGTGCGTTGGGTGTTTTGAAAAGGCCATCTAATTCAAGAAAATTAGTTGAGGCGCCTATCTACCCCCCCTCTAGTCGCTATTTTGATCCCACAATTGGTATCAGAGCCGGTTAGATCACCAGTTGACCTTAACCGGTTTGTGATCCTTGTTTTGGTGACATGGAAAGAAACACTAAGATTCTGAATTTTGATGGTCATGATTTTGCTTATCGGAAGGTGTGCATGGAGGCTTACCTTCTAAGCCAAGGAAGTGCTATTTGGGAAATTGTTGATTCCCAATATGTGATCCTTGAAACTCGCACTTCAGAGACTGAGAAATCACAGTACGAATGCAATAGCAAAGCAAGAAAGATATTGTTCATCAGTCTGAAGACCCAGAAACCCCCATGCGACTTCCGGTGGCCAATATTATGCCACCACCGAAGCAAGAAGACCCACAAGACCGCGGCAAAAGGGTGGTCCTGCCCATCTTCGGAGGGGGGACCCTCGACAGCATGTCAAAAAGGCAGCGGCGTGAGTACGTTCGCGAGGTCGGGCACATCGGGACTTCGAGTTCCGCGGAGGGAATGCTAGAGTGGTCCCATGTGCCCATCTCGTTTACTGCTAGTGATGCCGCAGGGGTAAAATTCCCTCATGCCGACCCCTTGGTCATTTCCGCAGACATAGAAGGGGTGGAGGTTCGAAGGATCCTGGTAGATGGTGGGAGCTCCGCGGACATACTCTTCGTCCAGGCCTTCGATCAGATGTGCATACCCCGAAAGCATCTGCTTCCAGCGGCCCGGCCACTTCAAGGGTTCTCAGGACCACCTCTCGATGCCCTCGGCCAGATAGGCCTCGAGGTTGTGTTCGGAGAGGGGCCTCTGGCTAGGATAGAAGAGGTGATCTTCGACATTGTCGACGCCCCATATGCTTACAACGCAATCTTTGGCCGAGGGATGCTGAACCAGTTCGGGGCCATAGCGCACCACAATTACCTTTGTCTCAAAATGCCCACGCATGGTGGGGTGCTTACTATTTCAGGAGACCAGGCTGTAGCCCGGAGGACGGAGTATGGCCATGGGCAGCCGTTGGATCCCCGGCAAGTGCACAATGTGGCGAAAAGCATCGAAGAGGTGCCAGAGGCCTCGAACCCTTTGAAGGGGCCCTCTCTCGAGCCAAGCCCGGAAGGTGAGGTTGAGTCAAGGATAATTTCAAAAGATGGTAAAGAGTATCCAGTGCAGTTCAGCAAGGAGCTATCCCCGGAGATAGCCGCCTCGTTGGAAGAAGTCGTCAAGCAAAATCTGGATGTCTTTGCTTGGACCGACGAAGACATCACCGGGGTCGATCGAAGCATCATCGAGCATAGCCTGCTCGTCAACCCGAAGGCCAGGAAAGTACGCCAGGGGCTCCGCAAGCTGTCAGCGGAAAGAGCAAGCCTCGCCAAAGCCAAAGTAGAAAAATTATTAAAAGCTGGCATCATCAGGGAGGTAGCCCATACCGAATGGTTGGCTAACCCTGTTTTTGTAAGAAAGGACTTGAACAAATGGCGCATGTGTATTGACTTTACTTCATTAAATAAAGCATGCCCACGAGACCCCTACCCGATGCCCCGAATAGATCAACTGGTGGATTCCACAGCAGGCTCCGAATTGCTAAGCTTCCTCAACGCTTATTCCGGGTATCATCAACTCTGGCTGAAACGCGAAGACGAAGCCAAGACAAGCTTTATAACTCCTTTCGGAGTATTTTGTTATGTAAGAATGCCTTTTGGCTTGCGGAATGCCGGAGCCACCTTTTCACGTTTAATAGCTAAGGCCCTAGGTCATCAAATAGGTCGAAATGTCGAAGCCTATATGGATGATATTGTAATAAAAAGTGCCCAAAAGCATCAGCATAGCCTAGACCTAGCTGAAACATTTGAGAGCCTCCGAGCATGTGGAGTACGCCTCAACCCGGAAAAATGTATATTCGGAGCACAAGCAGGGAAGCTGCTAGCACTACTACAAACTGTCACTGTAGTGGCGTTGGGAAAAACCACTGTAGTGGCGGGCCTTTAGATGCCCGCCACTAGAGTTGCTGGTGCTGACGACAGCACCAGCGCCCGCCACTATTGTTGGTAAAGTAGTGGCGGTCGGTGATGACGTCCGCCCGGACCGCCACTAATTTACCAATAGCAGTGGCGGGCGCTGGTGCTGCCCGCCGCTGCTAAGATGGCCGCCACTAAAGTAATGATGACATCACTTGCGACCGCCACTACTATTCTAGCTATAAATGCGCAGCTTCTTCCTCCCCGAGCTCTACTGGAGTTCGCATTTAATTTTGTCCGTACAATGGCGACAAAAATCTAGATAAAGAGGGGGGAGGCTTTGTTTTCGTTTCTTTTGAAGGATTTCATTCTAGGAGGTAAATCCATGCCGAATCTCACATTTATTTTGTATTTAATCATGTATACAATGAGTTATTAGCGTTTTTCTAATTTAGGGTTTGTGAATAGAAATTTTCAAATAATCTTCCATTTACGGTGTTACCTTCTCCCAAATGAACAAATATGACCCTCCTCACAATTATTCATCACTTGTATATTGATTTACGTCATTTTAATCTTTTTTTAATTTGATTTATGATTATAGATCTAGAGTTATGTTGTTTGGAGAGAGAGAGAAACCAATATAGTTAATTTATTTAATAATTTTTTCTGCTTAATAAGTAGTTTTAATTAAAGCATTGAGGATTTTTAATTAATGTTGTTATGAGCGATAATAAATCAATATATTTTCAATTTGTAAATTACTAAAATTAACAATAATGATTTTATTAATATTTTTTCAAATAATATATGTTTTAGATGGAGCACAGGTCCTGGATGTACTCGTCCAACGACGGAGATGTGGTGGCATATTTTAACAGAGTAACTGAATTTACTGAAGCTGCCACACAATATGCTTCCCGTCAGAGTGAAGAGGCAATATATTGTCCTTGTAAAGTTTGTAAAAATGAAGCGATGTATCCGTGTTCTGATCGTGAAACCATACGATTTCACTTGTTGAAAAATGGTTTCGTGAAGAACTATTATATATGGACGAAACACGGTGAGATGGGCCAAAATCCTCCTGAAGATTCTGATGTGCCGCAAGATGCTCATCAACATAGAAGAGGTTGTGATCATACATCCGACATAACACATGATGATGTTGATCAACATGATGATGATGACGCCTTTGATGTGGAGGAACTGATGCGAAATGTTGCGCCTGAGGTGTTGTTGCAGAGAACTACAACCAAAGGATACGATAACTTTGAAGCACTTGACAAAGCATCAAAAAACCTTCTTTACGAGGAACGCCACGGATGCGATAAGCAGTATACTGTGTTGTACACAATTCTTGAGCTTATGAAACTGAAGGCCAGCAATGGATGGTCTGACACCAGTTTTTCAGATCTTTTACAACTCCTAAAAAAGGTTTTGCCAAAACCCAATGGTTTACCATCTGATACGTACCAAGCAAAGAAGATGATTTGTCCGTTGACTTTGGGCGTTCAGAAGATTCATGCATGCCCGAACCACTGTATCCTATATCGAAAAGAGTATGGATTGTTAGAGAGATGTCCGCAGTGCAACGCGAGTCGATACAAACGTCCAAATGACTGTGTGGAGGACTACAATGACCACCAGAAGAAGAATAATAAGAGGTTGCAGAAGAGGAATAAAAATGTTATTGAAGACCATCCTGGAAAAAAGATGGAGAGGAAAGTTCCGGCCTTAGTAATGTGGTACCTACCGGTGATTGATCGCTTGAAACGTATGTTCTCTAATCCTAGAGATGCTGAACTATTAATCTGGCATTTCGCTGGGCGAAAGAAGGACGGAAAACTTCGGCACCCTGCGGATGCTAGGCAGTGGAAATCATTTGACTTGGCCCATCCAGATTTCTCGGACGATCCTAGAAATATCAGGATGGGACTTAGCATGGATGGAATGAATCCCTTCGGTGAGATGAGGAACCCACATAGTACGTGGCCAGTCTTTCTATGCTTGTTCAACATTCCATCATGGTTGTGCCATAAAAGAAAATACCTTATGCTCACTACTCTAATTTCTGGTCCAAAACAACCTGGCAATGACATTGATATCTTTCTAGAACCTTTGATGGAGGATATGAAACGTCTATGGGAACATGGTGTCTGTGTGTGGGATGAGCACAAGAAAGAGCACTTCAATCTAAGAGCCATAATCTTTTGCACCATAGCTGACAACCCAGAACGCATGTCCCTAACAGGACAGGTTAAAGGAAAGACAGCATGTGTAGTGTGTGTGGACCAGACAGAATCTATGCATATTCCATCATTCGTTAAGACGATATATATGCGACACCGCAGATTTTTACCAAAAAACCACAAATATCGAAGAAATAGGAACCATTTCGACGGTACAATCGAGCTTGGACAGCCTCCACGAAATCGAGATGGCAAATTTCTATTCGAAATGGTAAAGAATATCAAAGTTGTTTTCGGAAAGAAGAGGAAGAAATCTGAAAAAATTTCAAAGGACGCTCCATTTAAAAAGCAGTCGATCTTCTTTAGATATTTGCCCTATTGGAAGGAGTTGGAGATTGGTCATGCTATCGATACAATGCACGTTGAGAAGAATGTCTTCGAAAGCACTATCGGTATTTTGTTAGACATACCGGGCAAATCAAAAGATGGACTCAAAGTACGAAGGGACCTTCAAACTCTCGGAATTAGACCCGAGCTTCACCCACAGGAAAGGGCCAATGGAAAATTTTTCCTTCCGGCTGCTAGCTATAACCTCACAATTGACGAGAAAAGATCAATCTACAGGTGTCTACATGGAATTAGAGTTCCAACAGGATTCTCAACGAATATAAAGAATATTGTTTCCGTAGCAGATTTGAGGATGAGCGGCTACAACACTCATGATTGTCATGTTATGCTTGGGCTATTCCTCGCCATCGCAGTAAGAGGAGTCAAACATTCATTTCTGAAGATGGTGATAACACGCATGTGTCACTTCTTCAATGTCATATCAAAGAAGGTGATCGACACTGAAGAGTTAAATGAATTACGTAAACAAATGAGGGAGACTATGTGTCAGCTTGAGATGTGCTTTCCTCCTTCATATTTTGATATTATGGAGCACTATATGATACATATAGCAGACCAAATCTTTGTTCTCGGTCCAACGTACCTGCACAATATGTATGCGTACGAGCGTCTAATGGTTATCTTCAAGGGTTACGTACGAAATCGTGCTTATCCAGAGGGTTCCATGATAGAGGGCTACACGACTGAGGAAGTCATTGAGTGCTATGCAGATTACATAAGAGATGGAAGACCAATAGGAGTTCCCGTGTCGCGGCACCATGGAAGACTCACCGGTAAAGGAACTAAAGGCAGGAAAATCATACGAGACAATAGTTATCAAAGAATAAGAGAATCACATTACAGTGTAATGCATCAGTTGGCGATTATGAGACCATATGTTGAACAACACCTACAAGAGCTTCGTGAAAAGAATGAAGATCACGATGAACAATGGATTATGAAAGAACACAAAATCTATTTCACATCATGGCTGAGGGATCTAAACCTTTCGATCGGAGAAACCGACGAAGAGATGATGATAAATAAATTGTCTTACGGTCCATTGAGCATGGTTAAAACATGGCAAGCGTATGACATCAATGGTTTCACATTCTATACCAAAGCAAAGGATCAAAGGAGTCAGCGCCAAAATAGTGGTGTCAGAGGAGAAGCAGAAGATAGCACTGGACAAAAGAATGCTTACTATGGATACATCGAAGAAATATGGGAACTTAACTACGGGAACTCTATAGAAATCCCTGTATTTAAGTGTCAGTGGGTGAGACATCCAGAAGGTGTGGAGGTGGATGATTACGGGTTTACGATAGTTGACCTTAATAAGGTGGCTTATAAAGATGACCCTTGGATACTCGCTCAATCCGTGGCACAAGTATTTTACATACTTGATCCTAAAGATGAGAAAAAATACATCGTTGCTCCAGGAAAACAAAGAATTGTTGGAGTTGATGGAGTCGAAGACGAAGAAGAATACAATCAGTTTGATGAGGTGCCGTTTTTCGTTGACATATCAAGGATCAATGTGGTTGAAGCAAAACTGTCATTTGGCAGTGTGATTCCTTATCTACGCACCAATGGCGATGGAAAATTAGTTCAAGGCTAGATCATTTATGTTTAGTTGTAAAATCAATTATGTCATTTATTATTAAAACATTTTCAAGATCAAATGAGGATTGAGTGTTGTGAATTATTTCATGTCTTGTAGTTCAAATTGAACTTTTTTTGACTTTGATCATAAAAACACACTTAATGAAATAAAAACAGTAAACTAAGGGAGAAAAAGTAAAGTGAGGCAGAATAATACCAATTTTTTAAATTTGATAAGTTATGATGTATTTTTATTGTTAAAAAAATCAAGTTCAAACTAGAATTTAATTATGAATAAAAAAGTCATGAAAATTAGAATAGAAATGTAAAAAAAAATGTTTGGATGCTAGCAGCAAGGTTCGAACCTCAAACCGCCTGCAGGCAGCAAGGTTCGAACCTCGAACCGCATGGCACCAAAGCAACCCCCGCACCACTGCGCTACTAAGTCTTTCTCGACTTGAGTGGCAACGTATGCTAGATAACCCCACCAACGGGGATTAGTAGTGGCGGGCATGATGACGTCACCAGCCCGCCACCGCTATCCTTTTAGTAGTGGCGGGCATGCTGACGTCATCATGCCCGCCACTACTAAGACACCTATATATACTTTCCACTCCCGCCGTCCGAAAACCTAGTTTCATTTTCTAAACCCTAAACTCGCCCCCCTCCTCCCGTCGCCGCCGTCGATGTCCCGGAGCACGTCGCCGCTGCCCTCCGCCCGTCGCCGCCTTCCTCGGAGCCCGTCGGCGCCGCCCGTCATCGCCGCCATCCAGTCGATCAGTAAATAATTATTAATGCGTGGTCTTATTTTATTCGAGCTTAGGGTTAAAATGATGGAGGATTGTTATATTAATTTATGCGTGGTAATATAATTTAGTATAATATTACTAGTAGAATGCACTATAACAATAATGTTTTTTAATCTACTGTAAAAAATTTCTGAGAAAAAAATTTCCACTATAACAATAATTTTTTTTAATGTACTATAAAAAATTTCTGAGAAAACAAATTTCCACTATAACAATAATGTTTTTTAATGTACTATAATATTACTAGCTTAGGGTTTTTTAATGTTATATCAATGTGACAAAAAAAATGCAGATGGCTCCTCCTAAGATTGAACCAACAAACAGTCGATCCTCAGACTCTACATCAAGTGGCGTGTGTGAGGTTTGCAAATGCGGTAAACATAAGGTACATGATGGTATAGTTTGCAGTTGTTTGGCGAAGAAAGTGATTCTCATAATGGACTCCGACTCGGAGGACGACTCGCGATCGCCGCAACCAGATAGGGTAAGTGTTGGGAAGAATGATGAGACAACCGGTGGTAGAGGGAAACATGCCGAGGCTAGCGGTGGAAAAGGGAAGCATGTAGAGCAATGCGGCAGCAAGAGCAGGAAGGAGGCAAGATCCTCTTTTTATGCAAATTTTATATTTTTATCATCCAATTCAATCATTGATAATAAGTTGTTCTCACTATCACCGCCGCGTGTATTTTTTTGTTCAGGAACATGGAGAGCAGTTCAGACTGCCTGATGATGCCGATTTGGTTGAGGATTGGCAAGTTGAGGCTTTTAATCTGTTTAACCAGAAATAGGTTGGGTTTGTGCCGATTTGGGTTTGACCAGTAGTGCGTTTCGATGTGTAAGCTGGTTTCCCCAGCCTGGACTTGTGTTTGTTTACTTGCTTTCAAATAAACATGATATGTCAAGCGAGCCCCCGCACCACCGCGCTACAAAGTCTCGATCATATAGTAACAACATGTAATAAAAACACACTTAATGAAAATAAAAACAGTAAACTAATTAAGGGAGAAAAATATCAGTTTTTGCAATTAGATAAGTTATGATGTATTTTTATTGTTAAAAAATCAAGTTCAAACTAGAATTTAAACATGAACAAAAAAGTCATGAAAATGTAAAAAAAATGTTTGGATGCTAATAAAAACACACTTAATGAAAATAAAAACAGTAAACTAATTAAGGGAGAAAAATATCAGTTTTTGCAATTAGATAAGTTATGATGTATTTTTATTGTTAAAAAATCAAGTTCAAACTAGAATTTAAACATGAACAAAAAAGTCATGAAAATGTAAAAAAAAAATTTGGATGCTAATAAAAACACACTTAATGAAAATAAAAACAGTAAACTAATTAAGGGAGAAAAATATCAGTTTTTGCAATTAGATAAGTTATGATGTATTTTTATTGTTAAAAAATCAAGTTCAAACTAGAATTTAAACATGAACAAAAAAGTCATGAAAATGTAAAAAAAATGTTTGGATGCTAATAAAAACACACTTAATGAAAATAAAAACAGTAAACTAATTAAGGGAGAAAAATATCAGTTTTTGCAATTAGATAAGTTATGATGTATTTTTATTGTTAAAAAATCAAGTTCAAACTAGAATTTAAACATGAACAAAAAAGTCATGAAAATGTAAAAAAAATGTTTGGATGCTAGCAGCAAGGTTCGAACCTCAAACCGCCTGCAGGCAGCAAGGTTCGAACCTCGAACCGCATGGCACCAAAGCAACCCCCGCACCACTGCGCTACTAAGTCTTTCTCGACTTGAGTGGCAACGTATGCTAGATAACCCCACCAACGGCGGATTAGTAGTGGCGGGCATGATGACGTCACCAGCCCGCCACCGCTATCCTTTTAGTAGTGGCGGGCATGCTGACGTCAGCATATGCCCGCCACTACTATACTTTTTTCCACCCGCCCAGACTAAACCCTAGTAGTGGCGGTCGGTGACGTCAGCGGCCCGCCACTACTATGTCTTTGCCCGCCACTACTACGATAAATATCAGTGGCGGGCAAGATGACATCAGTGTGTGCCCGCCACTGCTAATCCACCTATATAAAAGTTTCGCTCCCGCGTCTAAAACCCTAAGCCCTAATCTTCTCCTGCCAGTTATACTACCGCTCCCAGTGCCCGCGCCGCCACCATTGGAGCCCGTCGTTGTCGTCCCCGAAGCCCGTCGCCGCCATCTCGGAGCCGTTGGTGTCCCCGGACCCCTCACCGCCACCTCGGAGCCATCGCTGCCGTCCCCGTCCTCGACGCACGCCGCCATCCCCGTCCCGGAGCCCGCGCCGCCACCCTCAGAACCCGTTGCCGTCGTCGCCCCGAACTCCGCCGAAGCCCACGTCGCTGTCGCCAGACCCCGCGCCGCCGTCCCCGTCCCCGTCCCCGTCCCTCTGCAATCAGTCTGTTTAGATTCTCATTTAATTTTATATAGTCTCTTGAGGATCTGAGATGATAGTGGCAGTGGCAGTGCACGCATGGCCTGTGTTCTGCTGGCCCGAGCCGCAGTGAAAGAAAACCCTAGCTGTGATTCTGTGAAAGAAAACCCTAGCTCAGTGCTCACACCTTTTTCTCCTCTGTTGTTGTGCGCCGCCTCCGCCTCGGCCTTTCGCCGTTCCCTCCACCGGAGCTCGCTGCAGTCCGCACCCTCCGCTCCCTCCGCCGGAGCTCGCTGCACCCTCCACTCACTCCTCAGTCCTCATTTTCCAGTAGACCAGTAGTGTGTAGTGTTTTGATGTTCTCTGTTCTGTGGATGCAAAAGTACTTAGTGTTCTACTGTTAAGTGTTAGCACTAATGTTTTCTCTGTGAGAAAATGTTTTCTATGTGATTATGCTTGATCTGGTTGCCATGCTTGTTATTTGTTGTGCTATATAGGTAGCTAGAACATTTGTGTTGTTAAAGATAAATGGAATAGTTGTTGCTGCTTTGCTAATTATGGATATATAGATTATGGAATAGTTATATTACTGAAATTATTACCAATATTGTGATGAACATCATATATTAGTAATAATGTTAGCACAAAATCTGTGAAGTGAGTATGGCGTCGCCTCGCCGCACGCCATACTCGCCTAAAAGGTGTGAAGGTGGTCCGGCGCCTCGCCTCGCCGCACCGCCGTAACAACTATGATAGTTGGTTTGATTAACTCTGGTTTTTGATTGATGAGTATTCAGAAAAGTCTTGTTGATTGAATTTGTTCAAGTTTGAGAGTAGGTACAGTTTTAATTGGTGATTAATATCTGATCCTCTGAATTCGTCTTTATGTGCTTGAATTAGAACATAAGGATGCAGTCAAGTGAACATGTGTTGATAACAGTCAATCTGAAGTGATTTATAGTATGATGATTTGAAATCTCTTCAAGTGGTTAGATCAAACGTATTTGAATCAGTTCAATCGTTTTGTTTCTGATTTTGTTAGACACCCTGTTCTCTGGTTCAGAACTAGGAATTTAATTCTCTTGAAACAAACTGATATCTGAATAGTGTCCAGAATTTGTTTCAAGTCTGAAATCAATCTGATTAGTGCTTGCATATTGTTGTCTTAAAATGTTTTGATGCCTTTCTAAGGTCTGATTGGATTAGAATCAAGTCTGGTACATGATAGTTCAGTACATCTCTTTTGATTGCAAGTAGCTGAATCAAATTAATTTTCATTCTATTGTTGCTGATTGAGTACTCAAGTTGTATATTGATTTCAATCATTCTAGTAGGATAGATTTTCAGGGCCTGAGTGTTTTCCTTGATGAAAAGTAATGCCATGAGAAATATTGCATACCACATTACCACTTTTTTAGAACAACTTTTAGAGGCCTATGATGCAAATAGTAATTGAGTTATCTCATGTATGTCATCAAGCCGTGGGACACATCCATTCCGGTCAACAACTTCTTTCTCGTGTTGCTGACAGGGAATGGATGTGCTCACGGTTCCATGGCAGCCATGAACATTTTGAAAAGCTACACAAAATATGTTGAGGCCTAAACAACACTGTGACCAGTTTACTACCGCTATTATTTCTAAGGCTACTATATACTAATCCTCAAGTTCATGCATCTAGCTGAAGGCCAACATTAGATTCTGCAATTCTTTTTAGGGGCCTATGATGCAAATTGTAATTGAGTTATCTCATGTATGTCATCAAGCCGTGGGACACATCCATTCCGGTCAACAACTTCTTCTTTCTCGTGTTGCTGACAGGGAATGGATGTGCTCACGGTTCCATGGCAGCCATGAACATATTTGAAAAACAACACAAAATATGCTGAGGCCTCAACAACACAAGAGAGAGAGAACAACACAATCTCCTAACTTGAGGATTAATATAGTAGCTTCAGAAGTAATAGCTCACTACTGTAGCCAAGAAGAGTGTTCATACATTTTCCACCTTTGACACTGTGATCAGTTTACTACTGCTATTACTTCTGAGGCTACAGTAGTAAACTGATCACAGTGTCAAAGGTGGGAAATGTATGAAAACTTTTCTTGGCTACAGTAGTCAGCTATTACTTCCGAAGCCACTATATTAATTCTCAAGCTAGGAGATTGTGTTGTTCTCTCTCTTTAGTTTTGTTGATACCTCAGCATATTTTGTGTTGTTTTTCCCTCTAATGTTCCATGGCAACAAAATATGCTGAGGCCTCAACGACATTGTGATCAGTTTACTACCGCTATTATTTCTAAGGCTACTATATACTAATCCTCAAGTTCATGCATCTGGCTGAAGGACAACATTAGATTCTGCAATTCCTTTTAGAGGCCTATGATGCAAATTGTTATTTATTAGTTATCTCATGTATGTCATCAAGCCATGGGACACATCCATTCCTGTCAACAATTTCTTCTTTCTCGTGTTGCTGACAGGGAATGGATGTGCTCATGGTTCCATGGCAGCCATGAACATTTTGAAAAGCTACACAAAATATGCTGAGGCCTCAACGACATTGTGATCAGTTTACTACCGCTATTATTTCTAAGGCTACTATATACTAATCCTCAAGTTCATGCATCTGGCTGAAGGACAACATTAGATTCTGCAATTCCTTTTAGAGGCCTATGATGCAAATTGTTATTTATTAGTTATCTCATGTATGTCATCAAGCCATGTGACACATCCATTCCTGTCAACAATTTCTTCTTTCTCGTGTTGCTGACAGGGAATGGATGTGCTCATGGTTCCATGGCAGCCATGAACATTTTGAAAAGCTACACAAAATATGCTGAGGCCTCAACAACATTGTGTTCAGTTTACTACTGCTATTATTTCTAAGGCTACTATATACTAATCCTCAAGTTCATGCATCCAGTTGAAGACCAATATTAGATTCTGCAATTCCTTTTAGAGGCCTATGATGCAAATTGTTATTGAGTTATCTCATGTATGTCATCAAACCATGTGACACGTCCATTCCTATCAACAACTTCTTTCTCGTGTTGCTGACAGGGAATGGGCGTGAACATGGTTCCATGGCAGACATGAACATTTTGAAAAACAACACAAAATATGCTGAGGCCTCAACAACACTAGAGAGAGAAAACAACACAACATCCTAACTTTAGGATTAATATGACATCAGACCTTTTTTGCATAACCAAAATTCTGATACATTAGCCTCTTAATATGAATAGTTTATCTATGGCGGAAGAAGGACGTTCCATCGAGGAGCTCATCTACGAGTCTCCCGCAAAAACAAATAAAGAGGGTTCATCTGAAGGATCCCCCGATAGCGAATCTTCGTACCACTCTCCGGAGAATGAACATCCAATGGAGCCTAGGAAGAAGAGAACGAGAGAAGACGCCGATGAGGATTACATTCCTGAAGCTCAAGCGGAGGTAATTATTACGTTAGTAACAAGTCAGAGCAGCTTCTAACCGAGGATTACATTCCTGAAGCTCACATTGTCTATCATCGTAGGATCGTCCAAAGCGAGGAAGCAAGCGTCGATTATTCCAAGTCGAGAAAAGAACAACTATTGTCCCAGCTATTGAGTCAGCTGAGCGAACAGATGTTGAGCCCGCTGCCACAACATCGTCTGCAAAGGCTCTCCATACATTTAGGACTAAACTGAACACACAATACCTTCAGAAAGATGAGTCGCCACTCAACGACTACGGCTTTATAACGCCAAATGAATGGAATGAATTCAAAATGCAGCATTGCTCCGAAGAAGCCAAACAAGAGAGCATAATGTTCAAAGAACTTAATAAGAAGAATAAGTTCCCCCATAAACTTGGGCCAGGTGGATATAAGGCTAAGGAGGATGAGTGGAGTAAAAAGGAGGAGGAGGACCGTGCGGCTGGGTTACCTGAACAGTTTTCAGGTGCTGATCAGCGCACTAAGAGATGGCTCCTAGGTCGAGCTAAAAAAACACCCGAGGGCCAATATATGCTCTCCGACTCACGGACTAGTGAAGTATTCCAGAAAGCACAGGAAATCGCTGAGTTGGAGAAGACTGGAAAGTTCAAGCCCGAGGGATGTAATGACCAGCTTACATCTGCTCTCGGAAACGAGGAACATCGAGGGCGCACCCGAGGTGTCTCTTCTATAGCACCCTGGAAAAATACTTTCAAGAAACAGGAGGGTGCCACATACAAGAAGCGTCAAGCACGCACAGACGACGCCGCAGAGCGCCGTGCAGAGTGGGAGCGACACTTTTTTGAATTTATTAACGAGAATCCAAACATAATGCAGGCTGCAGCTGGACAAATAATTGTGCCAGAGGTACGACTCGACGTACCAAGCAGTGTTGGCTCAGTACAAGACAAATTTCCTGTAAATTATATTAAAGAGGACACACCCTGCAGCCTGCATGTACCGATAGGGCGCAAAGGGCATTCCCAAGAGGCTGCACGAGGCATTGCTATGCCTGGGGATTTATTTCACAATCGGCCTATTCCTGCTGACTATACCAAGGTTCAGGTCAATGAGATCACCAACGACAGATTTATTAATGACCCCTTGGATCTTCCAATGCCTGATGAGGGGATTGAGACAATCGGAGATGCTCTAAATAACTTTGTCCTATGGGCGAGCCGAGATATCAAATTACTGCAGACAAGTTCTCAGAGTAAATCACCTATTGTCTCATCACAATCCCCCACATATCTTTCATCTCAGGATGTGCAAAATATAGGATCATTATCACCTGTTGATGAGCGTGAAATAGAGGAAAAGGCAGAGGAAGAGCCAGTGCCCAATAAAGTGGCAGAAGTGATAGAATCTAAAGTGACTTCTGATCCTCAAGTGACAAAGCTAGTGCCAGTGCTTGAGCCCACTGATGAGCCCAACACAAATGTGCCAGAGCCAGATCAAATGTCAGTGCTAGTTCCGACTGAGCCTCAAGTGCCAGTTCCGGCTGATCCTCAAGTGCCAGTGCTAGTTGCTACCGAGCCTGAAAAACAAGATGCATGCCCAAAGCCAGCAATCCACAAGATAACTGTTCAAGCTGGGCAGTGTTCTGCGCTGAAATCTGAGATGCATAAATTTTTTAATACTTTGGGGCAAACACGTTCTATGCCCGAAGCGGCTCCCATAAAGGCTTCAGTACAAAAGCATGCGGGCTCACTTTCTGTTGATAAGAGGACCTACGGAGACGAGGATTATATCGAATACGAACCAGGCAAACCATTATTACCCCAAGGAGTACTTAATTGTATGCCTTGGACGATGAAAACATTTCATGACTGGTACCTCGAAGCGTCTTCGTTAGGTGTAACACAAATAGAACTGACGGTTCCACAAGAAATATTCAACTGCCCAGAGTTTAAGCTTGCACTATTTTTCGACGACTTCCATCGGATGTTTCGTCTGAAGCGAACCGACATCACAAGCATGATGCTCTGGTGCATGTAAGTACTTTATACTTTGTCAATACAAAGAAAAAATAAATAATGTCTTATATTGACTATTGTTTTATAACATATGCAGTTATAATTCACGCGGTGACGAGTCTAAATTGTATGAGTACTTAAACCCGTCATTAATAAGCCAAAGTGCGCTGAACCCGACACTAAACCAGAATGATAGCAAGTACTGGACTGCGGGTAAGAAAAAATTTCAAAGAAAGATGTTCAATAAAGACGAAGACAAACTTAAGAAGAACAAAAGGAGTTGTGTCGCGTTGTATATTGCGCGGTGCATGTATCAATGGAAGGACAGAGAAATTATATGTGGGGCATATAACTTTAAGTAAGTATACCCACTATATCCACTTAAACACGTTTTATCGATTATGAAACTAACATAATCATATATTACTTCTTTCGATAGTGATCATTGGATTGCACTTCTGATATACCCAAAAAGCTCAAGGGTTTATGTGCTCGACTCGCTCGACAGACCCAAAAAAGAATATCAAGATATATTAAATGTTATTCAGAGTGCATATAGATACTACGTGGAAAAGTTAGGTGGCCCACATGATCCACAGACGCCGAAAGAAATGCTTATCAGAACCAACTTTCCGGTAATATTATATTTTTAAATTTGTTAATTCAATTGATAAAGCCAAACTATATATCGTTCTAACTTTGTCTATTTTGAAGTGTCACAAACAATCTCTTGGTTCCGTGCATTGTGGCTACTATACTTGTGATTTCATGAGCAATAACTTAGGAAAGTTTGGGCGGACAGTATCTGAGGATACTAAAGAAGTAAGTTGATTTCTTGTGTGTTAATCTAATATAACTTGCAGCGTATGTACTTATATTTTACGTATGCAGGCGTCAGGTCCATCAACCGTTGCCCAGAAGAGCCAACTCTCCGAATCACAAATGTACGAAATCGTATCAAGGATGTGCCGCTTCACGATGCATGAGATTCTTCATGAGCTTGGAGTATTTTTCGATCCTGAGAGTGAAGTGGCCAAGCATCCAACTCTGTATGATTGGGTCGGAAGAATGAAAAGGCAAACCAATTAAGATATGAGTTAGCCTTCCAAGAAAACATAAACCGCATGAGCATGTATTTGTGAAACAATGAATTGTGTTGATGGATGTTTATTGTGAAACATAAACCGGAAGAATGTAAACATTGTGAATTTTTGAAAATTGATGAGATTGATGGTTGTTGTGTTGATGTGTTGTTGTTGTGGATGTGTATGTGGATATGTGGATGTTTTGCTGCTGTGTATGTGGATATGTGGATGTTTTGCTGCTGTGTATGTGGATGGCTGTGTGAAGCATATAATTTCTGTGTTTTGGTTTGTGGGATCACAGCATTCTGTGTTATGGCTTATACACAGCAGTGGCGGGCAGATGAGGTAGCTTGCCCGTTACTGCTGCTGACATAGTGGTGGCGGGCGTGCTGACATCATCTGCCCGCCACTGCTGTTGACATAGTGGTGGCGGGCGCGCTGACATCATCTGCCCGCCACTGCTGTTGACATAGTGGTGGCGGGCGCGCTGACATCATCTGCCCGCCACTGATATTGATAATAGCAGTGGCGGGCCGATGAGGTCAGCGCGCCCGCCACTGCTGTTGACACAGCGGTGGCGGGCGCTCTGACCGCCACTGCTAACCACCGATAGCAGTGGCGTTAGAGCAGTGGCGGACTGGATGCCCGCCACTATAGGTCGATTTTGCCCGCCGCTACAGTGTCGCTTTGTAGTAGTGTAGGGTACTTAGTTTCGAGCGGAGGAATCGAAGCTAGCCCAACGCAGATAAGTGCATTACAAAGAATGGCTCCGCTAGAGAATTTGAAACAAATACAGAAGCTAGCAGGGAGGCTCGCAGCCCTTAGCAGGTTCCTGGCCAGGTCAGCAGAACGAAGCCTCCCAATTTTCAAAGCACTAAAAGGGTCCGAAAGCTTCAGATGGACACCGGAATGCCAGAAGAGCTTCGATGATATAACAGCATACCTCGGAAGATTATCAACACTCACTGTGCCCCTTCCAGAAGAGACACTGCTCCTATATCTTGCAGCAACAGGCTCCGCAGTAAGTGCAGTATTAGTCCGAGAAGTGGACCTTAAGGGAAAGCTGGTACAAAACCCAGTTTATTTTGTGTTGGAGGCTTTGTCCGGAGCTAAAATCAGATACTCTGAGCTCGAGAAATTTGCTTATGCCTTAGTAATGGCCTCGCGAAAGCTAAGGCATTACTTCTTGGCGCATAACCTGATCGTCCCTACCTCATATCCTCTAGGGGATATGCTCCGGAACAAAGACTCTATAGGAAGAATTGGAAAGTGGGCTGTTGAGCTAGCCCCATTCGGAATCTCCTTCACGGCAAGAACAGCTATCAAATCTCATATCATAGCTGACTTCGTAGCAGAATGGACTCCATCTGCCGTTTGGGCCCCGGAAGAACCCTCCAAAGGTTTATGGATGATTTTTTCTGATGGAGCTTATCAAGCATCCGGTGCCGGAGCAGGGGCCGTCATAATATCACCATCGGGGCAGAAGGCCATGTATTCTGCGTGGCTCAATTTTAGAACCACCAATAACATCGTAGAATACGAAGGAATCCTGCTAGGCCTCCGAAAAGCTAAAGCACTTGGAGCCGCAAGGATAATGATTAAGACAGATTCCCAAGTCGTCGCGGGGCATGTTGATAAAAGCTTTCAAGCAAAGAATCCACAGCTAGCACAATACCTTGAAGAAATCCGCAAGGCTGAAGTAGCATTCAAAGGATTTATGGTTCGAAGTATCCCTCGAGCAGAGAATCAACTCGCAGATATTCTTGCAAAAGCTGCAGCCGGAGCGGTGGACCTCCTGGAGGGGGCTTTCTACGAAGCGCTAGTGCAGCCCGCAGTTGTTCAGTTACCCTCTTCGGAAGTACTGTGCATTCCAGCAGCAGATTGGCGGGCTCCGATTATGAACACGTTGCAAAGTAACATAGACCCTTCAGAAGGTCCAGAAACCCGAAGGTTGCAGGCAAGAGCCCGAAATTACAAGCTTGTCAACGGAGTATTATACAAAGCTGGCGTATGCTCACCTCTGCTTCGATGCATCTCACAACCTGAGGGTCAAGACATACTTCGAGACATTCACGAAGGGTTGTGTGGAAGTCACCTAGCCCCTCGTGCGCTAGCTGGCAAAACACTTCGTCAAGGACTTTACTGGCCAACAATAGTGAGAGATGCGGAGGAGCTGGTTTGAACATGCCAAGGCTGCCAGTGGATGGGCAGACGAAGCCACCGTCCGCCAGCCCAGCTTCAAGTCATCGCCCCAGTATGGCCAATGGCTCGGTGGGGCATGTACCTAATAGGCCCTTTTCCAATGGCAAAAGGTGGCTTGAAGTTTGCGGTAGTAGCAATCGAGTATTTCTCAAAGTGGGTTGAAGCAGAGCCATTGACCGCTATTACCTCGAGGAATGTCCAAAATTTTTTCTAGCAGAACATTATATGCAGGTTCGGAGTGCCAAGGGAAGTGACGGTGGATAACGGAACCCAGTTCGAAGCTGACACTTTTCAAACATTTTGCGAAGATATGGGCATTAAGTTGTGCTTCGCTGCGGTATGCCATCCACAATCCAACGGAGCTGTTGAGCGAGCCAACGAGAACATTTTCTCCGGTCTAAATCGGCGGATCGTTGGCCTAGCCAAGGGGCTGTGGGTCGAAGAGCTCCCTAAAATCTTGTGGTCCATCCGAACCACTCAATCTAGGTCCACAGGTTTTACCCCATTTAGACTGCTATTCGAAGACGAGGCCATGACTCCCACGGAGCTCAGAGGAGGATCCCTTCGTGTAGTTCAACCTGGAGATGAAGACGAAAGGAACGCTTCGCTAGACTTATCAAAAGAGACAAGGCTTCGAGCTGTCGCCAACCTGACCAAGTACCAAGGCCAAACAAAGACGTGGTATGACCCGAAGGTAAAGCTAAATGAGCTTAAACCTGGTCATCTAGTGTTGCGAAGTGTAATAGCTCTAGGGAAGCTAGGAAACAAATGGGAAGGACCATATGTTATCTTACGCTCAGGGTGCCCCGGATCGTTTAAATTAGCTAATTTAGAAGGGGAAGAGTTGAAGCATGTGTGGCATGCGGAGCACCTTAAGCGTTACTATGCTTAGGATCTCCTTGTAATCACTTGTAAAAAATTTCCTTTCTATGAAATAAAGAGAAGGGTCGAATTTTGTTTGCTCTTCGAATATCCCTTACTCCTGATGGACGCATCGGGAGGACGGAGATGCTTGCAGAGTCAAGCATTTTTCCCAAGACCCAGACAGCTGCCTGTGAACCCTCGGTTCGGGGGCTCAGCTGCCACCCTACGGATTCCGGGCTCCGGCTTGTTAGGATCCGTAGAATAGTCTAAGGACTTTAAAAAGAAACAGATTTTCGGCCTCCGGGTACGAACTATCTGTAAAAGAGCCGAAGGTGGCCACCCTACGGATTCCAGGCTCCGGCTTGTTAGGATCCGTAGAAGAGTCTAAGGACTTTAAAAAGAAACAGATTTTCGGCCTCCGGGTATGAACTATCTGTAAAAGAGCCGAAGGTGGCCACCCTACGGATTCCAGGCTCCGGCTTGTTAGGATCCGTAGAAGAGTCTAAGGACTTTAAAAAGAAACAGATTTTCGGCCTCCGGGTACGAACTATCTGTAAAAGAGCCGAAGGTGGCCACCCTACGGATTCCAGGCTCCGGCTTGTTAGGATCCGTAGAAGAGTCTAAGGATTTTAAAAAGAAACAGATTTTCGGCCTCCGGGTATGAAGTATCTGTAAAAAGAGCTGAAGGTGGCCACCCTACGGATTTCAGACTTTGGCCTTGTAAGATCCATACAAGAGTCTAAGTACTTAAAAAAATAAAAAAATATAATAAATAAAAATAATTGTTTCGAAGAGTCGCGACGTAGTGATACCAAAGTACGGGTGATAAGTGCAATACAAAGCATCTAAGTGTTCGGCATATCATTGTGCTTGGCGAACCCTTTTCAAAAATAAAGGATCCACCACCCACAAGGAGGGGCAGGAGGATAGGAACTACGCAAGATACTTTCGAAGCATTTCACATTAAGTTATCGTACTTTTACATCAAGAAAAGTTTTGGTCCAAGCCTAAGAAAAATCGAAGACCCCTCCGGCTATTCGGTCCGTCGGAGCTCGAAGCTGTCGGCGTGGTCCTCTTCGTTCGAACGCTTCTCTTCTTCTTAGAGGCTTGTAGTTTCTTTCGCTCTTCTTGAAGCTCGGCCCACGTCAGGAGCCTTTCGGAGTTAGCCTCCGTAGGGTCTCCAGTCTGGTACTCCGAGTCGAACCAGTTCATATGTTCAGAAGACGAGGATGCCTTTTCCTTCTCCTCTTCTTTAATATAAGCTAAGACCTCTTGAGAAATTTCAAGGGTTATCTCCCCTCTGTCTCCGTGAGGAACAGAGAAGCGAGAGCGGTGGTAGGGCCTTAAACTCTCGAGGCTTGCCCACTCATTTCGGAGCCCATCGGTAATTTCCAATATTTCAAGGTCAGGGCTCGAAGGGCACGACAAAACCTAAAAAGAACAGAACACCCAAAACAAGCTTCTTGTTTATAACTTTTCCATTAATAAAAGAGGCTTTACAAGACTTCGTGTACATAATAACCCTAAAAAGCTAGACCTGTGGGTCGGTTGGCGGAGCAGGAATGACCGGAGCTGGCGAGGCAGGAAGTGGTGGCCTTATTTGTGCCTGCTTCTGCCGGCGGGCTTCGTCGATCCAGGCTTTGGCCGCAACCTTGTGGTCCGCCTTCCAAGTTGATCGGAAGGCTTCCCAGGCCAAGGCTACATCCGAAGATGGGCGCAGCAAGTCATCGGAGGCGAAGCTTCCAGGGGTCGAACCCCCGACTGAGCCGAGGGGGATCTGAAGAGACTCGAGGTGACGAAGAACCCCGATGGCAGTGCACTGCCCGAAGATTTCTCCGTATCGGACACCGGAGTTCATCATCAACGACGAGGCCACTTGGATCCTTTTCAGCTTTCGGTCGAGAGGTTCGTGGGTCGCAGCAGAAGACGAGGGGCACAGAGTGCCGAAGTACTCCAAGGTACCCTGAAGGGCTTCCAAGGTACGCTCCGCCATACTAGTGTTCTTCTTCTCCGCTGTTTCCAGCCCTGCAGCAGTTGCAGATACCTCGGCCACCTGGAGCATTAAGGAGCTCTTCTAAGCCATCGCCTGGTTAAGAGCTCCTTGGAGCTCCACCAACTGAGCACTCGAAGTAGCCTCCGCTTGACGAATCCTTTCGACCTCCGCCCGAAGGACGACACGCTTAGCTTTGACCTCTTGGGCCGAGGAGCGGAGCGCGTCACTGTCTTGTCTTGCCAACCGAAGAGCTTCGTCGGCCGCTGCCCTAGCCCTCCGTTCCACTAGGGTTTCTTCCTCCAGCCTGATGGATCTCTCGTTGGAGTCGTTAAGGGTGGTCTGGAGGGCGGTAACCTTCCTTTTAAGTCGGTTAATCTCGACCTCATTCGAAGTCGCTGCCGCTCTAGCAAGGACAAATTGCTGCAAAAAGAACAAGTAAGTGCCAAAGTATTTATGATCACTAATTCGAAGTAGCTATGGTGTTTTTTCATACCTGAAGGGCAGCCCTTTCGAGGGCTGTGTTGAGTGTTGGAGCCCTAGCCTCGCTCAAGACGGAGACCAAGTCCAAGTTGGCGATATCCTGGCTCTTCTCTGCCAGGGGCTCCATGAGCCTTCGGAGGCCTTCCCGCTGCTCCAAGAACGGAGCCAGCAGAGGAAGCCAAGATAAGGCTTGGAGGTCGTCTGCCGCAGCTTCATCCTCCGAGTTGCCGTTGGAGGTTGTAGCGGGGCCGGGAAGAAGGCCAAGGCTGGATAGGCTCTTACCTCTCCCCGGCACGAAGGCAGGCGCGGCGGGTGAAGCAGGAGTACCCCGGGCGTCGGTGGATACCCCTTCGGTCAGAACCATGGTAGCAGAGGCAATCTCAACTGTCAGAGCCGCCACCATAGGAGCAGCCTCCGTCGTCGCATCCGATCCAACGAGCGCATTCTCCACTGTCAAGCATGGAGCATTCGAAGGAGCAGGGAGGTCCACCCGGGCCGCGACCTCTGAAGACGATGGGGCTTCAGGCACCGCCGGAGCATCGACGCCCTTAGAGGTACCTATTTTGTCAACAAAAGTGATAAGCATAATACAATAAAAGCTGCAGGTAATAGCCAAAGCAGGAGCTTCGAGGAGTACCTTCGGAGGCCCCGTGGGGCAGGATCGCCGGATCCTCCAAGACTTCGTACATCTGAAGTATGTCAGCGAAGTCATCTCCCAAGGCTCTCTCCTCCAAAGGTCCTGCCGGAACCACGACTTCTGCCGTAACCACCTCGAGCGGGGGAGAGTTGGGAGCAGCAGAGCTCAACTCCAAGGGTACAACGACGGGCGCCGGAGGAACCGGCGGGTCTACTTCTACTACCTCCCTAACAGAAGTTCCAGGGGGGACATCCCCTAGGTCCTCGTCGTTGGCCAGGAGGTAGTTCTCGAAGGCCGACGCTGTCTGAGCGTCGGAGTCCTCCAACTCCTCGGAGGCTGAGCTCCGGGCGTCCAGTGACGAAGCAGACGAAGTCGGGGCCAGCTGCCGAGGGGGCTTCACTGTTTTCTTCTTCTTGGATGGTTGCTTGCTGGCTTTCTTGGGTGGCTCAGCAGCGACCTTCCATTTTCGAGCGGCTGCTCCAGTCGAGGTGAAGTCAGGAAGAGGAGGGGGCTCCATCCCGAGAGCTCCCCACACTCTGTTGGAGCGCTCCCAGCTTCCCACTAGCTCCAGTCTCTTTTGTTTTTCAGCCACCGAAGGGGCTCCGAGCACTCGTTCGGTGGCTCGAGCTATGTCCTCCGGAGCTAACGCCAAAGGAGCCGCTGAAAGAAAAGAGGATGGTATCATAAGTATAATTGTCTCCTTCATCTAATACAATATTGCAGGAAACGAAGCCTTACCCAGGGTTCGGAGATCTCCCTCCGAAGCCTCTTGAAACACGATCGGCCAGTTAGCTTTGAGAGGAGGGATCCGAAGGGCGATAAACTCTTCGGCCAGGTCACGCATGCTCATGCGGCGAGCCACCGAAGTCAACAACCCTAGCCTCGTGGAGAGCAGGCTAGGGTTTGGGGAGATCTCCGCCTCCTTCCGAAACCAAATCTCCTGGAGAGGACCTGCGAGGGGGGAGTCCTCTCCGACTTCGGCGTAGAACCACCGAAGAATCCAGTTGGTGTACCATCTATCGTTGATGGCCTTCGCAGGGAAGTGAAGAGCGTGCTCCCTTCGCAACTAGAAGTTGACGCTGCCGAAGGCTATGGTCACCTTAGAGTCCCCTGGGCCGTCCTGCGGCTTCGGCTGGCAGATGGCTTCGTGGGTCGCGGCGAAGACCTCTGAGCGTCCTTTGCACCCTTTAGCCCGGAGTGCCCATTCGAAGACAGCCAGGTGGGTGACGGCGTTGGGAGACAGTTGAGGTAAGGTAATATGGAACAAGTCCAGTACCTCCGTCAAGAAGTCTATGGCTGGAAGCCCCAAGCCTGCTTCGAAGAATGCTTCGAAGACTACCACCTCTCCGCTTCGTGGCCTTGGAGTTGATTCTGATCTAGGGACTCGAGTCCTCAATCCGGTGCCCAACTTCCCTTCCACAGCCTCTTCAATGGATTCGGCAGTGCTCACAGATTGGCCAATGAGGAAGCTTTGGGGGATTTTCTTCTTGGAAGGCGGACGGAGCCCCCGAGGTGGGCCAGGCACCACCCGAAGCCCCCGCCATTGTCGTTGCTGCCGAAGCGGCCCACGCTTGCCTCTGCGCAAGAGTGCTCGCTGCTGCTGGAGTGGTATGGCTAGTTCTCGCCATTCGCTGCTGCTGGGGAAAGTGAATCGCGAGTGCTGGAAGCGGTAAAAAGTATCGGGTAATCCCTGTCCCTCCTTTTATAATCATTCGTCGGTCGCTACGCTTCTATCATTGACTAGTGGGTCTAGTAGATGGAACGGCGAGCGACCGCTGTAAAAATTGACCGTTACCTTTTACAATGTAACGGTTACTTGAGCCGTAACGGCTATAATCAAGCGGCTCTTCACGACGTTTGTGCTCTGAAGCAGTTCTCTTTCCTACAACGCGTTCCCATCGCGTAAGGAGCTCGGAGGAGGGGTCCGAACGCTGTGGATCTAAAGTCCTCTGCAAAACTGTAATACGTCCGAATTCCCTCTAAGTCTCAGAATATGAAATATTCCTTCCGTATACCGCCTTCTTTCTAAACAGGTTAACTACATAGAGGCATATTCGAGGGGCTACTGTTGGGGGAAATCACTTCATTTTCAGGACTTAGAGATTAATGACTCGAAGGCTCCAAAGAGCTCTGAAGCTGGTGGGCGCTTGTTCGGAGGCAGAAGCGTCAGGCCGAAGGGTGCATCAATGTGAAGCTCTGATGAACCCTCCAAACGGCAGATAAAGGCTCCGAAGTTGAGCGACAAGATTGATAAGATGTTTGGCTTATCCATCTACCTTATAGTTCTTTACCTTTTATAACCTTGTTCCTGGCGCCGAATAGTTTTCACTATGTCGGTTGTAATATGGGGGTAGTTAGGTCTTTTCCTTATACATTTTTACCTATAAATACCCCCCTCTACACCCTGTAAAAGGGGACAGAGAACAAGTTGTTCAACACACATATTCGAACTGCTCAAGCTATTATCCAACTCGGAGGCTTGAGGCAGTCCTAAAACACAAACTCTCTATTTGTTCGTTATTGATCTCAAAGAACCTGTTGGTGTAAACTTTTGCGCCAACAATAGGGTCTAGCACCTATGAACTGCGCGTGAAATTTGGACCATTTTGAAAACTTTTCATGAGGGCACTACCCATATTAAGGCTAGGAGGCAAAGCACTTATAATCAACAATACCAAATATTTGTGCAACGCCCTGGTGAATCTGTAGATGCCATGTTTGCGTGTTTTGATGGAATTGTGAGTAATTTGCGCTCCACTGGGACTTTGGCTTACTCTGACCATGATAGGGCGATCAAATTTCTCTATGCTCTTGATCGTAGCATATGGGAGGTGAAGATCTCTAGTATTGAAGAGTCGGCGAGCTTTGACACTCTGACTTGCGACGAACTCTTTAGTAAGCTTAAGTCCACCAAGATTGCTAAGGCGTCTCGTCCAGGAGTCGTAAACTCTTTGTTTCCTTCTATCGCTTTAGTTTCCGGTTGTAGGACTGAAAGTGGCGACCAGAGGGGCGGTGAATGGGCGCCTAAAACTTTCTTGCTAAACTATGACCTAATCTCAAACACCCAAACAAACTTAACCAGACAAATAATATTAGCAAAGCAAATTGCAGGAACTAAAGTTGTCTAGCCTAAAAATGACCGGTGTCCTAATTAAAATGATATTAAAGATAAACTAAATAGAAATACTACAGTAAATAAAAACACCTAAATATATCAAAAAATATTTATATTGAAGTCTAGAAATAAAATTCTAATCAAATGAATAAAACATGGATCATTCAAAAAATCAACTCAGAAATAAGCCTAAAATATTGCACGTAAAACCTAGAATAAAAATACTACTGCCACTAATAATAATAATATATTTTTTCTTTTTATATGAGCAAATTAAAAATACTTAAATCAAAATAAGCAAGCACTAATAATATTTTTGCAGATAAAAATTGAACCACGAAATTTCTAAACAGATATACAACTAATTAAGAATAGATAAATATTGGTTTAATTAAAAAGCTGAAAAATAGGAGATTAATATAACTAACTTGCATGAAAATTGTTCTTTCTTTGTTTAGCTTTGTTGCGCCGCAGATGCCAAGAAAAAACCTCTATGTAATAATGCACTGTGACTTGACGGATGGGAGATTTGTAGCGCGCGCGCTGCTCCAGGCTATGTCAGACTGTCGCGTGCGTAGATGTCATGCTCGCAGCTGCCTGCGCAAGCCGCTACATGAAAAAGCTGCGTCGGCTGCTTCTTTGATAACCGTGCGCAAGTGCGGATGCTCGGCAACAAAAATACTGCTAGATGCAATTTGCCGGTGCAACAAAAAATTTCCTGCCAGGCCTGCACAGCCGCCGAAGCTTTGCCAGGGCCTCGCTCGATGACGCCTGCAGTACGCCGATTTGACACAGCCCTGCGCATTGCTGATCTCCATGCTACCGTGGAGTCCTGCTACCGAGGCGCACACCGCCGTGAGCAAATAAAATTTTCAACTGAATAGTCCTGGTGGGTCCCACTGAGGGAGTTGCCGTGCGCCGCTGCACTGGATTTCGCCTTCAGCCAGACAGTTTAGAGCAGGACGCAGCGACGGAAGAAAAAACTTTGACGGCGGCGAAATTTTTCCAAAGGAGAAAGAGAGATTTTTTGGTGGAACTCGAAAACTGAACAATGGACTATAGATTATAGATTGATTCTGAAAAAACAGTCACCCTATCCCTAGGGGGTAGGGGCCTATTTATAGGCGACTCCTAATACATGAAAAAGACTAATTTACCCCTAGGGTAAATTACACTGACTCTAAAATAAAATTTGAAATTACTAAAATACCCTTAGAAAAATCAACTGACTCAAATAAAAATATTCTGGACTTAAAACTAAATATTAATATCCTAAAAACAAAATAATCATCGGTTGTCACTTTTACGCCGAAACTGACAAAGCGTACACCGTCTTCGTACCGGGTACCCAGATTGGGTCGACCCGACTCCACAGCTTCCTCAGCCCGTCAATCGCTCGTCGCCCGTGTACATGAGTCAAACCCGATCAATAGACCAGTGGATCCTCTGTTGCTCCTAGCCCATGTACTCGGATTGGGCCAGCCCGACTCCATGGATCCTCTGCCCGGCTGTCGCTCGCTGCCCGTGTACCTGAGTCACATGCGCCCCAGACACGGCAGGTCTTCATGTCTCTTCTTGACTTCCATTGACAATCACTCATCACATCTGAAGCATAAGGACCATGCTCTTCAACATGGTTTCTCACCGGTCCTGGCAGTGGTACCTCATCTGGAGGTAATTTTTCTGGCGTTTCTTGAGTTTGTGCTTACTCTAGTGGTTTTGTCCTGTCCTCCCTTGTCTCTGTCACAAAAGAACAAGTGGACACTCTAGATGATGAGGAGCTAGCTCTCATTGTCAAGAAGTTCACTCGCTTCTACAATGATAGACAAGACCAAAGGAGAGGAGGGTCACAGGGGTGTTTTGAATGTGGAGATACGTCTCACATAAAAGTGAATTGCCCTAGATTAAAAATGAAAAATGAAAATGAGCACAAGCACCAAAAGTGGAACAAGAAACATTACTTTAAAGGGAAATGCGGAAAAGTGGCTAAATGAGTAGCCAAAGCATTTGTGGCTGCCCTCAGCGACATCGACGGTACGTCAAGCGAGGAGCCAAGCTCGAAGGAAGAGGAGCCTCCCAAGAAAGAGAAGAATGAGAAGATGGAGAAGAAGACTGTGGACCTCACTGACCTTTGCTTCGTGGTCGACGACAACGACAGCAGCGATGAGCTCTACACTTCTGAGGTATATCTATCCCATGATCAGCTTCTTGTTCAAAATGATGAATTGCATGATGTTGTTTATTCTCAGGATAGATTACTTAAACTTGCTGCTAAAGAACGAAAAAAATTAAAACTCAGACTTGAAACTATTTCCACTGAACTTGCAATTTTGAAATCTAAGTCTGATGATGCCGATTGTGAGTCATGTCTTACTGTCATGAATGAACTTGCTCAGCTGTGTTTTACACATGCTCAAACTGTTGAAAAACTTGAATTAACTGAAAAGAAGCTTTTGGTGGTGGAGTCTAGTCCTGCGGTCATCAACGAATGCATGAATTGTTCTTTACTTGTTGAAAGCATTAATTTGAGAGATAGGCATGTTGATGAACTTAAGGCTAGATTGGAGAGTGCTGAGTGTTCTAAGGATGTGCAGCCGACGTGACCCACCTACATTACCCTTAAGGACCAACTCAGTTTTGCTAGAGAGCAAGTGGAAAAATTGAAATGTGAGAATGATTACCTTCTCTGTGGTGGAAAAATGCACTAAAGGAAAGGGTAGAATGGATCTGCTTTTGGCTAAAACCAAAATGTGTGCTGACAGGGCAGGGTTAGCTCTCGGGTTGGGTTATGAGAGAACTACTCCAAATACTTTGAGCGAAATTGTGTTCACTCCTCCCACTACCCTTGAGAAAGAGAAAGCCCAGTTAGACACCGATCAAAAAGCCAAGAATTCTACTCAACCTACAAAGAAAGCTCTTCATTCACCAGATGAACCTCCTCAGCAAAAACCCAAGAAAATTGTGAGATTTCCACCTGAGACCAATGCTCACACACCCAAGAGAGTGTATCACTGCTCCTATTGTCATCGGGTGGGTCATTTGGTTGGGTTTTGCTTTCGTCGTATCAGGGATTAGCGACGCTCTTTTGCAATGAACTTTCAGGACTTGCATTACCCATCTTTAGGTATGCATGAGTTTGCTTTTCACTCTTATCCTGATTTTGAGGCTCCACATGGTTTTGAGAGTGATTTTGCCCCTCGTGGTGTACACCATGATTCATATGGTGAGAGATCACATGTAAGAGGTTTTGATGCTCGAGAGGTTGGGAGAACTCGTTGTTTTCTAGGTTCGTGCTTTGTAGGTAGACCACACACTTTTTATCATGATTTTTATCCTATGCATGATCAGTATACTACTGTGCCTGGTTCTCGAGTTTTGCGATGCTGGATTCCAAAATAGTTTTTAACTCACCCTCTCACTCAGCATTCGAGAGCTTCTAGCATGTTTTGAGGGGGAGTTGTGTAGCATTGCATGAGCTTTTGTGATATGATTAATTTCTCTTACAAGTACATGCTTTGGAATGCCTTTGAACTATTGCTGTTAATATTGTTGACTATACTTGGCATGTTTACTTCTGATAATTATCATGAGAATGACTTTTATTTGTGAAAATTTGAAAATGATCACTGCTTAGTGAGGAACATAGTGAGGTGTGTCACTAGTGTTCAATGGAATGATGAGTGATTGACAGGCTGAGTTCATGAGTTGAGTCTGGATGTACTAGAGTTGGTGTGTGTCTGTGTTTCTCTCGTGTATGCAGACTAGAGTTACTCGTCAACTGTCGATGGAACGTGATCAGGGTTAGACAGGGAGTCTAATGCCAGATGGTCGAGGGTGTCAGTCGAAGTCGAGAGTAGACTCGGATGTACACATGGAGGTCAAACGGGATGTCGAATTGGAGGTTGATCAAGGCGAAGCGTCATTCGAGTCAGCAAAAGGGAAGCTAGTTCTAGTGACAAGGCGGCTCGAGGGATCGAGAGCGGGAGAGACTTGCTGGCGGTCGAGTTCATGGACTGACGATGGGCGTCGGCGATCGGGAGAGGCTTTGTCGGTTTTTGCTGAAAACCATCGAAACTTTAAACATTTTTACTATTTCAATAAAATAGTATCAAAGTGTTAGTTTAAATTTTTAGTGTCAAAGTGTTAGTTTAAATTTTTAGTGTCATAGTGTGTACTTTTTAGTGTATTTTTGGAATGTATATATTCTGAAAATATACTAAAGAGGGGTCTTTTGTAATTTTCTTTCTAGAATCAATTAGGGTATTCTCAGTTTTGTTTTTTCAGAATTGTAATTTGAGTCTTTCTAGTGGGCTAAATGTAAATGAGGCCTTCTAGAAACTTGGGGCAGGTGGGATATTTATCCCCCTCCCTAGCCGAACAGAATTGCTTGATCAATTGAAACAATTTTTCTCAGCAAAGGCTAGCAAAAAAACAAGAAAATCTCTCTCGGATAAACTTCTTACGGTGAACAGTTCTCAGCAGCGATTGTCGGTATTGCTTCAGTGTTGCCGTCGTTGCTGTTCATCGTAAAGGAAACAACTACATCAGCGAGAAAACAAGTAAGAAGTCTGTTATTTCTTCTGAAGTTTTGCAGTGATGTGGATGATTGATTTCTATGATAATATCTTTCGAAATGTGTATGATCAGTTTTGAACATGACTTATCTTTGAAATTAGGTAGTGTTCATGACAATATATATGTTTGAATACTGATTGTGTTGGTTAAAAAGGGGTTTACCAGAGGTTTAAGTCTGTCGTTTGCTGTAGATTTCCGTAGTTTTTCTGCTGATTGTTTGGATGTGCTACAGACATCTGTTTCTAAAAATATTTACTACTTTGATAATTTCGATTCCAGCAAGCAATCCATGAGAGGTTCTTCAAATTTCTGTGGTTAAACTTGTTGATATGATTGTTTATGTGGTATATATTATTATGAACTGGTTGAGCATTTCTTACTAACATTTTCAGATGGATTATGTGTATGCCTATGAACTATTTTCAAAGATGCATTTTAAATTGTTTGCATGAATTTTGTTAAGTTGCATGGTTAGTTATTTATTTCTTTATAGTCTAGTACTTTTGCTTGGTACTTGTTCAATAAATTTCAGATATCTATCTTTGAGTATAGTTTTCTTGACCATGAAAAGTATGTGTGCTGAAATGGATCAGTTAGTTACAAAATGTTGTGCCAGATTACTTGATCTGTATGAGATTCGGGTTGTAGTTAAGAAAGTAAATTAGAATTTCAGTTCTGAGTAGTTTTGTGTTTCATTCTCTGAATCTACATCTGATTAGTTCTTTCGAAGCAACAAACTGGTTTTCATTTGCTGGTTAATTCCTATTGTAAACCTTGTAGTTTCTGAATTGTTACAATTTTTGAATTCATCTAATTGTGGCTGTTTGAGCAACTTATGATCTGTAGTGATAGATTCAGCCTAGGGATTGTTTTGATTTTTTCAGATCATAAGTTGAGATTCAACTGTTGCGTTTGATTTGCAGTTCTATTCTGAATCATTTTGCTATAACTGTTGTCAGTTTTCAATAGTTTTGCCGTATTAGGTGCAGTACAAGGAATTTAGTTTCTATCCTGAGTTTTGTTTGTGAATTGCTTTGAAAAGGTGTATCAATTGTAGAGTAATCTTCATCTGTTCTGCTGTGATTATGTCATAATCAGAGTATCCTTACTCAAACTTCATTTGTGTTGATAATCTGCAACGTGTGGATGTTTTTAGTTTTGCTAGAGTAACTGAATTGTTGTTACTCCTCAAGTTTACTGATATTATTGTTCTGCTGTTGAAATTCAGATTCTAGCAAGGTTGACGAGTTGTGAATCATTGTTTGCTGTGTTGATACTAAATTGAGAATGAAATTTGCAATCTAAAACTAAAAATGACATATGCACGTTATTGAAGTTACCATTACTATTCATCGTACGAAAAAATTTCATAAGTGAATGAATCTCATTTGTGATTGAATTGGAACAATCTGAGTTACTTTTTAAACTTAAATTTGATCTCTAGAGTGAGTGTTTTTGATAGTTGTTGTTTAAGAATCTTGATTCAAAGCTGATTTGTGATTTTCCATCTTGAGGAGCTCAATTTTTGTAGTGATTGGTTTGAAACTTGAATTTGAGTTCTTAGAGGTGCGTTGGGTTAATTGATTAGGCCATCACATTCGAAAGAAAGTGTCGAGGCACCTATTCACCCCCCTCTAGTCGCCATTCCGATCCCACACTTAGTCTAGAAACTAGCTTGAATAGGTTGAGTGCATTTGCTATCTTTTACACACCTGATAGCTAGGTCCTTTTTCACTTGGATGCTAATATGCAACTTGATTTCATCAAAAATATTGTGATGAAAATGAAAATGAAAAATGAAAAATGAATGAAAATGATAATGAAAATGAATGATATTCATGCTGTTGTGTGCTAAAATTGAAAAGATCCAGGTGGGTTTGCTTTGTCGCACTACTTTGTTTTGGACGGCTTACCATAGCACTTTGGTATGAACCGGGACATTGAAGTGTATACCAAGATCAATGCTTTAAGCTTCCGATGGTCGTTTGCTTGACCTAGGCTTGGCTTGGTCGGTTAGCATAAGGTTGACATGCAAATAACCCCTGGCACAAAAATGAAAAGTTAAAATTCATTGCATATCATGTTTGCTGAAGCTCCTTGAAGTGGGATATGCTTATCTGGTTAGTATTTGTCTAGATTTTGCATCTTATTCCTTGCCATGTCTAGTATGCTAGTCTGAGTGGTGATGCTCTTATTTGCTAAAATATGAAAATGCTTGCTCATGCCCTTTGTTTAGATGGTATTCACCTGAGCTAGTCATACAATACTTTTAGACGATATTCAAGGCGAATGATTGTTTGTACTGTAATTGCAGTTGCTCATGTTTCAGAAGCTCACATCTCTGCTTTACCCTGATTCCCCTCTTTGCATCTTTTTATTACCTTGATGCTTGCATTGTCAAAGGGGGAGAAATAGTTTACATGATGCTTTTGGAGGCTTTTGGATGATTGCTTGATTAAGGGGGAGTAATTGGCTTTCATGGTGCATTGAGATGCTTTTGATGCTTTTGCCTTGCTTTGCATAAGGTTTTTTGCCCAAGAGGGAGATCTTTTACCGAGTGACATGTTTTGCTCTTTTATGAGTTTTTATGGTCACTTGTACGCTTAACATAAAACCTCCATCATGTCTTTGCTTGGGGTTGTCAATGCACTCATCAAGGGGGAGATTGTGAAACAAAGGGTGGTTTCTGTCTGAATGATGAGTGATTGACAAGGATGAGCATTTAAGAGATCGAGCGATGGAGGGTTGGTTTGAGTGCATCGAAGGGTTCGATGTAAAATGGAGGATTGTGTGCTGAGGGTTTCGGTGGTGCGTCGCGTTCTTGTTTTGGCTTGTCTTAGATGTACAGGGTAGAGATACTGACCAACTGTCGATGGCAAGTGATCGAGGGTCAAGCGGGGAGCTCGATGCCAGAGGATCAGGGAGATCAGGAAAAGTTGGTGAAGATCTCAAGAGTGCACGAAGAGACCGAGTAAGACTTCAATGGACGGTTGATTGCGACTGTGTGACGACCGAGTCTGCGAGAGGGAGGCCAGGACAAGTATTCAGGCAGCTCGAGGGGATCAAGAGCAGAAAAGGCTCGCTGGCGCTCGGAGTCGCAAAGCGGTTTCATGAGTCGAAGGGTTCAAGCTTTGTCGGTTTTTGCTGAAAACCGTCACATCTCTAAATGTTTTAATTTCCAATAATTAGGAGTTTATTTTCATTTAGTATTTTTGAGTAAGTGTAAACTTTTAATATTTTTCGGAATTGTCAATATTCTGAAATTATATTAAAAGTATAGGGTCAAAGTTGTAATAATTAGAGTCAAATAGGGATATTTTTCACAATATGTAATTCTGAAAATATCTCTTAGTAGATTAGTTAATCTGAAATTCCTTAAGGGTCTTTATGTAAAAAGTCCTACTAGGGTGGTCTATAAAAGGGGGTCCAAAGCCTAGGGTTAGCTAGCTCTTCCCTTTTGGCTACCCACTTTATTAGAACATTTGGAAACTGCCATTTTTGAGGTATGATTCAGAAAACCAGAATATTATTCAAAATTTCTCTGCTGGTTTCTTTTATCTATCTCTTGCACTGTTCATCAAGATGAATTCCTGTTAGCAACTTTTGTTGGATCGACAATAGTCCATCTGTGTTTTGTTGTGTGCTTGCAATTGCTCTGCCATCTTTTTGCTGAGAACGTCGTCGAATCGATTGTTGTTGCTGTGAATCCTCTGCACTGCTGTGAGTATTTCTCTGCCTAGGTAGTGCATCTTCATCAGCGCTAGGTGCTACGATCTGGATGTTCTACATGCCACGGCTGCCGTCCCATACTGTGAACAGCCCTGATCGTCCCAGACTGTGAACAGCCCTGATCGCTTTTTGATTTCAAGCACTGAAGCTAATTCGATTTGAACCAGCAGAAGGTATTGTTCTCAGTTTTCATGGGTGTTCATGTTTGTCTTGTGTTCTCTAGTTTTGATTGGGAAAATGATTATGTTTGAACTTAGTTCTTTGCTTTGAACACTACTTCGAAAATGCCTTTATCATGCAAATGTAACCAGACATCAGTAATCACAGGGTTATAATTTTGGTGCATCTGAGAATGAGATGTTCTGTCGTTTTTCCTCTGCTGAGTTGTTTGTTACCTATTGTGATGTTCTGTTGCTGTGAGTATACTATGTTGTCTGCTCCAGATGTTTCTTGCTGGTCCATCTATAGAAGTCAAGCGCCTGAATTTGTTCAATTTTAAGAGTTGTGGGTGTCAATTGAGAGAGACTTGTTAGTCTGAATATTCTAGGGATCCTCATCTTTCAAGAAATCTCGTTTGTCCCTCCTTTCTTTTCTATTGTGCGCTCTGTGTTGTTGCCGGATGAAGCACATAATCATCAGAGCTACATGCCAACTCCGCTTGCTGAACATGCTACAGTGATCGTCAGCCAGCACCATCGTAGACACATGCAGTAGGTATAATATCTTCTCCGGTCCCTTTGAAAAAGAAATTTGATTGTTTTGTTTGCTCTGGTTTTGATTATTCACTGGCTGAATCTACTCCATTCTGGAGACTTCATCGCTGTTCTTCTGTGCCGTACAAAAATAGTTTTCTCCTGATTTATTTTGCCAATTTGCTTTGTCTCTGGAATGCTCATCTCCATACATTGCGTTGAGTGTTCTGGTTGCCGGCAAGCCACTATTCCCCATAAGAATTATGCCGAGAAGTTCATTCAGAAGCCAGGGCCAATGCTATCTCTTAGTTTTGTTTGCTGGTTTGTATTGTCATTCGTTTGAGCACAGTGATCAGTGAGTTTGTTATTTCCTGGTGTGTTTCTTCGGATAGTTTCGATTTGAACGTGTTTAATTCAAGTTTGATTGGCCAGTTTCTAATGCTATCTGATGGTTTTTGTTTTGCATCCATTTCTGGCATTTAAGCATAATTAGTGTGAAAGTCATCAGAGCAGGAAGTTGTGTCCAGA
Source organism: Zizania palustris (assembly GCA_019279435.1). Classification (NCBI taxonomy): domain Eukaryota; kingdom Viridiplantae; phylum Streptophyta; class Magnoliopsida; order Poales; family Poaceae; genus Zizania; species Zizania palustris. Next base: position 27,479,225 of record JAAALK010000082.1, read on the forward strand.
ATATTTTGTCATAGTTGAAGATTCAAGTATCCTTGTTTTACCATCAGTGTCATTATTGTTTAGAGTACTTTTGTGTGCATGAAATTTTCTGGTGCATATTTCCTCAGAACTTTTGTTAGCAATTGATTTCCTCTCAGATGATCTATTGATTCTTTTTGTGATCAATTCACTGAATCTAAGTTTAATTGGATTATCATAATCAGTTGATTGCAAATGATTGGTTTTGTATATCTGGATATTCGGAGTTTCATCGATCAACTAATGAACATTGGTATTTCAAATACCGACTGAGCTCGGGAGTCATCATTTCAAACTCCGACTCAGTGAATCTGTCGGCATCTCAAAGTCCGACCAGAAAAGGAAAATTTCTAAAAAGATTTTTCTGTGCTAGTGATCTCTCAATCTGTCGTTTCACAAACATATCAGACAGGAGGGTGATAGCATCTGTTTTATTGAAGTTTTTACTAGGTTATTATATTTGCTTCTGCTTGTCCATTTAGAGGTGTGTTGTGTGTTTTGAAAAGGCCATCTAATTCAAGAAAATTAGTCGAGGCGCCTATTCACCCCCTCTAGTCGCCATTCCGATCCTACAGTTCACTCTACCTACTACCGTTGAGAAAGAGAGAGCCCAGTTAGACACACCTCAGAAAGCACAAAATTCTACCCAACCTAAAAGGATAATCATTCCACCACTCAAGACAGACTCCAAGCAAAAACCTAGAAAAACTATGAGGTTTGCACCAGAAACCTATAAACCTACACACAAGAAAGTTTTTCATTGCTCTAATTGTCATCATGTAGTTCACTTGATTGGTTTTTTGCTATCGACGTATGAAAGATGAACATCGTGCTCATGCTTTAAACCTTCATGATTATTCTTCACTTGATTTGCATGATTACGGTTATCATACTTATTCTGATTATGAGGTTCCACATAGTTATATGAGTGGCTATGCCCATCGTGGTTTATATCATGCTTCGTATGATGATAGACCACGTAGGTGTTTTGGTCCAAACCATTTTAGGAGACCTCAACACTTTGCAAGAAAACCTCATGTTCAATATGACTCTCGTCCTATACAGTCTCTTGCTTTACCTAACTCTCGAGTAGTTCAGTGCTGGATACCTAGGCACCTTATTTCTAAACCCAGCACTAAGTACTCGAAATCTTTCGTCTCTACTTATGGGAGGCATGGAAGGCTGGAGGACAAGTGGATCATTGATTCCGGGTGTTTGCCCCACATGAGCAGAAAGTCATCATGTTTCTCCAGCTTCACCTTAGCCAAGCATCGAGAAAGCAACACGTTTGGAAACAATCGCAAAAGTAGAGTGAAAGGCCAAAGTATGATCAAAATTAATGAAAATTTCTCTCTCACTAATGTTGCTCTGGTTGAGGACTTAGGGTACAATTTACTTTCTGTCTCACAATTGCTTGATGAGGGTTTTGAGGTTCACTTTGGTCGTGATGCCTCTCATGTGCTTGATTCTTCAGGCACTTTCATTTGCAAACTCTTGAGAGCAGGGAGAGTTTTTGGAGCTGATTTCTCTGAGTCATTTAGATCTTCTCATTGCCTTTTAGCTGAACCTTCTTCTGAGCTTTGGATGTGGCATAGGAGACTAGGGCACATGAGCTTTGTTCTTCTTGCAAGATTGAGTGCCCTAGGATTCATCCGAGGATTGCCCAAGCTCAAATTTGAGAAGAACCTGATTTGTTCTCCATGTCGTCTTGGAAAAATGATTGCTGCCTCGCATTCCCCCATAAACATGGTAATGATTGAGCGACCCGGTGAGCTTCTTCACATGGATAATGTTGGTCCATCCTAGGTTAGCTCATTAGGTGGAAAGTGGTACGTTCTTGTTGTTGTTGACGACTACTCTCGTTACTCTTGGGTTTTCTTTCTTATGAGCAAGGATGAAGTGTTCATACACTTTCAGAGCTTAGCATTGAGGCTATTCAATGAACTCTCTAGAGCAATGAAAGCAATTCGAAGCGACAACGACACCGAGTTCAAAAATAGTTGTTTTGCAGAATTTTGCTTTGAACATGGAATTGAACATTAGTTTTCTACACCTAGAGTCCCTCAACAAAATGGTGTGGTTGAGAGCAAAAATCGCACACTTGTGGAGATGGCTAGGATGATGCTCAACGAGCATAGGACTTCTAGAAAATTTTGGGCTGAAGCCATGAGTACAACATGCTACATCTCCAACAGGATCTTTTTGCGCTCTTTGTTGAATGTGACTTCTTATGAACTTCGTTTTGGGAGGAAGCCCAAGGTCACTCACTTTAGAGTGTTTGGGTGTCGTTGCTTCATCCTAAAGCGAGGTAATTTGGACAAATTTAAATCACGCGCATCTGATGGGATCTTTTTGGGCTATTCTTTGCAAGGTCACTCTTATCGTGTTTTCAATCTTGAATCTAACACTATAGTTGAACTTGCAAGTGAGCACGATATGAGTGATACACTTTTGAGGAAGAAGAACCATCAGATGGTGAAGATCTTGATGTTGTACCACTACCTTCCTCTACGGCATCTCCAAAAGCTACGTCTATTTCAACAAGAGGACCTGAAGAGTCTACTTCTGGAATCTTAGAGCAAACTTCGGCAAGAGTTGAGGGGGAGATTCTATCGCAGAGAGAAGCACCGCTTCGTATTCAAAGAATGCATCCTCCTTAACAGATCATCGGCTAGCTAAATGAATGAGTAACCTGATCTCATGCTCACTTAGTTGATTCTGCTTTTGTTGCAAATTTTGAACCATTGGATGTTAGTCATGCTTTGTCTGATGCAAGTTGGATCAACGTCATGCATGAGGAACTTGAAAATTTTGATAGAAATCAGGTTTGGATTCTCGTTGATCCACCCCCTAACATTCATATTGTTGGACCGGAAACGGCGACCAGAGGGGGGTGAATGGGAGCTTTTAAAATTTCAGACTAAAAATAGCCTTCTGTTTTACTTCTGTCTTCTGCGGAACAGGCTTCGAACACACCCTTCGAAGTTCTGGTTCGGAGATATTTCACAGCTCCGAAAACAGGCTTCGCAAGGAGCAAAAGTTCGAAGCCAAGAAGACTTCGCTCTACCCACAGCCTCGAAAAATCCAGCTCTGCTAAGTCAGTGCAGGCTCCGCACACAGGATGCTCCGAGCAGGCTTCGCACTTCACCCTTCGCAAGAGCGGACTTCCCTCAGAGGACTTCGATCTGTTCTGCTAAGGCAGTGCAGGCTCCGCACACTGGGTGCCTTCGAGCAGGCTTCGTACTACACCCTTCGCAAGAGCAGACTTCCCTTTGCGGACTTCGACCAAATACTCAGCGACAGCAACTGGTGCTAGGCTTCATACTTTGAAGGTCTAAACGCACACTGAACAGACTTTGCCGACGACTTCGACAAGGGAAGAAAACGAGCTTCGATTTATCACAGAGACAATGCTTCGCTAGTAATCAGAGAGGACTAGCCTCCAGTTTACACAGAGCGAACAGACACTAAAAAACGCACACTTCTCACGAACGGGCTTCTCACACACTTCTCTATAAAAGATTCAGTGCACAAACTCAACTCAAAAGAAGTGAGACACAGAGAGATCAAAGCATGCAAAGAAGTACGCATACAAGTTCAAGGAGTAAAAGAAAACAGAATCAAAGCTTCATTGCTTGAATAGGGAACACAAAATGAACTCACGGGATGAATACAAGAGTGTGGCGGCTAGCACAGGAGTTCTACAATGGCTGCTCAAAGTGTTGATGTGACCTAGCCAGCCTCCACTATTTATAGGCACTATTCAGTCATGTGAATAGACTACTTTACCCCTAGAGTTTACACTGGTTTTGTCTCATCAGAACAGGGGGGTACAGTTGGTAGTCTACTTTATTTGGAGGCTTATTTTGTCAGCTTCGTAGAGGGGACAACACCAGCTTTTGCAGAGCAGACGCTGTTAGCCTTTGCAGTTTTGGACCCTTCTGAAGCCCCCCTTCGCACGCGAGGAGTAGTGCGAAGGAGTATGGTAGCTTTGGTGAGAAGCCTTGAGCCTGACGGCCTTCGCTTCACCGAAGTCAGCCTTCGATATAGTGACGGTTTTGAGCCGAAGCCGTCAAAGCCCTTGGGCCTTCACACCAACACCTTCAGAGTGGACCACCACGGCTTCGCAACTTCTCCCAGCTCGAACTCCATTAGTCCATGTACCGAAGCCATGCAAGGCCGAAGTACCTCAAGTCAGCCTCACTCTGGAGCCAGCCTCGCTCCGGAGCCAGCCTTACTCTGAAGCCTGCTTCACTCCGAAGCATGCTTCACTCCGAAGCCCCACCTTCGAAGTACCACCCTTCGAAGTCCCTCCTTCGTCCAAGGCCTCCGCATGAAGCATTCCATGAGCACTTAGTCGTAGTGTCTCACCCCGAGCACACTCCTCAACGATCCTCACCTGGACCATGCCTTCGATGCACCTCGACTTCTGAGACCTTCATCAGGTATACCTTCGAGTGCCTCCCTCCGGAGCCCACTTCGAACGCCTTGCCTCATTGCTGAGGACTTAGTCCACCATACTCCGAAGTCACTCCATTCGGAGTACCCTTCGAAGTGCCTCGCCTCTGAGGACTTCATCCCGCTTGACCCAGGTTCACCTGCTACGAACCGTTCGTCGCCTCCGAAGTCACCTGCGCACCACAGACAAACAGACAAGTGTATCCAGTACCCCGGAGACCTCTCCAGGTAAGCAACCTCCAATACACACTCTGGTGTAACACCCAAAGTACCGAGACCTTCGGTACAACCCAGTCATCGTGTACTGTCGGACCCCTCCGACAGGCACACTCCGCTGCAACAACTGCAGCAACCAGACCCACCGAACCCTTGGCTGAAACAGCCTCCGAACCCCTTCGGAGGGACCACTTCGAATCAGAGGGTAAACTCTGTCAATCACTCATCACAGACTCCAAAACCAACCCTTGGTTTCTCAATCTCCCCCTTGATGAGTGCATTGACAACCAAATTCAAGTTCAAGAAAATTTGAAAAATTTTAACACACAAGTGACCATAAAAACTCAGAAACGAGCCAAATCATGTCACTTGACAAAAGAATTTTCCTCCCCCTTTTTCAACAGAGTAAAAGCCCCTTCGGCAAATTTCCCCTTTGCAAGATAAAAACTCCCCCTGAGTTATTTTACCCCCTTGCTGCAGAGAACTCAAAAATTTCTCCCTCTTTGGCAATGCAAGCATCAAGGAGCATGTAAAGGATGCATAGCTGCGAAATGGGCAGAATTGCAAGGACACATAAGGCAACACATATGCCAACATTAATACCAATTATCATGTGCTCAGCTCACTTTAACATTCTCTAAAAACATGATGACAGCATGTGATTTTATCATTTTGAAGTAAAAGCATCACCACTCAATCAAGGTAACTAGACAAGTAAAAGCAGGGACTGCGCAAAGCCAGTCAATTTCTACTCTAGATAGACAAGTCCAGTTCAAGTGGAGCATTAAAAAAACTTGATGATCAATGAATTTTGTTGTTCTTTTCATAATGCCAGGGGTTATTTGTTTGTCTACCTTATACTTTCCAATCAAGCCAAGCCTAGGCATGAAAGCCATTAGGAGCTTAAGGCGGTGATTTTGGCATACACTACACTATCCCATTTCAGACCAATGTGCAATGGTAAGCAGTCTAGAATAGAGTAGTGCGACAAACAAACCCACCTGGATCTTTTTTGCTTTGAAGCACGCAAATCATGGATTTTTGGAATTTTGATTAAGTGAACAAATTGTTTAGCACTTGATGAATATCCATGAGTATGTAGAATAATTTTTCAAGTTGCAATGTTTAGCATCCAGAGAAAAGATGTCTTGCTATCAAGCAGATAAAAGATAGCTAAAGCAGTCCAGCCTAAACATGTTAGATTCAAGACTAAGTAGTGAGCATGATTTGATTTTGGAAAGAAAAATCATGCACATAATGTTTCAGATATATTAAATAGAGATGAGCTGACATGATTACAGGAATTATAATCAGTCATATAAGTGCAAAAGATGTAAATGCAATTTCACACATGATGAGCATATGCAAGATAATTAAAATCTGCTCCCCCTCACAAAATGTCGTAAAGGTGACAAACACCAAGTTCTCCACGCAAGTAGGCAAAACGAGAAGCATCGAGGGGTTTTGTGAAAATATCGGCTAGCTGGTGTTGGGTATGAACATATTGAAGTTCAATATCACCCTTCTCATTATGATCTCTGAGAAAATGATATTGCACATCAATGTGTTTGGTTCTGGAATGCTGAACTGGGTTGTTTGCAATACAAATAGCAATACAAACACTGCACATCGAATGAATTCAACAGGAAATAAAACTTCACAGCAATAAGATGAACAGCAAAGATGCAGTAATGGCGTGAGAGGAAGCCTGGCGGCGCACAATAGGAGAGAAACAAACACGCAGGAACAAAATGACCCAAATGATTGAAAAAGTAAATTCTGAAAGGGGTACCCTAACCCTAGGATATTGGGGCCTATTTATAGGCAGCCCATTAAAAGGAAAAATGCAGAAATACCCCTAGGGTTTTTACAGACTCTGAATAAAAATGGAAAAGACCGAAATGCCCTTAGGATTTTTTACAGACTCGACTGACAGACTGTGGGCCTAAAGGCAAAATAGTAAAAACCTAAATAAAGGTAACTTGTCCTGATGCGGAGCTTTCGTAGCAGCTATGGCTTCGCCTTAGAACGGTCAGATCCGAAATCAGTGGTCGTCAGTTTTGCGCCGAAACTAACAAAGCGTCCACCGTCTTCGCACCGGGTACCCGGATTGGGCCGGCCCGATTCCGCAGCTCCCTCAGCCCGGCAATCGCTCGTCGCCCGTGTACCTGAGTCAATCCCAGTCAACAGCCCAGTGGATCCTCTGCTGCTCCTAGCCCATGTACCCGGATTGGGCCAGCCCGACTTCACGGCCCCTTTGCCCGACAGTCGCTCGCTGCCCGTGTATCTGAGTCACACGCGGCCCATGAAACAGCAGATCTCCTTTCTTCTTCTGTCCTCTTTGACTATCGTTGACAATGACCCATCACATCTGGAGCCATGAGGCCCACGCTATTCAGCATGGCTCCTCAATACCTTCGAGTGTCTCCCTGCGGAGCACACTTCGAACACCTTGCCTCTACTGAGGACTTGATCCACCATACTCCGAAGTCACTCCATTCGGAGTACCCTTCGAAGTGCCTCGCCTCCGAGGACTTCGTCTCGGAGTATCTTCACCCAGAGTCACACTCCGTACTTACTGCCTTCTCCTGGCGCACCTCGACCCGAGGTCCAACCTCGACCCCTTCGCAGCCTCCGTGACGGAGCTCCCTGCTCCCCTGGCATCAAGCCTCCCTCTTGACCCAGGTTCACCTGCTACGAACCGTCCGTCGCCTCCGAAGTCCCCTGCGCACCACAGACAAGCAGACAAGTGTATCCAGTACCCCAGAGACCTCTCCGGGTAAGCAACCTCTGATACACACTCTGGTCTACCGCCCAAAGTACCGAGACCTTCGGTACAGCCAATCATCGTGTACTGTCGGACCCCTCCGACAGGCACACTCCGCTGCAACAGCTGCAGCAACCAGAGCCCACCGAACCCTTTGGTGAAACAGCCTCCGAACACCTTCGGAGAACCAGTCCTCCGAACACCTTCGGAGAACCAACCTCCGAACCCCTTCGGAGGAACCCCTTCAAATGAGAGGGTAAAATCTGTCAATCACTCATCACAGACTTCGAAACCAACCCTTGGTTTCTCAATCCCCCCTTGATGAGTGCATTGACAACCAAATTAAAGTTCAAGAAAATTTGAAGAATTTCAGCACACAAGTGACCATAAAAACTCAGAAACGAGCCAAATCATGTCACTTGACAAAAGAATTTTCCTCCCCCTTTTTCAATAGAGTAAAAAGCCCCTTCGGCAAAACTTCACTTTGCAAGATAAAAACTCCACCTGAGTTAATGTTCCCCCTTTGCGGCAGAGAACTCAACAATTTCTCCCCCTTTGGCAATGCAAGCATCAAGGAGCATGTAAAAGATGCATAGCTTCGAAATGGGCAGAATTGCAAAGACATATAAAGCAAAAATATGCCAATATTAATACCAATTATCATGTGCTCAGCTCAATTTAACATGCTCTAAAAACATGATGACAACATGTGATTTTATCATTTTGAAATAAAAACATCACCACTCAATCAAGGTAACTAGACAAGTAAAAGCAGGGACTGCGCAAAGCTAGTTAATTTCTACTCTAGACAGACAAGTCCAATTCAAGTGGAGTATTAAAAGCAAACTTGATGATTAAAGAATTTGCTGTTCTTTTCATAATGCCAGGGGTTATTTGTTTGTCTACCTTATACTTTCCAATCAGGCCAAGCCTAGGCACAAAAGCCATCAGAAGCTTAAGGCGGTGATTTTGGCATACACTACACTATCCCAGTTCAGACCAAAGTACAATGGTAAGCAGTCTAGAATAGAGCAGTGCGACAAACAAACCCACCTGGATCTTTTCGCTTGGAAGCATGCAAATCATGGATTTTTTGGAATTTTGATTAAGTGAACAAATTGTTTAGCACTTGATGAATATCCATGAGTATGTAGAACAAATTTTTTTTCAAGTTGCAATGTTTAGCATCCAGAGAAAAAGTGTCTTGCTATCAAGCAGATAAAAGATAGCTAAAGCAGTCCTGCCTAATCATGCTAGATTCAAGACTAAGCAGTGAGCATGATTTGATTTTGAAAAGAAAAATCATGCACAAAATGTTTCAGTCATATTAAATAGAGAGCTGACATGATTTCATGAATTAAAATCAGACATATAAGTGCTAAAGATGTAAATGCAATTTCACACACAATGAGCATATGCACAACAATCAAAATCTGCTCCCCCTCACAAAATGCCGTAAGGGTGACAAACACCAAGTTCTCCACGCAAGTAGGCAAAACGAGAAGCATCGAGGGGTTTTGTGAAAATATCAGCTAGCTGGTGTTGGGTATCAACATATTGAAGTTCAATATCACCCTTCTCATTATGATCTTTGAGAAAATGATATCGCACATCAATGTGTTTGGTTCTGGAATGCTGAACCAGGTTGTTTGCAGTACAAATAGCACTAGTGTTATCACAGAGAAGTGGAACACTCTTATAATCTAACCCGAAATCCCGCAAAGTGGAAACCATCCACAAAATCTGAGAGCAACAGCTAGCTGCAGCAACATATTTGGCCTCAGCCGTTGATTGTGCAACACTAGACTGTTTGCGGGAAGACCAGCAAACCGGAGAAGTACCTAGAAAATGACAAGTACCAGAGGTACTTTTCCTATCAATCCTACACCCAGCAAAATCCGCATCGGAATAACCTCGAAGACACAAAGAGGAAGACGTAGAATACCAAATGCCAAATTCAAGGGTATGTTTGAGATACCTGAGAATGCGCTTTACCACTTGGCGGTGCGAAGCTCGTGGTGAAGCCTGAAAACGAGCACACAGACACACTGCGAAGTGTATGTCCGGCCTCGTAGCAGTCAAGTAGAGGAGGGAGCCGATCATGCTTCGGAACTCCTTCTGATCTACGGCTTCTCTATCTTCGTCAGGATCCAATGCTACAGATGTAGCCATTGGAGTGGTGAGTGGCTTCACATCAGCCATGTCAAATTTCTTGAGCAGGTCCTTGGTGTACTTCGTCTGGTGGACGAAAGTACCTTGTTTGCTTTGCTTGATTTGCAAACCAAGGAAAAAAGTGAGTTCGCCCATCATGGACATCTCGAACTCCCTGCTCATGGCATCTGCAAACTCAGTAACCAAAGCATGAGAAGAGCCACCAAAGATGATATCATTCACATAAATCTGGACTAGGAGGAAATCTTTGCCATGCTTGAGAGTGAACAGGGTTTTATCAACAGATCCCATGAAATACCCCCGCTCAAGCAGAAAAGACTTAAGTCTATCATACCAAGCCCGAGGGGCCTACTTGAGTCCATAAAGAGCCTTATGAAGTTTAAGGACTTTATGTGGGTATTTGGGGTTTTCAAAACCAGGGGGTTGTTTTACATAAACATCTTCGCCTATGAAACCATTAAGAAAAGCATTTTTGACATCCATTTGATAGAGTTTGAATCCCCGGGATGTCGCAAAGGCAAGCAAAATCCTAATGGCCTCAAGACGAGCAACAGGTGCAAAAGTTTCAGTAAAATCAATCTCTTCTAATTGAGAATAACCCTGAGCTACAAGTCTAGCCTTGTTTCTAATTATTGTCCCATCCTCCCCTTGTTTGTTTTTGAAAATCCATTTTGTTCCAATGAAATGAACATTTGGTGGAGGATCAACTAAAGTCCAGACTTGGTTTCTCTCAAAATTTTCAAGTTCTTCATGCATGGCATTGATCCAACTAGAATCAGAAAGTGCATGACTAACATCTAAGGGCTCGAAAGAAGCAACAAAAGCGGAATCAATGAAATGAGCATGAGAACGTGTTACCCTTTGATCAAGCTCACCAATGATCTGCTCTGGAGGATGCATCCTTTGAACATGGTGTGGAGCCTCGCGGTGAGATGCAGTCTCCCCCTCAACTTGTGCGTTGGAGTGGTCCAAGATGACCGATGTCGAGGTAGTTGCTTCGGGACCTTGTGCCGAAGTGGTCGAAGCGGGGTCGGCTTCGTGACCCGATGTCAAGGGTAGTTGGGGTTCATCCTCGAAATCTCTGGGATCTTCTTCGAAGATGGTCTGCTCCATGTCGTGTTCATTTGCCTGTTCAAATGTAGAACTAATAGAGGGGGTTGATTCATCAAAAGTCACATCACATGACTCGATGATAGTGTTAGTTTCCAAATTATAAGCACGATAAGAATGACCATGTGTAGTGTAACACAAAAAGATCCCGTCAGAAGAACGCGTCTCAAATTTGTCCAAATTACCACGTTTTAGGATAAAGCAACGACAACCAAAAACTCGAAGATGAGTAACCTTGGGCTGTCTCCCAAACCATAGCTCATAAGATGTCAAGTTCAAAATTGAGCGCAAGAAGATTCGGTTTAAGATGTAACATGCAGTGTTCATGGCCTCAGCCCATAATTTCCTAGGAGTCATGTGCTCATCGAGCATCGTCCTTGCCATCTCAACCAAAGTGCGGTTCTTTCTCTCAACAACACCGTTCTGTTGAGGAACCCGCGGAGCAGAGAATTGATGTTCTATGCCATGCTCCATGCAAAAGTCAACAAAGATATTGTTCTTGAACTCAGTGCCATTATCACTTCGAATGAATTTCAATGCACTAGGGAGTTCAGTGAAAAGTCTCAAAGCCAAGCTCCGAAAGTGTGAGAACACTTCATCCTTGCTGGTAAGGAAGAAGACCCAAGAGTAGCGAGAGAAATCGTCGACAATGACTAACACATACCACTTTCCGCCTAAAGAACTAACCCGAGAAGGACCTACAGTGTCCATGTGGAGAAGTTCTCCGGGTTGTTCAGTCATCACAGTGGTGACTGGTGAGTGCGAAACGACAATCATTTTTCCAGGTCGACAAGGAGCGCAAACTAAATTCTTCTCAAACTTGAGCTTGGGCAATCCTCGGATCAGACCTAGGGCACTCAGACGAGCGGGCAACTCAAAGCTCATATGCCCTAGTCTCCTATGCCACTTCCAAAGATCAGAAGTAGAATGTGCAACAAGACAATGAGAAGAACCAGATGACTCAGAAAAATTAGCTCCAAAAACTCTCCCAACTCTAAAGATCTTACAAACCACAACGCCATCAGAATTGAGTACTTGCGAAGTATTGCGATGGAATCGCACTTCGAAGCCCTCATCAAGCAATTGAGATACAGAAAGCAAATTGTATCCCAAGTTTTCAACCAAAGCAGCATCTTTGAGAGTGAAATTCGAGTTGATTCTTACCACACCTTTACCTTTCACTCTACTCCTTCGATTGTTGCCGAAGGTGATATATTCCCTTTGCTTGGTTGTGGTGAGGCTGGAGAACCATGTTGCATCTCCGGTCATATGGCGCGAACAACCGGAGTCCATGATCCACGTGCCCTCCAAGCCTCGATCTAGCGCTTACACATGATAAGAAAATCTCGATCGCTCAGTGTTGGGGTGAGTGAATACATGACGAGGCATCCAGCACTGAGTGATACGAGTAGTAGGCACAGTAAAAGTAGACTGTCTACGCACAGGATAATCAGAATGATGCAAAGTGCGAGGTCTACCTACATGCTGTGATCTAAAAGCATGACGAGGTCTCCTACTCTGATGAGGTACAAAGCTACTCGCCCGGGGTCTACCACCATATTGAACATGGTGAACACCTCGAGGAGAAACACCTCTCCGAGAAGCACGAGGATCCTCGAAAACAGGACGAGAGTAAAACTCAGACTCATGCATACCTAAAGATGGGTAGTGCATGTTCTAGAACCTCATCGCCTGAGAGCATCGCTCATCCTTGATGCGATGAAAACAGAACCCAACCAAGTGACCCGCCCTCTGACAGTAGGAACAATGAAAAACTCTCCTAGGGCCTCTCATGGGTCATAGGAGCAATCCTCACAGGCTCCTTGGGCTTCTACTGAGTGGTTTTCTTGGGAGGGATTTTCTTGGCAGGAGGAGTGGTTTTCTTTGGAGTCCGGGTAAGCTTTTTGGCTGATGGAGTGTCTAACAGAGCTCTCTCTTTCTCTAAGATAGTGGGTGAGGTAAAAAAAGTTTTGTTCTCACTGTTTGAAAAATCCTCTCAAAACCCAATCCTAGAGCTAACCCTGTCCTGTCAGCACACATCTTAGTCTTGGCCAAGAGCAAATCCATCCTACCATTTTCCTCAGTGCATTTGTTAACCACAGAAAGAAGGTATTCATTTTCAGTCATGAGGTTCTCAGCTCGCTCTCTAACAGTGCCTAGCTGGTCCTTAAGGGTTATGCATGTGTCACAAACAGGTTGCACATCCTTAGAACTACCGGCCCTCTCCAATCTAGCCTCTAAATCCTGAACATGCTTATCACGTAAATCAATGCTCTCACGTAATAAGGGGCAGTTCATGCATTCAATTATATCATGAGGACTAGAATCCACCATCAAAAGCTGCTTCTGTGCAGTCTCAAGCTCAGAAAGAGTTTGGGCATGCACATAACGCAACTGAGAAAGCTCACCCATGACAACAGTACACGATTCACATTCAGCATCATTAACCCTAGACTTAAGCATGGCATAATCAGTAGACACAGATTCTAGCCTAAGTCTAAGGTCTTTTCTTTCTCTAGCGGCTTGCACAAGTAATCTATCCTGACCAAGAACTACTTCATTCAGCTCATCTAGTTTAATTGAAAGTTGGTCATAGGATAGAGGTACCTCAGATGAGTCAAGCTCATCGCCGCTGTGATCGCTGTCGGCCATGAAGCAAAGGCCGGTGAAATCTCGTCCCTTCTTGTCCTTCTTCTCCTCCTTCCTTGGAGACTCCTCCTTCTCAGAGCTCGACTCCTCAGTTGAGGAAGTGTCGAAGTCGCTGAGAGCAGCAACAAATGCTCTGGAAGCGGCTTTGGCTACTCTCTTAGCCACCTTGTCGCGCTTGCCCTTCACAAAAGGCTTCCTCTCCTTTTTGTGGTATTTAGTGCGCTCACTCTCATCGCTCTTCTTGAGTTTTGGGCAATTGGCCTTGATGTGAGAAGTGTCGCCACACTCAAAGCAACCACTAAAACCATCTCTCCTCTGATCCCGTCTCTCATGGTGAAAACGGGTGAACCTTCTGGCAATGAGAGCAAGCTCATCATCATCCAGAGTATCCACCTGCTCCTTAGTGACGGAGACCAGGGAGGAAAAAGCAAAACCATCTGCAAAAACACAAGTGCCAGATGTGCTTGGTTCTGCAGTGGTGCCACGGCTAGTGCTAGAAACTAATGCCAATGGCTGTGGCAAAGAGTTTCTGTGCACTGCAAGAGTTGCCTTGGCAATCTCTGTGGACTTTAGCTTGCTGAAGATCTCATCACAGGTCAATGTGTCATAACCTGCGGACTCCTCAATGCTAGATATCTTCACTTCCCATATGATACGATCAAGAGCATAGAGAAGTTTGATAGCCCTATCATGATCATTGTAAGCAAGCGTCCCGTTGGACCGCAAGTTACTCACTATCGCATCAAAGCGAGAAAACATGGCATCTATAGATTCACCAGGTGCCTGCACAAACAGCTGATACTGTTGAATGTATGTGCTTTGGCGCCTGGCCTTAATCTGTGTAGAGCCCTCATGAAAAATAGTGAGTGTTGTCCAAATTTCCCTAGCTGTCCTAAGGTGCTGCACCCTATCAAACTCACTCTGGCTCAAACCAATGAACAGTATGTTTCTAGCCTTGGAGTTGGCATTATACTGATCCTTCTCTGTTTGAGAGGTGCGAGTTTCAGGGATGGAGTATTGTGAGTCCACAATCTCCCAAATTGCATTTCCTTGGCTTAGCAAGTAAGCCTCCATGCGCACCTTCCAGTATGCAAAGTCCGTCCCATCGAACAGAGGTATTTTACTAACTCTGTCCATGTAGCCAACAGATCACAAAACCGGTTAAGGTCAACTAGTTATCTTAACCCGCTCTGATACCAATTGTTGGACCGGAAACGACGACCAGAGGGGGGGTGAATGGGAGGTTTTAAAATTTCAGACTAAAAATAGCCTTTTGTTTTACTTTTGTCTTCTGCGGAACAGGCTTCGAACACACCATTCGAAGTTCTGGTTCGGAGGTATTTCACAGCTCCGAAAATAGGCTTCGCAAGGAGCAAAAGTTCGAAGCCAAGAAGACTTCGCTCTACCCACAGCCTTGAAAAATTCAGCTCTACTAAGTCAGTGCAGGCTCCGCACACAGGGTGCTCCGAGCAGGCTTCGCACTTCACCCTTCGCAAGAGCGGACTTCCCTCAGAGGACTTCGATCTGTTCTGCTAAGGCAGTGCAGGCTCCGCACACTGGGTGCCTTCGAGCAGGCTTTGCACTACACCCTTCGCAAGAGCAGACTTCCCTCTGTGGACTTCGACCAAATACTCAGCGACAGCAACTGGTGCTAGGCTTCATACTTTGAAGGTCTAAACGCACACTGAACAGACTTTGCCGACGACTTCGACAAGGGAAGAAAATGAGCTTCGATTTATCACAGAGACAATGCTTCGCTAGTAATCAGAGAGGACTAGCCTCCAGTTTACACAGAGCGAACAGACACTAAAAAACGCACACTTCTCACGAACGGGCTTCTCACACACTTCTCTATAAAAGATTCAGTGCACAAACTCAACTCAAAAGAAGTGAGACACAGAGAGATCAAAGCATGCAGAGAAGTACGCATACAAGTTCAAGCAGTAAAAGAAAACAGAATCAAAGCTTCATTGCTTGAATAGGGAACACAAAATGAACTCACAGGATGAATACAAGAGTGTGGCGGCTAGCACAGGAGTTCTACAATGGCTTCTCAAAGTGTTGATGTGACCTAGCCAGCCTCCACTATTTATAGGCACTATTCAGTCCTGTGAATAGACTACTTTACCCCTAGGGTTTACACTGGTTTAGTCTCATCAGAATAGGGGGGTACAATTGGTATTCTACTTTATTTGGAAGCTTCTTTTGTCAGCTTTGCAGAGGGGACAACACCAGCTTTTGCAGAGCAGACGCTGTCAGCCTTTGCAGTTTTGGACCATTCTGAAGCCCCCCTTCGCACACGAGGGGTACGGTAGCTTCGGTGAGAAGCCTTGAGTCTGACGACCTTTGCTTCACCGAAGTCAGCCTTCAATATAGTGACGGTTTTGAGCCAAAGCCGTCAAAGCCCTTGGGCCTTCGCACCAACACCTTCAGAGTGGACCACCATGGCTTCACAGCTTCTCCTAGCTCGAACTCTGTCAGTCCGTGTACCGAAGCCATGCAAGGCCGAAGTACCTCAAGTCAGCCTCACTCCGGAGCCAGCCTCGCTTCGGAGCCAGCCTCGCTCCGAAGCCAGCCTCGCTCCGAAGCCTGCTTCACTCCCAAGCCTGCTTCACTCCGAAGCCCCACCTTCGTAGTACCACTCTTCAAAGTCCCTCCTTCGCCCAAGGCCTCCGCATGAAGCATTCCATGAGCACTTCATCGCAGTGTCTCTCCCCAAGCACACTCCTCGACGATCCTCACCTGGACCATGCCTTCGATGCACCTCGACTTCTGAGACCTTCGTCGGGTATAACTTTGAGTGCCCCCCTCCGGAGCCCACTTCGAACGCCTTGCTTCATTGCTGAGGACTTAGTCCACCATACTCCGAAGTCACTCCATTCGGAATACCCTTCGAAGTGCCTCGCCTCCGAGGACTTCGTCTCGGAGTACCTTCACCTGGAGCTAGGCTCCGCACTTACTGCCTTCTCCTGGCGCACCTCGAGCCGAGGTCCGACCTCGACCCCTTCATAGCCTTCATGACGAAGCTCCCTGCTCCCCTATTATCAAGCCTCCCGCTTGACCCAGGTTCACCTGCTACGAACCGTCCGTTGCCTCCGAAGTCACCTGCGCACCACAGACAAACAGACAAGTGTATCCAGTACCGCGGAGACCTCTCCAGGTAAGCAACCTCTGATACACACTCCGGTGTACCGCCCAAAGTACCGAGACCTTCGGTACAACCCAGTCATCGTGTACTGTCGGACCTCTCCGATAGGCACACTCCGCTGCAACAGCTGCAGCAACCAGACCCACCGAACCCTTCAGTGAAATAGCCTCCGAACCCCTTCGGAGGGACCCCTTCGAATCAGAGGGTAAACTCTGTCAATCACTCATCACAGACTCCGAAACCAACCCTTGGTTTCTCACATATCATTGGAAAAAATGGATTTTCAAAAATAAACAGGGGGAGGATGGGACTATAGTAAGAAACAAGGCTAGGCTTGTGGCTCAAGGGTATTCTCAAGTCGAGGGGATTGATTTTGGAGAAACTTTTGCACCGGTAGCTCGACTTGAGGCCATTAGGATCTTGCTTGCTTTTGCATCTTCGCGTGGCTTTAAACTCTTTCAAATGGATGTAAAAAGCACTTTCCTAAATGGTTTCATAGGAGAGGACGTGTATGTCAAGCAGCCTCCTGGCTTTGAAAATCCCAAGTACCCCCATAGAGTCTTTAAACTTCACAAAGCTCTATATGGGCTCAAGCACGCTCTGAGGGCCTAGTACGATCACCTTAGGACGTTCTTGATTGAGCACGGGTACAAAATGGGCTCAGTTGACAAGACCTTGTTCACTCTCATGCATGGCAAAGATTTCTTCCTCGTTCAGATATATGTTGATGACATAATTTTTGGTGATTCATCTCATACTCTTGTGGCCGAGTTTGCCGAATCCATAAGCAGGGAATTCGAGATGTCGATGATGGGTGAGCTGACTTTCTTCCTTGGTTTGCAAATCAAGCAAAGCAAACAAGGAACATTTGTCCATCAAACAAAATACACTAAAGACCTGCTGAAACGCTTTGACATGTCAGATGCAAAATCACTTGCTACCCCAATGGGTACTTCTGTTGCACTTGATCCAGATGAAGACGGAGAAGAAGAGGACCAGAAGGAGTACCGCTGCATGATTGACTCCTTTCTTTACTTGAAGGCTATGAGGTTGGATATACACTTTGGTGTGTGTCTGTGCACTCGTTATCAGGCTTCTCCCAAGGATTGACATCGTCAAGCTGTCAAGCGTATTCTAAGGTACCTCAAGCACACTCTTGAATTTGGCATTTGGTATTCTGCTTCATCTTCATTATGCTTGAGAGGTTTTTCTGACACTGACTTTGCTAGATGTCGTATTGATCGCAAGAGTACTTCGGGGACATGTCATTTTCTAGGTTCGTCTCTTGTGTGTTGGTCTTCACGCAAACAGTCTAGCGTTGCACAATCTACAACCGAGGCTGAATATGTAGTTGTCGCTAGCTATTGCGCATAGATTTTGTGGATGGTTTCTACTTTGCAGGACTTTGGGTTGGATTTTTCACGAGTTCCATTGTTTTGCGATAACACAAGTGCAATTAGCTTAGCAAACCCAGTACAGCATTCTAGGACCAAACACATTGACGTGTGTTATCACTTTTTGAGAGATCACAATGAAAAAGGAGATATTGAATTGTGTTTTGTCGATACTCAGAATCAGCTTGCAGATATTTTCACCAAGCCTCTCGATGCTTCTTGATTTGCATTTTTGAGGGGAGGGCTTGGCATTTGTCATCCTTATGGCATCATTTGAGGGGGAGTTGTGTACTTTTGCATATGCTTTTGAAATATGATTAATTGCTTTCACATGTACATGCTTTAGTGTGATCATTACATTTCTGTCTTATACTCCTGTTGATTATGCTTAGAATGAACTCATTTATCTATATGTCTTCAGCATGGCTTTTCTTTGTGAAAAATTGAAAATGGTCACTACTAAGTCTGGAAACTAACATGAATAGGCTAGAGTGCTTTTGCTATTCATTACTTACTTGATAGCTTTATCCTTTTCACTTGGATGCTCATACGCAACTTGATCTTGTTATGCTCAAAATTAAAAAAAATAGAAAAAATAAAAAATGACAATGATGAAAATGAAACAAAAAATACTGAAGTTGTGTTAAAATTGAAAAGATCCAGGTGGGTTTGCGTAGTCGCACTACTTTGTTCTAGACTGCTTACCATTGTACTTTGGTTTAAACTAGGACATTGAAGTGTATACCATGATCAATGCCTTAAGCTTCCAATGGTTTAGCCTAGGCTTGGCTTGGTCGGTTAGAATAAGGTTGACTTGCAAATAACCCCTAGCATTTAAAAAAGGAAAAAGAATAAAAAGTTTAATTTCTTCGCATATCAAGTTTGCTGCAGCACCTTGTAGTGGGATGTGCTTTTCGAGTTTGTTTTTGACTAGCTTTCGTATCTCTTACCTTGCCATGTCTAGTATGCTAATCTGAGTAGTGATGCTTTTATTTTCTTAAACATCAAAATGCTTGCTCATACTGATATTTAGATTGTATATATTCAAGCTTGTCATACAGTTGGTTAGGACAGTTTGTGAGGCACAAGAAGTGTGTGTACTATAATTGGACTTAATCATATTCTGGAAGCATTGCATGTACACTTTACTCTCACAACTCATGGAGCTATCTTGATGTCTGCATTGTCAAAGGGGGAGAGTTCATGAATTCTTGTTGATTTTGTTGCTCATTGAGTTTTTGAGGTAGTTTTTGCTCTATCATCCATCCTTTTCAAGTGACATGTTTCTTATTTTTTTCTCTTTCGAGAGCTTTCATGGTCACTTGTGTGCTTAACTTGTGTTTTTAACCTTCTTTTGATCTTGAGTTGTCAATGCACTCATTAAGGGGGAGATTGAGGAACCTAGTGAGGATCGTCACTATGGTTCATGGTTATGATGAGTGATTGACGGGGTTTTGTCATGGGGTTGTGTGTGGATGTTTGGATATGTGTGTGTGTGTGTGTTTGTCCCGTATGTGCAGGCTTGAGTTACTCGTCAACTGTCGATGGCAAGGGATCAGGGTTAGACGGGGAGTCTAATGCCAGATGGTCGAGGGTGTCAGTCGAAGTTGAGAGTGAACTCACATGTACGCATGGAGATCAAGCAGGACGTGAGATGGAGATCGATCAAGATGAAGTGTCGGTTGAGTCAGCGAAAGGGAAGCCAGTTCAAGTGACAAGGCGGCTCGAGGGATCGAGAGCGGGAGAGACTAGCTGGCAGTCAAGTTTGCGGACTGACGACGATCGTCGACGATCGGGGAGGCTTTGTCAGTTTTTGCTGAAAACCGTCGCATCTCTAAATGTTTTAATTTCAATAATTAGGAGTCTTTTTATTTTGAGTAATCTAGAGTATAGTGTAAACTTTTAGTATTTTTTCAGGATATCACAATTATGAAAATATATTGAAAGTGTTGAGTCAATTTGTAATAAAGAACAATAGTGTGGGATCGGAATGGCGACTAGAGGGGGGTGAATAGGCGCCTCGACACTTTCTTTCGAAGTGATGGCCTAATCAAATCACCCAACGCTCCTCTAAAAACACAAAATCACGACTCAATTCAAACAGTACGAATGTGAAGCTCAAACAGAGTAAAATTCTCAAAAACAGCTTTGATTCGAGTTCCTAGATAACACCTATCTGAAACACTCACTCTGAAGAACAATTCTCAAATAAAAGAATAGCTCAGATAGTTTCAAATCAATCTCAAATCTCAAATCAGTTTCATTCAAATCAGAAATTTATCGGACGCTGAATAGTAAAGGTAAACTCAACAGAGCACATTTGATACATGTTGATTCA
This sequence comes from Zizania palustris, assembly GCA_019279435.1. NCBI lineage: Eukaryota > Viridiplantae > Streptophyta > Magnoliopsida > Poales > Poaceae > Zizania > Zizania palustris. The sequence goes on from JAAALK010000082.1 coordinate 27,499,495, forward strand.
ACTTGCAGGTTTCAAATTCAGAATCTACCAAATTCAGCACAAACCAATCCAGAACATGACAATCTTTTAGATCCTGAAATTTCACAACTCTAATCAATCAAATTCAGATTTCAGTTTTTCGGACGGTGAATAGTTAACAAAATTTCAGCAAGGTATATTTAACAACTTCAATTGCAAGATTCAATTTCAGAACCACTCTAGTCGATCACATACAAAATCAGAATATCAATTTTCAGACGATGAACTGTACACTCTAAATTCAACAAAGTGACTTTGTAAACTTCTGATTCAATTTGCAATTCCCAATATCAAATAGATTCAAAACTGTACACTCTTTCTGAATTCAGTATATAGTATTCATGAAACTTTTCGGACAATGAACAGTACACAAGATTTCAGCAAAAACTGTTTGACACAAAAAGATTTGGATTCCAAAAGATCTTATCAAATTCAATCCAACTAAGTATAAACAACTTCTGAAATGATATACTATATGCAACCTTAACAAATAGCTACAGATTTGATGCTCCAAGAGAAATCAGAATTAATGGCACACAACACACGTACTGTTCACTGTCAAATGAATCAAACCGAAGAACTTGGATGAACTCTATATTGCAAAGCAGTTACAATTTGTGTTCTGATGCAAAGAGGGACTTGTATGAACTAGAATCTGAAAATAACAACCACCCTTGACTGATCTAGAACAATTCAGATCAAACACATTCTGAAAAATTTGAAGGACAATCTGAAGAGCACTGATTCAAACACTGAAAATAACTATCCTCTTCAAAACAAATGCATTCAGCACAGACCTTGAAACAGCTGCAATCTAGAGATACACTAATTGAATTCAGCTACAAGTAACACATAGTATATACTGAGTAAACAGGAACCAGATCAGATTTAAAGCAAGTTGAAGAATCAAAGTTCAGTCTAATGTACCTTGAGACAATAAACAGACTGAACTGAATAAATTCAGAGCTAACTTCTCAAATGCAGATATGACTTCAGACAAAAAGCTAGAGAAATCCGAAAACTAGACGATGAATAGTCTCTATTGGCACCTTAGAAGTAAACAGGCAAGAGATTCAGGGTGCTGTTCATGCTCAATAATTTTCAGCAGGAATGCTTCTTGGATGATCCAACAAAATTGCAAACTACTTTGAAACAAGGACTATGTACTGGTTAAAGTTCATTCAAACAGATCTGGACAAAATGTTCAGATTGAACAGGATCAACCATGGAGCTAACAAATATCCAAATTCAGATATACACTGAATACCAATTCTAACTAAACAAACTAGATTTCAGAACAAACTTCACTCTGATCTTAGAAGACAATTAACCCAGCAATAGGAAGAAACTAGAGATGAACTACTGCACACCTTAAAGATGTTCTTGAGAGAACAAAAATTCAGAGATGCTTCAGTCAATATTTCAGATGAGTACTAACAAATTCAGCAGAGAAATACCATCAGTTCATCACCATTTTGTATACACATACTCTACCAAATCAGATGTATTCATGATTAATCGCATGAGGCAGCTAGACATTTGATCAAACATCTTGTAAACACATTTCAGCATCAACAGATAAAAACAATTCTGCCAGGAAAAACAGAACCATATGCATCACTTGGGATCAGCAAAAGAAATACTCAGACACACCGAACCCAGAGGCACGTTTCGAAAATGGAACCTTCAAAACTTGTACAACAGATAATATATAGACATTCACATCAAGTTCTATAGTGAAATCGCAAGATATTAGGCATCCAAAATCGCATTCAGAGCGAAATTACCTCTGGCGCCTGGAACAGAATCGCTGTAGCAGAACATTCGTCGGCAACGCTGTTGCTTCTCCGGCAAAGCGCTAGCGCCTGTTCCTCATCATGTGCTGGTATACAAGAAAGCTTCGGATGAACACCAAATGCAAGAGAAGGCAAAACGAAATTGAGTTTGTTTCCAACAAAAATTCTGGATAGCCTTTTGTTGTTCGGCCAGCACAGCCCAATGGGGATATTTATCCACCAACTCCAAGTTTCTAGAAGGCTTAATTGCAATCAGCCCCCTAGAATTATCCTAATTACAAAACTGAAAACTGAAAATTGAATAAACCCTATTACTAAAAAGAAAATTACAATTGACTCCTTTTTAGTATATTTTTAGAATATACATTCCAAAAATACACTAAAAATACACACTAAGACACTAAAAAATTAAACTAACATTTCGACACTATTTTATTGAAATAGTAAAAACAGTAAATGTTTTGACGGTTTTCAGCAAAAACCGACAAAGCCTTTCCAGCTCCTCGACTCGTGACACCGCTTCGCAACTCCTAGCGACAGCAAGCCACTTCCGCTCCCGATCCCCTCGAGCCGCGCGAATGCTTGTCCTGGCCTCCCTCTCGCGAACACGGTCGACACGCCGTCGCAGGCAGCCGTCCGTTCGTCAGCCGTCCGTCCGAGTCTCGCTCCGTCTCTTCGTGCACTCTTGAGATCTACCCAAACTTCGTTCGGCCTCCTTGATCCTTGGCATCAAGCACCCCGCTTGACCCTCGATCACCCGTCGTCGATAGTCTGTTAGCATCTCTACCCTGCACAAACAAGACAAGCCAAAACAAGAACACGACGCCCTGCCGAAACCCTCGGCAGTCACACCTTTACTCCACAACCTCTCGACCATTCTCTCTCAGTCGCTCATCATTGTCAATCACTCATCATCTAGACTGAAACCACCCTTAGTTTCTCAAATAGAGTCTATGTGTGTAATTTTCAGAATTTCTAATTCTGAAAATGTGTCATGTCCTTATGTGTAATTCTGAAAAGTTGGAGGATCCTTGTGTAAAGTTGCCTCTTAGGGTATGGCTATATAATGGGCCTCATACCTAAGGGGTTGGCTGCCCTTTTGAGAGAAATACAACCAGAATTTTCTATGCTTAATGGTCTCATTATTTTGTGATCTTTGATTCCTGAAATTGCATCTTCAGCTTATCTATTTTGTGAATTTACTGTTCTTCTTGGGATTACTCCTTCTGCAATCAATGTTTCTGTCCTGAAAATATTGTTTCCCGTCCAGGTTCTTCAAGGAATTTTTGCTGCGCCGCCAAGCTGTTTCTCTGATGAATTTTTGTTCCCTGAATCCTTGTTTCTGCACAATGATTTTGGAGATTGTGAAGTTCATCTTCAGTTTGGTTTTTCTGTGATCTAGAGTCTTCGCTGAAACCTGCAGCTGCATCGCCAGGAATACCTTTCTCTGGAAATTGATTAGCAGTATTTTTGATCTGATTTCTCTTATAGTCTAGTACTGGTTTTGTGTATGATTCAATATCAAGTCATTCAGTCAAGGAGTCATCCGTGGAAAAGAAGGTTCTAATCAAGACAATATTCAGAGATCAAGAAAGAGGTGCTGAAGCTTTATCAAGTGATTTTTTCTGTTCTTGAGCAGAGTTGATACATTTTGAGCAGTGTTGAGTCCCTTTTTGAGTTGATTGAGGAGATAGCTGGTCTATTCTTGTGTATGTACTGAAATTTAAATGAATCATGACTCTGATTGAGTAAAGTTTATCTGAATGAATTTGATCTGCTCTAGTAATATACCTCTGTTGTTGATTATTCAGATCTAAAAGCCTTGATTAAACTGATTGAGTGTTGAAGAGTTTTTCTGTATATCTTGTGTTTTCTTTAGAAAGGGTTTTTCAGAGAAGTTTCAGAAGTATTGTAACTGGTTCCAAAATTTTCATATACTGATCCAAATTTTGTTTGAATCTGAATTTTAGTCAGTTTCAGTTCTGTTCTAAGTTTTATTGTGAATATAGAAATTCAGTTACCCTATCTAAAACAGTCTTTTTGTTTTCAGATTTGTGTAAAGATTATGCAACCTAAAGATTGACTGCTTGTTACTAAATCAATCAATACATATTAAGTTTTCGGAACCTGTTTGAGGACTTTAATTTCATAGGACTGATCTGTTTGATGTCCTGTGTTTCAGTTTTGTATCTTAGAACTAATAGTATCAATCCAAGTTTTCTTATCAGCACTCTGTTTAGAGTTTCAGTATCTGTGAATTGTTTCAGGTTTCATTTATGAACTCTTGAACTGATTTTTAAACCATCTCTCATCTGGTAATGCATCTGATGAACCCAGAATTGCTTTAGTGAGTAAACTGTTTGTTGTCTAGATTTTGTCAATCCTATGATTACTACTGCCTGCACTGTACAACTTTTGCCTGCAGGAAGTTTTTGATTGTTGCTGGTAAGCAAGCAAGCTTTAAATGACCAAATTAATTCAAACTTTTGATATTACTTGTTTTCAGTTTCTTCATCAGTAATTTGTTTAATCCAAACTTTTGATATTACTTGTTTTCAGTTTCTTCATCAGTAATTTGAGTCAATCAAAATTGTTCTGAAATCTGAACTAGAATTTTTTCTTGATCTGAATAGTTGGTTAGTTCATAATTGAATTGAATTGATTTCAGATTCAGTGTTTAAGCCTCTAGTTAGTTCTGTCAGTTTTATATTTTCTGAAATAAGAAACTTATGACTATGTCAACTATAAATTATGTTTTATGAAATTGATTCCTATAAGCTCTGATATATATATTCTGCTGAACTGAATTAATTGTAGAGCTTCAATCTGTGTCCTGACTTGAATTTAGCTGACACTATTCATCATATAGACATTTTCAGACTCAATGTGTGTTACCATCTGAAATGTATTTGAATTGTGTCTAGTTGATGAAATTGATTGATCTGAAGAGTTTTTTGACTGATCTGATCAGTGTCTAGTGTCTAGTTTAGCTCAAAGTGTCAAGTACATGTGTTAACAAAGGTTTCTGAATTGTTGAGCTATCTCGGAGTTTCAGTGACCAATATAACTATGTCGTTCATCCAGTTGTCAATCTACTCATTGTAGTTCGAAATATCAATTGTCGACAGAGTGTTTCAACACTTCAAACTCCGAACAAGACTGAATTCTGAATTTACAAAGATTTTGTTGCTCTGGTTTATGCTGATTAGTTAAATTTGAAATTGAAATTTTTGGAGGTGCGGTGGGTAATCTGAATAGGCCATCTGTTTCACGAAAATTTATTAAGGCGTCTATTCACCCCCTCTAGTCGCCATTTTGATCCCACGGAGGCGGTGAAGGCTGAGGCGGCTAGGGCGACCGAGGCAGCGAAGGCCGAGGCCGCCACGGCGACTGAAGTCCAAGCGAAGTTGGATTTGGAGATTGAGAAGCTTCGTCAGGAGATCCAGGCTTCAAAACAGAACAGCTCGAAACTGTCCGCAGAGAACTCCGAGCTCCACTCAGCTCAACCGGACTTGGAGGAGGTCATGGTGTGAAGTCTTGGGGCGCTTGGGGACCACCTACTGGGCTCTTGGGCACTTGGGGACCACCTACTGGGCTCCATCTTTCAATGACCTGGACCCGGTCGGGGATCGGCTTCAATTTCTCTAGATGGCTACCTCCGTAACGAAGGATACCCTCAAAGCTTTGCGCTGACGGTGGGGCGAGTGGTCAGACAAGGAGTGCTTTAGCTTCTTCATGAAGCGGGATGTCAGCACCTCGAGGCGGCAACCTCCGTCACACCAGTGGTCTTCGAAGGGCCACGTCTAACCTCGCCTGCACCCGAGGTCTGCGGAGCGTGGCGCCGTCTCCACGAGCCTTGGAGGGTCCAAGTGCGCGAAGTTGTCCTCGAGCTCCAAGAAGCTAGCCGATCCCGCTGAGCGGGGTTGTGGAGCCCACCTTTGGGATCGAACCATCCGCCTCTGAAGGTGTAGATTTCTCTTAGGCCTCACCTTTGTAATACTTAGTTGTAGGACTGTAAAACAACTTATCAGTTTATTAATGAGAATACGGGGGTGTTTTTACCTTCCTAGGTTCAGCCTTCAGATATTGACATTGAAGTGCTTGAGGACTCAGAGGCGCTTTGTCAGCATTGGGTAGTGCTCGAGGTAGCTAGGTCTGAAGGCCCCCCTCGGTTTAAGATGTCGAGGGGTCCTAGGGGTGAAGTTATACCCAAGGTAGCCCAGGAGTTGTTAGCCTCTATGAAGGTGGATCCCCCTTGGAGCTTTTTGTCCTCACCGGACTTAAGCGGGTTCGAGACGGTCTTTGGAAGAGATGGGGTCCAACCTTCGGAGGTGTCTTCGTGAGGTCATGAGGCCTTAGATTTTTCTGCGTTCGACACAGAGCCCCCCACACTTCGTACTTGGGCCGACCTGTAGGAACAAAGGAGGGTTTTGCGGGACTCAAAGCGTGGGCGATCTAGCAGCGGTTGGTCTGGCTCCGACGGGGCTTCGTCCAGCCGAGGGTCCCTACCCGGAAGAAAAGCAAGTGGGGGTCGAATTTTTTAGGGCCTCAGGCCTGCTTTTTCTTAGGCTTAGATAATGCTTTTTTGTAGCTTTTTGATTTCAAGGTGTACTTCACAATTGTATTGTACTTCGTTGTTTGAATGAATGAGGTTGATTCAACACTTCACATAAATGAAAGGCATGGTACATGAATACTTGCGTGAAAATGGATCGTAAGTACTCCGCACACATATATACACTCCACGCATGAAAATGGATCGTAAGTACTCCGCACACGTATATATTGGTCCCCCCTTGTACGGAGTGGAGTGTCTAGGGACTTCGACGTAGTTAGTTCATGCGATCATGTTCAACGCAGTACAGAGTGCGGAGGGGCATTCGGTTTGATGACTTCGAACTACCGAACGTTTTTATCCTGCTTTGATCGTGTAGTCGTACTTTGGACCACACGGCTCTGATCCCCCCTTGTGCAAAGCGACTAGGTACTTCAGAGCAATCAACGCATGCAATCGTAACGTTCGGAGGCCCCAGGGGGCTTTGGTGCAATTGACGCGAGCAAACGCATCGCTTCGGCGTAAAGCATGGCCCAAAGAGGGCTTTGGGATAAGTAATCAAGGAAGCGGGGCTTTGAGGTAAGCGATCAATGAAGCGGGGCTTCGAGATAATTGGTTGAAGCAAGGCTACGTGACTTATTTCGGGATAAGCGAAGCTGGGCTTTGAGCTATATGGCATGCGAAGCGAGGCTTCGAAAACATGCTTAGCTTATCGAAGCAAAGCTTCAGAGCTTGTTTTTTAGATAGGATGGCGTGGATCGCGCCGAATTATTGGAGCCACCTTCGAATCTGAGCCACCTTCGACTCTTTTTCGGATGCTTCGGGCTAGGGCCTGGAATCTTTGGACGCATCAAGTTGCGAGCTCAGAGTCCCCAGGATGCTTTGAGTCGCAAGCTCGTAATCCTATTCTTTTATATCGCTACGAGCGAGCCCAGAGGCGCTGTGTTGTGATAATGGTGGAGCAGATCACACCACACTGTTGGATGCTTCGATTGCATGCTCAAAGTCTTTCGATTTATTGCTACGGGCCTAGGGGCACTATGTAGCTCATGAAGCAAGGCTTCAGAACTTGATAGGGCGAAGCGAGGCTTCAGACTGTGATATGATGAAGTAAGGCTTCAAACTGAGATAGCGAAGCAATGCTTCGAATAATGAGATATGATTTCGACTATTGATAAGGTGAAGCGAGGCTTCGGGTTTTTGATGGAATGATGTGAAATTTCAATTCGCTAATAAGGTGAAGTAGGGCTTCGGATCGAGTAATTGAGGATGAGCACATATACCTTTGGAAGCTCGATAGGGTCCAAAGACTGAAGGCTTCGCGTGGGTGTAGAAAACTTGCCTCGTAGCCCCTAGGGCTCCTAAGGCTTAGAAAAGGAAGGTCAGGAGGCCTTCGACATGCACCAAGAGCCCCTTGCCGAAGGGTGTACGGAAGGCTATTGGGGCCCACCGCCTCCTTCGTGGGTGTACTACAGGGTGCGAGTGGTGGCAGAGACACTACCTTTTAGTACTAGTGTTGGCTCAACAGGTTACGCTAACAGGTTCTATAAGACCAAGAACTGACAAACGGAGTGTTTGTGAATGCGAACTATCTCAAGCCTCCGAATAGGATAATAGCTCGTAATAGTTCGAAGTATGTATTGAATATCGGAATATTCCATGCCTCTTACAGGGCGAGAAGGGGTATTTATAGGTAAAATCTCTAGGGAAAAGTCCTTTTTACCCCTTAATTACAACCGACATAGTGGATACTATTTCGGTATCCCTTATAGGGTTAATATGGTAAAACATGCTTGAAGGATGTTGATAAGACAGACGTCCCATCCTTCTGGTTGTTTTCCACTTCGGAGGAGAAGTCTTTAAGAGGGTCTCTTTGGACCAGAGCCTGGACGGACCTTTCAGATGCTTCGAGCCCTTCAGTTTGGAGGAGTTCTTGGGCTTCGATATTAACACTTGCCTTTATCTTTATTGTATAATGTATTTGCTTGGAATCTTGGAGGATCATGGGGATGAAGTATTTTCCCCTAACAGTAGCCCCTCGAATACGCTTCTCTGGATAGCCTATATAGCAAGGAGAGCAGTATACGCAAGAAATATTTTCATGCTCAGGACCTTAGAAAGAAAGCAAGGTGTTATAACCGTTCGAAGCATATTTGGCGTCGGAGATGTATCAAATCCAGGCTTTGAACTTGGACCTCCGTATGATTACCACGAAGGAAATTGAACCGTTATAACTGCAGTAAACAGCAAAGAGCCGTTACTTTTGTACTGTTATCCCTCAAATAGTCGTTAGGACTTTTGAGAAAGCAATAGCCATAAAAGTTTACCGTGGGTTCACACTCTTTCACCCTTTGGCCCCACCTATCATTGACGATGGTTGAATCTACAAATGTGAGAACATGCGTGAATCGTGCCGAACGAGGACAGAGCAGTTATAAAAGAGGAAGGTGATCAACGGTGAAAAGTTTTACAGAGCTTTTGTGCTTCAAAATTTCCACACATTCCTCTTTAGCCTTTGCTCTCTAAAACTCTCGAGTGCTCCACCGATGGCGAGAACAAGTGCCAGAGTGCCGGCAGCGGTGGTGACCTTAGCGCAGCGGGAAGCTTGGGCCACATCTATGGCAACTGCAATGGTGGGAGCTCCAGGAGGCTTTGGCCCAAGGATCCACGAGAACTCTGCCCACCGTCGAAGAAGCTGCTGAAGTAGACCTTCATTCTCGGGCGATCAGCTAGCACGGTGGAGTCCATCGAGGAGGCAGTAAGCAGAAGACTGGGTCCGGGGATGAGGACTCGAATCCCTAGAGAAGAAGTGATACCAGCACCGAGGAGCGAATAAGTCGTTGTCTTCGAAGACGGACTTGGACTCCCTTCAATAAACTTCTTAACAGAAGTGTTGGAGATGTTCCATGTCACCTTGCCGTAGTTGTCTCCGAATGCCATAGCTAGGCTCGCGATCTTCGAATGGGCTCTTTGAGCCGAAGGGTGTGAAGGAAGGTCTGAAGTGTTCGCGGTGACCCACGAAGCTTCATGCCAACCCAAGCCGCACGATGGACCTGGAGAATCCAAGATGCTGGTGGCCTTTGGGAGTGTCAACTTCTAGCTCTCGATGGGGCACTTGAAAAATTTCCTAGTGAAGGCAATCAACGACTGGTGGTACTCCGATTGGATACTCTCGTGGTTTTAGATTGAGGTCGGTGAAGACTCCAGACTCAAGTCTGCTTTCAACGCGACTTGGGTTGTTGTCTTCGGTGGCCAAGTGCATGAGCATGTGAGACTTGGCTAAGGAATTCATCGCCCTCTAGATACCTCTGCTCAGGGCCAATTGGCCCGTTGTTTTCCACAACGCTTCGGAAGGGGAGCTTCGAGAGATCGCTTCGAACTCTCTAGGTAACACTTTGATATTTCCTGCACTCAAATTAGTCATATAGAATATCTATAGTTTTCTTAATAGATTGTTACCTTGTTTCATCAGCTCCGTTGGCGCTGGCTCTGGAGAAAATAGCTCGGGCAGCGAAGAGGGTGCTCGGGGCCCCTACTACAGTGGAGAAGCACTGGAGGGTGGAGCTGGTTGGGAGCTGGGAATGCTCCAACTGAGTGTGGAGTGCACTCGGACTCGAAGCCCCTCCTCTTCCAAGCTTCGACGCAGCGGGCCCGGTCTCTCGAAAGAGGAAAGCTTCTACTGGGACCTCCAAGGTTGTGAAGACTCCGGCAAAAAAGATGGTGAGGAAGGCTAAGCTCCCTTCCCCTCTTGTGTCTCCACCTTCGCTATGCATTCAAAGCTTTTCTTTGGAGGAGTCCGAAGAGGAGGAGACTTCAGAGGCCCGAATGGGGAGGGAGCTCGAAGCTCTAGTCATGGAAGGTAGTGAGGGGGATTCTCGGGTTGAAACCGAGGATCCACCTCGGGTTTATGTCGGAGCAACGTCTGCGGCCGAAGAGGAGGAAGCGGTTCGAACTGAGCCCGTAGGGGTTCATGGAGTGGAGCCAGAGGGCTCCGATTCGCTAGTGATCGGAGTAGTGTTGACGGAGGTAAGGGCCTCTACGTCTGCTACTCTAGCCCAAACTTCGGGGGAGGACATCGAGGAGTACCTCAGAATGTACGAGTATCTAGGGGATCCCGTAATCCTCCCTCAAAATCTAGATGGAAGTAAGCCTTCAGTATTTACTTCTTTATTCATCATACCTAAAATAATTTCACTGTATTGGCAATATCTTTTAGATGATTGATAAGTACCTTATGTTTGTAGATGCTTCAGGGAGCAACATGGCTCCGGCCTGAGATGGAGCCTTGGCGGAGGACTTGGCTCCAGTTGGGGATGAGGCTCCTGCAGAGGAGGTAGCTCCAGCGACGAAGGCTACTTACATTGGAGCAGCTTTAGCCGATGGGTCCACTCCTGTGGAGGGGTCCACTCTGACGGAAGAGGTGGCTCTGGCGGCTCCTGCAATGGGGAGAGGTAAAGGAAAATTTTGGTCTGGGCCTCTCCCTTCCTTGGTGATGACGCCGTTGACGAACGATCCTTCGGTGGATGCTTCGAAGGAGGATCCCGTAGAAGATGATCAGAGAGCCCTATCCTAGCTCCCGTTGTTAGCTCCATTCTTGGAGCAGCAAACAGGGCTTCGGTCTCTCCTGTAGCCCTTGGCTGAAAAGAGCCAAGAGGTTGGCAACTCTGAGCTGGTCTCCACGTTGGTCGAAACCAGTGGATCGGACCTAGACATTGCCCTCGAAAGGGCTACCCTCTAGGTATGCGAGGGACATAGTGTACATTTAATTCATTGTAATTACACCATACTTACTTTTATTTTTGCAGCAATTTGTTCTTGCTAGAGCGGCGGCGACTTCCAACGAGCTCGAATTTAATTGGCTCAAAAGGAAGGTTACATCACTATAGAGGGATCTTAAGGGCTCCGAAGATAAGTCCCTACAATTAGAGGAAACACTCCTCGAAGAGCAGAGGGCGAAGGCCATTGCGGAGGAGGCGCTCTAAATTGAGCAGCATGCTCATGCTAGCCTGGCGTCTTCAATTAAGGATCTCCAAGCAGAGCGAGTGGTGCTGAGAGCTGAAGTCGACAAGCGTCGAGCAGCGGAGGTGACTTCTGGGGCTGAACTTGTGCGGCTCCGTGAGGCGCTTCAGCAAGCGCTGTCTCAGAAGAATTATTTGATGACGAAGATAGCTGAGCTCTCCGCCATCGCCACCAAGAAGATAAAGGCCGAGGCGAAGCACAGTGAGGTGGCTGATCAAACCATGGACACCCTTCGGGGTGTTCTAGAATATTTTGGAATGGTCTACCCATCTTCCCCAGCTGCGGTGGATGAACCTCTTGACCATAAGCTCAAGATGATCCAGGCGGCAACCAAGATGATGAAGGGATCCAGTACTCGCTATGGAGAAATCTCCGGACAAGTAGCTGGGATCGGAGTCCTTCGTTACCTTGAAGCCATCGGGGTCTCCATTGCTCCAGCGAAGGGTTCGACGCCTGCAAGCTTTGCTGACGAAGGCTTGTTGCGACCATCGCTGAACATCACTTTAGCTTGAGAAGCCTTTCGGGTGACCTAGAAAGCAGATAATGAAGTTGTGGCCAAGGCATGGATCAACGAAGCCCGTCGGTAGAGGCAAACATAGATGAGGCCTCTGGCTCCACCTCTGCCAACTGCTCCACCTCCAGACCCGAAGGTCTAGCCTCTTAGGGCATTTTGTTATGTAAAAAGACTTTGTAATGTTCTTTTATTTCAATGAATGAAAAGTCTTTGCTTGGATGTTTGTTTTTAGGTTTTGCCACATGATTCGGACTTTGATCTCGAAGTATTAGAACTTGACAAAGGGCTTCACCAACAATGGGCTATTCTTGAAAGTTTAAGGCCTTATAGGCGCCCGCGATTTTCTGTTCCTCGGGGAGAGCATGGAGAGATAGCACCCGATGTTTGAAGCAAAGTCCTTTCTTACATCAAAGAAGAAGATAAAGTAATAACATCTTCGTCTTCGGAGTACGTAGATTGGTCTGATTCGGAACATCAAGTCGAAGATCCGACGGAGGTTAGCTCCGAATGACTTCTAACTTGGGCTGAACTTCAGGAAGAGCAGAGAGTCTGGAGAGCTTTTATTCATTTAGAAAGGTACTTTACAATTCTTTACAAGGAGCCCCTAAGCGTAATAATGTTTAAGGTGCTCCACATGCCATGCATGGTTTAACTCTTCCCCTTCTAAATTTGCTAATTTAAAAGATCCGGGGTGCCCTGAGCGTAGGATGATATATGGTCCTTCCCATTTGTTTCCTAATTTCCCTGGAGATATTACACTTCGCAGTACCAAATGACTTGGTCTAAGTTCAGTAACTTTTATCTTTAGATCATACCATGCCTTTGTCTGGTCTTGGTACTTTGTCAAAATGGCGACAGCTCAAAGCCTCGTTTCTTCAGACAAGTCAAGTGAAGTGCTCCTTTAATCTTTATCTTCTGGCTCCATTGCGCAAAGGGATCCACCTTTCAGCTCCGTTGGAGTCATGGCCTCGTCTCAGAACAAAAACTTGAATGGGGTAAAACCTGTAGACCTAGATTGAGTGGTCCGAATGGACCATAAAATCTTAGGAAGCTCTTCGGTCCACAGTCCCTTTGCCAACCCTACAATCCTCTGATTTAAGCCGGACAAAATATTTCCATTGGCCCGTTCGACGGCTCCGTTGGATTGGGGATGATGGATGGCTGCAAAGCACAATTTAATGCCCAGCCCTTCGTAGAATTCTCTAAAAGGTTTGGCATTGAATTGGGTGCCATTGTCGATCGTCAACTCTCTAGGCACTCCGAACCTACAAATAATATTTTGCCAAAATAATTTCTGCACATTTTTTGAAGTGATAGCAGTTAAGGGTTCTGCTCCAACCCATTTAGAAAAGTATTCGATTTCTACCACCGCGAACTTCAAGCTGCCCTTCGCCATTGGGAAAGGGCCGATGAGATCCATTCCCCATCATGCCATCGGTCATACTGGAGCAATGACTTGAAGGGGTGTTGGAGGATGATGGATTCATCTTCCCATCCATTGGCACCCTTGACAGGTTCGGACCAATGATTCTGCATCTGCTACAATTGTTGGTCAATAAAGGCCCTGGCGAAGTGTTTTGTCTGCTAAAGCCCGAGGGGCTAAGTGGCTAACACATAAGCCTTCATGGATTTCCCGAAGTATGTCCTGGCCTTCGGGTTGCGAGATGCATCGGAGTAGAGGAGAACATACTCCAGCTTTGTATAGCACTCCATTGGCAAGCTTATCATTCCGAAACCTTGACTATAACCTTTGCAATTATGGGCCTTCGAAGTGACTTGATTTGTTTTGCAAAAAGTCTAAAATTGGGCTCCACAAATCAGTGATTGGTATGCAAAATACTTCTACGGAGGGTGGCTGAGGCACCGAAGGGTTGACAAGCTCTTCATAAAAAGCCCCTTCTGGGACATCCAATGCTCCGGCAGCAGCCTTCGCTAGGATGTTCGCAAGATGATTATCTGCTATAGGGATGCTTCAAACATAAATTCCTTTGAATAACGCCTCCGTCTTGCGGATTTCTTCTAATTACTTCGCAAGATGTGGATGCTGAGCTTGGAAGCTTTTGTCAACATGCCCTTCCATGACTTGATAATCTGTTTTTGATTATAACTCGAGTGATGCCAACTACGCGCGCTTTGCGAAGGCCAAGCAAGATTCCTTCGTACTCTACAATATTGTTAGTGGACTTAAAGTTGAGCCTTGCAGAGTACATTGCTTTCTGCCCTAAAGATGAAATTATCACGGCTCCAGCACTAGCTCCTGATACTTGAAATGCTCCATTGGAGTAAACCATCCACACTCCTTCGCATGATTCTTCCGGAGCCCAAACTGTGGATGGAGTCCACTCTACAACAAAGTCAGCCACAACTTGAGACTTAATGGTTGTTCTTGCGTTGAAGGAAATGCCGAAGGGGGCTTGCTCAATAGCCCATTTTTCAATTCTTCCCGTGGAGTCTTTGCTCCGGAGCATATCACCAAGGGGATACGATGTAGGGACAATTACATTGTGTGCTAAAAAATAATGCCTTAGCTTTCGCGTGGCCATTACCAAAGCATACGTGAATTTCTCGAGCTCGAAGTACCATGTTTTTGCTTCGGACAAGGCTTCTAAGACGAAGTATACTGGGTTCTGCACCAGTTTCCATTGAGCCCTATTTCTCTGACTAGCAATGTGCTGACTGTGGAGCCTATTGTTGCAAGATATAGGAGGAGAGTTTCCTCTATAAAGGGTACAATGAGTGTTGAAATATTTCCAAGGTAGTCCTTTATGTCATCGAAGCTTTTCTAGCACTCTGGCGTCCACTTGAAACTATCGGATCCTTTTAAGGCTTTGAAAATTGGGAGGCTTCACTCCGCTGATCTGGCCAGGAATCTGTTGAGAGCTGCAAGATGTCCGGCTAGCTTCTGGACTTGCTTCAAATTTTTAGGCGGAGCCATTCTTTGTAGTGCACTTATCTACATCGGGCTAGCTTCGATTCCTCTTCCTCGAAACTAAGTACCCTAGCAATTTTCCTACTTGAGCTCCGAAAATACATTTTTTAGGGTTGAGGCGAACTCTACATGCTCGAAGGCTCTCAAAAGTTTCTGCTCAGTCTAGACTATGCCGGTGCTTTAAAGTACTCTTTATTACAATGTCATCCATATAGGCTTTGACATTTCAGCCTATCTAGTGACCTAGAGCTTTAGCAATAAGATGTGAAAAAGTTGCCCGACATTTCTCAAGCCGAAGGGCATTCGAACATAACAGAATACTCCGGAAGGGGTTATAAATCTTGTATTGGCTTCGTCTTCACATTTCAGCCAGATTTGATGGTAACCGGAGTATGCATCAAGGAAACTCAGGAGCTCGGGGCCAGCTGTAGAGTCAATAACTTGATCGATGCGGGGCATGGGGTAGGGGTCTCGTGGGCACGATTTATTCAGAGATGTGAATTCAATGCACATGCACCACTTGCCGGAGCCTTTTTTCTTGATGAAGACTGGGTTGGCCAACCATTTCGTGTGGGCCAACTCCCTAATGATTCCGACTCTTAGAAACTTTTCTACCTATGCTTTAGTGAGGTCTACTCTTTCAGTTGACAGCTTGTAGAGCCCCTGGTGAACAGGTCGAACCTTAGGGTTAACGAGCAAGCTATGCTCGATAATGCTCCGATCAACTCTGGGGATATATTTGTCTGACCAGGCGAAGACATCTAGATTTCCTCGAACCACTTCTTCTAGCAAAGTGGCGATCTCCGAAGGCAATCCCTTACCAAATTGAATGGGGTATTCCCTGCCTTCTTTGACAATGATCCTCGTGACTACATCACCTTCTGGGCTTGGCTTGAGGAAAGGGTTCTTCGGAGGATCCAGGGACCCCGAAGCCTCCTCTGAATGCTCTTGCACACTATTTACCCGCTGAGGATCAAGAGGTGGGCCATGGTCGTATTGTGCTCTCCGAGTTGCAGCTTAATCTCCTAGGATCGTAAGGACTCCTTGCGTAGGTATTTTGAGGCACAAATAATTGTGGTGCGCCACGGCTCAGAATTGATTCAACATCCCTCTTCCAAAGATTGCATTGTAGGCATACGGGGCATCGACAACATCGAAGATGACCTTTTCGACTCTGTCCAAGGGCCCCTCACCGAAAGCAACCTCAAGGCCTATTTGGCCGAGGGCATCGAGGGGAGGGCCTACGAAGCCTTGCAGTGGGCGAGCTGCTGGAAGTAGATGTCTTCGGGGAATGCACATTTGATCAAAGGCTTGGATGAAGAGTTTTTTAGTGGAGCTTCCATCGTCGACCAGCACCCTTTGGAATTCTACCGCTACAATGTCAGCTGAAATGACAAGGGGGTCAGCATGGGGGAACTTCACCCCTACAACATCATTGGCAGAGAATGATATGGGCACATGGGACCACTCGGGCATTTCTACAGCCGAATTTGAAGTCCCTATATGTCCTACTTCCCGAACGTAATCCCTCCATTGATGCTTCGACATATTGCCGAGAGTCCCCCCTCCGGAGATGGCTAGGACCACTCACTTGCCACGATCTTGAAGATCTTCTTGCTTCGGTGGTGGCATAATTTTGGCCACTCGAGGTTGCATAAGGGCTTCAAGATTGCCTGTATGTCCGACAGCTTGTACGGGCTTCGGTCGTGCTATCGGAGGGGCTCGGTCTGTTGTGCTTCATCCTGAGTTTCTCCCAAGATACTCGCTCCAGAGAGCCAGTATGGACTTACAATCCTTGGTGGCATGGCTTCTGTTTTCACCATGCACACAACAAAAGAAAGTCTGGCTTTGGCCAGCTAGTTTACTTGGCGGCCTCGAGCCACTAGCTTTATTGCCCTGATCCTGTTGATAGTTGGAAGGCACATTTGGAGCGGAGGGGGCAATATTCAATACTTCGGAGCGAGGGTGCTTCCTTCCTATTCTCTGATCGTGAGAACGATTATTGAAGAGGGCATGTGGAGGACTCGGAACCCCTGGCTCTATCTTTACTTCTTGGGGAAGAGTTGGTGTGGATGAAGCAGTCCTCCGAAGACACCTTTCTTCTGATTTGGCATACTGCTCGAAGTATGCCATCAATTGTGCTACTGAAGACACCAACTTCCGGTGAAGTTTGCTGAGAAGGTCAGGATTCATTACACCTTCACACGCCGCATCCACAACAGATGACATGGACAACCCCTTGATCTGGGACTTGGTGTGGGCGAAGCGCGTGAAGTATTCCTGAAGAGTTTCTCCTGCCTACTATTTCACTTGAAAAAGGCTTCCAGTAGACATCGGGGCTACGAAGTTCCCCTGGAAGTTACTCATGAATTTCTTCTTCAACTGCTCCCACAACTTAATTTATCCTGGCTTTAGAGACCAGAACCAATGAAGGGCTACACCTTCTAACGCAAGGAGGAAACACTTTGCCATCGTATTTCGGACCCCTCCGCTAGCTTCTATAGCAAGATCGTAAGAGCGAGAGAATTCTCCGGGTCAGCCCCTCCAGAGTATTTGTGCAGCTTCGAGGCTCGGAACCTGGGATCGAAGCGCACCTTTTGCAAGTCCGGATGCAGCGGAGACTCATCGTCGAAGGAGGCATTCTCGGCGCTCTCTCGGACTTGGGGGGCTTCCAGATAATTATCGGGTTTGTCATCTTGATACGTCTCCAAAGCGGCAGGGTTGACTTAAGGATGAAGCCTGTCCACGGCCTCCTGCCTCCATCTTTCCACCTCCGCGAGGGTAGGGTACTGTGTCAAGATGGTTGGGGTATGGCTTATGGTAAACCCTAACCCGTCCATTGGGCACGAAGCCGGCACACTCTCTAAATAGTGCGCGGACCCGCTCCTCTATGTCATCTTGGCATGTTGCTTGTGCGCGCCTCTCATGCGGGGGCGCGACACGCGGTGGGACGTCGGCGTGTCGGCCATGGGCCTCTTCTCTGCGTGCTATCTGTATGACGGGCTCATGCCCGGGTGCCTGTGTATGTGGTGCGGACAACACGGGTACCGGCGCAGGTGGTGGTGCATGGTATGCAGTGTTGTTTTGACCGTAGGTGTAATGATTAGTCTCGACCATAAGTGTTGAGGCCGGAGACATGACGGTGCTAGTGCTGTCGTTATTTCTGCCGTACACGTGGTTTGCCGGAGTTGCACTAGCAATAGGAACTGGGGGCACGGCCTCAGTGAAGTCGAACCTCCTAAGAGTCGCCTCTACTTGGGAACTGACTGCCGAATCTAAGCGGTTGGCTAGCGAAGCGCTAACGGCTTGATCTACTAACACGGCTATTTTTTGCTCAATCTCTAAAGAAGATAAACGAAGCGATACATGTGTTACCTAGACCTGAGCGAGGTCGGGGGTGATGATGTCGCGTTTGATGAAACCTGCGTGTGTCTTAACGTAGCCCCCAAGCATCATGTCTTGGAGTGCCTTTAACTTTGCCTCAATCTCTGCTCGGTCTTCTACGGGGATATCTTCAAGTGTAGGCATCAAGATGTTGCGGTTGTCGATATCCACGCCTCCTATTGTGTCCATCGGCGGTGTAGACGTAGTAGTCGATGTAGATGTACCGGTGGCCGATGTACTTGTCATGTTGGCGTAGCCTTTCCCCAGCGGAGTCGCCAAAAAGTGTGTTAACATGGAAACGTGCCCCCGTACTTGGGTCAGTTCGACGATCCAAAAGTGTGCGGATACTTAGGGACAAGCCTAAGCGTGACGCAGCACCGACGCCGCGTTCCGACTACCCTTAGTCGTGATAAGGGGGTGGAGTCGCTAGGCAATCAGATCACACAAAATAATCCAATTAGCCGAAAGAAATATGTTAAATAGAATATAATCAGCAAACCAGTCGGAGCCTGTCTGCTTTGAATTCTGGTGCGAAGGGGTCGCCGAAGTATACATTCGGCGTCTGGTAGGAAGTGTCTCGCCGAAGGGTGCCTTCAGCGTTCGGACTATTCCGTTCGAAGATGACCTCCGAACGGGTCTGGACGTGACAATCGCCTCCGAACGGTGGGGTTCGGCGCGGAGTCTCTGATACAACGAGGTATAGAATAATGACGCGAAGACCATGCGCGGGAGCAACTTCGTCCAGAGCGGAGTACGAGCGTGGCGAAGCCTGTCGTGACGAAGTGTGTTGGCGAAGCCTGTAGTCTCTCCGAAGGGTGTCCTAACGACCTCCGAAACCGATCTCTCAGCTCCGGACACCTCCGACGAAGTAGCTTCAATCGTGACAACCTGCAACAGAGAAGGTGCGAAGTACTAATTCGGCCTGAAGTCTGAATTCTGCTAAGTGTTGCACTAGTAGCGAAGGTAGAAATCTATTATGCAGATTAGCGGATACTTCACAAGCGAAGTAACAAGGTGATAGCAATCTATTACGTAGATTAATGGATACTTCACAAGCGAAGTAACAAGGATTACCACTGTTCCGAAGCGGCTGGCGGAGGGCTTCCAGGAAAACCCATGAAGAGGTATAGGAAAATAAAGATAAAGTAAATGCGATCAAAGCTAGGGCTTTGGTTCGATTTGTGTTGGGGGGGGCTTCAGAAGCTGGCCTCGCCTCTCTATTTATAGGGGCCAAACTTCTGATCTAATCTGCTATAATTCGGCTTGGATAGAGATAAAAACTCAGCCGGAATTGTATCCAACTCTGTCTCTACCGAAGTGGGCTTCGGTCGGGCCCATCGAGGCTTGCTCCTCGGGCCGAAGCTTCGGTGGCGTGGGCCCCCGAAGGCTTCCCAGCCGAAGCCCATAGGCTGGCTAGAGGCTTTCAGAGCCCATAGCTCAATGGACTTCGGCCCTGTAGGGTTTCGGACAGACCCTGGACATGTGTATTTTTGGCCCAAATCACCAAAATTGATATTTTGACGATCTAGCCATTAATGCCATTTTTTGCTATCAACACATGCCCCCTGCCTTTTAGTGAACTGAGTGAACTAAAAGCACAATGGGTTGAAGACGATACCATCCATATCGGCTTTTGACACCTTTATGATGTTTGCCACACACTCGAGAAATACTTTTTCAAGTACCTACCATTCAAATCCCTTCGAAACCGCTCTCCTTGCAGGGATTCCAACACATATGCGTTGTCGGGAGCGATTTCAGCTATCTTAAAAGGGCCTTCCCAACTAGGCGACCATTTACCAAACTTGGGATTCTTCGTGCCTAAGGGCAAAATCGTTTTCCACACCAAGTCTCCTATTTGAAACGATTTTGGTCTAACCTTCTTATTGTAGGCTTTGGCTACTCTCTTCTTGTCTACTTCTATGGATTCTAAAGCCCTTAGCCTCTTATCGGTCACTTCCTCTAGATTGTCCTTTAGGAGAGTTTCATACTCGTCGACCGATAAGCCATCTTGCTTTAACACTCTCAAGGAGCCAAGATCTACCTCTACGGGCAGAACAGTCTCTTGTCTGTACACCAACTCATATGGACTGACCTTGGTAGCACCGTGCTTTGCAATTCTACAAGCCCATAGCACCTCGTAAAGCACTTCATGCCACCTTTTAGGAAACTCTTCAATTTTCTTCTTAATAAGCTTGATCATGGTTTTATTACTAGACACGGCCTGACCATTGGCCTGAGCATAGTAGGGTGAAGAGTTTATTAACTTAATACCATAGTATTCGGCGAAGTCCCTTACTTCTTTAGAGACAAATGAACTACCTTGGTCCGTAGTAAGAGTTTGAGGAATGCCAAATCTATGTATGATGTGCTTCAAAATAAAATCACGTACCTCATTGTGAGTCATGTTCTTGAGAGGTACGGCCTCGGTCCACTTAGTGAAGTAATTCGTCACCATCAACATGAACCGATGCCCTTTTGAGGAAGGAGGGTGAATCTAGCCGATGAAGTCTAGACCTCAACCTCGAAACGGCTATGGCTTGATAATAGGACTGAGCAATGAGGCATGAGCCAACTGAATATTGCCAAACTTCTGACATGCTTCACACCCTCTATAGTATTTGAAACAATCCTCAGTCATAGTCGGCCAATAAAACCCGCTCTCTTGAGCATCCAACTCATTTTTTGGGCCGACTGGTGAGTGCCACAAAGTCCTTCATGGACTTCTCCCATAGCCACCTAGGACTGTTCATGGTCTAAACACTTTAACAATACTCCATCAATGGTTCAGCGGTATAGTATGAACCTCGAAGGGTTCTTTCAAAGAGAGAGGGGATTTTTATATTGGTTCAGACCTCCCAAGAGGGATAATAACCCTACGTCCAGTTCATAGTCATTTCGGCATAGTATTGCCTCTGTGTCCTATATCCCTATTACAAGGGTGATGCCCTGCTTTTATAGGCTTGTAGGCCAAAGGAAAATACCCTATTACCCTCTAAGTGTCCTAGGCTTTGTAGGGGTAAAAGGGGGAAAAGGCTAGGCTACTGTACTTGCAGCTTTATAGCTTTAAAGATGTGGTAGATATACATTATTTCAAGGGCATGGACCCTCGGTATGCTGCTTGTACAGAAGTGGTACTGAGATGTCTTGTCTTCTGGGCTAGAGCACCTATCAAAGGTTATTTGTCAAAGGCCACCGGAGAGGACTTTGAAGAGAGCTCCGAAGAGAGCTCCAAAGAGGGCCTCGAAGTGGTCTTCGGAGGGGTCCTGAGGGCATCCTCGGAGAGGTCCTCAGGGGGGCCGGAGACTTGTCTCGTGGCTTCTTGAGGTATCATCTAGAGTTATTTGGATCGGAGGGGCACGGAGGTCTGGCTGCAGGCCTCGCCAACTTGGTATACTTCGGGACTCTATACCCTCGGAGACCGGCATCATTTGTCCCCTTGTTATAGGAGAACTATTTCCCCCAACAACATACTCTGGCTCAATCCAATTAGTTGTTCTGATCTATCTTTATAGTTCTTTATGACCAAAATGTATGCTGCTTCTCCAAGATCTTTCATCGAAAAGCTATTATTCAGTGAAGTCTTGATAGCATTCAACAAAGGAATATCATTTCCGATCAATAATATGTCATCCACATACAAGACCAGAAACACAAGTGAGCTCCCACTAGCCTTCTTGTAAACACAAGGATCTTCTTCATTCTTGATGAAACCAAACCCTTTGACTAAATCATCAAAGCAAATATTCCAACTCTGAGAAGCTTGCTTTAGTCCATAAATGGACTTCTACAACTTACAAACTTTCCCAACACTTTTCGGATCGTCAAGGCCTTCAGGTTGTGTCATGTACACATCCTCACTTAGGTTTCCATTCAAGAAAGCCGTCTTGACATCCATTTGCCATATCTCATAATCATAAAATGCGGCAATTGTTAGGATAATCTGAATAGACTTAAGCATAGCGACGGGCGAAAACGTTTCATCATAATCAACACTTTGAATTTGTCTGAAACCTTTTGCCACCAATCTTGCCTTATTGATCTGAACATTTCCATCAACGTCTATCTTTTTCTTTAAGATCTATTTACACTCCCTTCTCCCTACACCCAACACACCTCAAGAAATAACCAAAAACTCAGACCAAACACACAGATGAAAATAGCGCTATGACTCTCCTATCAAATATGATATGATGTGACAGTTTGAGAGATCATAAGCGCTAAAAATAATCTAGCCTAAAAACGACTGGTGTTCGAATCGAAAAGACACTACAAACGTGTTTAAAGGCAGATTAAGACAACTCATAGTAATAATGACATCCCCAAAAAAGATTTCACCGAGTTCGAAATAACACATAGAGATCACTCCCAAATCACACGCAGTTCATGAATATGAGAAAGCACAATATTTAATGCATTTGATTTAGACAAACAATGCAAGAAACGAATTTTACTCTCAGTTATATCACAGAATATTCATGAAATAAATGTTGTATTTCATGAAAAATGAGAAATGAGATTTACTATGTATGGTTGTTCCTGTCCTAAAGCTTCTCCGGTTCAGGCATTAAGACAAACACATGTATTGTGTTGTTCCATGATTTCCACAGGCACTATTCATCCACGAGCACTGTGATGTGTCTCCTAGCCATGTGCCGACCGACCTTGCCCCCTGCGCGCACCGACCTTGTAGCCACCCGTCGCTGCACTGGCATGACGAACCGAAGCGCCCAACAGCGCCGCCTGCGCAGATTCAACACCTAGCCGGAGAAAAATCGGTGGAGTAAAAAAACAAGTCCCGAGAAAAACCGCTGATGGCCAGCGCTGGGAAAAACCTACGTGCACAGTGCAATGAACATGGGCAAAAAGGAAGAACACTGTGAGTAGCTGAAATTTCAGAGGTAGGAGAAGACCAAGGGTAAAGTGAACTCAGATTTTTTACATTTCAAAAGAGTTGGAAACCCTAATGGGGATACAAGCCCATTAAATGGGAGAAGACAGATTTACCCCTAGGGTAATTTACACACATGCAAAAATAAAATTGCAGGCTCAATAGGCAAAATAATAAAATCCTAATTAAAGGTAGATTGTCCTGTCTTTGTACCGGGTACTTGGATTGGGCCGACCCGATTCCGTGGCTCCCTCAGCCCGGTAGTCGCTTGCCGCCCGTGTACCTGAGTCACACGTGGCCCAAGACATGACAAGTTACCTCTCCTCTTTGTGTCTCTCTGTTGACTTTCATTGACAATCACTCATATCTTCTAGAGCCATGAGGCCCATGATATTCAACATGGATCCTTAATCTCCCCCTCGATGAGTGCATTGTCAACACTCTCTTCATTAACGCTTTGTAACCTGCAAAACACATGTAGAAACACAAAAACAAAACACAAGAGAACATAAAGAAGAAAATAAAATAAATGTTTAACCTTAATGACCAAAAAGCGAAACAAAAGCCAGAAAATAGTCATTATGGTTAAACAGAAAAGAAATCAACAAAAATTTCAAATGAGTGCAATATCTGAAATATCAACAAGGATATCCAAAGGGTAAAGGTAAAAGAGACTAAAACTCCCCCTGAAACAAATCCCAAAGAAAGCCAAAACTCCCCCTAAACTCTTCTAAAAGATATTGTATCCCAAAATTTCTCCCCTTATTGACAATTGGACTCATCAAGTGAGACTAAATGCACTCAAAAGAGACACAGACTTAAACTCCCCTTGAAATGCAGCTCCCCCTCAAAATATGCAATGAATGCAACTGGGGTGCAAGTGGAGTGTAAAAAGCATGCTTCTCATATATGATTAACTACAATTACAAAATCTAGCAAGTATAGCACAAAAATATTGTCTAAGACACCTAGTATGATCAGTGCAATAGAATATATCCAAAGAAAGTCATTAGCACGTGTTTTCAGATTTTAGCAAATGAAAACATCACCAAATTTTCTAGTTAACAAGCAAGGTAAAACATGAAGTGCAGAAGCTAGCTAATATCTACCAAGATAAGCATGATGCCAAAACTTAAGAGCTTCAGCAAACTTGTTATCTTTTTAATTGCAGGCTCTTTCTTTTCCTTTTTCATTTTTTCTAGGGGTTATTTCCATGTCAACCGTATGCTAACCGACCAAATCAATCCTAGGACAGAACAGGACCATCAGAAGCTTAAGACATTAGTCTTGGCATATATTACAATGTCCTAGTTCATACCAAAGTGCTATGGTAAGCAGTCCAGAACAATGCAATGCGACACAACAAACCCACCTGGATCTTTTCACTTAAGCACAAAAGGCATGAATTTTTCATTTTTATGATTTTTATCATTTTACAGCATATTTTCCATGTTAAAGCATATAGATGTCCAAGTTGCATATCTGCATCTAAGTAAGGAACTAGCTACCAGGCATGTAACAGATAGCAAAAGCATTCAACCTACACATGCTAGTTACCAGAAGCAATGGTGATCATTTTTTATTTTAAAGCATAAAATCCATGCATATGATAGATATCAGATATATCATGTGAACTGAACAAAGCATGATCACCTACATGTATTCAACATCATATACTAGCTAGAATGAATAAAGTAGTTTAATCATATAACAGAAGAAAGCTCAAAGTGTGATATATGAATGTGTATGATATGAACTCACACAAAAAGACTTGAATAAAAAGAGTAAAGAAGAAAGAAAATTCTGAAAATATCCTAAAAAGGATACACAACTCCCAAATCCCCTCGCAAATGCTCAAATGTAGACTGATCTAGGGGTTTGGTAAGAATGTCAGCCAACTGATGATGGGTATAACATGAACAAGGTCAATGACACCTTTCTCATATAGATCCCTCAGAAAGTGAAAGCGCACATCAATATGTTTGGTTTTTGAATGAAGACATGGGTTTTTCCCTACACTAATAGCACTAGTGCTATCACAAAACAAAGGAACTCTGGCAGAGAAAGACAACCTCAAATCTTTCAAAGCGAAATCATCCAAACCAACTGTGAGTAGCAGCTAGAAGCAACGACCAAGAAACATGCGAAGAACTGAGAAACTAGAAAGTATTGGAAGTCGACTTGCGAACCAGCCGGCACCCACCAAAATCAGCGTCGGAAAAGCCAGATAACTCAAGAGATGATGATGTTGAATAATAAAGACCGAGATCAGACGCATAGGTAAGATACCTGAAACTGCACTTGACAGCCTACCGATGAGATGCGCGTGGTGAAGGCTGGAAGCGTGCGCACAGTCCCACGGCGAACTGAATATCCGGTCTCGTCGTAGTCAAGTACAAGAGCGATCTGATCATCCCTCGATAATCTCTCTCATTGACCTTGATGGTGCTCTCGTCCTTGTCTAGGCCCCCAAATGTGCCCATGTGGGTCATTTGAGGCTTCAGATCTCCACTGAAGTCAAACTTCTTCAGCATGTCCCCCATGTACTTGCTCTGGTGGATGAAGATGTCATCCTTGGTGTAACAGCCCCAAAATTAAAAGGGAATAAAATAAAAGAAAAATAATATTAAATGAATTTCTGAATTTTGTTATTAAAGAAAATCCTAAAAGAGCCCTATTAAAGCCAAACAGAGGTAAATATTCAAAATTTGGACTTGAAAATTTTATGGGATAAACTAGAGGCCAAGAAATATTTTTGAGAATTTTTACAAAATTTTAGCAACAGTGCTTCAAGCCTTAATCAAATAATTGATATTCTGGAATTATTTTACTTGAAAAATGAATTTAAAATTTTAATGGGCCGAAACCCTGAATTCTCCTCCAAAGGCCTTTCGGCCCAGCCCAACGCAGCCCTACTCGCTGACAGGCGGGGCCAGCCTGTCGGCGCTCCCCCTCCCTCTCTCCTCCGCGCCACGCCCCGTCAGGCCCACCTGGCAGCCTCAAACGCGGCCCTCCCAGCCACTGACACGCCAGGCCCTCTTGTCAACCACTCTTATCCTCGTCTTCAACAATGGAAGGGGATCTCCCCTTCCATTCCCGTCGGCCCCCTTGCCCGATTCCTTCGCCGGCCGCCTGAATCCACAAAATCAAGCACGGGATCCTGACCCCCGTTCACCGGCGATCCACTTCCGACCAAAACCAACGCGATTTCATCCCTTTGGAAGCCAATCCGTGCTATAAGGAAGTTCGCCGGCGATATGGAAATCCTCCCCTTCGGTTTCCTTCGCGTAGCCTGCCTTTTTCGTCGTCGGCAACCCTATAAGATCCCCGGTGCTCACCGCATTTCGCTCACACCGAAACCCCTAGGAGCCTTTCTCTCCCTAGCCGCCGCCTGCCAGTTTTCGGATTCATCCCCTACTTCGGCTCTGGCAACACATCACCGACGCTCCAGGCCGCCACTGCCCTCGCCATAGTCACCGTCGGGATCCCCTCCACCTCCTCTACCCCGGCCCTACTCCGTTGGGCCGGATCGCCGCCAGAGCTCGCCGTCGCCATCAACCCAAAGCTTCCCCGCCGCCACTGCTCGCCGCCGGAGCCACCCTCTCGGCGTCGACCCCATTTTCTGGTACCATCATGCTCCCCTCCCTTCCCTCTTTCCATTTTCGCCGTCGCCTAGGGTCATGGTCCGCCGCTACCGCCGCTCGCCGTCGCTCCGCCGGCACTGGGGACGAAGCCCTCGGCTTCCCCGTGCCGCACGCGTGCCGGACGGGCTCGGTGCCGTGCGATCATGGATGGAGGGCACAGATTAAAACCCCGTGGGATTTAACCTGAACCCTCAGATCTCGTCCAAGCGGTATCAGTGGATCCTGGCCATCGGATCCCACTTAAATCGCCGCGCGCACTGTGGCCGTTGGATCTTGATCCAACCGCTGCCACGTGCCCGGCTCACGCGCGCAGTCGTCGGTTCACGGTGAACCCAGTTCACCATGGACTAGAGACTGATTTCTGTTTAAAATAAATTCCAGAAAATCAGTTTAAACTTCAAAAATTCATATCTTGCTCAAATTAACTCCAAATTTCACCATTTTAATTCTGGAAAATTTATCTTTTTATTCTCTACACTTTTATGCAATAAAACAATATGTTTATTTGGAACATAATAATCTTATTAAATAATAAAGAAAAGACCCCTTTAGGATTTAATTAATATTCCAATTAAATAATCCAGAAAAGCTCTTAAAAATTTATATAATAATTTTAGATGATACCTTGACTCCAGTACATTGTTTATAAGCCAATAAAAATATAATAATTCATTTTGCCCATTTTAATTTACTAAACCACATTTCCAAGGCCCTTTAAAATAAATGATTAATTCATATGATGGAAATGCAACACTTTACAAAAATATCATGGAAACTTATATAATATATTCAGAGGACTTAATGAATTTATTCCACTGTTTTAATGCAACAAAAATAACATGTTCACTTTTGCCCACCTTGTTCCATTAACTCATATTACAAAAAGCCCTTTTAGGATATTTAATTAATTCATATAGTAAAGATCCTTACTTTATGAAATTATCTTAAAGCTATATAACAAACTTTAGAAGACTTAATAATTTAAAGTCACTATTTTTGATACCATAAAAACATCAAGGCTAATTTATACCTCTCTAAGTTCATCTCTAAAAAGGGAAAGATAAAAACACCTAGGAAGAATAAATTACATCAAGTCATAAATTCAGAAATCTCATTAGGAATCAATCTTAAAATATTTAAGTGACAATTCCCTAGGATTTAAGACTCTATCTCCCTTACTTAAATCCAACCACAACTTGTATGCTTGTATGCTTCATTTTGGATTGTTTATTGAATGTTGTGTTTACTTTTCCGTATCGAGAAGACTACGACGTCGTCGAAGATCCGGAGTTCTATCCCGAGGTTCCTCCTTCACCCTTTTGCTGAGCAAGGCAAGTCATCGACCCTTCTGTGGAAACAGTTGATCATCATTGAACCCATGTTTTAATAAACTATCGCTATAACTCATAGGTTAATATTGCATTAGTCCAATAATCAAGCCTTACACTTATATTTATTAGATCCCCTTCCTTGTGTGCAAACCCAAGCCATGCTTATTGAGCCTTAACTCCTTGTCACTCTACAAATATTATATTAGCTAGTGTCCAATGTACCGGCACAACTGCTATAGGACATAAAGAATGAGTCGTAGATAGCTGGATTCTGATATATGAAATTCCCCGTTATTCTCGTCTCTGGACTCTGTTGGAGTTGGCTAAGTTATAAGTATGATGGGTTCCGGGTGCAAGCTCAGAAACTGGTTGGTCGCACCCGGGGCACTATAAGGACCGGTCTGCGGGATCTGTTGCAAAGCACTTCCGTACCAACCACAAGTCTAATGGGTAAGTCCTAACCGGAAGTGTGGGACACTCCGTCTCTCTGCACCATAGTGGAGGGGGCAAGGGGCTAGCCCTCAGGGTGCCTTGTACCAAAGAAGGCTCAAGGGGGGGTATGGTGAGGCACCGACGCGTCGGGGCACCATATGAAACCTATAAGAGGGTGCTGTTGAGTCGGGGAGGACTATATGGAAGGTTTTGGCACGAGTTCCCGTGAAATGGGTCATCTCGTTACATTTTGGTGTAAGTGATGAGTGCGTGCCTTGTGTGTACAATGGTACATCTCTGATAAGAGTAATTTAATCTTTTCGAAAAGCCGAGCCCATGGTCAAGGGCGGGTTGTGTGACTACTCGCAGTTAGTTTCAAATTGTTGGAATGATTGAGTTATTCATGGCATGTAAGGACTGTTGTGCGAGGAGGTAAAACGTACTCCTCGAGTTAGAAGATGATGATGCATACACATGTTTACTTTTCAGTACTAATAAATTGATCACATTTAATGCTTTACAATTATGCTTCTTCCGCAAAACTAGCCACTATCTCCCTTGTTATTACCTTACATTATATTTGCATTTCGGTGGCTTGCTGAGTACATCTGTACTCACCCCATTGACTTACACCATCAGAGCCCGTCTACTACGAGGAGGATGAAGGTCTGGAGTAGCGACCCAGGCAAGGCGAGACTAGAAGGAGGCGTTCATCTAGGATCCTTTGTTTTATTAGTTTTCTCTTCATCTTTATTCACTTTTGTATTAATACGGTCTACGAACCGTGAATGATTGCTCGTATTTGTACGTGGTCGCATGATGAACGTCTTGTTTTATTGATTTCCCATGGAATTTCAATAAAGTCCTGATTTATTAAATCGGGGCGTGACAAGATGGTATCAGAGCCGACTTGACTGTAGGAAGCCAAACAGACTTGACCTTAGGACTTATATTAACTATATTTTCTTACAAAAACTACTTATCCTCTCATCTTCTGAGGTTTTCACAAAAAGCTTTCTCTCTTTTGTAGATGCCGGTCCGTACCATGAGTGGGAATCTTCGTGACGAGGCCGGATTCATCCGCGAGCTGCGCATGCTCGTCGGTTTCCTCGGATTTGAGCACGAGCCGATGTACCATGGAGTCTTCCCCGACGAGGAAGAAAGCTTCTGCGAGGTCACCGTCGTCGTCCAGCCCTCCCCTCAGACAGCTCACACCTATCGAAGAGGAGGACCTACCTTCTTGGTTGCTAGTCAGCGCACCGCCCTCCAGGCACTCACGGAACTCCGGATGATCTACGACAGCGAGCTCTACGACACGGACTTTCTCTTTGTGCCTCTTCGCACCCCAGGGAGTCCCCACAGCGTCTACATCAGCACGCTCTCCCAGCGTCATTCCGCGATTGGTCATACCATGCGCTTGCTGGAGGCAATGGATGATCTCCATTACGAGGCACAGCAGGACACCAATGGACAGCGTGACACAATCAGTTTCTACCGACACTCTTCTGAGGATCTGAACCGCGAGAACGGAGATCTTCGTCGCCGCATCCAGCAGGGACACCGTTTGGCTGCCGAGGCAGAGGAGTTGCGGCGTCAGAATGAGCTCCTTCGGCAGCGCGTCGCCACCAACCCACAGCTCCGCCACCAGATCGAAGAATTAAAAAAGGACATTGAGGAGATCGCCCCTCTTCCGCCTCGCAAGCGGAAATCGCTTCGGTTTCCCACAGTGAAGCCCAAGAGGATTTCCCGTACTGCTCCACCCGCAGGACCATCCAGTTCCTCGACCCCGACCGTCTCCCACGAGCCCGTGATCGAGTCGTCCCCTGAGCTACCGTAGACGTAGTTTTACGCTTGATTGTTTTCTTTTACTTGTTTGTATGGCCACTCATGTCAAATATAAGACATGAGTGAAGAAATTAAATAAAAGAAAATAAATGTAATCGCAAGAACGATACATTTTGAAATAAAGCTTAAAATCATTTCCCTCTTCCTCCTAGACCTATTGAATCATAATCCCAATCTAAAGAAGAGAATCTATCTCTAAGTTTCAACTCTATATGATTCGTTCGTCGCCGTTCTGCGAGATCAACTCCAATCATGAAGTCAAGACAAGTTGTCAAGAAAGCCCTAACTTAGCCAAGCCCAATCTATGAAAATGTAGACTTGAAGCCTATCTTTAACCTTCTACTTCTAGCCTTTCCGAATCTCGGGACGAGATTCTTGTTAAGTAGGTTAGGATTGTAACACCTTGATTTTCGCCAGACATTAAAAATAAAATAAAGTAATTAATAAATAAATTCCAAGAAAAGGATAAATCAAGAAAGAGGAAAGCTAAAATACGAGCCTAAAAATTACAATTAGCTAGAGTATTTTCCTAAAAAATTCTCCTAAGCATTAAATTGCGTTCCAAAAATTTTCTTGAATTTTTGGTACCAAGGAATTCAATAAGATATAATCAACATCACTTCATCTTAAACCTCTAACACTAATTAATAAAATATATTACAACATGAATGTTGAGTGAATAAAATACATGATAAATCATTTATATTAAAAATAATATAAGGCATGAGTGTGAAAGTTGATAAGGAAATAAAATAAAATGTGTAAGCATCTAGATCAAATTATTCATCTTAGGCAATAAAATCAGTAACAATTTCCCCTTAATGTTGGCACCTTCTTTTTGAACCCTTCAACTCCAGGATGGCCAATAACCAAGGATCAGAAGCCCCACACGATGGAAACACCTCAGGCAATCTGCCTCAGTGGGGTGCACCTGGACATCAGCAGACCCCTGTTGTCTATCATCCCACACTTGCGGAGATGATGGCAAAACAGAACCAACTGATCGCCACACTGCTTACCCAGATGCAACAACAACAAAAGCAGATGCAAGAGCAGCAGGCACAGTTGTTCCGTCTCCAACAACACCAACACGAGCTCTCCCTTCAACTAATCTACGGGGACTTCGCCAACTTTCAAAGATTGGTGAACGAAGCAACTTTACCAGAAACCAGAGCAATTCCATCTCAAGCCCCAACCCTTGACATCCTGCCCCAAGCACCACCAGCCGGAAGAACTCCAGCACAAACTACCGGATACAAGAGGGACCGGAACGGCAACCCAATAGTGTGCTTCAACTGTCGCCAAGGAGGCCACTACGCCAACAAGTGCCCCTACCCCAAGCGGGCGCCATCCTCCATTCCAAACCCAGAGGGACATACCCTAGATCACCACAAAGAGAACCCAGATACAACCAAGGACACTCCCAATTTGATCTCAACCAACCCAGATCCGGAGATCGCTTTGCCTATTTCTGATGTAACACCATCTCCTAATCCGGAGCACTAGTAGAACTCCGTCCCTTAGTTTTCCCGAGGTTCGCTTCGAATCTCGAGGACGAGATTCTCTGTAAGGGGGATAGGATTGTAACAGCCCCAAAATTAAAAGGGAATAAAATAAAAGAAAAATAATGTTAAATGAATTTCTGAATTTTGTTATTAAAGAAAATCCTAAAAGAGCCCTATTAAAGCCAAACAGAGGTAAATATTCAAAATTTGGACTTGAAAATTTTATGGGATAAACTAGAGGCCAAGAAATATTTTTGAGAATTTTTACAAAATTTTAGCAACAGTGCTTCAAGCCTTAATCAAATAATTGATATTCTGGAATTATTTTAATTGAAAAATGAATTTTAAATCTTAATGGGCCGAAACCCTGAATTCTCCTCCAAAGGCCTTTCGGCCCAGCCCAACGCAGCCCTACTCGCTGACAGGCGGGGCCAGCCTGTCGGCGCTCCCCCTCCCTCTCTCCTCCGCGCCAGGCCCCGCCAGGCCCACCTGGCAGCCTCAGACGTGGCCCTCCCAGCCACTGACACGCCAGGCCCGCTTGTCAACCACTCTTATCCTCGCGTGCGCCCGCTGACAGGTGGGACCCACCTGTCAGCTTCGTCTTCAACAATGGAAGGGGATCTCCCCTTCCATTCCCGTCGGCCCCCTTGCCCGATTCCTTCGCCGGCCGCCCGAATCCACAAAATCAAGCACGGGATCCTGACCCCCGTTCACCGGCGATCCACTTCCGACCAAAACCGACGCGATTTCATCCCTTTGGAAGCCAATCCGTGCTATAAGGAAGTTCGCCGGTGATATGGAAATCCTCCCCTTCGGTTTCCTTCGCGTAGCCTGCCTTTTTCGTCGTCGGCAACCCTATAAGACCCCCGGTGCTCACCGCATTTCGCTCACACCGAAACCCCTAGGAGCCTTTCTCTCCCTAGCCGCCGCCTGCCAGTTTTCGGATTCATCCCCTGCTTTGGCTCCGGCAACACCTCACCGACGCTCCAGGCCGCCACTGCCCTCGCCATAGTCACCGTCGGGATCCCCTCCACCTCCTCTACCCCGGCCCTACTCCGTTGGGCCGGATCGCCGCCAGAGCTCGCCGTCGCCATCAACCCGAAGCTTCCCCGCCGCCACTGCTCGCCGCCGGTGCCACCCTCTCGGCGTCGACCCCATTTTTTGGTACCATCATGCTCCCCTCCCTTCCCCCTTTCCATTTTCGCCGTCGCCTAGGGTCATGGGCCGCCGCTACCGCCGCTCGCCGCTCGCCGTCGCTCCGCCGGCGCTGGGGACGAAGCCCTCGGCTTCCCCGTGCCGCGCGCGTGCTGGACGGGCTCGGTGTCGTGCGATCATGGATGGAGGGCACAGATTAAAACCCCGTCGGATTTAACCTGAACCCTCAGATCTCGTCCAAGCGGTATCAGTGGATCCTGGCCATCGGATCCCACTTAAATCCCCGCGTGCACTGTGGCCGTTGGATCTTGATCCAACCGCTGCCACGTGCCCGGCTCACGCGCGCAGTCGTCGGTTCACGGTGAACCCAGTTCACCGTGGACCAGAGACTGATTTCTGTTTAAAATAAATTCCAGAAAATCAGTTTAAACTTCAAAAATTCATATCTTGCTCAAATTAACTCCAAATTTCACCATTTTAATTCTGTAAAATTTATCTTTTTATTCTCTACACTTTTATGCAATAAAAACAATATGTTTATTTGGCACATAATAATCTTATTAAATAATAAAGAAAAGACCCCTTTAGGATTTAATTAATATTCCAATTAAATAATTCAGAAAAGCTCTTAAAAATTTATATAATAATTTTAGATGATACCTTGACTCCAGTACATTGTTTATAAGCCAATAAAAATATAATAATTCATTTTGCCCATTTTAATTTACTAAACCACATTTCCAAGGCCCTTTAAAATAAATGATTAATTCATATGATGGAAATGCAACACTTTACAAAAATATCATGGAAACTTATATAATATATTCAGAGGACTTAATGAATTTATTCCACTGTTTTAATGCAACAAAAATAACATGTTCACTTTTGCCCACCTTGTTCCATTAACTCATATTACAAAAAGCCCTTTTAGGATATTTAATTAATTCATATAGTAAAGATCCTTACTTTATGAAATTATCTTAAAGCTATATAACAAACTTCAGAAGACTTAATAATTTAAAGTCACTATTTTTGATACCATAAAAACATCAAGGCTAATTTATACCTCTCAAAGTTCATCTCTAAAAAGGGAAAGATAAAAACACCTAGGAAGAATAAATTACATCAAGTCATAAATTCAGAAATCTCATTAGGAATCAATCTTAAAATATTTAAGTGACAATTCCCTAGGATTTAAGACTCTATCTCCCTTACTTAAATCCAACCACAACTTGTATGCTTGTATGCTTGATTTTGGATTGTTTATTGAATGTTGTGTTTACTTTTCCGTATCGAGAAGACTACGACGTCGTCGAAGATCCGGAGTTCTATCCCGAGGTTCCTCCTTCACCCTTTTGCTGAGCAAGGCAAGTCATCGACCCTTCTGTGGAAACAGTTGATCATCATTGAACCCATGTTTTAATAAACTATCGCTATAACTCATAGGTTAATATTGCATTAGTCCAATAATCAAGCCTTACACTTATATTTATTAGATCCCCTTCCTTGTGTGCAAACCCAAGCCATGCTTATTGAGCCTTAACTCCTTGTCACTCTACAAATATTATATTAGCTAGTGCCCAATGTACCGGCACAACTGCTATAGGACATAAAGAATGAGTCGTAGATAGCTGGATTCTGATATATGAAATTCCCCGTTATTCTCGTCTCTGGACTCTGTTGGAGTTGGCTAAGTTATAAGTATGATGGGTTCCGGGTGCAAGCTCAGAAACTGGTTGGTCGCACCCGGGGCACTATAAGGACCGGTCTGCGGGATCTGTTGCAAAGCTCTTCCGTACCAACCACAAGTCTAATGGGTAAGTCCTAACCGGAAGTGTGGGACACTCCGTCTCTCTGCACCATAGTGGAGGGGGCAAGGGGCTAGCCCTCAGGGCGCCTTGTACCAAAGAAGGCTCAAGGAGGGGTATGGTGAGGCACCGACGCGTCGGGGCACCATATGAAACCTATAAGAGGGTGCTGTTGAGTCGGGGAGGACTATATGGAAGGTTTTGGCACGAGTTCCCGTGAAATGGGTCATCTCGTTACATTTTGGTGTAAGTGATGAGTGCGTGCCTTGTGTGTACAGTGGTACATCTCTGATCAGAGTAATTTAATCTTTTCGAAAAGCCGAGCCCACAGTCAAGGGCGGGTTGTGTGACTACTCGCAGTTAGTTTCAAATTGTTGGAATGATTGAGTTATTCATGGCATGTAAGGACTGTTGTGCGAGGAGGTAAAATGTACTCCTCGAGTTAGAAGATGATGATGCATACACATGTTTACTTTTCAGTACTAATAAATTGATCACATTTAATGCTTTACAATTATGCTTCTTCCGCAAAACTAGCCACTATCTCCCTTGTTATTACCTTGCATTATATTTGCATTTCGGTGGCTTGCTGAGTACATCTGTACTCACCCCGTTGACTTACACCATCAGAGCCTGTCTACTACGAGGAGGATGAAGGTCTGGAGTAGCGACCCAGTCAAGGCGAGACTGGAAGGAGGCGTTCATCTAGGACCCTTTGTTTTATTAGTTTCTCTTCATCTTTATTCACTTTTGTATTAATACGGTCTACGAACCGTGAATGATTGCTCATATTTGTACGTGGTCGCATGATGAACGTCTTGTTTTATTGATTTCCCATGGAATTTCAATAAAGTCCTGATTTATTAAATCGGGGCGTGACACTTGGTCTACTTGATCTGGATCCCTAAGAAGTACTTGAGCTCACCCATGAGTCTCATCTCGAACTCGTTGTGCATCTGAGCAATCAAGAAATCAAAGCCAACTCTGAGCAAGAAAAGAGTCTTGTCCACAGAACACATCACAAAGTCGTTCCCCAACAAAAATTGCTTTAAACGATCATACCAAGCCTTGGGGGCTTGCTTTAGACCATATAAACCTTTCTTCAACTTGAAAACATGTCGAGGAAACTTTGGGTTTTCAAAACTGGGGGTTGCCTATATACCCATTCAGAAAAGCACTCTTGACATCCATTTGAAGAAGCTTAAAACCTTTCGAAGCAGCGAATGCCAAAAGTATGCAAATGGACTCAAGACGGACAATAGGGGTGAAAGTCTCAAAATCAATACCATCTTTCTGGCCAAAACCCTTGGCAACTAATCGAGCTTTGTTGCGAACCACAACCCCATCTTCACCTTGCTTGTTCTTAAACACCCACTTGGTGCCTATGGGGTTGCATCCTGGTGGCTACTCAACTAGTGTCCAGACCCGATTGCGAACAAAATTTCCAAGCTCTTCTTGCATGGCGTTTATCCAATTTGCATCAGATAAAGCGTGATCTACATATCTAGGCTCAAAGGTGGAAACAAAAGCAGCCTCAGCAAACATAGCGAGTGAACCAGCCAGAGAACACAAAGATCTTGTAGTGAGATCACCGATGATGAGATTTGAGGGATGATCACGCTGAACTGCTCGGGATTCTAAGTGATTAGATGTCACCTCACCGGAGTCAGCATCTAGCACCTATGGACTCGACTGATGGGGCTCGATCGAAGTGGAAGTAGTGATTAGTGGTCCGCCCTCATCCTCAGTCGAAGTCTCAGAAGGTGTGGGGTCTGTAGACTGTGCAAAAGGCACACCCTCATCAACAACGGGAGTGTCATCATCTTCCTCAAAGATGGACTCTTCAAGCTCATCATCACTAGAAATCTCAAAAGAAGGAGTAAGTGAAGGCATAGACTCATCAAAAGAAACCTCACACGTCTCGACAACCTGCTGGGACTCAAGGTTCTAAATACAGAAGCCTCGAGAATGCAAAGAATAACCAAGAAAGACTCCATCCCAGCAATGAGACTCAAATTTGTCCAAATGCCCTCCCTTCTTGAGCACAAAGCACTTGCAGCCAAACGCTCGAAGTGACTCACCTTGGGCTATCTGCCAAACCACAACTCATATGAAGTGTTATCTAAGTAAGCTCTAAGAAAAATATGGTTGGCCAGATAGCAAGTTGTATCATAGCTTTAGCCCAAAAGCGCCTAGAAGTCCTATGCTCATCGAGCATCTTCCTAGCCATCTCGACTAGCGTGTTGTTCTTTCGTTCCAAAATGCCTTTCTGTGGAGGAGTGTAAGGGGCAGAAAACTGGTGCTCAAGACCCTGATCACTACAGAAGCTGACGAAGTGAGAATTCTTGAACTCAAAACCGTTGTCAGAGTGAATTTCTCATATCCGACCATTGTTCTTATTCTTCAGCTTCAGGATCAGGTCATGCACAAACTGGAAAGCATCATCCTTAGACTCCAAAAAGAAAACCCACGAGAATCGAGAAAAATCATCAATAATCACAAGCGCGTACCACTTCTCACCGACTAAACGTACCCGAGCTGGACCAACAATATCCATATGTAACAGCTCTCCCGGGTACGAAGTCATCACCTGAGTCACAGGTGCGTGAGAAGCGGCAACCATCTTCCCATGACAACAGGGATGGCAAACTAGATCCTTCTCCATCTTAAGATTGGGCAATCCTCGGATGAGGTCCATAGAACTCAATCTGACTAGCAGATCGAAGCTCAAATGACCTAACCTCCTATGCCACCTCTAGAGCTCAAAGGAGGATCCAGCAATCAAACAGCGAGAAGGGCCAAAAGAACTAGAGAAATCAATCTGAAAACCTTACCAAAGGGTAAGATTTGGCAAACCAAAGATCCTCTAGAATCAATAATAGAAGACATGACCTTCTTAAAACAAACCTCTAAGCCCTCCTCAAGAAGTTACGAAACAGAAACAAAATTAAAACCCAAATTTCCAACCAATGCAACATTCTTTAAGGAGAAATGCTCAGAAATCTGAATTGAGCCAAAATTGTGTACCTTCCCTTGACCATTGTTCCTAAAGGTGATGTATTCCCTGGAGCTCGGGGAAGTGAGGTTGGAGAACCATTTGCGATGTCCTGTCATGTGGCGAGAATATCCCGAATCCATGATCCATATGTCCTCCAGGCCTTGATCCTACAAAATCAATGGTCATAAGGGGGAGAAAACGGTCTGACACTAGGTTTAGCAAAAGAGCTAAACCAGTGTCGAGCCATCTGCTGAAAAGAAGGAAAGCAGAAAGAATCATAAGAGTCTGGAACAAAGCACGACTCAATGCGCGGTCCTATATTCTGCCTAAAGTCACGACGATGAGGTCCAAAGCCATATCCAGAATGACTTGGAGCTCTACCGGAACATAAACCACCCTTTGGAGCACGGGCACAAAAGTCGTCTCCTCTACCACCACCTACACGACTTACCCTAACCTCTAGCCTCTCTCCGCGTCGAGGGACTTTTAGTCTACCACCCTGCTAGTAGAACTGCTCCTGCCCACCTAGAGCTCTCTCTGCTCTCTCAACCCGCTTCCTCCTGAAGCAAAACTCTGCAAGATGCCCTTCTCTATTACAGAACTCATAGTGATAGGTAGGCTGCTAACTCCGCTAGTTGCGCATAATTGAGGTTCAGTCTATAGCACCTACTCCTCACATCGCGAAAGCTCTGCGTGTAAACTTGGACCGACTCGTCCATCTTCTGTTTTACTGCCATCGAATCGGTGAGCTTCATCTCGTGTATGATGGCGAAGAAATACTTATGAAATTTCTTCTCCAAATCTATCCATCCTCTAAGAGAGTTCACTGGTAGTGATGAGAACCAGGCGAAGGCCAATCCTAATAGCGATAGTGGGAAGAACCTGACCTTTTGTGCTTCTTAAGTCAATGCCTCACCACATTGGGCGAGAAAATGGATAATGTGCTCAATCGTGGAGACCGAGTCCTACCCCTAGAACTTGGTGAAGTCGAGGACCTTGTACCGGTTTGGCAGCGGCACCCGATCGAACCTTTCCTGGTATGGTCGCCGACACATGTTGATCTGGTCCTTGGGCTTCAGTCCCAATTGGTCCCGAATCACCTCAGTAATTCGATTCATCCAATTGTCTTCTTGCTGGTTCGGTGTGAGGTATCGGTCAGTCGTTGAGGGCTGCTGATACTGATCTAGCCTAACAGTGTTGTATCTTTGTTCTTCATTGGAGTAGGGCGGTACTCCATAATACACGGTCTGGTTGTACCCTTGAGGAATTCCATTGGGTGCCCTCCTTGGTGGCACAAGATCTAGCAACACGTTCCTGGTGATTCCGTACGTGATATGGGGTACCTCTTGCCTGATCAGCCCTTGAGGCGTGGTCGTACGGGTCCTGTCTACCTAGCCCCTGGAGCGTGGGTGTAGACAATGGGGCCATCACGTCAGTCTCTTGGCCGAATGTAGTGTTCGGTGGACCCTATCTCATCGGGCCTTGCGGTGGTGGCACCGGCCAAGTGTGTTGAGGGTTTTGTAGTAGGTGAGGTGAATTTTTCGACAAGTACACTAAGCTATGCGTCGGCTCTTGAGCAATCATCCCATCAATAGTCTTCTTGATCAACCATGCAAGTTATTAACCAATACCTCAGACTGATTGATGAGGGCGCGGTGTAGGGCATTGTCGATGACTTCCTGAAAAGTGAACCGGGGACTCTCGGCCTACTAAGGGATCTCACTGTCTGTGGCTGGTTTCAGTAACTGACTTCTCCGGATAGGGACAGATCGAGTCATGCCAAAAGCGTCGAGGCATAATCTCTTGTAGTTTTCCACGTGGTCATGTACCTCCGCTCTCTGTTCATCAGTCAATGCATCCATGGTGACCGGGATGATGTTGTTGACATCAATCTCGCCCGCCGTGGATGAGTTATCTAGAAAATGTCCCACTAGGCATGCCAAAAAGCATGTTGGTGTATTTTTTTGGTCACATGCGTGGCTTGGGATATTTGTTTAACTCCAGTGCAGGTCCTATAATCTTAGAAAAAAGTATATTCTGAGCGTGCCAATCAGTTTGACCCTACAACTAATAAGGAATCATAAAGAATAACATTAGTAGCAATGCCGATCGGCTATTGAGCCAGTGACTATGGCGAGAATGGAATAAACAAGAATAAATGTGCCTATGCCATGGGGCCGAAAACCATGCCCACGCTATCGATTTGAACACACTATCAGTCGATAGGATAGTGTCCTTGTGCATCAAGGCCGACAAGTACTTCCTGGACGAAGATGAAATATAGCATGGAAATAAAGATAACCTATCGGCTTGTACTCTGATAGAAACTAAACTCAGCATACCAGATAACATATTCATGTCATTAAATCACCGTAACTACAAGATCGGACCTAACTAAGACAATCACTAATCATGATAAATCAACAAAACTTCAACGTATCAAGCATACTTTATTTAGATGAATGGCATACAACATGAATATGATACAATAGATCAAGATATCGGACTCAACCGATGAAGCCTAAAACTAATGACATCCAATTCACATCAATATAAGAGATCAAAACTGAAGCAGCCTTAGACTTACAAAATATACCAAGATAAACCTAGCAATCACATCGATCAAGCTGATACCTCAACAGATCGATACGATGTAGCCTCGAAGAACATAGACCTAATTGATGTGACCGTCAGGGTGGCGGGACTCACCTCTTCGTTGGAGATTGAGATGATGCAGCCCGGTTCCAAGTGCCAAGTCCTGTCGGAATTAACCTTCGGAATCCAAGGGTGGCGATGCGCCAAAAGTAGTAGTTTGTTGTGGTTGATTGTGTGTGTCCTCTAAACCTAGCTACTAGATACATATTTACGGAGACTTGCTGTCCAAGTAATCTACCTCGTAACCGATTCTGGATCATCCTTATCTTCTCTCCCCTTAATCGGCTCCTACATGTCTGGTCATATTGTAACAATATGGATGGGCTTCATTGACCACCTTTGACCGGACCCCATTTGATTTCTATTAATCGTGTGACATCTTTGATGGGCCTGGCCTCTACTAAATCTTGGTGTCAACACATTTCATGATATTCCCATGCGAAGCAATCCCGATGCTCCCATAATAATGCAATTAATCCATTCTTTATTTCATCGGAAAATTGAGCACTTACAAAGGTTGGCCTCATTCTATCACCGGGTCTAATGTTTACTTCTTGTATCTCATCAGTTGTGGTGAAGCCTTGACCGAGTTTACCTTCTGCTTCATCCGTGTCG
This sequence comes from Zizania palustris, assembly GCA_019279435.1. NCBI lineage: Eukaryota > Viridiplantae > Streptophyta > Magnoliopsida > Poales > Poaceae > Zizania > Zizania palustris. The sequence goes on from JAAALK010000082.1 coordinate 27,540,589, forward strand.
CATTCAAAGGGTAAGCTTGGGATGATCATTATTGATTGGTTTGATTTTGTCATTTGATACTTCAATAAAATCATCGTCCCAAACTCTGCTGGACATGCAGATGACTTCTTCCATCTCTCATACTGATAAACTGATTATTGCTACGTTAGCTGATTTATCAGCGGGAATGATCTCCACCTGATCACCAACCCACTGCATGAGGCTATGATGCATTGTCGATGAGATACAGTAATTCACGTGAATCCAATCATGCCCTAACAATAGACTATAGGATCCTTTTCCCTCTATGATGAAGAAGGTGGTCGGCATGGTCTTGCTCCTAATCGTCAACTCTGCGTTTAGCACCCCCATTGTTTCTAATGAATTGCCACTAAAGTCCCTCGGTATCATATTGGTTTTGATGACGTCCTTCGGCCCTTTCCCCAGCTGCGCCTTCGTCTATCATCATCTTGGACATCGGCTTCTCATTGACTAGGCCTTTGATGTAAAGAGTTCTCAAGTGCAGATGTTTGTGATCTTCTGTCATGTTGAATACTGCTGATTGCAAGGTCAGTATCAGTTGGGGCATTGCATTGGCTTGCCTGACGTTGTCTTCAGGAGTAGCCCGATACTCTAGGGGAAAAAGAAGACCATGTTTATCACCACATCTTTCTTGTCATCGTGATCGGCCTTATCTTTCACTCGCCATTCACTCTTAATCCTTCGAGGCCGATCAATCTCATTCTTATGACTATGTGCCTTCAGTTCTCACTACCGCAAACATTGTACTCTCCTTTTTTGATTCTTTGTCAAGATCCAGCTAGAGCACCACTATGGCTTTCTTTAGGTGACGCTATCGTCAGTCGATTGTTCGTTTTCCTTGGTGTTAACTGGTCCAAACCTCAAGTATTGACACCCTTAGCAGCGATAACCTCCGATGGATGGCCAACCTCTCTTGACTATGTGACCTTACCCTGTAATTGCACGGATCATGGTCGCCCTATCACCTGCCTTCGCTATCGCACTCATGGCAGTTGTCCATTGACGGCAAGCACAACCCTTCGTTCCAATAGAATCTGAAGAACTCACAATTCCAATGGGGGTTGAATCGTGAGTAATCATGATTGTCCTCGTTGTCCATCATTTCTCTTGATTTTCTTTCATATTTTCTGATCAGATCCAAGGAGGTGATGCTACTGTTGGCTTGCCTACTCTTCTTCGAGTACCGATCATCAGCGTGGTGTGCATGCACCATATTGACCGAAAAAGGGTGGCCGTCGATGTTCATCGGCTTCTTCCCATCATCGAACTTGATTCAGCCTTGCTCCACGGCCGATTGGATTTTCTACCTAAACACATTGCATTCGTTAGTGTGGTGAGACGGGGAGTTATGCCACTTACAGTATTTTTTCTTCTTCAATTCATCGATGGGCAGTATCACGTGATTAGGTGGCAACTAGATCTGCTTTTCTTTGAGCAAAAGGTTGAATATCCTATTGGCATTAGTGATGTTGAAATCATACTTCTCTTATTTATCAGCTAGCTTTATCCACGAACATGCGACTTTCTTCTTGTTTCGAGTCCATTCGGCCAAGCTGATCTCCGCATCAGACTTGTTGTCTTCATGATGGGTCGGGTAACATGTTCCTAGCAATTCCATACATGGGTTGGGATACCTCTTACCTGATCGGCCCTTGCAGTGTGGCCAAAGGCTAGGAGGGTGGTGTACCCCTACTGAAGAGATACGTACTCTAGGACAGGTCCTATCTACCTAACCCTTGGAGTGTGGGGGTAGGTAACAGGGTTGTCATGTCAGCCTCCTAGCCAAATGAAGTGTTCGGTGGACCCTGCCTCATCGGCCCTTGTGGTGGTGGCAACGACCGAATATGTTGAGGGTTTTGCAATAGACGAGGATGATTAGTCGGGAAATACATCGTACCTTGTGTCAGATCTTGAGCAACCGTCCTGTCAATAGTCTTCTTGATCAACCTGTGCAAGGTATTAACCAATACCTCGAACTGATTGATGAGAGAGTGATGTAGATCATTGTCTATGGCTTCCTGAAAGGTGACCCGTGGACTCTTGACCTGCTGAGGGATCTCACCAACAACGGTTGGTTTTGGCAACTGACTCCTCTGACCAGGGCCAGAACGAGTCATGCCAAAAGCTTCGAGGCACAACCTCTTCTAGCTTTCCACGTGGTCTTGTACCTCCGCCCTTTATTCATCGGTCAATGCCTCCATAGTGATTGGGATGATATTACTGCCGTCAACTTCTCCCACCATGCCAAAAAGTGTGTTGGTGTTTTTTTGGTCACACACGTAGCCTGAAAGATCTGCTTAACTCCACTGTAGGTCCTACAATATTAGAAAAAAGAGAAGGTTCTGAGCGTACCAATCAGTTTGACCCTGCAATTGATAAGGAAACAGGAATAATAACGTTACTAGCAACGTCGATCGGCTATCGAGCCGATGGCTATGGTGAGAATAAAATAAATAGGAATAAACGCACCGATCGGCCATAGGGCCGATGAACAAGCCCACGCTATGGGGCTGAGCACGTTATCGACCGATAGGATGAAGTCCTCGTGCATAAAGGTCGATGAGTGTCTCCCAGATGTGAGTTGAACATAGCGTGAAAATAAATATAACCTATTAGCTTGTACTCCAATAGAAACTAAACTCAGCATACCAAACAATATATCCATACCATTAAATTACTGTGACTGCAAGATCAGACCTAACCAAGATAGTTGCTAGTCACGAAAAATAAATAACACTTCAACGCATCGGACATACTTTATTTAGATAAATGGTACACAACATGAACCAGATACAATAGAACGAGATGTCGAACTTAACCGATGAAGCCTCAAACTATGATACCTAATTCACATCAATCTAAGAGATCAAAGTGATGCAGTCTTAGACTTATCAAAATATACCAAGATAAATTGGTGATCACACTAGCTAGGCCGATACCTCAAGAGATTGATATGATGTAGCCTTAAAGAACACAGACCTAGTCGATGTGATCGTCGGGGTGGCGGGTGATGAGAACATCACCAGTTGGGATAGGATCATGATTGTGAGGAAACAAGTTAAGGTGCATGCTTTCCATGTTAGATTTAATTTTTATATATTTGAACTCCAGATGCTAACACCATGAGATGCATTCATTTTCAATTACAGAAATACTTTCTCGGGTTAATAGAAGAGATGCATGTATATGGAACTCTTGTATTATCATGGAAGTTGATTGGGGACCAATAGATGTTGAGTCGAGGATGACTCCAAATCAAGAAGGAGAGGATGATGAGGACATCCCTACCAATGATACAACCATACATGAATACCAAGATCCAATTATTCAAGTTCAAGCATGACAATTAAATCTCTAGGTTAACTCGTTTCTAAGTATCTTAGTATATTATCTTGGGAATAAATTACTACCTAATATTATTATTATTATTGTTAGGAACCATGGAGATCATGAAAATCACTTGGAGATAAACAAAGAATTGGAGAAGAACCAGGAAGGACGTCCAAACCAATTTGAGAGTCCAATCCAACTACAATTCGTGTCCAACTCAGATTCTAGGAGCAGCATGCACTAAAATATACTAAGATAACTTCACCCAGCCATGGAAAGATAACTTCATAACCTTTCCAATGTCTCCTGTTTCATCTCAAAATTCATTCTATATCAACGGGAATCATCAAAACAAATAAAGTCCAGAATCTGTCAGCATGTTATTTTCTGCGTTATTGGGCCTTTTGGGTTGTGTATCCAGTTAAGCCCATTTGAGGTGCGTCCCAAACTACTATATAAGGTGTTTCTACTGCCATCTAGGGTTTTTGGGTTTAGTTTACACGTTGCTTTGATAGCCGCCGCTTCACCGGATTTGTAAGTGAACCCCAATTCACAGATTCCAATAGAATTTTCAATTCGATTGCGTTTTCTGCGTTCTTGCTTGTGTTCTTCGATTCGTAGGCAAGGATTAGCCTTCTTGGCGAGGTCAATCGGGATATGCTTGATTGATAACCAATGGAGCAGTGGTGTAGCGATTGCAAGGGCCGATCTCGTGTATCAGAAGCCGAATCATCAACGTCGAGTTCTCCACAAATTGTTGTTTATCCCCCACCTGACGGAAGATCGGGCACCCTCCTCCTCCATCAAGTGGTATCAGAGCTTGGTTTACCGTCATTTTCGTGTATCTTAGATTAGATTGATTTTATATTCATCCCAAAGTCCACGAAAAAGCCAACAAAAAAATTTGTAGTCGTAGGTTTCCCCCAATCCAAGACCATCCCGAGCCTTTGCACGTTTTGGTTTCAGAGTCCGTAGTATTGAGTTTGTGTCATTGGTCAAGTCCAGTTGCTGGTTAGTATTGTGATCCCTTTTTCTAAATCCCTTATACTCGCCACCACCCATAAATCCCCTTTGATTTGCAATTCGCGTCCGAACTAGAACCTCAAAACCCTGATTCAGATTGTCTCTGATAAAACAGTCATATCTTTTGCATATGGACTCCGAATAAGGCAAATATATACATTTTCGAAATCTACAGAAAAATTTAGATCTAAGTTTTCCTATCTAGTTAGGTTCACCGATTTTAGTTTTTCCAAATTTGATCGAAAAGATCGAGTTTTCTAGCCCCGGAGTTTTTTACGCAGATTTTTCAGCTCATCTTTATTTATCTACATAGCACTTCTTTGCAGCAAAATTGTATCACATATTCTTGGTTTGTCTTCTTTGTGCTCCTAGTCAAAAAAGCAAGTGTAAAAGAAAGAGTTCAAAAAAAGAGTTACAAAAATATATGGAAAAAAATAATATCGAAAAAAAGGAGGAGCACTTAGGGATAAGCTTAGAAGATATTAGTCTTGTGTGGTGCTATTTTCAGTACTGTTTTGTGCTGATTTTATCAATCTATTAGCTATCCTTTGAGCATTAACCACTCTCTTATTTAAGCCTTGTTGTTATAGGGATCACATTCAGAACAGCAATTAGTACAAGTACTCTGGACATTTATTTAATATTACTATCTGTTTCTGAATCGTGTTTCACCATATAGATTACTCTTATTTAACCGCCTAGACTCCACATATATACTTCTGATCAGTGCAACTTGAGTTTTTGCAATCGTATACCACACTCTTTGGAAGTCACCAACCAGTCAAGAATTGTGCCACGACCAAGATTGTGCCATCCACTGCCCTACGATGGTAAGAACCTTGTAAGATTGTGGTAAGATGTTTGAGTGTGAGCGAGAATACAGACCACTACCTAATAGTTGATAGGGCTAATATTTTTTCCAAGTGTTTTTCCTTTTCGACTAACCATGGTAGGTATGGAAGGTGCGACAAATCATAATCATGGTAACAATTTTTCTTCTATCAAAAGTAAGTTTGCCATCCGATCTTTTTATGGTGAATATGATGTTAAAGAATACCTAGATTTGGAGATGACCGTAGAGTATAAATTTAACTTATATCTAGTTCCTGAACAACATAGAGTTAAACAAGCAATTGGTATGTTTAAAAATCGTGCTTTAATCTGGTGGGAAGATATAAGAGAACTTCAATTACAACCTGATACATGGGGTCATTTAAAAAGAGTTATGCGTTATAAATTTGTCTCTCCTTCTTATCATCGTGAATTGTGTAAGAAACTACAATGCTTAGTTCAAGGTAACATGTCTGTGAAAGAGTATTATGCTGAGCTTTGAGAGAGCATGACACGTTGTGGTGCTGTGGAGCACTCGGAGGACACGATGTGGCGCTTCTATGATGGATTGAGGCATGAGATTCAAGATATCGTTTATTATAAAGAATTTAATACTCTTAGTCATTTGTTTCATCTTACCATCATTGCAGAGAAAGAATTGCAGGAATGACAATACAAGGCAAGAAACTCCTATCCACCACGAGTGACGAGCACACCGGTACTAACCAAGCCTTTCTATTCTTCAAGTGTTCGTCGTGAAACTGCACATGTACCTACACAAACATCAGCAAGAATATGGCCTTCCATCTCTGCACGAATTGAGGTATCAGGTAAAAAGTCCTTACATGTACCCGTTGAGGTTGCTTCATCAGCTGAAATAATAGAACACCATTTGCAATTTGATAATGATGCACTTCACCATGATAGGACTAATAACTATACCGTTGTGCATGAGGATGTGAAATCTACTTTGTTACTTTCAACTTCTGATGAAATTATTAAAGATGATATCGAGACGGCAACTAATGAGAGCAAACAACTTGATATTAGATCTGAAATTCAACATGAAATCAGATTAAAAGAATCTTCTATCCTTGCACTTAAAACTGATCAAACTGAAATTCATAGTCAAGATGTGTGCTATGTTTTGATTTGTGAAACTGCTTATTATTCTCTTACTAATATAGTTTATACTTTGCCCCTAGTTATCACTAAGTATTTATCTCATATTGAGCTACATAAGTGTAAATTTGATATGCCTCTCGAGTTTTTATCTTAGGTTGAGTTACATAAATATAAACTTGTCTTGCCTCCCAAGTTTTGGGATAGTTCCACATTTAACGTTGCAGAATTAAAACCAACCATGGGAGCAAAAGATGAGTATGAGTCGAGGACGACTCTATTTCAAGAGGGGGGGAATGATGAGAACATTACCAGTTGGGATAGAATCATGATTGTGAGGAAACAAGTTAAGGTGCATGCTTTCCATGTTAGATTTAATTTTTATATATTTGAACTTCAGATGCTACACCATGAGATGCATTCATTTTCAATTTTAGAAATACTTTTCAGATTAATAGAAGAGATGCATGTATATGGAACTCTTGTATTATCATGAAAGTTGATTGGGGACCAATATACGTTGAGTCGAGGACGACTCCAAATCAAGGAGGAGAGGATGATGAGGACATCCCTACCAATGATACAACCATACATGAATACCAAGATCCAATTATTCAAGTTCGAGCACGACGATTAAATCTCTAGGTCAACTCATTTCTAAGTATTTTAGTATATTATCTTGGGAATAAATTACTACCTAATATTATTATTATTGTTAGGAACCATGGAGATGATGAAAATCACTTGGAGATAAACAAAGAGTTGGAGAAGAACCAGGATGGACGTCCAAACCAATTTGAGAGTCCAATCCAACTACAATTCGTGTCCAACTCGGATTCCAGGAGCAGTGTGTACTAAAATCATCGCCTAGGCCGCATACGGACTCCGTTTTTGACGTTCCACCGAGCCACGGAAAGATAACTTCATAAAATTTTCAATGTCGATGGTTTCATCTCAAAATTCATTCTAGATAAATGGAAATTGTCAAAACAAGATAGAGTCTAGCATTTGTCAGCATGCTATTTTCTGTGTTATTGGGCCTTTTGGGTCATGTATCCAGTTGAGCCCATTAGGGGTTCATCCCAAACTACTATATAAGGTGTTTCTACAGCCATATAGGGTTTTGGGGTTTACTTTACACATTGCTTTAATAGCCGTCGCTTCGTCGGATTTGTAAGTGAACCCAATTCACAGATTCCAATAGAATTTTCAATTCGATTGCGTTTTCTGTGTTCTTGCTTGTGTTCTTCGATTCACATGCAAGGATTAGCCTTCTTGGTGAGGTCAATTAGGCTGTGCTTGATTAATAACCAACGGAGCAGTGGTGTAGCGATTGCAAGGGCCGATCTCGTGGATCGAAAGCCGGATCGTCAACGTCGAGTTCTCCACAAATCGTTGTTTATCCCCTACCTGACGAAAGATCGGGCACCCCCTCCTCCATCAGCGGGACTCACCTCTTCGCCGGAGATCATAGAGATTCTTTTGACACGAAAACGTGCCCCCACACTTGGGTCAGTTCGATGATCCAAAAGCGTATGGATACTTAGGGACAGGCCTAAACGTAACACAACGCTGACGTTGTGTTCCGAATACCCTTAACAGTGGCAAGAGAGTGGAGTCGTCAGGTAATCAGATCACACAGAAATAATCCAATAAGCAAAAATGTATAGATAAAATAACCCAAATGGCCGAGTGAAGCCTGATTGGTTCGGAGTATACCATGCAAAGGGTCACCGAAGGGAGGACTTCGGCATCTCGTGCAGAGTATGCGCCGAAGGTAACCTTCGGCGTTCGAATGGATCTGACAGAAGACAGGCTCTGAATAGACCGCGGCGCGAAATCACCTCCGAATGACAGGGTTTGGCGCAACACCTCTAGCGTCACAGGATCCACTACGGAGCGTTCTAGTGTGACGAAGCCCGATACGGAGCATCCTAGTGTGACGAAGTCTGATGCAGAGCATCCTGGTGCGACCCCACCATGAAGCAACCCCGATGCGAAGTGGCTCCGGCATGTGGAATCTGACCAAACCGACAACGGTGTGACGGATCCGACATGGTCGGACGAAGTGAAATCTCGTCGAAGGGTGCTCCGGTAGCCTCTGAAACCAGCCTCCTAGTTCCAGAAATCTTTGGCAAGGGGGGCTCCGAACATGAATCCTACAGAACACAATAATCAAGTGCCAATTCGGCCTGGAGACCAAATTACCAAGTGTAATCGTAGGAAACAGATAGAACGAAGGGTAACAATCCGTTATGTAGATTAACGGATGGTTCACAAGCGAGCCAACAAGGTGATAAAAATCTGTTACGTAGATTAACGGATGATTCACAGGCGAATCAACATGGCTTACCACAGTTACGACGTGATGCACGGAGGGCTTATACCGGAACCCATGAAGATGAATTGAACCAATGCGGAAAGTAGATGAAAGTAAAGGTACGATTCAAAACTAGGGTTTTGAGGTGTTGATCGGTGTTGGGGGCCCTTTGAATCGGCCTCACCCCTATATTTATAGGGGCTAGTCTTCTTATCTCTAATTTTAATCTGATGAGAGTTCGGCTGAAACAGTTAAGATTGGATAAAAGATCAACAACAGTCAAGTTATGCTAATCTAATTCGGACTCTGCTGGATGGAGTGGACCTTCGCAGGCCTTCCGAAGCAGGCCCGCAGGCCGAAGCTTCTAGGCGAAGCGAACCGCCGAAGGGGCCCCTCGGACCGAAGCCATCCTGTGAATCAGACTACTGAAAGGCCACTGAGGCCCCATGCTAATGGGCCTCCGGCACTTCAAGGCTTCGGCCCGTACCAGGAATTGCATATTTTCGGCCCAAAATTATCAAAATTGATATTTTAACAATTTCAACAATTAATGTCATTTTTTGCTATCAACACATGACCCCTGACTTTTAGCAAACTTAGTGAGATAAAAGCACAACGGGCTAAACACGATATACTCTATATCATCCTTTTGACACTTTCAAGCACTTTGTCATACGCTTTGGAAATACCTCTTAAGGTACCTGCCATTCAAGGCTCTTCGAAATCACTCTCCTTGTAGAGACTCTAATAAATATGCATTGCCTAGAGCAATTTCAGCTACCTTAAAAGGACCTTCCCAACTAGGCAACCACTTACCAAATTTTGGTCTTTTAGTGCCTAAGGGCAAAATTTTATTCTAAACCAAGTCACCAACTTGAAATGATTTTGCTTTGACTCTTTTGTTGTAGGCTCTAGCTACTCTCATTTTATCTTTTTCCATATCCTCTAGAGCCCTTAACCCCTTATCGGTCACTTCATCCAAATTATCCTTTAAAATGGTTTCATATTCATCGACCGATAAACCATCTTGTTTAAGAAATTTTAACGATCCAAGATCTACCTCTACTGGTAGAATGTGTTCTTGTCCATATACCAACTCATATGGACTAACTTTGGTAGCATCATGCTTTGCAACTCTGCAAGATCATAATGGCTCAGAAAGCACTTCATGCCACCTTTTAGAGAATTCTTCAATTTTCCTCTTAATGAGCTTAATTACAGTTTTATTACTAGACTCGGCCTGACCATTGGGCTGAGCATAGTATGGTGAAGAGTTTATCAACTTAATACAATAAAATTCGGCAAAGTCTCTCACTTCTTTAGCAATAAATGAAGTACCTTGATCTGTAGCGAGAGTTTGGGGAATACCGAATCTATGTATAATGTGCTTCAAGATGAAATCAGTTACCTCATTATGAGTCATGTTCTTGAGAGGCATGATCTCGGTCCACTTGGTGAAATAATTTGTTGCCATCAACATGAACCAATGCCCCTTTATAGGGGGAGGATGAATTTGGCCGATGAAGTCCAAGCCCCAACCTCAGAATGGCCATGGTTTGATAATGGGGTTAAGTAGTGATGCAGGAGCCAACTGAATATTACCAAACTTTTGACATGCTTCACACCCTCTATAATACTTAAAAAAATCCTCAGTCATAGTCGGCCAATAAAAACCTGCTTTTTTGAGCATCCAACTCATTTTCTGGGCTGACTGATGAGTGCCACAAAGTCCCTCATGAACTTCCCCTATAGCCACTCTAGATTGATCAGGATCCAAACACTTTAGAAGTACTCCATCAATAGTTTGGTGATACAACACATCATTAAGCAACACAAATTTAAATGTTTGTCGTCAAACTTTCCAATCAACCCTCTGACTGGGATCCTTCAAATATTGGATGATTGGGATTCTCCAATCATCCTTATATATTACATCAGTTCTCACCAATTCCTTACTTGAATTGGCGTCCAATTTGCAAATCTCAAAACGCCCCTCAAGCCCTTCATGTTCCTACCGAGGGCCAGTCATATCAGTTGTGCAGAGCCGATCAGACCGAAGCCCTTCGACGGAGGGGTCCGGCATGTGAAGGCCCCTGACGCTTGGAGGGCTTTGGCACGAGGGCTCTGGCGCATAGATTCCTTTAGTGGATGGAGGGCTCCAGCACAGGGTCTCTAACTCGCAGCACCCTTCGGCGGGCGAAGGGTTCTGGCCCGGAGGGTCCGTCTCGTAGAGCATCGATTCAAAGCTCCTGGCTACGGCTACCACAGAGACTTCAAGCATCGGCCTCCCTTGTACAAAAAATATGTATTTCCTGACTTGATATCCAGATGCTTGCTGAGCCAAATCATTTGCAATTAAATTGGCTTCTCTAGACACGTGAGAAATTTTGAAGACATCAAAAATAGCATTTATGTCTAAACATTTATCTAAGTAGATATTTAGCAAACCATTAAAACATTGAGAAATTTTAGCTACTTGTTGTACAACCAATAGAGAATCACCACATGCATGGACATGTTTAATACCCATGGAACTTAGCAATTAAGTCCTAGCAAAAAGTTTCATATTCGGCTTGATTATTGATAGAAGGAAATTCTAAATGAGACGAGGTCTCAAAGTGCATACCATTAGGTGACACGAGAACTACTCCAATACCTTAGCCACTCTTGCAAACTAAACTATCAAAATAAAGCTTCCATGGCACCACCTCAATTAAAGCAACGTCACTACCCCAATTGATATCTATGTGGTTATCAAATATAAAGTCAACGACGATTTGGTCTTTCATAGCTCTCAAAGGTTCATAAGCCAAATCATATATAATCAAAGTATAAGCCCACTTTCCGATCCTACCAATTAGAATCGGCTTCTGCAACATGTATTTTATGACATCGGTTTGACAAGTAACAATATATGTGCTAGGGAGAAGATAGTGACGTAATTTGATACATGCATAATAAAGCGATAGACAGAAACGCTCCACAAACACGTACCTTGTTTCGGTGTCCAACAAGCAGCGGCTCAAGAATGTGATGATGTACTCTTTTCCCTCCACCTCTTGAGTTAGCACGGCTCCTATTACTCTATCTTTTGCAACAACGTGTAGCTGAAACGGAATCCTAACTTTTGGTGCTCTTACCACAGGCGGTGATGACAAGCACTCTTTAATCTTCTCAAAAGCGCTTTACTGACTTGCCCCCCAAATGAACTAGGCCTCGATCTTTAGCCGTAGTATGGGGACAAAAGCATCAATTTTGCCAGACAAGTTAGATATGAAGCGACGCAAATAATTCATATTGCCTAGCATTTTTTGCACATCTCTCTTGCATGTCGGCACTTCAAATTTCTTAATCTTCTCAAGACTCTTAGAATCAATCTCAATACCTCTTTCATAGATCATGAATCCTAAGAACTTGCCCGCTGACACACTAAAAGCACACTTGAGTGGGTTTATCTTTAAGCCATACTGATGCATTCTATCAAAAGCAACTCTCAAATCGACTAAATGGTTCCCCATAGCATCTGATTTAACTACAACATCATCTATATAGACTTCTAGCATAACCCCTAGCAAGTCATGAAAGATCAAGTTCATAGCACGTTGATATGTAGCGCCAGCATTCTTTAAACCAAAAGTCATAATGACCCACTCAAACAAGCCGACAAAACAAGGGCATCGAAAGGTTGTCTTGTAGACATCCTCTTCGGCCATAAAGATTTGATTATAACTAGCGTTACCATCAAGAAAACTTAGTACCTTGTGTCCTGAAGCATCGTTGATCAACATGTCAGCTATCAGCATGGGATACTCGTCCTTCGGAGTGGCCTTGTTCAGATCCCTAAAATCAATACAAACTCGTATTTTGTAGCTCCCCTTCTTCTCTACAGGCACAATGTTAGCCACCCATTTAGCATACCTGCATGGCCTAATAAATTCATCCTGGAGTAATCGTTCTATCTCCTCTTTAACTTGGTCATACATGGTCTAGTTAATGTGATGAGGGGGTTTTTTATAAGTCCTAAATCCGGGTTTGATGGGCAGCCTATGCTCTATGAGCTCATGGCTTAGTCTGGGCATCTCACTATACTCCCATGCGAAACAATCAACATACGACCAGAGTAATTTTATTACTTCAGCCTTTTCGCTAGCTTGTAAATTTTTGTTCACAAAATTCGGCCTTGGAATGCTACCATTGCCTATATCGACCTCTTCTAGAGGATTGGCCGATGCAGAACCTTGACCTAACTTTTCTACTTCATTAAAATCTTCAATGGCTTTGGTGATACCATCTTTAGAAGACGATATTGCTCCATACGAGACTTCAGCCAATCAAGATTAATCTTACTAGACATGACTACTAGTTTAGAAATAGTTGTGCTACACCAACTGACCTTACAGACACGGGCACAAAACATCCCCTGGACACGCTAATGAAGTCGTAATCCGAGAGATCTCTACATGATAGACACTCTACCTTATTATGGACGGCGTCAATAGATACATCGGCCAACACTACTTGGGATGAAGTATCAACTGGTAGAACCTCCACAACATCATCGTCCCGTTGCATTAGGCACTGGTGCAAAGTAGACGGAATACAGCAGTTTGCGTGAATCCAATCACGCCCAAGTAGCACACTGTAGTTACCTTGCACATCGACGACGAAGAACGCCATCGGCAACGTCTTGTTACCCACCATCAACTCTAGAGAGAGTACGCCCTTTGCTTCAGATCTCTTGCTGTTGAAGCCATTGAGCATTAGGTTGGTCTTCTTTAAACCCTCTTCGCCCTTGCCGGGCTTCTTCAGGAGAGAGTATGGCATCAAGTTGACAGTGGCGCCACCATCAACAAGCATACTAGAGATCGGCTTTCCGTCGATGTGTCCCTTGACGTAGAGAGGCTTCAAGTGACGATCTATATCCTCGGGCTTCTCGAAAACAGCATCTCATGGGCCGAGGCTCAACTGAGTGACCGTGGCCTCATCTCATGGTAGTGCGAACTCGGCGGGAAGTATGACAATGTTTATGTCCATTGCCTGAGGTGCAGGCCACTCGGAGATGGGCGTGTAGTCGTCGTCGAGCATGTCATCATCGTCGTCGCTCGGAACAGGAGTTGGGTTCTTCGCCTCGACCGGCTTGGGCTTCCATACTTGCTTAACGACTGGCCGAGCGCGGATTTCCTCGAATATGGTGTATCACTCATCCTCGGCCTTCTTCTCGCGCATCTCCTGTGACCAATGACATTGTAGGCGCCTCTTCTGCGATTTGGACATACCCGGAGGTGCCCAAGATGGTTGTGGATTAGTACTAGGCGCCACCAACTTGTTCCTGTGATTTTTGGCCGGACGGGAATTACCCGGGTCAGCCTCGTAATCTTTGCGCTTGGCGAAAACCTTTCCCTATACCAAGCGGGCCCGACCGGCCTCGCTAGGCCGATCGGACCGGGCCTAAGTGATGGCCTCGGCCGGACTAGGGGACTTACCTCCGTCGTGCTTCGGCGAGGGGACCTTCGGGATTGGGACCTCCTGAGACCCTACCATGACTGTGATAGATTCAGACTCCCTCTCCCTCGCCTCTTCGCACCCATCCTCTTTGTCTTCATCTTGCGTGAGTCAGCTCGGAGGCACCACGGATAGCTTGTGCAAAACATTCTCCTTCGTCGTATCCATCTGCCCCTACCAATCATAGTACTTCGAGGGAAAAAGGAGGTAACAATATGTTGTGAAGTGTACTCCGGCGGTGAACTGTAGTTTGGAGCCCACGGGGACCCGTCCAATAGTACGACGGAGGCATCGGAGGTTCCAATGGCTTCGCCCATTGAGAGCCGAACCCATTGCTCGGAGGGGAGTTCGGCCATGTCGGAGGTACTTCGGACCATATCAGCGAAGGGTCCCGCTAGGCCGGAGGTATGTTCGGCCATTGCAGGCCGGGCACTGCCTCCGGGGGGTTCACCCAGAGTGGAGGTGGGTTTGGCCACTGTGGTCTGAGCTCTCCCTCTGGAGGGTTTGCCTAGAGAAGAGATGGGTTCGTCCATTGGGGTCCGAACTATCCCTTCGGAGGGTTTGGCCATTGGGGTCCGAACTCACCCCTCGGGGGGTTTGGCTGTCTTGGCCCCTTCGGCTGTTTTGGCACTTTCGGCCAGGTGTCTGTTTTCTCGACCCTCTAGTGTTTATTTAACAACATCTAGTATGTTACCTTCGACTTCTTATGAGTCTTAGCCGAAGATAACTTGTCAATGTTCCTTTTCCACACTCCTACTTCAAGGTCCTTTGGTACGAGTGTGTGCGTGCAAGGTTCTCTAATAATGACTGCTTTCCCTTTAGATGACTCAATCTATTCCGATCGAATCAACACCTTCTTCTCATCGAGGTCGACGGTGTTCACAGTAAAGGGGTCTTTGTCCAGCTTCATCTTCGGGCTAGAATCTATTTTCAATCGTCCTTATTCTATGGCCGATTGAATCTGCCAATGGAAAACATTGCAATCGTTAGTGAAATGAGAATGTGAATCATGCCACTTACAGTAGGGGGTTTCTTTAGTTTGTCAGCGGTCGAGATGACCTGGCCCTTGGGCAACTTGAGAAGCTGGCTCTCCAAGAGGAAATCAAATATTTTGTCGCATTTAGTCACATCAAAAGAGTACTTAACCTCGTTGGGCCGACTCTTAGTAGGAGAAGGCCGCAGCTCGAAGCAGGTGATAGGTTTGGTCTTAGCGTTCCAGGCCCATTCGGTCGCATACATATCGGTCGAATTGTCCTCTTCCTCCAACTCTTCCTCGTCGGAGTGCTCCATGATGTGAACTCCAGCTCTAGGTTTGTTAAATGTTTTAATGAATTTTTTATCCTTGGCTCGGCCTTCTTAGACTAGAGCATGCTACAAGACTTAGCTGACCTCTAAAAAGTTTTGGTTGTCTAACCTCTCCTTAATCTCATAACGCAATCCGTTAAAAGCTAGATCCACCAAATCTCTCTTTGAAATGTTGAGACTAAAACATCGGTTCCTGGTGTCTCTAAAGTGCTTGACATACTTAGAGACACTCTCACTGGATTTCTGTTTGACCGTCGTCAAGTATGAAAGCCTAAGTTTTGTCTCGCCTGTATAAAAATAGTCATGGAACTTCTGTTGTAATTGGACCCATGTGTGGACGGAGTTCAGCGGCAGCGCCGAAAACCAAGTGAAAGCGGTGCCAGATAGCGAAAGAGAAAACAGTCTAAGTTTTAATGCATCTGACCCACTAGCTTCTCCACACTATGCTAAGAATTGGCTGACATGCTCTAGTGTGGTTTTGTTACCCTCGCCATCGAATTTGGTGAATTCAGGGCTCTATAGCCGTGGGGGTAGGGTATGGTATCGAAGTGATCGGGTATGACTTTCGGTAAATCCTAGCCCGATCCCGAGGCACGAAGTCGGTACACTCTCTAAACAGCACGACGATCCGCTCCTCAATGCCATCCTGGCCTCTTGCCTATGTGCGTCTCTCATGCGGGGACGCGACACGTGGCGGTATGTCGGCGTGTCGGCCGCGGGGCTCCTCCTCTCGTGTTGGCTCAGGGTATATGACGTGCTCTGGTCTATGCGGGTACGTAGGAGCATGCGGCGCAGGCAGCGCGGGACACGGTGGCGTAGGTGTAGGTGGAGGCGGTGCATAATAAGCAGGGCTAGCTTGGCCGTGAGTGTAGTGACTTGTCTCGGCCATAGATATCGAGGCCGGAGACGTGATAGCTTTGCCAGTACTACCGTCAGTTCTGCTATAAATGCGATTTGCCGAGGGTATGCTAGCGATTGGAGTTGGAGGAACGGCCTTGGAAAAGCCAAACCTTCTGAATGTTGCCTCTACCTGAGAGCTAACTGCTGACTCTAGACGGTTGGCTAGTGAAGCGCTAACGGCTTGATCTACATATGGGGCTATCTTTTGCTCAATTTCTAAGGAACATAATGGAGGTGACACTGGTGTTTCTTGAGTCTGAGCGAGGTCGGGGATGTTGATGTCGCGCTTGATGAAGCTCGCACGTGTCTTGATGTAACTCCTGAGCATGAGATCTTGGAGTTCTTTCACCTTTGTCTCGATCTCCGCCTGTCCCTCCTCGGGGATATCTGCAAGGGTGGGCATCATGATGTTGTGGTTGTCGATCTCTGCGCCCTCATGGGATCCATCAGCGTTGTAGATGTGGTAGTCATTGTAGAAGTACTTGTAGCTGATGTATATGTACTCGTCATGTTGGCGTTTGTCCCCAGCGGAGTCGCCAAAAAGTGTGTTGACACAAAAATGTGCCCCCGCACTTGGGCTGGTTCAACGATCCAAAAGCTAGTGGATACTTAGGGACAAGCCTAAACGTAATACAACGCTGACATCGCGTTCCGACTACCCATAACAGTGGTAAGGGGGTGGAGTCGCCAGGTAATCAGATCACACAAAAATAATCCAATTAGCCAAAATGTATAGATAAAATAACCCAATCGGCCGAACGAAGCCTGATTGGTTCGGAGTATACCATGCAAAGGGTCACCGAAGGGAGGCCTTTGGTGTCTGGTGCGGAGTATGCGCCGAAGGTAGCCTTCGGCGTCCAGATGGATCTGACCGAAGACAGGCTCCAAACAGACCGCGACGCGAAATCACCTCCAAAAGACAGGGTTTGGCGCAACGCCTCTCGCGTGACAAGATCCACTACGGAGCATTCTGGTGCAACGAAGCCCGATACGGAGCGTCCTGGTGTGACGAAGTCCGATGCGGAGCATCTTGGTGCGACCCCAGCGCAAAGCAACCTCGATGCGAAGTGGCTCCGGCACGCGGAATCTGACCAAACCGACAACGCGTGACGGATCTGGCACGATCGAACGAAGCAAAGTCCAGCAGAAGGGTGCTCCGGCAGCCTCCGAAACCAACCACCTAGCTCCGGAAATATTTGGCGAAGGGGGGCTCCGAACATGAATCCTGCAGAACACAATAATCAAATGCCAATTCGGCTTGGGGACCGAATTACATAGTGTAGTCGTAGGAAATAGATAGAATGAAGGGTAACAATCTATTACGTAGATTAACGGATGGTTCACAAGCGAGCCAACAAGATGATAGCAATCTGTTACGTAGATTAATGGATGATTCACAGGCGAATCAACAAGTCTTACCACGGTTACGACGTGATGCATGGATGGCTTTCAGCGCAAACCCACGAAGATGAACCGAACCAATGCGGAAAGTAGATGAAAATAAAGGTAGGATTCAAAACTAGGGTTTTGAGGTGTTGATCTGTGTTGGGGGACCTTTGAATCGATCTCACCCCTATATTTATAGGGGCTAGTCTTCTTATCTCTAATTCTAATCTGATGAGAGTTCGACTGAAACAGTTAAGATTGGATATAAGATCAACAACAACCGAGTTATGCTAATTTGATTCGGACTCTTCTGGCTGGAGTGGACCTTCGTAGGCCTTCCGAAACAGGCCCTTCGGGCCAAAGCTTCTTGGTGAAGCAAGTCGCCGAAGGGGCCCCTCGGGCCGAAGCCAGCCTGCGAACCAGGCTGCTGAAAGGCCACCGAGGCCCTATGCACTTCAAGGCTTCGGCCTATACTAGGAATTGCATATTTTCGGCCCAAAATTATCAAAATTGATATTTTGACAATTTCGACCATTAATGTCATTTTTTCTATCAACAGATGCAGTCTGGTTCCAAGTGTCAAGTCCCATAGGGATTAACCTTAGGAACCCAAGGGTGATGATGCACCGAAAGAATAGTTTGTTGTGGTTGATTATGTGTCTAAACCTAGTTAATTAGATACATATTTTAGTCTGAAGACTTATCGTCCAAGTAATCTATGTCGTAACTGATTCTGGATCATCTTTATCTTATCTCAACTTCATCGGCTTCTTTATATCTGGGCATGTTGTAACGATATGGACGGACTTCTTTAACCTACTTTGACTAGACTCATTTGATTTCTGTTGATCGTGCGACATTCTCAGTGGATCTATGCTTCACTAAATCTTGGTGTCAATAATATATAAAATTTACGATGTTATATAAAATTGAAATATATATATTAACTAGACACGCCAACGATTTTATCTAGCTACGTCCCTGGCCGCGGCCCATATGGAAATTGGCCCGTCGATTCTGGCACGGCGCCGCGGCGGCCCGTAGAATCCTGGTCCTACTTTCCTTCGACAGTTTTGCGCATGCGCCATCGAAATGGCTCAGACGCACAGTGCGTGTGATTGATTGCCACAGCGATCCGACAGAAACGCCGGAGCTGGGGAGTAATATACCCCGTAATATGGTTTTGCGTGTGAGTAAATAGTGCCGTCATCATGGCGACGGCAACTGGTACAGTGGTACTGGTCCTGCGACGAATTCTTGATGGCAGCAGCTAGCGACCGGGGGAGAGGGCTTGACCGGAAACCGGCGACATCACCGGCGGCGAGCAAGATCCAGACAAAGAGGTCTCTGTTGGCCAGCTGCTCGCACAGGGACGCAGTCATTCGTCAGAGGTGTCAGACATGCGGCGTGCCGTGCTTGCTCTCGCCGCTGTCAGTCAGTCACCCGGTCACTCTCACTCTCGTCTCTCGCTCCGTCGCTCGTCGTCCCAACTCCCAATCAACGGCGGTGACTGACCGTTCGTCTGCCCGTCGCCGCCCTATGCTCCTCTGCCGCCACCGCCGCTGCCATTATCTCCGGCATTATGACAGAAGACACCGTGTTCGCCTGTCATTAGGCCGTTAATCTCTTCCTTCCATAATGATTGCCTGACATGATTTTTTAACGTTCTTGCTCGCCTCCACGATCCGGAAATAATTGAGCTTCGGCGTGTAGCATTTCTGGCCTCTTGTTTCGCCCCATCAAGCCATGTACGAGGAGATCAGCATCTGCATGGCAGAAGTTTCAGCGACACTGAATCTTGGATGCTGAAATCATCCGAGCTTATGCACACAACAAAACATCGTTGAAAACTTAACACTGTGCTATCTCCATGAAATATCTCATCAGTGATTGCTTTTCTTTTTCCTTTTTTTTTGCATCCGTCAGTGATTGCATCTGCTAATTTGTAGTCCTCTCTTGCAGCTGATGCGAGTTAGGTTCAACCGTATCATTCCAGTTTGGGAGGAGACGAGAAAACTTTGGTGCTAGTTCTTTTTCACGTTGTAAGTTATTTGTTTTTTAAACCATTTTTTCAAATGTAATCAAATCTAAATGAAAATATATTAACATTTATAATGTAAAATAAATATACTATTAAAATATGTTTAGTTGTTGATTTAATAAAACTAATTTAAATTTGTAGTTATTACTATATTTTTAAAATTTATCAAACTGGAAATTTTTAACTTTAAAATTAAAAATAGAAAATATGCTCTTTGGTTGTGTCAGTCACGGAGTAGGAGCATGTTTTATAAAATAATGATAATTGAGTTGATAACTAAAAATTGTCACGTACATAGACTCTAGCAAACAGCAAATATTACTGTACTTTGTGGCATAAGAGTTATGGTAGACTAGTTAAGTGCACTTGCATTGCAAAAGGAAAACAACTACAACATTAAAATATTATGTAAATAATATAAATAACTTAAAATACTATAAAAATAATATTTATAATAGTTTGGTTTCAAAAGCAATATATTTGTTGACACAAAAGATTACGTTAATAGATTCAAATAGGCTCGAAGGGCTAGCTAGATAGAGGAATTAAGTTTGGACTGGGTCAGGCCTCCGAATAAGATAATAAACTTAGGCCAGTTTGAAGTGTGTTCTATTCCATGAATCAAGGTTCCTATTACAGTAAAAGAGATGGGTATTTATAGGCTAAAATACAATAGGAAAATATTATTTCACTCTCTAGTTACAACTATTGATGTGGACTTTATTCACATGAAGGGTAGAATAGTAAAAACACATGTGAACACATTTGTAAAGAAAATGTCTTATCTCGGTTTACAACGCCCCTCTAGAGCAGAGCCTCCATTAGGGCAGCGAGGTAGTCGGGGCCATCGGATCTCTCGGAGGCTTCGTATCCTTCCTTCGACGACAGCTAGAGCTTGCACCAGTGAACTTCAAACCCACTCCTCTGAAGCACCTTAAAGTCGTCAAATAGCTTCGATATTTACAACTCCGAAATGGTCTTTGGAGTCATTCGCCTAACCGTACAACTGACAGGATTATTTTCCCCCAACAGTAGCCCTCGAATATGTCCTTTTTGAGCACCCTGCATTACGATAAAGGCAATATGCACAAGAAATAATTCATGTCGGGATTTGAATATAAGCGAACCTTGCAATTTGCTTCGCTTGACTCCAAGCCTTCGATGGGTTATGCAAAGGGGTCTGAAGCCTGGGTGCCTGTTACCCACTCACCGAATGAAGGCTTCGGGCACAAGGCATCCAAATGCTGCTTCGGGTAACCAAGCGTTGCCTCGGGATCTCCGAGTGTTTGCCTCAGGTAACCAAATGTCGCTTTTGATGGGACGGTGAATCTGAATCCAAACTATCGCGGATATCTTGGGATTTCATTCCTGGAAACTTTTTGTTGTGGCCCCACACGTTAGTGACAAAGGGCGGCGTAAAAATGGGTGCAAAAAGGCGTTGCGCGGAAGCTTGCGATGCAAGCCTCGACGTCCTATAAAAGGGGAAGAAATCTTCCATCACTGTGGAGTCTTCCGCTTCTAAAACCCTAGTGTTTTTGCCACCTGCTCTGAAACCTTCTCCATCGCCAACTCTCGTCTTGTTCTTGAGCAGTCCCAAGGTTCCTAGAGAATGGTGAAGAAGGATATCAAGGGGTCCTCCTCAGACTATCACCTCATCTAGCAGCAAGAGGCGGCGGCGACGGGAGCTTCGGGTGTTCCCAAGGTCTATGGGCCTCAGGATCTCCGGCCGCTCTCTGAGAAGGTCTCAGAGCAAACCTTTGTTTTGGAGAGATCGACCAGCACCGAGGAGTTAGTGAAGGAGGCGGTGTTCGAGGGTCTTGAACCTAGAGTCTTAGCGAGGGTTTCATATGATGAAGTTATCTCTGAGCCTCGCGATGGGGAAGTAGTCGTCTTCGAGGCCTTTGTCAAAGCGGGGCTCGGGATTCCTTCTTCGGCATTGCTGGTTGAAGTCCTTTGATTATATCACCTAGAGCTTCCACAGCTCTCTCCGAACGTCATCGCTCGCCTAGCCATCTTTGAGTCGGCCATGAGGGCGGAGGGATGCAAAGTACGAGCCAAAGTCTTCGCGCTGATGCACGAGGCTAGTTGCCAACCGAAGAAGCGATACGGTATAGACATGTCGACGAAGCTGCTAGCATACAGGAGTATTAACTTCCAGCTCCGTAAGGAGTATCAAAATAGCTTCCCAGTGAAGGCCATCAATGAACGGTGGTTCTTTGACTAGATCCTCTAGTGGTTCTACGTGATAGTGGGGGTGGACTCCAACTTGTTAGGGCTGCCCACGGAGATTCTTTATCGGAGGGAAGTGGAGGTCTCATCAGACGTGGGCTCGATTTAGGCTCGCGTTTGACTTATGGAAATATTTGCTCACCGCATGAGCATGTGGGATTTGGCAGAGGAATTTATATCCCTCGCATAGATCCTCTCAAGGTCAACTAGCCTCTCGCTTTCTGGAGCGTTCAAGCCGGTGACCTCCATGAGATCCCAACCAACACGATAAGTATGCTTTGACAATACTTTTCTACAATTTTTCAATAGCTTTCTTTTCGTAAATTATTTACCAAAAGGTACCTTCATTCATGCAGGCTCACAAATGGTTATGACTCTGAAGCAAGTGGTCTAGGTGGCTGAGAGGGTCGTCGGAGCCCCTACTCCCGGCGAGAAGAAACGGCGGCACGAGCTCATGGGAGCCTAGGAATGGTACAACCGAGTGTGGGGCGAGCTTGGAACTGAGCCCCCCCCCACGCTCCCACACTTGGATGTCCCGGACCCAATTTCGAAGAAAAGGAAGGCAGATAAGGGGTAGCCAGGGACCTCAAAGCCTCCTTCGAAGAAGATACCCTATAAGTCGAAAATCCCAGTTCGCCCGAGGTCTTCTTTGGCTTCTCTAAAGTCGGCGTCGGTCCTTGCGCCCGGGGTCAGGGAGGCAGCCGAAGATGCCTCGGTGATAGAGTTAGTCACCCTGGCGCTGGTGGTTGTCGGAGAGGTGGTGACCGTAGGGGAAATACAGAATAAAGGGGTAGAAGCTGAGGTGGTGGCTCTGTCCTTCGATCAGGCCCTTTGACCCTATGAGTCCACGGAAAATTCTAGCGAGGAGTTCTTCCGGATGTTCGAGCAAATGGGCAGCCCGATACTATCCCCGACTATCACCGGAGTTGGTATGTTATTCCCTTCGAGTGTATCTTGGGTCGACTCCTTGGTACCTGCATTCTTCCCAGTATGTCATATGTATTTTAATATACTTAAGTACCTTGGCAGAGTACTCTTCGAAGGCACCTTCATCCGTTGAGGATAGACCTGAGATGAAGGAGGAGGCTCTCGTCGTGGTAGTCTAAGTGTTTGGGTCAAACGATGTGGCCCACTCAACGGAGGGTTCTTAAGGGGCTTCCCAGCGATCGGAGGGTTCTTCTTAGGGTGCGCTAGGAAGTCTTTTGGAGGTTCGACGGGTGTTGACGAAGCTCCCTTTGCTGGCCCCATTCCTAACTCTGGTCCCTGGTCTTCGCACGATGGTGGAGCCCCTAGCTCAGGTCTATCATGACCAGGGCAAAACTGACTTGGTTGAAGAAATCGGCCATTCTAACAGAATCGAGTTGGGTACCACCATCGAGCGGGCTGCTTACCAGGTAACTCCTTCATCGTGGTACTCCTCGCGGGTTTTATCGAATCATTGTTCTTTTATTTACTTTCCTTCGCTTGCTCGCAGTTCGTTGTCTTAGCCTGAGGGGCTATGAACACCTTTGATGAAGATTGCAGCCGGCTTGAGGGTGAGTCTGTGAGAATCCACTATCACCTTGCTAACTATGAGGAGTAGGCTTCGAACCTAGAGGACATGCTCCATCAAGAACAGGGGAGGCATGCCGCCTTCGAGGTCGAGGCAGAGAACCTTCGGCCTTCACAAGGCACTACAGAGGTGGAGGATCTTGCCCTCCAAACCGAGAGGGACATGCTGGTGGCCAAAGTCCAAAAGCTTCGAGAGGAGGGAGTCCGACCTCTTGGATTCAAAATCTAAGCTGAAGAGGTAGGAGGAGGCCTTGCTCACCGAGCGGTCGAAGAGAGAAGGGGTGGAGGTTGAGACCATGGACGTCCTTCGGGATGTCTTGGAGCATTTTGGCACGTCATGCCATTTGTCTTCTACCACCGCGAATGATCCCCTAGCCCATCAGCTGAAGCTTGTTCAAGTTGCGACGAAGATGACAGAGCCACCATAGTAAGATACGAGGAGATCTCCATGAGGGTGGGCACCCATGGCATCCTCCACCATCTTGAAGATGTTGGCAGTATCATCCTCCCGGTGATGGAGGTGGCACCCATCACCTTCGGAGGCGAGCGCCTACTAGATCTATCCCCTAGCATTGCCGCTGCCTGGAGAACCTTCCAAGCAGTTTGGAAGGCCAAAGGTCGAGAGGTGACGAAGGCCTTGATGGATGAGGTCTACTGTAACACCCCAAATTTTAGAGCATTAAAATAAATTTAAAAAAATCAGAAATTTTCAAAAAAGATTTATTTTAATTCTCATGAAGTCATAAATGTTTGGATAAATAGAATCTAGAGAAATAATACAAATCAAGGTCTGAAAATTTTAAATTATGTTCCTAAGGCCAAGATACAGTTTTGGGAATTTTTACAAATTTTTTCAAACTGTCGGCGCTAACCCCCTCTCAGCGCTAACCCCGGCCCTACCTATCGGTGCCGACCGTTAACACCCTCGCATACTCGCGCTCGCTGACCTGTGGCCCCCTCCAGTCAGTCGTCTTCAACCTCACGACATCACACCTCCGAGATCCCCGGCCACCGCTGTCATTCTCCGGACGCCTCCACCGTGGGCCCAAGCTCCAATTAAACGCCCGGGAGTTAACTGTTGTAATACTTTGTGTGTTTTCCCTTGGATTCTATCACAATTACTCCCTTTAATCGTTGTAATCACCCTCGTCGGAGATAGAACCCCCCTTCTCGGATTTCACTGCACATGACCCCCTCACCCTCACCGGAGCACTATAAAAGGACCCCTAGGCATACCGCCTCCAACGCACCTCCCATTTTCCTCCCTTAGACAGAACAAAGTGCCACATTGTGCATTTTCGAGGCGCCCCTCTGTTCTGCCTTTAGCCACCGCTCGCCGTCACCGGAGGCCACCTTCACCGCCGTCGACCACCCCATTGTAACCGTCGTCGCCTCCCCAACACCGGCCACCCTCCGTCCTCACTAAAGATCGCTGGAACACCGTCCCCGCCGATGACCCGAACCACTCCGCCGCCCCCGCTCGTCGCCTGCATCGCTCCGTCGATCTCGAGCCACCACGTCGGTATCATCGTGTTCCCCTCACCGCACTGATTCCATTTCTAGCTTCGCCGGGTAGTCTTAGCCATCGTCGTCACCACCGCAACCGCCAAAAGCCCCTGTCATCGTCGGAGAATATGACCGGCATGGGTAATTACCCGTGCTGTGTCGAATCCAATCCTAGCCACACGATCTCAATCGGGCGGAGGAGATTAATTCGCATATGAGGTCTAATCTCAGCCATCCATCTGGATCTAAGGGGTATCAGTGCATCTCAGCCATATGTTTTCATTTAAAACCCGCCAGCTCATAGCACAGTGCCATGGAGCCGGTTCACCGTGGACCAAAAGCTGAAATAGGATTTAAAATAAATTCCAAAAATTAATTTAAACTTATGAAATTCATATCTTGCACAAATTAGCTCCAAATTTGACCATTAAAATTTCAGAAACTTTATCTTTTTATTCTCCTCTTGTTCATCCAATAAAACATATATGTTTACACTGGATGTTTTATATTATTTAATTGGAATTAAAATAAAATTTAAGAAATCATTTTCTAACTTCAAAAATTCAAACTCCTTGGAATTAACTCTAAAAATTACCATTTAAATTTGAGAAAACTTGTCTTGTTATTATCTTCATGTTTATCCAATAAAATTCATATGCTTGTGCTAAACTTTTATATGATTTTAATTGGAATTAAAATAAAGTGCTAGGAATTGTTTTAAACTTCCAAAACTCATAAATTCTTGGAATTAGCTTTAAATTTCACCATTCAAATTTCAGAAAGTTTATCTTTTTATCCCTTACTTGTTTATCCAATAAAACTTATATGATTGTATTGATGGTTTTATTGTTTTTAATTGTTTGTTTCTTCTCGTTTTGCGTGCCGGAAAGATTACGACGTTGTCGAGGAGTCGGAGTATTTTCCTAAAGTATCCCCTCCATCCCTTGTTGAACAAGGCAGGTCACCAACCCCATTTTTAGCATATTGAGCCCGGTTTTCAATTAAATATCGCTAAAACTCATAGGTTATATTTGCATTAGTCAAATGAATAACCCTACATTATATTTATCGGATCCCCGACCTTGATGTGCAAACCCAAGCCATGCTATCGAGCCTGAATTCCTTGTCACCAGTATACTTATTAATATTAGAAGTGTCCAATGTATCGACACAAGTGCTATAGGCTTAAAAACAAGTCGTAGGTACTTGGATTTTGATATATGATCCCCTATGTCTCTCACCCCTGGTATTTTGTTGGTCTTGGAATTGGTTTGATAAGTTAGCATGGTGGGTTTTGGGTGCAAGCGAGGGCATTGGTCAGTCGTACCTGGGGCAATATAAGGACCGATATGTGGGATTCGTCACAAAGCACTTCTGTACCAACCACAAGTCTAGTGGATAAGTCTTAACTAGAGGTATGGGTCGTTCCAACCCGAGGCACTATGTGGAGAGGGACAAGCAGCACCTACGGGTGGCTTGGGCCATGTGGCACAAAAGGTGGCGCGACGTTGGTCCAGTGCGCCGGCACGCCGGCGAAACCTATAGTGTGTGTCATTGAGTTGGAGCGATTCATGCTAATGGTTTCAGCATAAGTTCCTGTGACTTGGGTCATTTGACACACTACGGTGTGCGGAAATGAGTGCCTTGTGGGTACATTGGTACACCTCTGATCAAAGTTAAATCTTTTCGAAAAGTCAAGCCCACAGTCAAGGGCGAGTGGAGTGACATCCCACAGTTAGCTTATATCTGAGAAGTGTTGCTTAATTGTTTAGGCATGTAAGTACTGTCGTGCGAGGAGGGCTTACTGTACTCCTCGAGTTAGAAGATGTTGCATCATCCATGACTTAAATAGTTTGTATGAATAAACCTGGCTCACCTTAAAGGCTGCAAGATAAAAATGTACTTTTTTGCACTTTAAACCATTACCTCTCTTTGTCATTACCTTGTATTATTATTGCATTTATCGGTTGCTTGTTGAGTATGTTTGTACTCACCCATTGGAAAAACCACTTCAGAGGTGTACTACGATGAGGATGGTCTAGAGTAGAGACCTAGTCAAGGAAGCGACCCTCGAGAAGATGTTCATCAAGTTTATTATTTTCATAGTTTCTTTTATTATAACCTTTGTGTAATAATGTGGTCTGTGAGCCACGAATGTTTGGCGTATGTGCGTCGTCATGTGATGAACATCTTATGATTATTGATTTTCTATGGAATTTTAATAAAGTCTGGGTTTTATTAAATCCGGGTGCTACAAGATGGTATCAGAGCCGACTTGACTGTAGGAAGCCAAACGGACCCGCCTTATACTTAGTAGATGCCAGGCCATCACGTGCACGGGTACCTTCAGGACTGCGATGGATTCGCCCGTGACCTTCCTCGGGTTCATCCACGGGCCTCAGTTCCATGGACTCTACCCGAATGAGTTCGCATGCGCTTGCGACGTCACCATCACCATATGTTCCTAAGGAGAGAACCCTCCCTTCCTCACATCTAGGATTGGAGGCTCGACCTTCGAGGTGGTGTGTCAGCACGCCGCTTTCTAGGCTCTCACCGAGTTGAGACTGATGTACGACGTCCAGCTCCAAGACACTTCCTTCTGCTTCATGCTGATGTGCACCCCGGGAGCTAACCGTAGCATCTACTTCAGCATCATTTCGGACCGCAACACTCTCATAGCCAGAAGCACTGCCTGCTTCATGCCATGGACCACCTTCACACGGAGGCTGTTCTTGAAGCCGACGATCAGCAAGCCACTGTCGACTTCTATCGCCATAAGGAGACCGGCCTAATCCGAGAGAATGGGGAGTTATAGCGCAAGGTCATCGAGCTACGACAAAGTGCCGCCGAGAATACCGAGCTCCGACGACAGATTCAGGAACTCGACAAAGATATTGAAGAATTGGCGCCACTACCTCCTCGCAGGAAGAAGGCCATCCGGAAGCCCACCCCTCGACCTAAGCGGATCACCCCATCCCCGACACACTCCGGACATCCCTCCACCAGCACCGCCGCTCCGGGACCGGTCATCACCGCAGACTCCATGATAGAAAACTACATCGAGCCCAGTGTTCCCCAAGACGCCCATGGGTCAGAGAGTACCGAGACTGCCTCTGATGGCGAGTAGTAGACGCTAGACACCGGATGTTTGTTTTTCTTGTTTGTGATACCATCCATAGCGACTGGTGCTATGGGTGAGATGGAAAATAAGAGCTGAATTGTAATGAACTATTTCATATCACACTTAATAAAGAGTCCATGAGTTATTTTGAGTATAAATTTTCTAAACATTCTCTTATGATCTTGGGGGTATTCCCATCTTCAGAATGGCCAACGAGTGGAACCCGTCCTCCACCCCCAACCTACCAAGCCACGCAGTGCCCAATGGAGAAGTACTAGGGCATCACTAGACCGGAGCACCCGTTGCCAATATCCCTACCATGGCTGAAATAATGGCCAATCAAAATCAACTCATCACCGCACTGTTGGCTCAGATGCAGCAACAACAGGCCCACATGCATGAGCAGCAGGCTCAGATAAACCATCTACAACAACAACATAACTTGGAGCCACCTATACGCCCTCAAGTCCTCGCACCGGTCCCTGCCACCCAATTGTCAGAATTCCTATGAGTGTGACCTCCCACGTTCTCAAGTACGACCAACCCAATGGAGGCAGGGGATTGGTTGAGGATGATCGGGAAGAAGTTGGACCTCCTCCCATGCTCCGACTCGGAGCGAGTGGCCTTCACCGCCCATCAACTCCAGGGCCCGGCAGCAGATGGTGGGATAACTACTAGGAGTCCCAACCCGAAGTTCACTTGGTCACTTGAGCGGAATTCTCAAACGCCTTCCGTGCCGCCCATGTACCAGCTGGGATCGTGGCCCAGAAACAGCAAGAATTCCGCGACTTGCAGCAGGGAGGCAAGTCGATCACGGAATACCTCCATGAGTTCAACCGTCTGGCCTTTTATGCACTAGAGGAAGTCTGTACCGACACCGCCCGTCAGGCCAAGTTCCTTTGGGGACTAAAGGACGAGCTATCCGTCCAACTTGTCACCGTGGACTACACCAACTTCCAATAGTTGGTGAATAAAACTATCATTCAGGAGACCGAGCAGAACCAGCTAGACCTCAAGAAGAGGAAAATGATAGCCTTCAAGCACAACCAGGGGTTCCTTCAGAGGCCCCGCTTCACTCCTCCAACCCCTGCACCAAGTCATCACCCTCGCCCTGCCTTTAGGCCACAATACAACTTCGGTAGTTCAAGTACCGGGAACCCTCGCCCAGCTCCACCAACTCCATTGGTCCCATCGGCATCGGCCGTCAAGACCACCACCCTGAGAGACCAGAATGGTAAGCCGGTGGTGTGCTTCAACTGCCGGAAGGAAGGGCACTACTCCCGTCAATGTCCTCACCCCAAGCAAACCCAAGGAGTCGCTCCCAACCTGGCGATCCACGCCCGTGTCAATCATGTCACCACGGAAGAAGCCCAAGAAGCCTCGGAAGTCGTCCTTGGTATGTTACTACAAATTCCATACCCGTAGTAATATTGTTTGACTCAGAAAGAACTTTGTGAAAACTAATGGAGTAGAAGTACTCCAACTACCTAAACCCTTGGTAATTGCCACCCTCGGCAACCAAAATCTAGCCACCCTGTTTAGCCCATAGATAAGGATAGAAATCCAAGGGGTATTATTTTGGGCAGACCCGATCCTTATAAATTGCAAGGGCCTAGATCTCATCCTCGGTATGGACTGGTTAATGAAGCAGAAGGGAATGATAGACTGCGCTAGCAAGTCCGTCACTGTGACCAACGAGAATGGACTCAACATCACCTTTGAGATGGCCACACAGGGTCTGAGAAGGACTTCTCTCCACCAATTGGTTGTAGAAGAAGTACCTGTAGTCCAAGAATATGCAGATGTTTTCCTAGAAGAACTGCCAGGAATGCCACTTAAGAGGGACATCAAATTCAGGATTGAGCTCATCCCCGAAACCACGCCCATCTCCAAACGACCGTACTGCATGGCCGCAAACGAACTAGCAAAAGTGAAGAGTAACATTGAAGAGCTCGAATAGAAAGGTTATATTCGACCGAGTACCTCACCTTGGGGAGCACCTGTCATATTCGCCATGAAGAAGGATAAGACGAAGAGGATGTGTGTGGATTATAGGGCTTTGAATGATGTGACCATCAAGAACAAGTACCCTTTATCATGAATCGACGACCTGTTCGATCAGCTCAAGGGATCCTTAGTCTTCTCTAAGGTTGACCTCCGATCAGGCTACCATCAGCTCAGGATCAGAGAAGAGGACATCCCCAAGACTACCTTCATGTCCCGTTATGGCCTATATGAGTATACCGTGATGTCTTTCGGACTCACGAATGCCCCCGCATTTTTCATGAACATGATGAACAATGTCTTCATGGAGTTCTTGGACAAGTTCATTGTGGTGTTCATAGATGATATACTCGTCTACTCCAAGACCAAGGAAGAGCACAAAGCCCATCTCCGTTTGACCTTGGAAAAGTTATGGGAGCATCAACTATATGCCAAGTATAGCAAGTGTGAATTCTGGTTGTCCGAAGTTGTAGGACCGAAAGTAGCGACCAGAGGGGGGTGAATGGGTGCCTTAAAAATTCTTTTGAATCAATGGCCTGTTCCCAATACCCAACGCACCTCTAAAGACTAAGCAGCAGAAAATAAACAGATAGCCTAAGTCTAAAGGTATCTAGCCTAGAAGCAACTGAGGTTAAACAGAGAAATACCAAACCAGTGCAACTAGGCAGATGGACAAAGCATACTAGACATGTCAGGCTAGACTTCTCAATGAAATGATCTAAGTATATATAAAGTGAGATGAGAAGTTACTGTTCAGATTTGTCTCCTGCTAGGAACTCGGCGAAGCCTGCTTCACTGGACGAGGTCTGCTTCGAAGGTTGGTGTCGAAGTCTGCTTCGGAGGTTAGATGCGAAGCCTGCCGAAGGCTGTTGTGAAAATGCCGAAGGTGTTTTGGTCTAGCCTAGTTCGAAGTGGCTGGAAGCGAAGTATGCTTCGAAGCAAAGTATGACAAGGTCGGAGCCTGCTTCGAAGTGTGTACTTCGAAGACAAGGCTTCAAACACAGCTTTGAACTAGCACACAGAGCGAACTGCCTTCGAAAAGAAAAAGACGAAGGCTGACACACGACAGAGAAGCCAAACCGAAGCCTATACTCTACCTTCGAACAGAACACAACAAGGACCTTCGAAGAAGATAGAAGCAAAACACTGGGTGAAGTCTAACAGAAAAACAAGCTTCGAATCCAACTTCGAAACCAGTCGATGTGTGGACTTCGAAGAGCTCGAGTCGGAGTACCTTCGCACAGACGTTCGAAGTACGAGACGCTGTCAGTTCAAAAAGTTCTTCGAAGCCATCAACTCAGGACACACAACGGAGTTCGAAGCTCTTCCGAAGCCTTTGAGTCGAAGCACAACCTTCAAACAACTTAGACCCGAGAAAAACTTCGCAAGGATTGTCGAAGTATGTTAGGCTAGAAGTCAGCACAGAAATATACTTCGAAGCTAGCAGCACGGAGCGAAGTCGAATAACGAAGCCTTTAAAATGTCAGGTCGAAGCCTGCCTCACGGAGCTGAGGAACTTCGAACAGAGAGAGAAAAAATGGCTTCGCAGAAACAGTCAAAAAGGCATTCAATTCAGTCTGCTTCGATCAAAAAGCTATGCTGAAAAAGCAGAGCAGGTACATGTGTACTGTTGCTACAGAAAAGTTGTACTACTTGCAATAGCAAGAACTAGTACTACTTGCGTGAAGAACACACGCAACAGAGACACATCCTCAAGAATAAAATCAACACAACACAACAAACTGAAACTTCTTGAATCAGAGGAATCAATGCACACACTTCAACAAAGAACAAAAGATTCAATCTCACAGGAACAAAGTAAATGCAAGGCAAAAAGGAACGAACCAGTGCTTGGCGGCGCACACAGGAGAGAGAACATGAGAGGCAAAATGACCCAATGGATTAAAAAGTGAATTCTAGAAGGGGTAGTCCAACCCTAGGGATTGGGGCCCTATTTACAGGCTGCCCAATGGCCTAGAATATTCCACCAGCCCCTTAGGGTTTTTTACAGACGCAGAAATAAAGGAAAAGACTCTACTGCCCTTAGGAATTTTTACAGACACGACTGACTGACTGTGGGCCTAGAGATACAGATGACTTATCCGGAAGCTAAGTTTTCGTAGCGACTACGGCTTCTCTTCTGGACAGTCGGATACAAGATCAACGGTTGTCAGTTTTGCGCCGAAACTGACAAAGCCTCCACCGACTTTGCACCAGGTACCCGGATTGGGCCGGCCAGATTCCGCAGCTCTCTCAGCCCAGCAATCGCTCACCGCCCGTGTACCTGAGTCAACTCTGGTCAACAGCCCAGTGGGTCTTCTACTGCTTCTGGCCCATGCACCCGGATTGGGCCAGCCCGACTTCGCAGCCTCCTCTGCCCGACAGTCGCTCGCTGCCCGTGTACCTGAGTCACACGCGGCCCATGAAATAGTAGATCTCTTCTTCTTCTGTCCTCTTTGACTATCGTTGACAATGACTCATCACTTCTAGAGCCATGAGGCCCACGCTATTCAGCATGGCTCCTCAATCTCCCCCTTGATGAGTGCATTGTCAACACTCCTCTTCTTCATCTCTTTAGCACCTGCGAGCAAATGTGGAAACACGAAAACAAAACACAAGAAAACAAAGAAGAAGAAAAATAAGGTAAAAGTTTAACCCTAATGACCAAAAGACGAACAAAAGCAAAAGGCGGTCATTATGGTTAACCAAAACGTAAAAGCTCAAAATGAGTGCGATTTCAGAACAACAAGGATATCAACAGAGTAAGAACTCCCCCCTTAAACTCTGATCCCAAATTTTCTCCCCCTTGTTGACAAGTGAACTCATCAAGCACTCAATAGAGACACAGACTCCCCCTGAAATGCAACTCCCCCTCAAAATATGCAGTGATTTCAACTGGAGTGCATAAGGAGTGTAGAAAGCATGCTTCTCAGATATGATTGACTGCAATTACAACATCTAACAGATACAGCAAAAGACATACTGTAACGATACATGGCATGATCAGTGCAACAGATGATATCTAAAGAAAGTCATTTGCACGCATTTTTTCAGTTTTTGCAAACAAAAGCATCACCACATGTTCCAATAAACAAGCAAGGTAAAGCATGAGATGCAAAAGCTAACTGATATCTACCAAGATAAGCATTGTCCAAAAACAAAGTGCTTCAGCAAACTTGTTATCATTTCAATTTTCAAGCTTTTTCTTTTCCCTTTTTCATTTTTGTCAGGGGTTATTTGCATGTCAAACCTTATGCTGACCGACCAAGTCAAGCCTAGGCCAGAACTGGACCATCAGAAGCTTAAGACATTGGTCTTGGCATACACTACAGTGTCCTAGTTCATACCAAAGTGCTATGGTACGCAGTCCAGAACAATGCAGTGTGACAAGACAAACCCACCTAGATCTTTTCAATTTTAAGCATAAAAAGGCATGGAATTTTCATTTTTCTGGTTTATAGCATATTTCCATGATTAAAGCATACAGATGTCAAAGTTGCATATTTGCATCCAAGTCAGGAACTAGCTATGAGGCATGTAACAGATAGCAAGAACATTCAGCCTACGCATGCTAGTTATCAGAAGCAATGGTGATCATTTTCAATTTTAAAGCATAAAAAGCCATGCATATGACAGATATCATACATATCAAGTGAACTGAAGCAAAGCATGATCATCGACAAGTAATCAAAAGCATGTACCAGCTAGAATGAGTAAAGCAGTTCAATCATATAACAGAAGCAAGCTCAAACGTGTGATATGTGAATATGCAAGATATGAACACACACAAAAAAACTCAAGAAAAAGTAAAGAAGAAAGAAAACTGACGCAAAATATCCTAGAAAGGATACACAACACCCAAATCCCCTCGTAAACGCTCAAATGTAGACTGATCTAGGGGTTTGGTGAAAATATCAGCCAACTGATGATGGGTATCAACATGAACAAGGTCAATGACACCTTTCTCATATTGATCTCGTAAGAAGTGAAAGCGCACATCGATGTGTTTGGTTTTTGAATGGAGACATGGGTTTTTCCCTACACTAATTGCACTGGTGCTGTCGCAAAACAAAGGAATTCTGGTAGGAAAGAACAATCCAAAATCTCGCGGAGTGGAAATCATCCAAACCAACTGTGAGCAGCAGCTAGCAGCAGCTACGTACTCAGCCTCTGTGGTCGAAAGGGCAACTCCAGATTGCTTTCGAGAAGACCAAGAGACAGGAGAAGAACCAAGAAACTGGCAAGTACCGGAAGTCGACTTGCGATCCAACCGGCACCCACCAAAGTCGGCGTCCGAAAATCCAGATAAATCGAGAGAAGATGATGCTGAATAGAAAAGACCAAGATCGAGCGCATAAGTGAGATACCTGAAGATGCGCTTGACAGCCTGCCGGTGAGACGCGCGTGGTGAAGACTGAAAACGTGCGCAAAGTCCCACGGCGAACTGAATGTCCGGTCTTGTCGCCGTCAAGTACAGCAGTGAACCGATCATCCCTCGAAACTCCCTTTCATTGACCTTGACGCCGCTCTCGTCCTTGTCCAGACCCCCAGATGTGCCCATCGGGGTCATCTGCGGCTTCAATTCACCACCAAAGTCAAATTTCTTTAACATATCATGAGTGTACTTACCTTGGTGGATGAAGGTGCCGTCCTTGGTCTACTTGATCTGGAGCCCTAAGAAGTACTTGATCTCACCCATGAGGCTCATCTCAAACTCACTGTGCATCTGCTCAGAAAACTTGGACACAAGATCATTAGTAGTACCGCCAAAAATAATATCGTCCACGTAAATCTGAGCAACTAAAAAATCTGAAGCATCTCTGAGCAAGAAAATAGTTTTGTCCACAGAACCCATCACAAAGCCCTTCCCCAACAAAAATTGCTTCAACCGGTCATACCAAGCCCTGGGGGCTTGCTTCAACCCGTATAAAGCTTTGTGCAACTTAAAAACATGTCGAGGAAACTTAGGGTTCTCAAAACCGGGGGGTTGCCTAACATAAACCTCCTCTTCTATGTACCCGTTCAGAAAAGCACTCTTAACATCCATTTGAAAAAGCTTAAAACCCTTTGAAACGGCAAAAGCTAGAAGAATACGAATGGACTCAAGACGGGCAACAGGAGCGAAGGTTTCTTCAAAGTCAATACCTTCCTTCTGGCAATAACCCTAGGCAACTAGTCGAGCCTTGTTGCGCACCACAACCCCATCTTCACCTTGTTTGTTCTTGAATACCCACTTGGTGCCTATGGGGTTGCATCCTAGTGGCGGCTCAACTAATGTCCAAACCCGATTGCGGACAAAGTTCTCTAGCTCTTCTTGCATAGCATTAATCCAATTAGAATCAGAAAGAGCATGAGAAACGTC
The DNA here is from genome assembly GCA_019279435.1 of Zizania palustris. Lineage (NCBI taxonomy): Eukaryota > Viridiplantae > Streptophyta > Magnoliopsida > Poales > Poaceae > Zizania > Zizania palustris. The sequence goes on from JAAALK010000082.1 coordinate 27,576,143, forward strand.
TCTGGGCTCAAAAGATGCAACAAACACAGATTCAGCAAACACAACAAGAGAGGCAGAAGAACGCAAAGTTCTCTCTGTCAAATCACCTATGATGAGCTCTGAGGGATGGTCACGCTGAACTGCTCGGGTTCCCTGGTGATCTGAAGTCACCTCACCAGAGTCAGTAGCTGGCACCTCTGGACTCGATTGAGGGGGCTCGATCGTAGTGGAAGAAGTGATCAGAGGTCCGCCCTCATCCTCAGTCGAAGTCTCAGAAGGTGTGGACTCTGCGGGGGGTGTAGAAGGCCCACCCTCATTAGTGGCTGGAGTGTCATCATCTTCCTCGAAGATGGACTCTGCGAGCTCACCATCAGAAGGCTCAAAAGAAGGAGTCAAAGAAGGCAAGGACTCATCAAATGAAACCTCACAGGTCTCAACAAGCAGCTGGGATTCGAGGTTCCAAACACGGAAGCCTCGAGAATGCAATGCATAACTAAGAAAAACACCATCCCAGCAACAAGACTCAAACTTGTCCAAATGCCCTCCCTTCTTGAGCACAAAGCACTTGCAGCCAAACGCTCGCAAGTGGCTCACCTTGGGCTGTCTGCCAAACCGCAGTTCATATGATGTCTTACCAAGGTAAGCTCTAAGAAAGATGCGGTTGGCCAGACAGCAAGCCGTGTTCATGGCTTCAGCCCAAAAACGCCTAGGAGTCCTGTGCTCATCGAGCATCGTCCTGGCCATCTCGACTAGCGTGCGGTTCTTTCGTTCCACAACGCCGTTCTGTGGGGGAGTGTAAGGAGAAGAAAACTGGTGGTCCAGACCCTGATCACTACAGAAGCTGACGAACTGAGAGTTCTTGAACTCAGAGCCGTTGTCGGAGCGAATTGCTCGCATCCGACCATTGTTCTCATTCTTTAGCTTCAAAATCAGGTCATGAACAAACTGAAACGTTTCATCCTTAGACTCCAAAAAGAAAACCCACGAAAATCGAGAGAAGTCGTCAACAATGACAAGTGCGTACCACTTCCCACCGACTGAACGTACCCGAGCTGGACCAACAGTGTCCAAGTGTAAAAGTTCGACTGGATACGAAGTCATCACCTGAGTCACAGGTGAGTGAGAAGCGGCAACCATTTTCCCATGACGACAGGGATGACAAACTAGATCCTTCTCCATCTTAAGCTTGGGCAATCCTCGGATGAGGTCCATAGAGCTTAACCTGACTAGCAGATCAAAACTCAGATGACCTAACCTCCTATGCCACTTCCAGAGCTCAGAGGAGGATCCAGCAATCAAACAGCGAGAAGGGCCAAAAGAACTAGAGAAGTCAATTCGAAAAACTTTACCGAATGGTAAAATCTGGCAAATCAAAGACCCTCTAGAATCAAATACAAAAGAACTCCCCTTCTTAAAACGCACTTCCAAACCATCCTCAAGAAGTTGCGAAATAGAAATCAAATTGAAGTTCAAATTCTTAACCAAAGCAACATTCTTCAAAGAGAAATGATCTGAAATGCGAATAGACCCTATGCCACTTACCTTCCCTTGACCGCTGTTCCCGAACGTGATGTACTCTTTGGAGCTCGGGGGAGTGAGACTGGAGAACCATCTGCGATGTCCCGTCATGTGGTGAGAACATCCTGAGTCCATGATCCAAACGTCCTCCAGTCCCCGATCCTGCACAATCAGTGGCTGTAAGTGGGAGCAAATGGTCCGGCACCAGGTTTAGCAAAAGAGCTAAACCAGTGTCGAGCCATCTGCTCAAAAGATGGAAAGCAAAAACCATCAAAAGAGTTTGGACCAAAACGCGGCTCAAAGCGCGGTCCTCGGTTCTGCCTAAAATCTCGGCCATGAGGTCCAGGACCGTAGCCAACACAACCTGGAACTCTGCCGGAACGGACACCACCAACTGGAGCACGGGCAAGAAAGCCGTCTCCTCTACCACCACCTACACGACGCGGCCTGGCCTCCAGCCTCTCCCCGCGTCGAGGAACACGCAGTCTACCACCCTGCTGGTAGAACTGCTCCTGATCACCACGAGCTCTCTCTGCTCTCTCAACCCGCTTCCTCCTGAAGCAAAACTCCGCAAGATGCCCGTCTCTCTGACAGTACTCACAATGATAGGTGGGCTTCTTGGGGTGTGGTTGAGTCTTGGGATGTTTGGGCTTGGTGGTGTTAGGTGTAATCTTCTTGGGTTGAGAAGGTCCAGGAAGAGAGTCTAGAGAAGAGTGGAGGTGTTTGGGCTTAGGAACCCAGATAGGCTTCTTGGGTGGAGCTTTGGGTGGTTCATGAATTACTCCATCCTTGGGCTGACAAGCCTGGGAAGTCTCAGTGGAGTGAGTCTTGGGATACCTCTGCTCTGGAGTCATTTTGCTCCACTCCACTGCCCGGCTAATGGCACTCTCAAAGTCAGCCTTGGTGTAGGTATAACCTACTCCAAACCCATCCTGCCTCTTGAACTGCTGGATCATCATGCCGAGCTGAGGCTCTTTGGCACTGATCCAACTCAGGATGGAACGGAGGTAAAAGTTCTCATTCTGAGAATCTGCTAGCTCCTCTCTCAAGGAAGCTAGAACCTCCACCTGAGACAAGCAGGTCTCACACTCACTCTCTACTTGAACAGACTTCTCGGCTTTCAGCTTAATCAATTCCATTCTAAGAGACAGGCAGTTCTCATAGACAGTGGGTGGAACTGACAATGTCTCAAGCTCTAGCCTAGTCTGCACAAGCTCAGCTCTCAACCTCTCCAAATCACCCAACTGTTCATCGCCCTTGGGTTTCAGCTCAGCTAAGACAGCTAGATGAGATGGGCAATCAACACAGGGTGCGACGACAGTGGCTTGAGCATCTTTCAGCTCCAGCTGAGCGCTTTCAAGCTCAGTGGCCAAAGCGTCCCTCTCATCAACCCTTTCTGTGTACCTGGACTTCAAAGTCGACAGGTCACACAGAAGCACCTCACACTTCGGGCACTCACTGCTATCACCCAAGAAAAGGGAAGAAGATAGACTCTCAATTCTGCCGTTGGCCACGGCAAGCTCACTCTCTAACTCATCTATCCTCTTCTTAGCCCCCCTAAGCAGTTTTTCCCGATATTTCAACTCCTGACGATTGCTCTCAAGTAAATCAATGATTTCGCGCTCGTAGGATGATACCTTGTTGTCGTCATCGTCGGAGTCGTCGGAGGAGCTCTTTTCTTCCTTATCCCCAAGTGCCATTGAACAGAAGCTCTTGCAGGATCTTCGGCGCTGGTGTGAGCGGCTCTTCGGCTTGTCTCCGAAGGCCATGAAGCAGAGGCCCGCCGGATCGTCCTTGTCCTTCCCCTTCCTGATGACGATCTCCTCATCGCTTGAGCTTGATGAAGAGGAAGAAGACGTGGACTGCTTGGAGTAGCTCTTCACCATCTCGGCGAAGAAGGCCTTGTCGCGCTTCTTGTTCTCTCACCGGTAGTCCTTCAGGGCCTTCTTGAAGAATCGGGTCTTCGGCTTGCCCTTGTTGAAGGATGAGCTCTCATGCTTGCTGGAGTCGTGGAAGCTGCCACCAGTGCCCTTCTTGTGTCCATTGCGCTTGGGGCAGTCGGCGATGAAGTGTCCTGGATCACCACACTCAAAGCATTCGAATTTTGTGCCGTGTCTTTTGAACATTCTCTTGTCATAGACACGACGCACCCGGTTGTTAAAGAGACACAAATCATCATCTCCCAAAGACGCAAGCTGGTCCTCAGTGATAGACATCAAGGAGAAACCAGCACAGCTCACAGCAGAGGGATCAACAGAAGGTGTAGCAAGGGCCAGGGATTTTGATCCAGAACCAGTGAGATTTGATCTCAGCTGGATATCTACCTCAGTGGCCTTCAACTTGCTAAACAACTCAGAAATGGTCAAGATATCGTAAGAAGTGCTCTAAACGATAGAGGATACCTTGATCTCCCAGATCTTTGGGTCCAAGGTATGGAGAACCTTGAGCGCCTGCTCGTGATCTGAGACTAACTGAGCACCCTCAGCCTTGTTGTCCCGAAGCTTGTTAATGATCGATTGAAAGCGACCAAACAAAGCCTCAACAGATTCACTCGGCTTCTGTGTGAAATTCTCATATTCACGCCGGTAGGTCTGATAGAGCCGAGCCTTGACCTGTGTTGTTCCCTCATGGTGTGCCTTGAGGGTAGCCCAGATCTCTCTCGCAGTGGAGAGATGACTCACACGCTCAAACTCAGTGGGACCTAAACCAGAAAACAAAATGTTCACAGCCTTACTGTTGCTCAGATGCTGAGCAATGATACCAGCAGTACGCTGCTCAGTAACTGGCAATATGACAAACGTGGTGTGAACACAAATGTCCCAAATGTCAGAACCCTGGCTCATGAGATAGGCTCGCATGCGAGTCTTCCAATAATTATAGCCATAGGCTTCCAAGGACGGGACCTTGCCAGGAGACGTCATAGTCACTACTGGGGTTTAGAACCGGTTAAGGTATGGAAAAACCCTATCCAAGCTCTGATACCACTTGTAGGACCGAAAGTAGCGACCAGAGGGGGGTGAATGGGCGCCTTAAAAATTCTTTCGAATCAATGGCCTGTTCCCAATACCCAACGCACCTCTAAAGACTAAGCAGCAGAAAATAAACAGATAGCCTAAGTCTAAAGGTATCTAGCCTAGAAGCAACTGAGGTTAAACAGAGAAATACCAAACCAGTGCAACTAGGCAGATGGACAAAGCATACTAGACATGTCAGGCTAGACTTCTCAATGAAATGATCTAAGTATATATAAAGTGAGATGAGAAGTTACTGTTCAGATTTGTCTCCTGTTAGGAACTCGGCGAAGCCTGCTTTGCTGGACGAGGTCTGCTTCGGAGGTTGGTGTCGAAGTCTGCTTCGGAGGTTAGATGCGAAGCCTGCCGAAGGCTGTTGTGAAAATGCCGAAGGTGTTTTGGTCTAGCCTAGTTCGAAGTGGCAGGAAGCGAAGTATGCTTCGAAGCGAAGTATGACAAGGTCGGAGCCAGCTTCGAAGTGTGTACTTCGAAGACAAGGCTTCGAACACAGCTTTGAAATAGCACACAGAGCAAACTACCTTCGAAAAGAAAAAGACGAAGGCTGACACACGATAGAGAAGCCAAACCGAAGCCTATACTCTACCTTCGAACAGAACACAACAAGGACCTTCGAAGAAGATAGAAGCAAAACACTGGGCGAAGTCTAACAGAAAAACAAGCTTCGAATCCAACTTCGAAACCAGTCGATGTGTGGACTTCGAAGAGCTCGAGTCGGAGTACCTTCGCACAGACGTTCGAAGTACGAGACGCTGTCAGTTCAAAAAGTTCTTCGAAGCCATCAACTCAGGACACACAACAGAGTTCGAAGCTCTTCCGAAGCCTTTGAGTCGAAGCACAACCTTCAAACAGCTTAGACCCGAGAAAAACTTCGCAAGGATTGTTGGAGTATGTTAGGCTAGAAGTCAGCACAGAAATATACTTCGAAGCTAGCAGCACGGAGCGAAGTCGAATAACGAAGCCTTTAAAATGTCAGGTCGAAGCCTGCCTCACGGAGCTGAGGAACTTCGAACAGAGAGAGAAAAAATGGCTTCGCAGAAACAGTCAAAAAGGCATTCAATTCAGTCTGCTTTGATCAAAAAGCTATGCTGAAAAAGCAGAGCAGGTACATGTGTACTGTTTCTACAGAAAAGTAGTACTACTTGCAACAGCAAGAACTAGTACTACTTGCGTGAAGAACACACGCAACAGAGACACATCCTCATGAATAAAATCAACACAACACAACAAACTGAAACTTCTTGAATCAGAGGAATCAATGCACACACCTCAACAAAGAACAAAAGATTCAATCTCACAGGAACAAAGTAAATGCAAGGCAAAAAGGAATGAACCAGTGCCTGGCGGCGCACAAAGGAGAGAGAACGTGAGAGGCAAAATGACCCAATGGATTAAAAAGTGAATTCTAGAAGGGGTAGTCCAACCCTAGGGATTGGGGCCCTATTTATAGGCTGCCCAATGGCCTAGAATATTCCACCCGCCCTTTAGGGTTTTTTATAGACGCAGAAATAAAGGAAAAGACTCTACTGCCCTTAGGAATTTTTACAGACACGACTGACTGACTGTGAGCCTAGAGATACAGATGACTTATCCGGAAGCTAAGTTTTCGTAGCGACTACGGCTTCTCTTCTGGACAGTCGGATACAAGATCAACGGTTGTCAGTTTTGCACCAAAACTGACAAAGCCTCCACCGACTTTGCACCAGGTACCCGGATTGGGCCGGCCCGATTCTGCAGCTCTCTCAGCCCGGCAATCACTCATCGCCCGTGTACCTGAGTCAACCCTGGTCAACAGCCTAGTGGGTCTTCTACTGCTTCTGGCCCATGCACCCGGATTGGGCCAGCCCAACTTCGCAGCCTCCTCTGCCCGACAGTCGCTCGCTGCCCGTGTACCTGAGTCACACGCGGCCCATGAAACAGCAGATCTCTTCTTCTTCTGTCCTCTTTGACTATCGTTGACAATGACTCATCAGAAGTGAAGTTCCTAGGGCATGTCATATCTGCCGGAGGAATAGTTGTGGATCCGATCACTATGGTAGCAGTAACAAGCTAGTTACAACCTAAGAATATATCGGAGATCCGGAGTTTTCTAGGATTGGCTGGATATTACTGGTGATTCACCGAGATTTTTTCCAAGATCGCCAAGCCCATGACCAGATTATTACAAAAGGAAGTAAAATTTGAATGGACTCCAGCCTGCGAGGACAGCTTCCAAACCCTCAAGAGGAGACTCGTATCAGCCCCAGTATTGACACTGCCAGACATCCAGAAAAACTTCCACGCCTACTGTGATGCCTCTCGCCTTGGACTAGGGTGCGTTCTCATGCAAGATGGGAAAGTAGTATCATACACCTCACGACAATTGAGACCACATGAGCTGAACTGCCCCACGCATGACTTAGAACTGGCGGTAGTAGTCCATGCACTAAAGATATGAAGGCATTACCTTGTGGGTAACAGGTGTGAAGTCTTCATCGACCACAAGAATCTCAGGTACATATTCACCCAACCAGATATGAACCTCAGGTAGAGAAGATGGTTGGAACTGATCAAGGATTATGACTTAGGCATCCATTACCATCCCGACAAGGCGAATGTAGTGGCAGATGCCCTAAGCCAGAAAGGATACTGCAATGCCCTCGCAGTACAAGATCAGACTCCTCTGCTATATAAAGAAATGGAAAGATTAAACTTAGGAATCACCACAAGGGAGTATCTCGCTGGACTCAAAGTGAGGCCTGTATTGATGGATCATATCCGTGACACACAGAAGGATGACCCCAACATAGATGAGATCCAGAAGAATATGAGGAGGGGAAAATCCCCATGGTTCTTCGAAGATGAAGTTGGCACCATATGGTTCGGAAATAGGATATGCGGGCCCAACAAGACCGAGCTGAAGGCTCTCATTCTCGAAGAAGCCCATGAGACCGTGTACTCCATACATCCTGGGAGTACCAAGATGTACTAGGACCTGAAAGAGAAATACTGGTGGGTCAGTATGAAGAGAGAGATAGCTGAATATGTGGCTAGGTGTGACACTTGTCAACGAGTCAATGCAGAGCACCAGAGACTTGCCAGTCTTTTACAACCCCTCAAGGTTCCCGAATGGAAGTGGGAATAAGTAGGAATGGACTTCATCACTGGGCTGCCCAGGACCTAGGCTGGGTATGATTCCATTTGGGTGATCATCGATCGACTCACCAAGGTGGCTCATTTCATCCTCGTCAAGACGACGTACGGTGGTTCAAAGCTAGCTAAGTTATACATGACTCGGATCGTGTGTCTACACGGGGTTCCAAAGAAGATTGTGTACGGCTGAGGTAGTCAGTTCACCTCCAAGTTTTGGAAGAATCTTCAGGAAGATCTCAGCACCAGGCTGAACTTCAGCACAACATATCGTATGCAGACTGATGGTCAGACTAAAAGGGTGAACCAAGTGTTGGAAGATATGCTTAAGGCCTGCACCATAGACTTTGGTGGAATGTGGGACAAGAGTTTACCCTATGCAGAGTTCTCCTACAACAACTATCAGGTCAGCCTACAAATGTCACCATTTGAGGCGTTATATGGATGTAAGTGTCGAACGCCGCTACTATGGGATCAAACTGGTGAATCTCAGTTGTTTGGTATGGACATTCTGTGAGAAGCCGAAGCTAAAGTCAAGGTCATCAGAGACCGATTGAAGATAGCCTAGTCCTACCAAAAGAACTATGCCGACCACCGACGTAGAGATTTAGCATTTGAGGAAGGCGATTATGTCTATCTTCGAGTCACTCCCCTTTGAGGCACTCAGAGGTTCAACATGAAGGGAAAGTTAGCTCCCCGTTACGTTGGCCCTTTTCCGATCCACCTGTCGGCGCCGACCGTTAACACCCTCGCACACTCGGGCTCGCTGACCTGTGGCCCCCTCCTATTAGTCGTCTTCAACCTCACGACATCGTGCCTCTGAGATCCCCGGCCACCACTGTCATTCTCCGAACGCCTCTGTCATGGGCCCAAGCTCCAATTAAATGCCCAGGAGTTAACCGTTGTAATCCTCCGTACATTTTTCCTCAAATTCTATCGCGATTACTCCCTTTAATCATTGTAATTGCCCTCACTAGAGTTAAAACCCCCCTTTTCGGTCTTCACTGTGCCCGACCACCTCACCCCTCGCCGGAGCACTATAAAAGAACCCCTGGGCACACCGCCTCCAATGCACCACCCATTTGACTACCTTAGATAGAACAAAGCGCCACATTGTCCATTTTTGCACCGCCACTCGCCATCGCCGGAGGCCACCTCCGCCGCCGTCGACCACCCCATCGTGACCGTTGTCCCCTCCCCGACACCGGCCACCCCTCCGTCCTCGCAAAAGACCAATGGAACACCATCCCCGTCGACGACCCGAACCACTCCGTCGCCCCCGCTCGTCGCCGGCATCGCTCCGTCGATCTCGAGCCACCGCTCCGGTATCATCGTGTTCCCCTAACCGCACTAATTCCATTTCTAGCTTTGCCGGGTAGTCTTAGCCATCATTGTCGCTGCAGCGATCCCCGCAAGCCCTTGCCACCATCGGAGAAGATGATCGGCACTGGTAATTACCCGTGTCATGTCGAATCCAATCGCGGCCGCACGATCTCGATCGGGCGGAGGAGATTAATTCACATATGAGGTCTAATCTCAGCCGTCCATCTGGATCGAAGGGGTATCAGTGCATCTTAGCCATCCATTTTCATTTAAAATCCACCGGCTCACAGCACAGTGCCATGCACCCGGTTCACTGTGGACCGAAGGCTGAATTAGGTTTTAAAATAAATTCTAGAAATTGATTTAAAATTTAGAAATTCATATATTGCTCAAATTAACTCCAAATTTAACCATTCAAATTTCAGAAAGTTTATCTTTCTATTCTCCTCCTATTCATCCAATAAAACTTATATGTTTACATTGGATGTTTTATATTATTTAATTGGAATTAAAATAAAATTTAAGAAATCATTTTCTAACTTCATTCATTCAAACTCCTTGGAATTAACTCTAAAAATTACCATTTAAATTTCAGAAAACTTGTCTTGTTATTATCTTCATGTTTATCTAATTAAATTCATATGTTTATGCTGAACTTTTATATGATTTTAATTGGAATTAAAATAAAGTACTAGGAATTGTTTTAAACTTCCAAAACTCATAACTTCTTGGAATTAGCTCTAAATTTAACCATTCAAATTTCAGAAAGTTTATCTTTTTATCCCCTACTTGTTTAGCCAATAAAACTTATATGATTTTACTGTTGGTTTTATTATTTTTAATTGTTTGTTTCTTATCGTTTTGCGTGCCAGGAAGATTACGACGTTGTCGAGGAGTCGGAGTATTTTCTTGAATTCTCACATCAATCCCTTGTTGAACAAGGCAAGTAACCAACCCCATTTTGAGCATATTGAGCCCAGTTTTAAATTAAATATCACTAAAACTCATAGGTTATATTGCATTAGTCAAACGAATAACCCTACATTATATTTATCGGATCCCCGACCTTTATGTGCAAACCCAAGCCATGCTATCGAGCCTGAATTCCTTGTCACCAGTATACTTATTAATATTATAAGTGTCCAATGTATCAACACAATTGTTATAGTCTTAAAAATGAGACGTAGGTACTTGGATTCTGATATATGATCCCCTATGTCTCTCACCCCTGGTATTCTGTTGGTCTTGAAATTGGTTTGAAAAGTTAGCATGGTGGGTTCCAGGTGCAAGCGAGGGTATTGGTTAGTCGCACCTAGGGCACTATAAGGACCGGTCTGCGGGATTCGTCGCAAAGCACTTTCGTACCAACCACAAGCTAGTGAGTAAGTCTTAACTAGAGGTATGGGTCGTTCCAACCCAAGGCACTATGTGGAGAGGGACAAGCAGCACCTACGGGTGGCTTGGGCCATGTGGCACAAAAGGGGGCGCGATGTTGGTTTGGTGCGCCGTCACGCCGGCGAGACCTATGGTGTGTGTCATTGAGTTAGAGTGATTCATGCTAACAGTATTGGCATAAGTTCCTGTGACTTGGGTCATTTGACACACCACTGTATGCGGGAATGAGTGCCTTGTGGGTACAGTGCACCTTTGATCAAAGTTAAATCTTTTTGAAAAGTCGAGCCCACGGTCACGGGCGAGTGGAGTGACATCCCACGGTTAGTTTATGTCTAAGAAGTGTTGCATAATTGTTTGGGCATGTAAGGATTGTCGAGGAAGGAGGGATGACTATAATCCTCGAGTTAGAAGATGTTGCATCATCCATGACTTAAATAGTTTGTATGAATAAACCTGACTCACCTTGAAGGCTACAAGATAAAAATGTACTTTTTTGCACTTTAAACCATTACCTCCCTTTGTCATTACTTTGCATTATTATTGCATTTCTTGGTAGCTTGTTGAGTACGTTTGTACTCACCCATTGGAAAAACCACTTCAGAGGCGTACTACGACGAGGATAGTCTGGAGTAGCGACCTAGTCAAGGAAGTGACCCTGGAGAAGATGTTCATCGAGTTTATTATTTTCATAGTTTCTTTTATTTTAACCTTTGTGTGATAATGTGGTATGCGAGCTATGAATGTTTGATGTATGTGCGTCATCGTGCTATGAACATCTTGTGATTATTGATTTTCTATGGATTTTCAATAAAGTCTGGGTTTTATTAAATCCGGTTGCTACATCTACCTCCAAAAGCAACTACGGGTGTAGTCTCCTCCGATGCCTTCCTAGAACCTATCGTCGGTGGACTCGATGGTGTAGTTTCTTTTAGTGCTCTGGTGTTAAAAACATTTTATAAGGTTTTGATTTTATAAATGAGAAGGACTACTTTTGGGTGATTTGCATTTAGGACTTGGCATGTTCCCCATCTCCTAACATGGAGATACTCGAAGCCACCGAAGGCCTTTGCCATCAATGGGAAATTGTCAAAGCCCATAGATCTGATAGGCATTCTCACTTTACTATTCCCTACGATAGTGTTGGCGTAAAAGATTACGCTAACAGGTTTCTGTAGAAAAGAAACTAACAAACGAAGTGTTTGCGAAGCAAACTGTTCTAAGCCTCCGAAAGGATAATAGCTTAGAATAGTTTGAAAGTGTGTATTGGATCACTTGTAATCGGTCCCTATTACAGGGAGAAATGGGGGGTATTTATAGGCCTAAACATTAAGGAAAAGACCTATTTACCCCTCTATTACAACCGACATTAAGGAAACTAATCGGTTTCCTTAATAGGGCTAAAATGGTAAAAGACTAATCTAATAAGATAGAAGATAAGTCTTCCATCTTAGCTGGCAGAAAAGATCCTGAAGGGCTTTGGTTCGAAGACATACTTCGAACTAGTGCCTGTCTTTGGGCTTCGAACGAAGTTCTGGGCATCTTCGAAGATGGTCTTCGGACAATCTTCGAACTGGTTGACTGTCTTTATGCTGCTTCGGCAATAACCCCGAAGATGAGATATTTTCTCCCAACAGTAGCCCCTCGAATACGCTTCTCCGTTCGACCTGTAACGTTAGGAGAGCAGTATACGGAAAGAAAAGATAACCAATCATAGGGGTTATTGGTTTTTATTTTATCTCCGAAATGCATGAAGATATGAACTTCGAATCAGTCGTAAGGTAATTACTTTTCGAACTATCTTAGAACTGACTCAGGAAGTTCGAAAGTCTTTTTAGACTTAGAAAAAATAGCCGTTAGTTTCTGTTTCTAACGGAAGTTATATGATGCGTTATTTCCGGAGGAAAATAACGGGCGAGAATGCGAAAGGGCAAAGTCCAAACGGTAACAAGCGGAATGTTTAGGCTATAAATAAAGAGCCCAAAACTTACCCGATTACCTTTTCACCGCTTTCTCTCAGTCAAAAGCTTTGTGAGCCCCTTGAGTTCTTGAGCCCTAGCTTTTGAGTTCTTGAGCCCTAGCCTCCATTTCTTCAAAGTAATCGAGCGATCGTAATGGTGAAGACCAAGGGATCTGCGCCTCCTTCGGCTTTGGCTCGGCAACAGGCAGCCGCAGCGGCAGCAGCGGTGATAGTAGCGGCGACACCCTCGATGCAGGCGGCAACATCCATGGCGGCAGGGGGGAGAAATCCCCAAATCGCCGATGACCAAGGTCTGTGCCCACCGTCGACCAAATACTTGGATCAGTCTTTCGAGTTAGGGCCTTCTACCTGCAAGAAAGAGTCTTTGACAATCACAGCAGGGGGAAAGATTAGCAATGGAATTATGATTCGGAAACCGGGCAAAGAATCAATTCCATCACCGAGACCCGGAGAGGTTGTGGTATTCGAAGCTTTTTTCGAAGCAGGCTTGGGCCTCCCTGCTGTGGATTTCTTGGCCGAAGTACTTAACCTGTTTCATGTAACCCTCCCCCAGCTATCTCCGAATGTTGTAGCTAGATTAGCTATCTTCGAGTGGGCGCTGAGAGCCGAAGGTTGTGAGGGGAGGGCTGAAATCTTCGCTGCACTTCATAGAGCGACTTGTCAGCCGAAGACGTTCACAGGCTCCGGAGGTGAGAAAGTGGTGGTTGCCTTCGGAAGCATTAATTTTAGGCTTCGAGACGAATATGCCCTGCAATTCCTTGCTAAGGCCATCAATGCTAGATGGTACACCGACTGGGTCCTGAGGTGGTTTTATGCCGAAGTTGGAGCGAGCAGTCCTCTGGTTGGGCCCCTCAAAGAAATCCAATTCCGGAAGGAAGCCTTAGTGCAACCTGACGAAGGCCAGCTCGAAGCTCGCCTCAACTTGCTTCAGAAAATTAGCCGAAGGTTAAGTATGCGGGACTTGGCCGAAGAATTCATCGGACTTCAAATTCCTCCGCTGATGGCCAACTGGCCTATCGTCTTCGAAGATGACTCAGAAGGTGGTCTTCGCAAGATCAATTATACTTCAAGTCCTGCAGGTAACTTCGAATCCAACATGTATTGTACATATTTACTTCGAAGAAAAACTAACTCAAGTTATTTTTTAGCTTCTTCAGCCCCTATTACTTCAGAGCAAATTGTAAGGGCTTCGGAGAAGATTCTTGGTGCCCCAACTCCGTCCGAGAAAGAATGGCGAGTTAAATTAGTCGGGAGTTGGGAGAGATTTAACAGAGTATGGGGAATGCTGGAGCTATCTCCGCCCCCTCTGATGGATTGGGTGCCTTTGGAGAAAGGACCTCAGAAAAGGAAAGCCGAAGCTGGGACTTCGAGATCAGCAAAAACTCCGGTGAAGAAGGTGGCTCGGAAGCCAAAGAACCTCGCGCCTTCAGATCCAGCACCTTCGAGCTCAAGAGCTTCGGTTTCCGACTCCCAAGAAGAAACGGGGAGATTGCTTGTGCTCCTGATGGAAGAGAATGAAACTCAAAGGGTCGCACAAGCCGAAGTACCTGCGAACGTACCGGAGTCCGGAGATAATGCTGATCAACCAAGGACTTCGGTAGTTCAAGAAGATGTAACTCAGGACGAAGTTCCTGTGACTGAAGGTGGGGTCGAAGTCACTATGGCTTCGATTCCCGAGGAAGCAACGAGGACTCCCCAGGACGATGCTCCTGCAGTCCAAGATTTAACGGCTGATTCGGATGAGGACTACACTTTTGATCCTCCGATCAGTCCGGTGCTCGATCTTCCAGAGAATGTCGAAGGTAAATTTTGCATAATTCTTATCAATTTCTGCAAAATTATACAATGTATAATATTTTTGTTTTTTCAGAGCCTCCTGTTGTCGAAGTATCCCTCGAAGATACAATTCAAAGACCTTCGACATCTTCGGAGCCACAGCCAGAGGTTACTCTACAAGGGCCTGGAAGAGGTAAAAGACACATAGAGCCTCTCCCTACTCAAAGATCGACTTCATCTGAGTCAACAGATGAAAGTGAATCAACTGAGGGGGGGGCATCTTCAGAAGTTCCAAGGGCCTCGGAAGAACTCTCCGGACCTTCGCTAAGCAGAGCTGATCAGAAGGCTTCAGTAATGCTTCCTCTCATAACTCCATTTTTGGAGGAGAAAACCGGACTTGGGACTTTGGTTAAACCTTTGGGTCAAGCCAGTCGCAAAGTCGGGGAAACAGAACTGGTAGCTCTTTTAAGCAGAGCGAAGGGTTCGGAGCTTAACCTTGCTGTAGAAAGAGCAGCTTATCAGGTATAAAGCATCTTCGAACCAAATAGTAAATTATATATGAATAATTTCTTATTTCAATTTTTCTTTTTTGTCAGCAAGCAGTCTTAGCCCGCGCTGCGGCTTTATCGAGCGAGAATGAAATTGCTCAACTTCGGGAAGAGAATGAAGCTCTTCAAAGAAATTTTAACTTTTCCGAAGGTCGAGTAGCTCAGATGGATAATGTAATACTAGCAGAGCGAAGGGCTAGGCAAAGCTTGGAGGCTGCGAAGAAAGAGCTCGAAGCAGAAAGAATAGCGCTTCGAGCGGAGGTTGAAAGACTGCGGACGGAGGATGCTGCTAAGGGGTCTGAACTTGTAAGACTTCGAGAAGAGGTTGGCCAACTCCGGACTCAAAAGAATACTTTGACTACGGAGAATGCTAGAATCTCCGGAGTTTTAGCAGAAACGACTTCGGCCAAGGATGCACTTATTGCGGAAAAACTCAAGTCTGAGAAGGTGGCTTCGGAGGTCATCGAGCAGATGCTAGGTGTCTTGGAGTACTTCGGTACTACGGGATCACTACCTTCGGATGATAATGTGACTCTGCTGCGCCGGTTAAAGAGGATCCAAGGAGCAGCGAAGCAAATGAAGACGGCAGGCATGCGTTATGGAGAACTCTCCGGACAAGTGTCTGCCCTTGGATTACTTCGTTACTATGAGGATTTGGGCCGAATAATTACTCCGAGCGCAGAGGGCTCCATCATCTTCGACGACGCGAGACTTTTGACTCCTTCCGAAGGCGTGGCTGCCGCCTGGCGAGCCTTTCAAACTTCATGGAGAGCCGAAGGTCGATCTGCGATCAAGGCTTGGATTGATGAAGGCCAACACCAGAAGCAAGTTCGGAGCCAAGCTTCGAGCAGTCAACCTCCTTCGAATCCGCAGGTTTAGGAATTACTTAGGATTTTTTGATTATGTAAAGCTCATGTTTGTAAACATTTATCAATGAATGTCTTGTTTATCATATTTTTAGGCTTTGCCTCTTATGGAAGATATCGAAGTGTTAGAGCTTAACAGCGAACTTCGCTCACTGTGGAACACCTTCGAACTTCTAAAGAGTTATAAGCGTCCTCGATTTCTTATTCCTCGAGATGACTCCGGCGTTATTGCGCCCGAAGTAATCAAAGACGTATTGTCTTATATTAAAGAGGAAGATAAAGAGATTGACGCAAACACCTCGTCTTCTGAAGACACTAAATGGTCCGAAGACGAAGGTGAAGCCCAAAATAAAAGATCTGAAGATCTTAGAAGCTGGGAAAGAAGCCCCGAGCGGCTTCGAACTTGGGCCGAGCTTCAACAAGAGCAGAAGGATTTTAGAGCTTCGAAGGGGAGGAAGAGAGTTAAACGTAAAGTTCTTAGAACTTCCGATGTTGGAACTAGTCGTTCCACCCCTAGCTCTCGGGACCGAAGAGGTCTCCGATTCCTTCTTGGTATAGATACCAATTTTTCATAATGTAATCTGTAAACACATTTGTTTCAATAATGAATGCCGATTTAAAATTGTCTCCATATTTACTAGCCCCTCTTTGGGTATAAGCAACTTCGAAATATATTCAAAGATGGTTATGCGCAAAGAAAAAACTTCGGAGTACAATTTTTTGGGGGTTCGGAGCCCCTCTGTCATTTAAAGATCTTTTGAAATCTTATGAAATGTCTTCGACTTTTTGTAGTCAGAAGAATGGTAACTTGGTACCTTTGTTTAACGAAAGAAATCAATTGAGATAACTTCCAGGACACTTTAGTGTCTTAAGAAATTTGTCACTTTGGACTTATATGAACAGACATTCGAAGCTCATGGCTCAAATGTTGTTTTGCTTTTAGCCACCTTCGGCTATTTTTGCAGAAGTCTACCAGCCAATGGCTTGGACTTCGCAGAAATTGGCCACCTTCGGCTCTTTTTATGGATGTCTACCAGCCAATGGCCTGGACTCCGTATAATTGTAGCCACCTTCGGCTATTTTTGCAGAAGTCTACCAGCCAATGGCTTGGACTTCGCAGAATTTGGCCACCTTCGGCTCTTTTTACGGATGTCTGCAAGCTGCAGCTTGGACTCCGCAGATTTTGGCCACCTTCGGCTCTTTTTACGGAAGTCTACCAGCCAATGGCTTGGACTCCGTAGAATGTGGTATTGGCTCTTTTACGGATGCCTACAAGCCGAGACTTGGGCTCCGGATGGATTTCAGCCACCACACCGGAGGCTTCGACTTTATGGGTACGAAGTCCGGAAATACAGCCCAGCTTAATGACACTTCCCTCTCGATCGACTTCCGTTCCAGCGCGTCCGCTCAGGAAGCTAGGAGTCTACAAGGGGAAGGCAACTATCAGGGTGTATGCTTTATTAATTTAGAGGTGATTACAAGCGAATTACAAGGAGCCCTTATGCGAAGTATCGCTTTAGGTGCTCCGCATGCCAAGTATGTGCTAACTCTTCACCTTCTAAATTAGCTAATTTGAATGAACCAGGGCGTCCGGAGCGGACAATTAGATATGGACCTTCCCATTTATTGCCTAACTTCCCTGGTGCTATAATGCTTCGTAGAACAAGATGACCCGGCCTTAACTCGCTGAGCTTAACCTTCGGGTCATACCAAGTCTTCGTCTGCTGATGATACTTTGATAAATTAGCTACAGCCCGAAGTCTTGTTTCTTCTGACAAATCTAACGAAGCTTGTCTTTCTTCTTCGATGTCCGGTTCGGTGCTGCGGAATGACCCCCCTTTGAGCTCCGTTGGAGTCATAGCTTCATCTCCGAATAGTAGTCTGAACGGAGTAAAACCTGTGGACCTTGTTTGCGTAGTCCGAATGGACCACAGAATCTTCGGAAGCTCTTCGGTCCACAGTCCCTTTGATAATCCTACTATTCTTCGATTTAGCCCTGATAAAATATTTCCATTGGCTCGCTCTACGGCTCCATTTGACTGAGGATGTCTCACTGCAGCAAAACATAGTTGAATGCCTAGGTCTTCGCAAAACTTCCTGAAGGGTTCTGCGTCGAACTGTGTTCCATTATCAACTGTGAGATATCTAGGCACTCCGAACCGGCAAATAATGTTTTTCCAGAAGAATTTCTGTACATTGTTCGAAGTGATAGCTGTTAAGGGCTCTGCTTCTACCCACTTAGAGAAATATTCAATAGCTACCACTGCGAACTTCAGATTTCCCTTTGCTAACGGAAAGGGACCAATTAGATCCATACCCCATCTGGCCATAGGCCATACCGGAGCAATGACTTGAAGGGCTGTTGGTGGGCGATGACTCCGTCGACCCATCCACTGGCATCCTTGACAAGTGCGGACCAAGCTCTCCGCATCAGCTGTTATTGTGGGCCAATAAAGCCCCTGGCGAAGTGTTTTTCCTGCCAGAGCTCTAGGGGCTAAATGGCTTCCACAAAGGCCTTCGTGAATTTCTCGAAGAATTTCTTGGCCTTCGGCTTGAGATATACATCGGAGTAGAGGGGAACATACTCCGGCCTTGTATAATATACCGTTGATTAACTGATAGTTTCTTGCTCTGAGCTTTAATCTTGACAATTGGGGTTCTTCGGGCAAATTTGATCCTCCTTGCAAGAGTTCCATGATTGAATCTTTCCAATCTGCACTAGGAATGCAAAGAATCTCCGCAGAGGCAATTTGTGGCACTGAAGGTACATTGAGCTCCTCATAGAAAGCTTCGTCAGGCACATCCACAGCTCCGGCTGCAGCCTTCGCTAAAATGTCCGCTTGCACGTTTTCAGCTCTTGGTATACTCCGAATGGAAATACCCTTGAAGTGTGCTTCGATCTTGCGAATTTCTTCTAAATACTTTGCAAGCTGTGGATGTCGGACTTGAAAACTTTTGTCTACGTGCCCTGCTACTATTTGAGAATCTGTTTTTATAATTATTCTTGTAGCCCCTAGAGCACGTGCTTTCCGGAGTCCCAATAAAATCCCTTCGTACTCCGCTATATTATTGGTAGACTTAAAGTTGAGTCTTGCGGAGTACATTGCTCTTTGCCCTGACGGTGAAATCAATACTGCCCCAATGCCTGCTCCGGATGCTTGGAAAGCCCCATCGGAGTAAATAGTCCAAACTCCGTCATCTGATTTCTCCGGAGTCAACTTCGCAGGTGGAGTCCACTCTGCTACGAAGTCTGCTAGGACTTGAGATTTGATAGCTGTCCTTGCCAGGAAAGATATGCCGAAGGGTGCTAGCTCTACTGCCCACTTTCCAATCCTTCCAGTGGAATCTTTGCTTCGGAGCATATCTCCTAAAGGATACGAAGTTGGTACAATTACATTATGAGCCAAAAAATAATGTCTTAGCTTCCTCGAAGCCATTATCAGAGCATAAACGAACTTCTCAAGTTCGGAGTATCTTGTCTTCGCTCCTGATAATGCTTCGGATACAAAATAGACAGGATTTTGGACCAACTTCCCATTGATATCTGCTTCTCTGACAAGGACTGCGCTGACAGCTGAACCTGTAGCTGCGAGATACAGAAGTAGGGTTTCGTCCGCAACAGGCACCGTGAGTGTAACAAGATTGCTGAGATAATCTTTAATATCTTCGAAGCTTTTCTGACACTCCGGTGTCCATGCAAAATCTTCGGACCCTTTCAAAGCTTTAAATATTGGCAAGATCCTCTCCGCAGACCTTGACAAAAACCTGCTAAGTGCGGCCAGACGTCCAGTCAGCTTTTGCACTTGCTTTAAATTCTCCGGAGGAGCCATCTTCTGCAGCGCAGTTATTTGAGTAGGGCTAGCTTCAATTCCCCTGCTTGAAACTAAGTACCCTAACAACTTTCCAGCCTTAGCTCCGAATATACATTTTTCGGGGTTAAGACGGATCCCACATGCCCGAAGGCTATTGAATGTTTCTGCTAAGTCTAGGCTATGTTGGTGCTTTAAAGCACTCTTTATTACAATATCATCCATATAGGCCTCCACATTGCGGCCTAGTTGATGACCTAGAGCCTTAGCAACTAATCTTGAAAAAGTAGCCCCGGCATTTCTTAGGCCGAAGGGCATTCTTACATAGCAGAAGACTCCCGAAGGAGTTACAAAGCTCGTCTTGATTTCATCTTCGCGCTTCAACCATATTTGATGATAACCAGAATACGCGTCAAGGAAGCTTAGTAACTCCGAACCTGCAGTGGAGTCAACTAGTTGATCAATTCGGGGCATGGGGTAGGGGTCACGTGGGCACGCTTTATTCAGAGATGTGAAATCGATGCACATGCGCCACTTCCCGGAAGACTTCTTCCTGACGAAGACTGGGTTGGCTAACCATTCTGTATGGGCCACTTCTATGATAATCCCAGCCTTCAACAGTTTTTCAACTTCGTCCTTAGCTAGAGCAGCTCTCTCTGCGGACATCTTCTGGAGCCCTTGTCGAACAGGCCGGGCCTTCGGGTTTACAAGCAAACTGTGTTCAATAATATCCCGATCGACTCCGGTGATATCTTCGTCAGACCAAGCGAAGACATCCAAATTTTCTTCTACGACCTTTTCCAAGGAAGTTGCAACTTCAGGAGGTAAATCTTTACCAAATTGAAAAGTGTATTCTTTACCATCTTTGACAATGATCTTTGTTGCAATCTCTCCTTCGGGACTTGGTCTTGGAAATGACTTCTTCGAAGCTTCGGAGGAGCCTGAAAAAATTTCTTCATTATCTTGGACACTGTTTACTTGCCTCGGATCGAGAGGAGGATCGTGACCATATTCTGCCCTCCGAGCCATGGCTTGATCTCCGAAGATTGTCAGGACTCCTGCTTGTGTGGGCATCTTCATGCATAAGTAGTTGTGATGCGCCACAGCTCCGAACTGATTCAACATGCCCCGTCCGAAGATGACATTATAAGCATACGGGGCATCTACCACATCAAAGATAACTTCTTCAGTTCGGGCTAGTAAACCTTCTCCGAAGGTTACTTCCATGCCTATCTGGCCGAGTGCATCAAGCGGAGGTCCTGCGAAGCCTTGCAGAGGACGAGCCGCTGGGAGGAGATGCTTCCGGGAAATGCATAACTGATCGAAGGCTTGTACAAAGATGATGTCTGCCGAGCTACCTCCGTCAATTAGCACCCTTCGGACTTCAGTCCCTGCAATATCAGCAGTAATAACCAATGGATCTGCATGCGGGAACTTAATACCAGCTGCATCCTCCGCAGAGAAAGATATTGGAACATGAGACCACTCCGGCATTGCAGCTGCAGATGACGAAGTCCCAATATGGCCTACTTCTCGAACGTACTCTCTTCGCTGTCTCTTGGACATGCTTCCGAGGGTACCTCCTCCGGAGATAGGGAGAACTACTCTCTTTCCTCTATCTTGCCCTTCCTCTTGATTCGGAGGTGGCATAACATTGGCCACCGGAGGGTGCCTTGCAGCATCAAAATTTTCTATTCGCGCCACAGCCTGGACCGGCTCCGGGCGCACTGCTGCTGCTGGACTTCGGTCGGTACTACCTCGACCTGAAGTTCTTTCCAAGTATTCTCCCCTTAGGGTAAGGATAGCCTTGCAAGTGTCAGTTGCATGGCTTCGATTTTCTCCATGAATACAGCAAAAAAGGGTCTGGCCCTTGCCAGCCGTTTTCCCTGGCGGCCTCCAGCCGCTGGACTTGTTCCCCGCAGACTGTGGAGCTCTTGGTGCGAATTTCTGTGGGGGTGCAATGTTTAAGACTTCAGAGCGAGGGTGCTTTTGCCCTCTTCTTCTATCATGTTGTACTTCGAAGACTGGTTCTTGCGGCTGTGCCGAAGTCTTCACCTCTGCTTTAACTTCTGTCAATACTGTCGAAGTAGCAGTAGTCCTCCGAAGCCATCCTTCCTCTGACCTCGCATACTCCTCGAAGTACGACATCAGCTGTGATACTGTGGTGACGCTCTTCCGATGCAGTTTATCCAGAAGGCCTTTATGACTGACGCCTTCCCGAGCCGCATCAACCACCGAGGATGTGGACAGCCCCCGAATTTGCGACTTCGTGTGGGCGAAGCGCTTGAAGTACTGCCTCAATGTTTCTCCGGGGAGCTGTTTCACTTGGAAAAGGCTTCCTGTTGACATGGGAGGCACGAAGGTGCCCTGAAAGTTACTTATAAACTTCCTCTTCAACTGTGACCACGAATTGATTGATCCTGGCTTTAAAGACCAGAACCATCTCAACGCCACTCCTTGAAGAGCTAACGGGAAGCACTTCGCCATAGTTTCTCTATCTCCGCCGCTAGCTTCGATCGCTAGGGCATAAGAACGCGCGAACTCACTGGGATCTTCGTCTCCAGCATACTTGCAGAGCTTCTAGGTTTTAAACTTCGGATCGAAGCGAACCTTCTGCAGCTCAGGATGCAATGGAGATTCATTGTCGTAAGAGGCGTTCTCCGGGGCTTCGGGATAACCAAGATCGTCGTCTTCGGGCACTTCGGGGATAGCTGGGGTGGCTTGAGAGCGAAGCCTGTTCGCAGCCTCTTGTCGCCACCTCGCTACCTCAGCTTGAAGGTTAGCCATTTGAGTGGCCATGTCTCCAAGGCTATCTTCATCTCCTCCGGAAGGACCTTCCGGGTCTTGAGAACTGGTATGATCAGTTCGAATCGGAATGGAGGGTGGCAGAGTGGCTCCGGGCGGTCGGAGTATGGAAGGGGTTGGCGGAGAGGTTTCGTATCCTCGAGGGATAGAAGCCCCTTGCGGAGTTTGAGGTGGAGGGATAGTCGAAGACCCTCCGACTTCGACTGTGTCGAAGGGTATCTCTCCGGAGATCCGAGAGGACCTCCGAGTGGGATTTCGAGGTGCGCTCCGCTTAGGAGGCATGATGTAAGAAGTTGGTAGAGAACGAAGTTTTTTGAACTAAGTTCCCCACGGACGGCGCCAACTGTTGGCGTAAAAGATTACGCTAACAGGTTTCTGTAGAAAAGAAACTAACAAACGAAGTGTTTGCGAAGCAAACTGTTCTAAGCCTCCGAAAGGATAATAGCTTAGAATAGTTTGAAAGTGTGTATTGGATCACTTGTAATCGGTCCCTATTACAGGGAGAAATGGGGGGTATTTATAGGCCTAAACATTAAGGAAAAGACCTATTTACCCCTCTATTACAACCGACATTAAGGAAACTAATCGGTTTCCTTAATAGGGCTAAAATGGTAAAAGACTAATCTAATAAGATAGAAGATAAGTCTTCCATCTTAGCTGGCAGAAAAGATCCTGAAGGGCTTTGGTTCGAAGACATACTTCGAACTAGTGCCTGTCTTTGGGCTTCGAACGAAGTTCTGGGCATCTTCGAAGATGGTCTTCGGACAATCTTCGAACTGGTTGACTGTCTTTATGCTGCTTCGGCAATAACCCCGAAGATGAGATATTTTCTCCCAACAGATAGATTAGGTAGAATAATGCCCGAAGTGGATAACAAAGTACTTACTTCAATAAAAGAGGAGGAAAAGAGGGTAGAGATATTGTCTTCATCATCAGAGTTTGTAAATTGTTCTGATGGAGATCAAGAACTTGCTGAAGCGGAGTCTAGCCATAGTGGGCTTCGTACCTAGGTGGAGCTTCAAGAGGAGCAGAAGAAACTAGCTAAGGCTAAAATGAAGAATCTGCTATCTTCTCCTACCCCTCAGGCATCAGAGTCCGGAGGGGGTCCTTGGAGCCAACTTGACCCTCAGGGTGAAGGGGTTTTCGGTTTATATTTGGCTTGGACACCAATTTTTCATAATTATACTTCGGTTGTTTGCCCAAGTTTTGTTTGTGCGGCGTTTGTATTTGTAATTGATTCAAATAATAATTCTCAATTGCGAGTGATTTAAATAATAAAATTTGTGAGGTGTAGTTTGAACATGCTTGTGTCACCCTTCTCCCCTCCTTGCGGGGGGGGTGTCTTATTCTTGATAAGTGTTGGCCTCGCGCAATGTTTGGTATGATTCAGAGTATAGATCGTATGTTATATATAACTTTTGGTCACCTTCAAATCTTTTTTGGATGCTTCGAGCTGTTTTTCTTGAAATCCTTGTTCGAGGTGTATGGTTGGTGGCACACCGCCTGTGCTTTTTTGTGGTCACTTTGGATTCTTTTGAGGATGCTTCGAGCCAGGGCCCGGAATCCTTTTTTGCTACGTTACGGCTCCGTAGACTCTGTGTAATGTTGCCGGTGGAGTAGATCACACCTTATCTTTCATGGGTCGCCTTAATGGACCTCAAGTTTGTACTTTCAACCATGCTTAGGGGGCGACCCCGAGCAGTGGGTATCCAAGCTTCACGCGGAGTGTCGTGCACTACTACACATGTTAGACCCCATATTTTTCTCGTGTCGTGCCGGTGGCTCTGGGTAGCGGTGTTATGACGGGGAATATGCCCTACCTCGCAAAAACGTTGCCCACATCCAATGCGTCCACTACAGTATGGGTTTTTTGGGGGTGTGCATTGTCTGAATCGAAGACTTTATTCGAAGTCCTCTCCGCTATTATTTGGCTTACCATTTTTCTAAGAAAAGTAACGTTTGAGATGCTCTGCATGCGATGCGTGCTTCTATTATTCTCCTTCTAGATTGGCCAATTTAAATGATCCTAGTCTACCAGAGTAAAGTATGATATATGGGCCCTCACATTTGTTGCTTAGCTTTCTTGGGGCGATTACACTCCAAACAATGAGGTGTCCAGGCCTTAGCTCTTTTAGCTTCACTTTAGGGTCGTACCACACATTCGTTTGGTCTTGATACTTCGTTAGGCTGGCCACAATGCAGAGCCGTATTTCTTTGGATAGGTCAAGCGAAGTGTGCCTCTTGTCTTCACCTAAGAAGAATGAAGATCTGCTGTTTCTTGGGCCACGTGTGACTCAGGTACACGGGCAGCAAGCGACTGTCGGGCAGAGGAGGCTGCGAAGTTGGGTTGGCCCAATCCGGGTACATGGGCCAGGAGCAGCAGAAGACCCACTGGGCTGTTGACCAGGATTGACTCAGGTACACGGGCGGTAAGCGATTGCTGGGCTGAGAGAGCTACGGAATCGGGCCGGCCCAATCCGGGTACTTGGTGCAAAGTCAGTGGAGGCTTTGTCAGTTTCTGCGCAAAACTGACAATCGTCGATCTTGTATCCGACTGTTCAGAAGAGAAGCCGTAGTCGCTACGAAAGCTTAGCTTCCGGATAAGTCATCTGTATCTCTAGCCCCACAGTCAGTCAGTCGTGTCTGTAAAAATTCCTAAGGGTAGTTGAGTCTTTTCTTTTATTCCTGCGTCTATAAAAAACCCTAAGGGGCTGGTGGAATATTCTAGGCCATTGGGCAGCCTATAAATAGGGCCCCAATCCCTAGGGTTGGACTACCCTTCTAGAAATCACTTTTTGAATCATTCATTGGGTCATCTTTCTGTTTCCTGCGTTTGTCTCTCTCCTGCTATGTGCGCCGCTAGGCTGATAGCTGCAGTTCATCTATTTTGTTCTCTGTCTTTGGATGTTTCTATTCCTTCGGCTTCGTGCAGCTTCTCATTTAATGGGTCTGCAGTAATCAATTTGTTTACAGCAATTTTATTCCTGGTCCTTGAGTGCTTCGGTTGTTTCTGTTCTTCACGAGAAGAGTACTAGTTCTTGTTGTTTTCAAGTAGTACTACTTCACTATAGCAACAGTACTCTAGTACTCTAGACTTGCTTTTTACTGCACAGCTTTTTGATCAAGTTGACAGGGCCAAGTGCCTTTTCTGACTGTTTCTGGCGAAGCCCCTTCTCTCTGTTCGAAGTCCCTCAACTCCGTGAGGCAGCCTTCGATCTGACATCTCTCAACAGTTGGTTTGGATGATTTCCACTCTGCGAGATTTTGGGTTGTTCTTTCCTACCAGAATTCCCTTGTTTTGCGACAGCACCAGTGCAATTAGTGTAGGGAAAAACCCATGTCTCCATTCAAAAACCAAACGCATTGATGTGCGCTTTCACTTTCTGCGGGATCAATATGAGAAAGGTGTCATTGACCTTGTTCATGTTGATACCCATCATCAGTTGGCTGATATTTTCACCAAACCCCTAGATCAGTCTACATTTGAGCGTTTACGAGGGGATTTGGGTGTTGTGTATCCTTTCTAGGATATTTTGCGTCAGTTTTCTTTCTTCTTTACACTTTTCTTGACTCTTTTTGTGTGTGTTTATATCTTGCATATTCATATATCACACTTTAGAGCTGCTTCTGTTATATGATTGAATTGCTTTACTTATTCTAGCTGGTACATGCTTTTGAATACTTCTCAATGATCATGCCTTGTTTCAGTTTGCTTGATATGTCTGATATCTGTCATATGCATGGCTTTTATGCTTTAAACTTGAAAACATGATCACCATTGCTTCTGGTAACTAGCATGCGTAGGCTGAATGTTCTTGCTATCTGTTACATGCCTTGTAGCTAGTTCCTGACTTAGATGCAAATATGCAACTTGGACATCTTTCTGCTTTAAAACATGGAAATGTGCGTTAAAAATGATGAAAAATCAAGAAAAATGAAAATTTCATGCCTTTTATGCATAACTTGAAAAGATCCAGGTGGGTTTGTTTTGTCGCATTGCATTGTTCTGGACTGCGTACCATAGCACTTTGGTATGAACTAGGACAGTATAATGTATGCCAAGACCAATGTCTTAAGCTTCTAATGGTCCAGTTCTGGCCTAGGCTTGACTTGGTCGGTCAGCATAAGGTTTGACTTGCAAATAACCCCTGGCAAAAATGAAAAAGGAAAAAGAAAAAGCATGAAAATTGAAATGATAACAAGTTTGCTGAAGCACTTTGTTTTGGACAATGCTTATCTTGGTAGATATCAGTTAGCCTTTGCATCTCATGCTTTACCTTGCTTGTCAACTGGAAAATGTGGTGATGCTTTTGTTTGCAAAAATTGAAAAATGCGTGCTAATGACTTTCTTTAGATATCATCTATTGCACTGATCATGCCATGTGTCTTCGATAGTATGTCTTTTGCTGTACTTGTTAGATGTTGTACTTGCAGTCAATCATATCTGAGAAGCATGCTTTCCTCACTCCACCTGCACCCCAGTTGCATTCATCGCATATTTTGAGGGGGAGTTGCATTTCAGGGGGAGTCTGTGTCTCTTTTGAGTACTTGATGAGTTCACTTGTTAACAAGGGGGAGAAATTTTCGGATAAGAGTTCGAGGGGGAGTTTTTGTCTCACTTACTCTTTTGATATCCTTGTTGATGTTTCTGAGATCGCACTCATTCTGAGCTTTTATCTTTGGTTAACCACAATGACCGCTTCTTGCTTTTGTTCGGCTTTTGGTCATTAGGGTTAAACTTTTACCTTATTCTCTTCTTCTTTGTTTTTTCTTGTGCTTTGTTTTCGTGTTTCCACATTTGCTCGCAGGTGCTGAAGAGCTGAAAAAGAGGAGTGTTGACAATGCACTCATCAAGGGGGAGATTGAGGAGCCATGCTGAACAGCGTGGGCCTCATGGCTCCAGAAGTGATGAGTCATTGTCAACGATAGTCAAAAAGGACTAAGAAGAATGAAGATCTGTTGTTTCTAGGGCCGCGTGTGACTCAGGTACACGGGCAGCAAGCGATTGTCGGGCAGAGGAGGCTGCGAAGTCGGGTTGGCCCAATCCGGGTACATAGGCCAGGAGCAGCAGAAGACCCACTGGGCTATTGACTAGGATTGACTCAGGTACACGGGCGGTAAGCGATTGCTGGGCTGAGAGAGCTGCGGAATCGGGCCGGCCCAATCCGGGTACCTGGTGCAAAGTCGGTGGAGGCTTTGTCAGTTTCTGCGCAAAACTAACAACCGTCGATCTTGTATCCGACTATTCAGAAGAGAAGCCGTAGTCGCTACGAAAGCTTAGCTTCCGGATAAGTCATCTGTATCTCTAGGCCCACAGTCAGTCAGTCGTGTCTGTAAAAATTCCTAAGGGCAGTTGAGTCTTTTCTTTTATTCCTGCGTCTGTAAAAAACCCTAAGGAGCTGGTGGAATATTCTAGGCCATTGGGCAGCCTATAAATAGGGCCCCAATCCCTAGGGTTGGACTACCCTTCTAGAAATCACTTTTTGAATCATTCATTGGGTCATCTTTCTGTTTCCTGCGTTTGTCTCTCTCCTGCTGTGTGCGTCGCCAGGCTGATAGCTGCAGTTCATCTATTTTGTTCTCTGTCTTTGGATGTTTCTATTCCTTCGGCTTCATGCAGCTTCTCATTTAATGGGTCTGCAGTAATCAATTTGTTTACAGCAATTTTATTCCTGGTTCTTGAGTGCTTCGGTTGTTTCTGTTCTTCACGAGAAGAGTACTAGTTCTTGCTGTTTGCAAGTAGTACTACTTCACTGTAGCAACAGTACTCTAGTACTCTAGACTTAAGTTTTACTGCACAGCTTTTTGATCGAGTTGATAGGGCCAAATGCCTTTTCTGACTGTTTCTAGCGAAGCCCCTTCTCTCTGTTCGAAGTCCCTCAGCTCCGTGAGGCAGGCTTCGATCTGACATCTTCGAAGGCTTCGCTTGAACTTCGGCTTCAAGTTTGTGCTGTGTTTCTAGCTTCGCAGTACGCTTTGCACTCTGTCAGCTTCACATACTTCGATAGTCTTTGCGAAGGTGTTCTCAGTCTCGAGCTGTTCGAAGTCAATACTTCGTCAGGCTTCGGAGTTAGCTTCGAAGCTAATCTCACTGATAGACTTCGCTTAGTGTTTGCAGCTGTCTGTTTCGAAGGCCTTGATGTGTTTTGTTCGAAGGTAGAGTGTAGGCTTCGATTTTAGATTCTTTGTTGCGTGTCAGGCCTCGCTGTCCTTTCGAAGGTTGTTTGCTCTGTGTGCTTGTTCGAAGCTGTGTTCGAAGCCTAGCCTTCAAAGTACACTCTTCGAAGCAGGCTCCGACTCTATCATCCTTCGCTCTCATTCACACTCGACCTAGGATAGACAACACACCTTCGACAGACTTTGACTACCACCTCCGAACCAGACTTCGACCAGCGAAGCAGGCTTCGACCCAGCGAAGCAGGCTTCGACGCTGCGAAGCAGGCTTCGACCAGCGAAGCAGGCTTCGCCAAGTTTCGAACAGGAGATAGATTTCGAACGGTAACTTCTCATTTCACTCTTGTGCATTTAGATTGTTACTGAGAAGTTTATCTTGCCTTGTCTTTTGTATCCTGTTTATCTGTCTATTAGCACTGTATTGGTATTTCTCTGTTTTAAACATCAGTTGCTTCTAGATTGATACCTTTAGACTTCGGCAATCTATTCGTTCTTTGCTGCTTAGTCTTTGAGGTGCGTTGGGTATTGGGAGCAGGCCATTTATTCGAAACAATTTTTAAGGCGCCCATTCACCCCCCCTCTGGTCGCTACTTTCGGTCCTACAAAGAGCCCTCTTGCAACTCTGTCGGGGTCATGGCTTCGTCAACGAATAGCAGCCTGAATAGGGTGAACCCTGTCAACCTGGCTTGGGTGGTCCAAATCAACCACAGAATCTTCGGTAGTTCTTCAGTCCATAGACCTTTTGCAAAGGCCTACGATGCAGCGATTGAGGCTGGATAATATGTTTCTGTTGGCACTTTCAATGGCTCTGTTGGACTGTGGATGTCTAACGAAAGCGAAGCACAACTTAACGCACAAACCTTCTGTTTATGCCAAGATTTGGTAAAGCACGGGGCCCACTAAGGATGTCATACGGTCAACATAAGTCAAGGAGAAGTCTAGTCAAAGATGGTCAAAGAAGCCCATCCATTACAACATTGTTGGATATGAAGGAGCCGATGATGAGAAGATGAAGTTTTATCCAAAATCGGTTAGGATAGATTGCTTGGATGGCAAGTCTCTAGACTATAAATATGTATCCCTTAGTTAGGTCAAACAACTATTTGGCGCATCGCCACCCTTGGCTTCCTAAGGTTAATCCCGACGGGATTCGACACTCAGATCTGGGCTGCATCATTCTAATCTCCGATGAAGAGGTGAATCCCACCACCCTTGATGATTGTATTGATTAGGTTAGTGCCTTCACGGCTGCATCAGTTTGATGTCTTGGAGCACTGGTGGAAATAGTACAATCGTCGGTTTATCGTGGTGTATTAGCTAGATCTAAGTCTGCATCAGATTGATCTCTTAGATTGATGTGATCTAGGTGTGGTAGTTTGAGGCTTCATCGATTAAGTCTGATATCTCTTGCTATTGTATCTTTTTCATGTTGTATACCGTTCATCTAAATAAAGTGTGTACGATACTTTGACATATTATTAAGATCATCGTGATTAGCTACTATCTTGGTTAGGTCCGATCTAATTATTGTGATGATTTTATTGATATAGACATGTTACCTGGCATGTTTTATTTAATTCTGTCGGAGTACAAGCCGATAGGTTATCTTCAATTCAATACCATATCTTATTCGTCATTGGAAAGCGCTCATCGGCCCGTACATGTAAACTTCCTATCTCATCGGTTGATGGCATGCTTGCCCGATCACTTCGCTCGTGGTCATCGTCCATATGGCCAATCGACATTGTAACAGCCAGAATTTTCAAAGGTAAAAATATAATTTAATTATGCTTTTCTGAAAAAGGAATTATTTTTTAATTTCCTATAAAGCTAAAAATGCCCAAAGAAATGAAAATCTAGGGAAATGATCCAAACCAAGGTCTGAGAAAATTTTGTTATGATCTAAGACCAAGACCTGTTTTTGAGAATTTTTATAAATTTTTATCACATTTGCAAGCAGCCCAAATATTTTAAATCAATATCAGCAATTATTTTTATTCACAAATTCATTTTAAACAGTCTTGGGCCGCACTCCCCCTTTCTCACTCCACAGGCCGGCCCAGCCCACTCCATCCCCGCGCTCATCACTGACACGTGGGCCCTGTCCATCAGTGTCCACTCCCCCTATCCGTGTGCGCGCCCGAGCCCCCGGCCCCACCCGTCGGCGCCAACTCTCTCAGCCTTCACCAGCCCGTTGACGAGGTGCCCCACCTGTCGGCGCCGACCGTTGCCGCGCCCGCGCCCGCACACACCCACTGACAGTGGCCCCCTCTCGTCAGTTTTTGTCTTCCCTGCGCCACCGCCCCCAAATCCCGCCGGCCAAAAACACTAGCTTTCAATGTCGTCGTCGCTGGCCTCTTTCCTTCCAATTGACTACGGCTCATTACTCCCCGCAATCCCAGGACCCCTTTCCCCCATTTACCCGACGTGTTAAGGCCCGAGATCACTGGAACCGCGTGCGAGGAAAGGGCTCGCCGGAAAATTGGAAACCCCCTCGGCTTACCATGTATACACCTGCCATACTCCCCTCTAGTTGCCCCTATAAAGACCCCTGCACCCCTCCGCGTTCAGCCCTCGCGTGAATTTGTGCCCCACCCAAACAAAACGCCCGCATTCCACTTTTAAGCGCCACTCCTCTGCTCGGACTCTAGCCGCCGCTCATCGTCACCAGAGCCCTCCTTCGCCGTCGTCGACCACACCGCTGTGATCACTGATGCTTCCCCGACCCCGGCCACCACTCCATTTCCACCTGAGACCGCCAGAGCGCCGCCCCCGCCGACGACCCGAACACTTTCACCACACCTAATCGACACCGGCCATGCCCTGACGACCCCGATCCTCATCTCTGAAACCCTCTTGACCGCCGTGCCGTTCTGATTCCATTTTTACAGTTAGATCCGGCCTCCAGCCATCACCGTCGCCTCTAGCCCATCGTTGGAGAAGATGCCCGTCATGGGTAAAGTACTCGTGCCGTGTCGGATTCGTCCTCGGCCGCACGATTTTTGATGGACGGCCATGATTAGATTGCCAGTCGATCTAATCTGATTCGTCCGATCCGATTGAAGCGGTACCTTTTAATCAGGGTCGTCCATTTCCATTTAAAACTTGCTTTTAATCTAGGCCATCCATCACGTACTGATTCAGCGTTTTAATCTTGGTCGTCCACGTCCACTTAAACCTCCCGCCTAGCCTGTAGCCGCTCGATCCAGATCTGACGCTTGATCTAGATCTGGCACACGCGCACAGTGTGTGGGTTCACGGTGGACTCGGCTCACTGTGGACCGGCGACAGTTTAGGATTTAAATTAAATTCCAGAAATTGATTTAAACTTCAAAAATACATAACTTCTTCAAATTAACTCCAAATTTTACCATTCAAATTTTAGAAAATTCACCATTTTATTCTCTACATTCTGGACCAATTTACTTGACATATTTGTACTATTTATTATCCAAAATAAAACCAAAAGCAATGTTTTAATCTCTAAAAATTCAAGTTTACCCCATTTTAACTCTAAAATTCCTCATTTTAATTTCAGGGAGTTTTCGTTCTGTTTTTCTACAACTTTAACCAATTTAAATGAAATGATTGTGCTGTTTTTCTTTGTATGTTTAAATTGATTGTTGTTGTCGATTTGTGTGCCGCGAAGACTATGCGCTGTCGAGGAGCCAGAATACTACCCGGAAGTCCCACCGTCACCATTTGTCGAACAGTCACCAAACTAAACTTTTGAGCATATTCAACCTAGTTTTCTTAAAATATCGCTAAAACCCATAGGTTATAAATGCATTAGTCAAATTGAGAGCCTTACATTATATTTATTTAGATCCCTGACCTTGAAGTGCAAACCCAAGCCATGCTATTGAGCCTAAACTCCTTGTCACCATAATAATAATATTATTAGATAGTGTCCAATGTATTGACACAACCGCTATAGGATAAAAATGAGTCATAGATACTTTGATTCTATTATATGATCCCCATGATTTCTCTCACCCCTGGAATTCTATTGGATATAGAGTTATGGTTTAGTATGTTAGCATGGTGGGTTCCGGGTGCAAGCGAGGACATTGGTTAGTCGCACCCGGGGCACTATAAGGATCGGTCTGCGGAATCCATTGCAATACATTTCTGTACTAACCACAAGTCTAGTGGGTAAGTCCTAACTGAGGTATGGGGTGTTCCAACTCAAGGCACCACTTGGAGATGGGTCAAGCAGCACCTACGGGTGGCTTGTACTGACATGGCGTAAAAGGGAATGTGACGTTGTCTAGTACGTTGGCGCGCCGGCGAAACCTAGAGCGGGTGTTATCGGATTAGAGCATCTCATGATAAGGTTTTGGCATGAGTTCCCGTGGTATGGGTCATCTCGTTACACTTTGGTGTGGGCGATGAGTGTGTTCCTTATGGGTACAATAGTACACCTCTGATCAAAGTTTAAATCTTTTCGAAAAGCCGAGCCCATGGTCAAGGG
Source organism: Zizania palustris (assembly GCA_019279435.1). Taxonomy (NCBI): domain Eukaryota; kingdom Viridiplantae; phylum Streptophyta; class Magnoliopsida; order Poales; family Poaceae; genus Zizania; species Zizania palustris. Next base: position 27,608,946 of record JAAALK010000082.1, read on the forward strand.
CGGGTTGCGTGACATCTCGTAGTTAGTTTATATTTATGAGTGTTGCATGATGACTTGGCATGTAAGGACTGTTGAGCGAGGAGTAAAACGTACTCCTCGAGTTAGATGATGTTGCATTGTTCATGTTTATTATTTCGTACAATTAAATTTGACCACATTAAATGCTGCAAGTTGAAAATGTACTTTTCCGCACTTTAAACTCTTATCATTCCCTTGATACTACACTGCATTATTATTGCATTCTCGGTGGCTTGTTGAGTACTTCTGTACTCATACCCGTTGGAAAACACTTTAGAGACTGCGTACTATGAGGAGGATTGTAACACCCCAGAAATAAAAAGGAATTAAAATAAAAGAAAAATATTATTAAATACATTTCTGCAATTTATAATTAAGAAAATCCTAAAAGAGCCCTATTAAAGCCAAACAGAGAGAAATACTCAAAATCTGGACTTGAAAATTTTATGAGATGAACTAGAGGCCAAAATATAATTTTAGGAATTTTTCCAAATTTTTATCAACAATGATTCAACCCTTAATAAAATATATGAATTACTGGATTTATTTTAAATCAGAAAAGAATTAAAATGCTTAATGGGCCGCAACCCCGAATTCACCCTCAGCCCAACCCAGCGCAGCCATGAGTCACTGACCATGTGGGACCCGCCTGTCGGCGCATTCCCCCGCCTCTCTCTCCCGCCCGCGCTCATCCCGGCCCCACTTGGCAGCCACTTGCGCCCGCCTTCGCCCACTGACCGCTCGGCCCCGCCTGTCGGTGCTCGTTTTCCCGCTCGCCCTCTGACAGGTGGAGCCCACCTGTCAGATTCGTCTTCTCCATGGAAGGGGATCCCCCCTTTCCTTTTTCCGGCGATCCCCTTCTGGTTTCTCGCCGCCGGCCGCCCGATCCCGCCCGATCGCCTCCGGACTCCCTTCCTTGGATCACCGTGATCCCTTTCCACCGATAGGCGATGCGGTTTCGCACTTTAGGAAGCTTGGCCGAGGGAATGGAAGTCCTCACCGGAGTTCTTTGAAACCCTCGGTTTCCTTCCCTCCTTAAGCCGGCAACCCCCCTATAAATACCCCCCACGGCCACCGCCCTCAGCCACACCGCCTAAACCCGAGCTAAAGCACTCCGAAGCGCTCCCTCTCGGTTTTAGGCTCCTCTCCCCTGCTCCACCTCCGGCGAGCCCTCGCCATCGATCCCGGCCCCCATTGCCCTAGCCACCGCCACCAGAGTGACCGTCGACGACCGCCCGTCCTCGGCCACCCCTCTGTTGGCCAAGAACGCCGCCGGATCATTGTCGCCGTCGACCACCCGAGAAGACCTCGCCGTCTACTCTCGTCGCCGGCCACCATCCTTCGTCCATCTTCGCCGTCGAAGGTACGATCATGACCGCCATCTCCTCCTCGTTCCATTTTTGCCGTTAGCCAGGTCCCTAGGCGCTCGCCGCCACCATCGCTGTCGCACCCAAGGCCACCATCGCCGGAGACGAAGGGGGGGTACGTACACCTTACGCCCATGCCGTGCCGGAAGGCACCGTGGCCGTCCGATCGTGATCGGAGGGCTATGATTAAATCCCTTCGGGATTTAATCAGGGCCCTCGGATCTGGTCAAAGGGGTATCGAGGCCTCTCGGCCGTCGATCGTCACTTAACCCCCTGGATCGATCTCGTGCGTCCACGTCATACCATTTCGCCCGTTTTAATCCTGGCCGTTCAATCTCACTTAAGCCTCCCGCCTCGCGCCTGGCCGCCAGATCCAGATCCGACGGCTCTGGATCAATCGGTCCACGTGCACAGTAGCCAGTCCACCGTGAGCCTGGTTCACCGTGGACCAGAGCCCATATTCTGTTTAAATAAAATTCCAGAAATTGATTTAAACTTTGAAAATTCATAACTTGCTCATTTTAACTCCAAATTTCACCATTCAAATTTTGTTAAATCCAGAATAATATTCTCTACACATTAATGCCATAAAAACAGTATGTTACTATTACCCGAAATATTTTGATAAATAAATGAATAAAAACCCCTTAGGGTTAAAATTAATAATACAGAAAATAAATTAGGAAAAATCCTAAAAAGTTAAGCTTTACTATTTTATACCAATCTTCAGAATATTAAAATATTACTTCACAATAAAAACACCCACAAAAATGTATGTTTCTTATTTAGTGGATTTTATCTGTTTATTGAATGTATTGTTTATTTTTCCGTATCGAGAAGACTACGAGTTCGTCGAGGAGCCGGAGTTCTATCCCGAAGTTCCACCTTCACCCTTTGCTGATCAAGGCAAGTCATCGACCACCTCTGTGGAAACAGTTGATCATATTTGAGCCCATGTTTTAATAAATTATCGCTATAACTCATAGGTTAATATTGCATTAGTCCAATAATCAAGCCTTACACTTATATTTATTAGATCCCCGTCCTTGTGTGCAAACCCAAGCCATGCTTATTGAGCCTTAACTCCTTGTCACTCTACTATAAAATTATTAGCTAGTGCCCAATGTACCGGCACAACTGCTATAGGATAAAAAAGAATGAGTCGTAGTTAGCTGGATTCTGTATATGAATTTCCCCGTTATTCTCATCTCTGGACTCTGTTGGAGTTGGCTAAGTTATAAGTATGGTGGGTTCCGGGTGCAAGCTTGGGCATTGGTTTGTCGCACCCGGGGCACTATAAGGACCGGTCTGCGGGATCTGTTGCAAAGCACTTCCGTACCAACCACAAGTCTAATGGGTAAGTCCTAACTGGAAGTATGGAATACTCCGACTCGATGCACCATAGTGGAGGGGGCAAGGGGCAAGCCTGCGGGCGACTTGTACCGACGAGGCTCAAGGGGGGGTATGGTGGGGCTCCGACGCGTCGGGACACCATATGAAACCTATAAGAGGGTGCTGTTGAGTCGGGGAGGACTATATGGAAGGTTTTGGCACGAGTTCCCGTGAAATGGGTCATCTCGTTACACTTTGGTGTAAGTGATGAGTGCGTGCCTTGTGGGTACAGTGGTACATCTCTGATCAGAGTAAAATCAATCTTTTCGAAAAGTCGAGCCCACGGTCAAGGGCGGGTTGTGTGACTACTCGCAGTTAGTTTACAATTGTTTGAATGGTTGAATTATTCATGACATGTAAGGACTGTTGAGCGAGGTGGGGCTGACTGTACCCCTCGAGTTAGAAGATGATGATGCATACACATGTTTACTTTTCCGTACTAATAAATTGCTCACATTTAAAGCTTTACAATTATGCTGCTTCCGCAAAACTAGCCACTATCTCGCTTGTTATTACCTTGCATTATATTTGCATTCGGTGGCTTGCTGAGTACATTTGTACTCACCCCGTTGACTTACACCATCAGAGCCCGTCTACTACGAGGAGGATGAAGGCTGGAGTAGCGACCCAGTCAAGGCGAGACTGGAAGGAGGCGTTCATCTAGGACCCTTATTTTATTAGTTTCTCTTCACCTTTATTCACTTTTGTATTAATGTGGTCTACGAACAGTGAATGATTGCCCGTATTGTACGAGGTCGCATGATGAACGTCTTGTTTTATTGATTTTCTATGGAATTTCAATAAAGTCCTGATTTATTAAATCGGGGCGCGACAAGATGGTATCAGAGCCGACTTGACTGTAGGAAGCCAAACAGACCTGATCTTAGGACTTATATATTTACCATATTTTCTTACAAAAATTTATCTTCTCATCTTCCGAGGTTTTCACAAAAAGCTTTCTCTCTTTTGTAGATGCCGGTCCGTACCATGAGTGGGAACCTTCGCGACGAGGCCGGATTCATCCGCGAGCTGCGCATGCTCGTCGGTTTCCTCGGATTTGAGCACGAGCCGATGTATCATGGAGTTTTCCCCGACGAGGAAGAAAGCTTCTGCGAGGTCACCGTCGTCATCCAACCCTCCCCTCAGACAGCTCACACCTATCGCGGAGGAGGACCTACCTTCTTGGTTGCCAGTCAGCGCACCGCCCTCCAAGCACTCACAGAGCTCTGGATAATTTATGACAGTGAGCTCTACGACACGGACTTCCGCTTCGTGCCTCTTCGCACTCCAGGGAGTCCCCACAGCGTCTTCGTCAGCACACTCTCCCAGCATCATTCTGCGATTGGTCATGCCATGCGCTTATTGGAGGCCATGGATGATCTCCATTACGAGGCACTGCAGGACGCCAATGGACAACGCGACACAATCAGTTTTTACCGACACTCTTCCGAGGATCTGAACCGTGAGAACGGAGATCTTCGTCGCCGCATCCAGCAGGGACACCGTTTGGCTGCCGAGGCAGAGGAGTTACGACGTCAGAATGAGCTCCTTCGGCAGCGCGTCGCCACCAACCCATAGCTCCGCCACCAGATCGAGGAATTGAAGAAGGACATTGAGGAGATCGCACCTCTTCCGCCTCGCAAGCGGAAATCCCTTCGGATCCCCACCGTGAGGCCCAAGAGGATTTCACGCAGCGCACCTCCCGCAGGACCTTCCAGTTCCACGACCCCGACCGTCTCTGTTGGACCGGAAACGGCGACCAGAGGGGGGTGAATGGGAGCTTTCAAAAAATCGGGCCAAAAACTAGCCTTCGGTTTTAGTTCTGTCTTCTGCGGAACAGCCTTCGAACACTACCTTCGGAGGTCTGGTTCGGAGGTCCTTTGACAACTCCGAACACAGGCTTCGTAGGTCCAAAAGTTGAAAGCCAAGAAGACTTCGCTCCACTTACAACCCTCGAAAATCTACTCTGCTAAGTCAGTGCAGGCTCCGCACACCGGGTGCTTCGAGCAGGCTTCGCACTTCACCCTTCGCAAGAGTGGACGACCCTCTGAGGACTTCGACCAAGTACTTGGCAGCAGCAACTGGTGCTGGACTTCGTACACGAAGGTCTAAACGCACACTAATAGACTTCGCTAGGGGCTTCGACACAAGAAGCAAAACGGGCTTCGATCAGGGCTTCGCTAGTAAGCAGTGAGGTCTAGCCTCAAGTTACACAGAGCGAACGCGCACTGAAAAACACACTTCGCACAAAGACACCCTTCGCCTAGACAGGCTTCGGCGCACTACAACTAGCGAGGTATGTAACGCGAGCTCAAGCAAAAAGCACACAGAAGCAGGGCTTCGCCGCTTGAACAAGGAACACAATAAAAATTGAACTCTGGATGAATACAACGAAGTGTGTGGCTACAGGAGCTCAACAGTAAATGCTCAAAGTGTTAAATGTTACCTACTGAGCCCCCATATTTATAGCCCACAGTTCACCCAAAGGAATTGACTACTTTACCCCTAGGGTTTACATTGGTTTTGTCTCTACAGAACTAAGGGGTACAAAAGGTAGTCAACTTTATTGGAGGCTTCTCTGTTAGCCTTTGCAGATGGGACAGCGCCAGCTTTTTGCAGAGCAGACACTGTCAGACTTGCAGCCTTTGACCTTTCCGAAGCCCCCCATCGCACGCGAGGGGTGCGGTAGCTTCGGTGAGAAGCCTTGAGCCAGATGGCCTTCGCTTCACCGAAGTCAGCCTTCGATACAGTGACGGTTTTGAGCCGAAGCCGTCAAAGCCCTTGGGCCTTCGCACCAACACCTCCGGAGTGGACCACCACGGCTTCGCAGCTTCCGCCCAGCTCGAACTCCGTCAGTCCGTGTACCGAAGCCATGCAGGCCGAAGCACCACAAGACAACCACACTCCAGAGCTAGCCTTGCTCCGAAGCCTTCCACACTCAGAAGCCCCACCTTCGGAGTACCACCCTTCGAAGTCCCTCCTTCGTCCAAGGCCTCCGCACGAAGCATTCCATGAGCACTTCGTCGCAGTGTCTCTCCCCGAGCACACTCCTCGACGAGCCTCACCCGGACCATGCCTTCGATGCGCCTCGACTTCTGAGACCTTCGTCGGGTACCTTCGAATGTCTCCCTCCGGAGCACACTTCGAACTCCTTGCCTCCGCAGAGGACTTGATCCATCCAACTTCGAAGTCACTCCATTCGGAGTACCTTCGAAGTGCCTTACCTCCGAGGACTTTGTCTCGGAGTACCTTCACCCGGAGCCACGCTCCGCACTCTCTGCCTTCACATGGCACGCCTCGACCCGAGGACCAACCCGGACCCCCTTCGCAGCCACCGTGACGGAGCTCCCCGCTCCCCTAGCATCAAGCCTCCCGCTTGACCCAGGTTCACCTGCTACGTTCGGCCGTCGCCTCCGAAGTCCCTGCGCACCATAGACAAACAGACAAGTGTTTCCAGTACTCCGGAGACCTCTCCGGGTTAGCAACCTCCGGCACACACTCCGGTGTACCGCCCAAAGTATCGAAGCCTTCGGTACACACCTAGTCATCGTGTACTGCCGGACCCCTCCGACGAGCACACTCTGTTGCAACAGCTGCAGCAACCAAACACCGAACACACTTCGGTGAAACCACCTCCGAACACCCTTCGGAGGTTCAACCTCCGAAACCCCTCCGGAGGTACCCTCCTCCGAACACCTTCGGAGGTCCAACCTCCGAACCCCTTCGGAGGTACCCCTTCGAACAGAGGGTAAAAGCCTGTCAATCACTCATCACAAACACCGAAACCAACCCTTGGTTTCTCAATCTCCCACTTGATGAGTGCATTGACAACCAAATTCAAGTTCAAGAAAATTTAAAAACTTTCAGCACACAAGTGACCATAAAAACTCAGAAAAAAGCCAAATCATGTCACTTGACAAAAGAATTTTCCTCCCCCTTTTTTAAAAGAGTAAAAAACCCTTTCGGCAATAAAAACTCCCCTTGAGTTAAGTTTTCCCTTTTTGGCAACAAAGAACCTTTATGTGAAATTTTCTCCCCCCTTTGGAAATTATACCCCCTTGCGGCAGAGAACGAAGCAAGTCTCTCCCCCTTGAGGAATTTCTCCCCCTTTGGCAATGCAAGCATCAATGAGCATGTAAAAGATGCAAAGCTTCGAAATGAGCAGAATTGCAAAGACATATGAAGCAAAAATATGCCAATATTAATACCAATTATCATGTGCTCAGCTCAAATTAACATTCTCTAAAAACATGATGAAGCATGTGATTTGATCATTTTTGAAATAAAAGCATCACCACTTAGTCAAGGAAACTAGACAAGTAGAAGCAAGGACTGCGCAAAGCTAGTCAATTTCTACTCTAGACAGACAAGTCCAGTTCAAGGGAAGCATGAAAAGCAAACTTGATGATCAATGAATGTTGTTGTTCTTTTCTTAGTGCCAGAGGTTATTTGTTTGTCCACCTTATACTTTCCAATCAAGCCAAGCCGAGGCATGAAAGCCATTAGAAGCTTAAAGAAATGATTTTGGCATACACTACACTATCCCAGTTCAGACCAAAGTGCAATGGTAAGCAGTCTAGAATAGAGTAGTGCGACAAACAAACCCACCTGGATCTTTTCACTTGAAGCATTCAATTCATGGAATTTTTGATTTTAACTAAATGAACCAATTGTTTGGCATTTTATGAATATCCATGAATATGAAGAACAATTTTTTCAAGTTGCAATTTTAGCATCCAAAGAAATGTGTCTTGCTATCAAGCAGATAAAAGATAGCTAAAGCAGTCCTGCCTAAACATGCTAGATTCAAGACTGAGCAGTGAGCACGATTTGATTTTGAAAAGAAAACATCATGCAAAAGAATGTTTCAGATGAATTAAAAGGAGCTGAGCTGTCATGATTTTCATGAATTATAATCAGGCATATAAGTGCAAAAGATGTAAATGCAATTTCAACACAATTTCAACACGAGAAGCATCGAGGGGTTTTCTAAAAATGTCGGCAAGCTGGTGTTGGGTATCAACATATTGAAGTTCAATATCACCCTTCTCATTGTGATCTCTGAGAAAATGATATCGCACATCAATGTGTTTGGTTCTGGAATGCTGAACCGGGTTGTTGGCAATACAAATAGCGCTAGTGTTATCACAGAAAAGTGGAACACTCTTATAATCTAACCCGAAATCCCGCAAAGTGGAAACCATCCACAAAATCTGAGAGCAACAGCTAGCTGCAGCAACATACTCGGCCTCAGCCGTCGATTGTGCAACACTAGACTGTTTGCGGGAAGACCAGCAAACCAGTGAAGTACCCAGAAAATGACAAGTACCAGATGTACTCTTCCTATCAATTCTACACCCAGCAAAATCCGCATCGGAATAACCTCGAAGACATAAAGATGAAGACGCTGAATACCATATGCCAAATTCAATGGTGTGTTTGAGATACCTTAGGATGCGCTTTACCGCTTGGTGGTGCGAAGCTCGTGGTGAAGCCTGAAAACGAGCGCACAGACACACTGCGAAGTGTATGTCCGGCCTCGTGGCAGTCAAGTAGAGGAGGGAGCCGATCATGCTTCGGAACTCCTTCTGATCTACGGCTTCTCCATCTTCGTCAGGATCCAATGCTACAGATGTAGCCATTGGAGTGGCGAGGGGCTTCGCATCGGACATGTCAAACTTCTTGAGCAGGTCCTTGGTGTACTTTGTCTGGTGGACAAAAGTACCTTGTTTGCTTTGCTTGATTTGCAAACCAAGGAAAAAGGTGAGTTCACCCATCATTGACATTTCAAACTCCCTGCTCATGGTATCCTTTGATCAAGCTCACCAATGATCTGCTCTGGAGGGTGCATCCTTTGAACATGATGTGGAGCCTCGCGGCGGGATGCAGTCTCCCCCTCAACTTGTGCGTTGGAGTGGTCCAAGATGACCGATGTTGAGGTAGTCGCTTCGGGACCTCGTGCCGAAGTGGTTGAAGCGGGGTCGGCTTCGGGGGTCAATGTCGAGGGTAGTAGGTGTTCATCCTCGAATTCTCCGGGATCTTCTTCTTCGAATAAGGTATGTTCCATGTCGTGTTCATTTGTCTGTTCAAAAGCAGAACTAACAGAGGGGGTTGATTCATCAAAAGTCACATCACATGACTCGATGACAGTGTTAGTCCTATGCTCATCAAGCATCGTCCTAGCCATCTCAACCAAAGTGCGGTTTTTCCTCTCAACAACACCGTTCTGTTGAGGAACCCGCGGAGCAGAGAATTGATGTTCTATGCCATGCTCCATGCAAAAATCAACAAAGAGACTATTTTTGAACTCAGTGCCATTATCACTTCGAATGAATTTCAATGCACCAGGGAGTTCAGTAAAAAGTCTCAAAGCCAAGCTCCGAAAGTGTGAAAACACTTCATCCTTGCTGGCAAGAAAGAAGACCCAAGAGTAGCGAGAGAAATCGTCGACAATAACTAATACATACCACTTGCCGCCTAAAGAACTAACCCGAGAAGGACCTACAGTGTCCATGTGGAGAAGTTCTCCGGGTTGTTCAGTCATCACTGTGGTGACTGGCGAATGCGAAGCAGCAATCATTTTTCCATGTCGACAAGGAGCGCAAACTAAATTCTTCTCAAACTTGAGCTTGGGCAATCCTCGGATCAGACCTAGGGCGCTCAGACGAGCGAGCAACTCAAAGCTCATATGCCCTAGTCTCCTATGCCACTTCCAAAGCTCAGAAGTTGAATGTGCAACGAGAAAATGAGAAGAACCAGATGACTCTGAAAAATCAGCTCCAAAAACTCTCCCAACTCTAAAGATCTTACACACCACAACGCCATCAGAATTGAGCACTTGCGAAGTATCGCGATGGAATCGCACTTCGAAGCCCTCATCAAGCAACTGAGATACTTTGAGATACAGACAGCAAATTGTATCCCAGATTTTCAACCAAAGCAACATCTTTGAGAGTGAAATTCGAGTTAATTCTTACCACACCTTTACCTTTCACTCTACTCCTTCGATTGTTTCCGAAGGTGATATGTTCCCTTTGCTTGGTTGTGGTGAGGCTGGAGAACCATGCTGCATCTCCGGTCATGTGGCGCGAACAACCGGAGTCAATGATCCACGTGCCCTCTAAGCCTCGATCTGTCGCCTACACATCATAAGAATATCTCGATCGCTCAGTGCTGGGGTGAGTGAAATAATGATGAGGCATCCAGCACTGAGTGACACGAGTAGTAGGCGCAGTAAAAGTAGACGGTCTACGCACAGGAAAATCGAAATGATGCAAAGTGCGAGGTCTACCTACATGCTGTGATCGAACAATATGTCGAGGTCTCCTACTCTGACGAGGTACAAAGTTACTCGCCCGGGGTCTACCACCATATGGAACATGGTGAACACCTCGAGGAGCAAAACCTCTCCGAGAAGCACGAGGAGCCTCAAAAGCAGGACGATAGTAAAACTCAGACTCATGCATACCTAAAGATGGGTAATGCATGTCCTGGTAACTCATCGCCTGAGAGTGTCGCTCATCCTTGATGCGACGAAAACAGAACCCAACCAAATGACCCGCCCGCTGACAATAAGAACAGTGAAACACTCTCCTAGGGGCACTCTCATGGGTCACAGGAGCAACTCTCACATGCTCCTTGGGCTTCTTCTGAGTGGTTTTCTTGGGAGGATTTTTCTTGGCAGGAGGTGTGGTTTTCTTTGGTGGTCGGGTAGGCTTTTGGGCTGATGGGGTATCTAACAGAGCTCTCTCTTTCTCTAGGGTAGTGGGAGAGGTAAAAACAGTTTTGTTTTCACTGTCTGAAGAAATCCTCTCAAAACCCAAACCTAGAGCTACCCCTGCTCTGTCAGCACACAACTTGGTCTTGGCCAAGAGCAAATCCATCCTATCCTTTCCCTCAGTGCATTTATTAACCACAGAAAGAAGGTATTCATTTTCAGTCATAAGGTTCTCAGCTCACTCTCTAACAGTGCCTAGCTGGTCCTTAAGGGTAATGCAAGTGTCACAAACAGGTTGCACATCCTTAGAACTACCGGCCCTCTCCAATCTAGCCTCCAAATCATGAACATGTTTATCACGTAAATTAATGCTCTCGCGTAATAAAGAACAGTTCATGCATTCAGTAATATCATGAGGTCTAGAATCCACCTCCAAAAGCTGCTTCTGTGCAGTCTCAAGCTCAGAAAGAGTTTGAGCATGAACAGAACGCAACTGAGCAAGCTCACCCATGACAGTGGTACAAGAATCACATTCAGCATCATTAACTTTAGACTTAAGCATGGCATATTCAGTAGAAACAGATTCTAGCCTAAGTCTAAGGTCTTTTCTTTCTCTAGCGGCTTGCACAAGTAATCTATCCTGACCAAGAACTACTTCATTCAGCTCATCTAGTTTAATTAATAGCTGGTCAGATCATAGAGGTACCTCAGATGAGTCAAGCTCATCGCCGCTGTGATCGCTGTCGGCCATGAAGCAAAGGCCGGTGAAGTCTCATCCCTTCTTGTCCTTCTTGTCCTCCTTCCTTGGTGACTCCTTCTCCTCAGAGCTCGACTCCTCAGTTGAGGAAGTGTCGATGTCGCTGAGAGCAGCAACAAATGCTCTGGAAGCGGCCTTGGCTACTTTCTTAGCCATCTTGCCGTGCTTGCCCTTCACAAAGGGTTTCCTCTCCTTGTGGTATTTAGGGCGCTCACTCTCATCTCTCTTCTTGAGCTTGGGGCAGTTGGCCTTGATATGAGAAGTGTCGCCACACTCAAAGCAACCACTAAAACCACTTCTCCTCTGATCCCGTCTCTCATGATGAAAACGGGTGAACCTTCTGGCAATGAGAGCAAGCTCATCATCATCCAGAGTGTCCACCTGCTCCTTTGTGACGGAGACCAGGGAGGACAAAGCAAAACCATCTGCAAGAACACAAGTACCAGATGTGCTTGGTTCTGCAGCGGTGCCACGGCTAGTGCTAGAAACCAATGCCAATGGCTGTGGCAAAGAGCTTCTGTGCACTGCAAGAGATGCCTTGGCAATCTCTGTGGACTTCAGCTTGCTGAAGAGCTCATCACAGGTCAAAGTGTCATAACCTGTAGACTCCTCAATGCTGGATATCTTCACTTCCCATATGCTACGGTCAAGAGCATAGAGAAGCTTGATAGCCCTATCATGATCATTATAATCAAGCGTCCCATTGGATCGCAAGTTACTCACTATTGCATCAAAGCGAGAAAACATGGCATCTATAGATTCACCAGGTGCCTGCACAAACAGCTGATACTGTTGATTGTATGTGCTTTGGCGCCTGGCCTTGATCTGTGTAGAGCCCTCATGAAAAATAGTGAGTGTTGTCCAAATCTCCCTAGCAGTCCTAAGGTGCTGCACCCTATCAAACTCACTCCGGCTCAAACCAATGAACAGTATATTTCTTGCCTTGGAGTTGGCATTATACTGATCTTTTTCTGTTTGAGTGGTGCGAGTATCAGGGATGGAGTATTGTGAGTCCACAATCTCCCAAATTACATTTCCTTGGCTTAACAAGTAAGCCTCCATGCGCACCTTCCAGTATGCAAAATCAGTCCCATCGAACAGAGGAATTTTACTGCCTTTATCCATGTCGCCAACAGATCACAAAACCGGTTAAGGTCAACTGGTGATCTTAACCTGCTCTGATACCAATTGTTGGACCGGAAACGGCGACCAGAGGGGGGGTGAATGGGAGCTTTCAAAAAATCGGGCCAAAAACTAGCCTTCGGTTTTAGTTCTGTCTTCTGCGGAACAGCCTTCGAACACTACCTTCGGAGGTCTGGTTCGGAGGTCCTTTGACAACTCCGAACACAGGATTCGTAGGTCCAAAAGTTCGAAGCCAAGAAGACTTCGCTCCACTTACAACCCTCGAAAATCTACTCTGCTAAGTCAGTGCAGGCTCCGCACACCGGGTGCTTCGAGCAGGCTTCGCACTTCACCCTTCGCAAGAGTGGACGACCCTCTGAGGACTTCGACCAAGTACTTGGCAGCAGCAACTGGTGCTGGACTTCGTACACGAAGGTCTAAACGCACACTAATAGACTTCGCTAGGGGCTTCGACACAAGAAGCAAAACGGGCTTCGATCAGGGCTTCGCTAGTAAGCAGTGAGGTCTAGCCTCAAGTTACACAGAGCGAACGCGCACTGAAAAACACACTTCGCACAAAGACACCCTTCGCCTAGACAGGCTTCGGCGCACTACAACTAGCGAGGTATGTATCGCGAGCTCAAGCAAAAAGCACACAGAAGCAGGGCTTCGCCGCTTGAACAAGGAACACAATAAAAATTGAACTCTGGATGAATACAATGAAGTGTGTGGCTACAGGAGCTCAACAGTAAATGCTCAAAGTGTTAAATGTTACCTACCGAGCCCCCATATTTATAGCCCACAGTTCACCCAAAGGAATTGACTACTTTACCCCTAGGGTTTACATTGGTTTTGTCTCTACAGAACTAAGGGGTACAAAAGGTAGTCAACTTTATTGGAGGCTTCTCTGTCAGCCTTTGCAGATGGGACAGCGCCAGCTTTTTGCAGAGCAGACACTGTCAGACTTGCAGCCTTTGACCTTTCCGAAGCCCCCCATCGCACGCGAGGGGTGCGGTAGCTTCGGTGAGAAGCCTTGAGCCAGATGGCCTTCGCTTCACCGAAGTCAGCCTTCGATACAGTGACGGTTTTGAGCCGAAGCCGTCAAAGCCCTTGGGCCTTCGCACCAACACCTCCGGAGTGGACCACCACGGCTTCGCAGCTTCCGCCTAGCTCGAACTCCGTCTGTCCGTGTACCGAAGCCATGCAGGCCGAAGCACCACAAGACAACCACACTCCGGAGCTAGCCTTGCTCCGAAGCCTTCCACACTCCGAAGCCCCACTTTCGGAGTACCACCCTTCGAAGTCCCTCCTTCGTCCAAGGCCTCCGCACGAAGCATTCCATGAGCACTTCGTCGCAGTGTCTCTCCCCGAGCACACTCCTCGACGAGCCTCACCCGGACCATGCCTTCGATGCGCCTCGACTTCTGAGACCTTCGTCGGGTACCTTCGAATGTCTCCCTCCGGAGCACACTTCGAACTCCTTGCCTCCGCAGAGGACTTGATCCATCCAACTTCGAAGTCACTCCATTCGGAGTACCTTCGAAGTGCCTTACCTCTGAGGACTTTGTCTCAGAGTACCTTCACCTGGAGCCACGCTCCGCACTCTCTGCCTTCACCTGGCACGCCTCGACCCGAGGACCGACCCGGACCCCCTTCGCAGCCACCGTGACGGAGCTCCCCGCTCCCCTGGCATCAAGCCTCCCGCTTGACCCAGGTTCACCTGCTACGTTCGTCCGTCGCCTCCGAAGTCCCTGCGCACCATAGACAAACAGACAAGTGTTTCCAGTACTCCGGAGACCTCTCCGGGTTAGCAACCTTCAGCACACACTCCGGTGTACCGCCCAAAGTACCGAAGCCTTCGGTACACACCCAGTCATCGTGTACTGCCGGACCACTCTGACGAGCACACTCCGCTGCAACAGCTGCAGCAACCAAACACCGAACACACTTCGGTGAAACCACCTCCGAACACCCTTCGGAGGTTCAACCTCTGAAACCCCTCCGGAGGTACCCTCCTCCGAACACCTTCGGAGGTCCAACCTCCGAACCCCTTCGGAGGTACCCCTTCGAACAGAGGGTAAAAGCCTGTCAATCACTCATCACAAACACCGAAACCAACCCTTGGTTTCTCAGTCTCCCACGAGCCCGTGATCGAGCCGTCCCCCGAGCTATCGTAGACGTAGTTTACGATTGATTGTGTTCTTTTGCTTGGTTGTATTGCCATTCATGTCAAATATAAGGCATGAATGAACAAATAAATAAAGTGTAACCGCAAGAACGGCGTTTTTGGAATAAAACTTAATAATAATATCCTCTAAGAAAATGTTGTCTACTTTGGAAACTTCAGGATGACCAACACTCAAGGCTCTGACGCTCCTCAGAACGGAGGAGACAGCGGGAACCTGCCTCAATGGGGAGCAACTGGGCAGAGGCAAGCCCCGGTTGCTAACCACCCCACTCTAGCTGAAATGATGACCACACAGAACCAGCTGGTCTTAGCCCTTTTGAACCAGATGCAACAGCAGCAGCAGCAGATGCAGGAGCAGCAGGCTCATTTCTTCCGCCTCCACCAACAGCCCGAGCTGCCTCGCCCCGCCACACCAGCTCCCGCTCCCGCCTCTCAGCTCTCGGAGTTCCTCCGAGTCCGCCCACCAACCTTCTCGAGCACCACCAACCCCATGGAGGCTGGGGATTGGTTGAGGACCATCGAGAAGAAGCTCGATCTTCTGACCTGCACTGAGCAGGAGAAGGTGGCCTTCGCCACCCACCAACTCCATGGTCCCGCCGCAGATTGGTGGGACAACCTGCGCGAGACCCTACCCGAGGGACACGTCCATACCTGGGCGGAGTTCTCAGCTGCTTTCCGTGCCGCTCACATCCCCGACGGCATCATAGCACAAAAACAGGAAAAGTTCAGGGACCTACAGCAGGGGAGCAGGTCCGTAACAGAATACCTACACGAGTTCAACCGTCTGGCTAGGTACACACCTGAGGAGGTCCGTACAGATGCGTCCAGGCAGGCCAAGTTCCTCCGGGGATTGAAGGATGAGCTGTCTCTACAGCTTATCTCTGGAGATTTCGCCAACTTCCAAAAGTTGGTGAATAAAGCTATTATTCAGGAGACCCAGCAGGACAAGGTCGACCTGGAGAGAAAGAGGATGATCACCTTTAGGCAAAACCAGGGCATGGCTCAGAGGCCCCGCTTCACCCCTCCTCCACCAGCACCACAGTACCACCCTCGCCCGGTATATCGTCCGGCACCACCTGTCGCTAACACCGGAGCCGGACAACCTCGCCCCGTTCCCGCCGCACCAGCCGCCCTAGCCGCCCCGGCTAAGAAGGCAGAGGTTTTGCGAGACAGGCACGGCAAGCCCGTGATATGCTTCAACTGCCGTCAAGAGGGGCACTATTCTCACCAGTGCCCTCATCCCAAGCGTACCCAAGGCATTGCAGCGAACCCCGCTGTCCGCGCCAAGGTCAACCACGTCACCGCCGAAGAAGCCCAGGCCGCCCCGGAAATTGTCATGGGTAAGTTTATGGTTCATTCATCACTTGCAGTGGTATTATTTGACACCGGAGCTACACACTCCTTTATATCGACTGCTTTTGTGGAAAGAAATGCCTTGGACATTAGTGAACTACCCAGACCAGTGTTAATAGCTACCCCGGGCAAGCAAACCCTCGCCTATTCCTTTAGTCCAAGGGTATGGGTAGATATCCAAGGCACGATATTTTGGGTCGACCCCATTCTAATAGAATGTCAAGGTTTGGATCTCATTCTAGGGATGGATTGGTTGAATAAATACCAAGGAGTAATAGAATGTGCCCAGAGAAAAGTGACTGTGACTAGTGAAGAAGGGACTATCATCACATTCCAGATGCCAAGCATGAAGACCGGAAGACCAAGACTACATCAGATGACCTTGGAAGAGATACCGGTAGTCAGTAAATACCCGGACGTATTCCTAGAGGATTTACCAGGAATGCCACCCAAGAGAGACATCGAGTTCAGGATCGATTTGGTACCCAGAACCACCCCTATTTACAAGCGACCATACCGGATGGCCGCCAATGAGTTAGCTGAGATGAAG
This sequence comes from Zizania palustris, assembly GCA_019279435.1. Lineage (NCBI taxonomy): Eukaryota > Viridiplantae > Streptophyta > Magnoliopsida > Poales > Poaceae > Zizania > Zizania palustris. The sequence continues at coordinate 27,625,410 of JAAALK010000082.1, forward strand.
CAGCAATTGGAGGATCTCGAAAAGAAAGGCTACATCAGACCAAGTACATCGCCATGGGGTGCCCCCATCATCTTCGTCGAGAAGAAAGAAGACAAGGCAAAACGTATGTGTGTGGATTACCGCGCTTTGAATGAAGTGACCATCAAGAATAAGTACCCGTTGCCCCGAATCGACGATCTCTTCGACCAGCTAAAGGGAGCTACGGTATTCTCGAAAATCGACCTGCGGTCTGGTTACCATCAGTTAAGGATCCGAGAAGAGGATATACCCAAGACGGCTTTTACCACCCGCTACGGATTATATGAGTGCACAGTTATGTCCTTTGGATTGACCAACGCCCCTGCATTCTTCATGAACATGATGAATAAGGTGTTCTTGGAATATTTGGACAAATTCATCGTGGTCTTTATAGACAACATTCTTATTTATTCCAAGGACCAGAAAGAGCACGAGACACACCTTCGGTTAACCTTAGGGAAGCTAAGGGAACATCAATTATACGCCAAGTACAGCAAGTGCAAGTTTTGGATGGCGGAAGTAAAGTTCCTTGGACACATCATCTCTGCGCAAGGAATCGCAGTGGACCCTGCCACCGTAGAAGCAGTTACGGATTGGCTGCCACCCACGAACGTATCTGAGATACGAAGTTTTCTGGGTTTGGCCGGATATTATCGGAGATTCATTGAGAATTTTTCTAAGATAGCCAAGCCAATGACCAAGTTGTTGCAGAAAGAAGAGAAGTTTGAATGGACTCCTGAATGCGAGGAAAGTTTCCGCACTCTCAAGACCCGTCTGGTGTCAGCACCCATACTGACCCTACCCGATATCTGGAAAGACTTCCATGTCTATTGTGACGCATCCCGCCAAGGATTGGGATGTGTTCTTATGCAAGATGGAAAAGTTATCTCTTATGCCTCCCGTCAATTGAGACCTCATGAGTTGAACTACCCGACCCACGACTTAGAATTAGCTGCAGTTGTGCACGCCCTCAAGATTTAGAGGCATTATTTGGTCGGAAATCGCTGTGAGATCTTTACGGATCACAAGAGTCTGAAGTACATCTTCACACAGCCAGACCTTAACCTGAGGCAAAGACGATGGTTGGAGTTAATAAAAGACTATGACTTAGGTATTCACTACCACCCCAGAAAAGCTAATGTGGTAGCTGATGCATTAAGTCGCAAGGGATATTGCACAGCCATTATAATTCAGGATCACGCACCCTTGTTAAGTAGAGAGATGGAAAAGTTGAATCTTGGGTTAACCACGGGAGCATATCTAGCCACCTTGGAGACCCAGCCAGTTCTATTCGAGCAAATCCGAGAAGCTCAGTTAGAAGACCCAGATATAGCTGTCATTAGGAAGAACATGAGACAAGGCAAAGCCCCAGGATTTTCTGAAGACGAGAATGGCACCATATGGTTTGGGACCCGGATATGTGTGCCGGATAAGCCGGAGATAAAGACCCTTATCCTGAGAGAAGCCCACGAGATGATGTACTCCATTCATCCCGGCAGTACCAAGATGTACCAGGACCTGAAGGAACGTTATTGGTGGGTTAGCATGAACAGGGAGATTGCACAGTTCGTCGTCGAGTGTGACACCTACAGAAGAGTAAAAGCTGAACATCAGAGACCTGTAGGATTGCTACAGCCATTGAAAGTACCTGAATGGAAGTGGGAAGAGATCGGTATGGATTTCATCACCGGACTCCCAAAGACCCAATTTGGGTATGATTCTATTTGGGTGATCATCGACTGGCTTACAAAAGTAGCGCATTTCATAGCGGTCAAGACGACCTTTAGTGGCCCTAAGCTTGCAGAACTATACATGGCCCGCATTGTGTGTCTTCATGGAGTGCCCAAGAAGATAGTGTCCGACAGAGGAAGTCAGTTTACCTCTCGTTTCTGGAAGAACCTTCAGGAAGAGATGGGAACAAGATTGAACTTTAGCACTGCCTACCACCCTCAGACGGATGGACAAACAGAAAGGGTGAATCAGATATTGGAGGATATGCTTCGGGCATATGTCTTGGATTTTGGAGCCACTTGGGACAAGAGCTTACCGTACGCTGAGTTTTCATACAACAACAGCTATCAAGCCAGTCTTCAGATGTCTCCTTTTGAAGCCTTATATGGACGTAAGTGTAGGACGCCCCTACTTTGGGACCAAACCAGTGAATCTCAAGTGTTCGGAACAGACATCCTTCGAGAAGCTGAAGAGAAGGTACGGATCATCAGAGACCGACTCAAGACAGCCCAATCATGACAAAAGAGCTATGCAGACAATCGTCGCCGAGACCTAGCCTTTGAAGAAGGAGATCATGTCTACCTTCGAGTTACGCCTCTCCGTGGTACTCAACGGTTTAACATGAGAGGAAAGTTGGCCCCTCGATATGTTAGACCATTTCCCATTGTTCGACGCCAAGGCGAAGTCGCTTATCAATTGGAACTACCACCCTCTTTGGCTGGAGTACATGATGTGTTTCATGTATCTCAACTCAAGAAGTGTCTTCGCGTCCCGACAGATCAAGTGGACCTACAGCAGTTAGATGTTCAAGAGGATCTGACCTATGTGGAAAAGCCTGTTAAAATATTGGAAGTTAAGGAAAGGATCACCAGGAGTCGGGTCATCCGTTTCTGCAAAGTGCAGTGGAGCAATCATCTGGTAGAGGAAGCTACTTGGGAAAAAGAAGATGAACTCAAAGCACAGCATCCTGAGTTATTCGAGGATCGATCCGAATCTCGAGGAGGAGATTCTCTGTAAGGGGGATAGGATTGTAACACCCCAGAAATAAAAAGGAATTAAAATAAAAGAAAAATATTATTAAATACATTTCTGCAATTTATAATTAAGAAAATCCTAAAAGAGCCCTATTAAAGCCAAACAGAGAGAAATACTCAAAATCTGGACTTGAAAATTTTATGAGATGAACTAGAGGCCAAAATATAATTTTAGGAATTTTTCCAAATTTTTATCAACAGTGATTCGACCCTTAATAAAATATATGAATTACTGGATTTATTTTAAATCAGAAAAGAATTAAAATGCTTAATGGGCCGCAACCCCGAATTCACCCTCAGCCCAGCCCAGCCCAGCCATGAGTCATTGACAATGTGGGACCCGCCTGTCGGCGCGTTCCCCCACCTCTCTCTCCCGCCCGCGCTCATCCCGGCCCCACTTGGCAGCCACTTGCGCCTGCCTTCGCCCACTGACCGCTCGTCCCCGCCTGTCGACGCTTGTTTTCCCGCTCGCCCTCTGACAGGTGGAGCCCACCTGTCAGATTCGTCTTCTCCATGGAAGGGGATCCCCCCTTTCCTTTTTCGGCGATCCCCTTCTGGTTTCTCGCCGTCGGCCGCCCAATCCCGCCCGATCGCCTCCGGACTCCCTTCCTTGGATCACCGTGATACCTTTCCACCGATAGGCGACGCGGTTTCACACTTTAGGAAGCTTGGCCGAGGGAATGGAAGTCCTCACCAGAGTTCTTGGAAACCCTCGGTTTCCTTCCCTCCTTACGCCGGCAACCCCCCTATAAATACCCCCCACGGCCACCGCCCTCAGCCACACCGCCTAAACCCGAGCTAAAGCACTCCGGAGCGCTCCCTCTCGGTTTTAGGCTCCTCTCCCCTGCTCCACCTCCGGCGAGCCCTCGCCGTCGATCCCGGCCCCCATTGCCCTACCCACGACCACCAGAGTGACCGTCGACGACCGCCCGTCCTCGGCCACCCCTCCGTTGGCCAAGAACGCCGCTGGATCGTCGTCACCGTCGACCACCCGAGAAGACCTCGCCGTCTACTCTCGCCGCCGGCCACCATCCTTCGTCCATCTTCACCGTCGAAGGTACGGTCATGACCGCCATCCCCTCCTCATTCCATTTTTGCCGTTAGCCAGGTCCCTAGGCGCTCGCCGCCACCGTCGCTGTCGCACCCAAGGCCACCATCGCCGGAGACGAAGGGGGGTACGTACCCCTTACGCCCGTGCCATGCCGGAAGGCACCGTGGCCGTCCGATCGTGATCGGAGGGCTACGATTAAATCCCTTCGGGACTTAATCAGGGCCCTCGGATCTGGTCAAAGGGGTATCGAGGCCTCTCGGCCGTCGATCGTCACTTAACCCCCTAGATCGATCTCGTGCGTCCACGTCATACCGTTTCGCCCGTTTTAATCCTGGCCGTTCAATCTCACTTAAGCCTCCCGCCTCGCGCCTGGCCGCCAGATCCAGATCCGACGGCTCTGGATCAATCGGTCCACGTGCACAGTAGCCAGTCCACCGTGAGCCTGGTTCACCGTGGACCAGAGCCCATATTCTGTTTAAATAAAATTCCAGAAATTGATTTAAACTTTGAAAATTCATAACTTGCTCATTTTAACTCCAAATTTCACCATTCAAATTTTGTTAAATCCAGAATAATATTCTCTACACATTAATGCCATAAAAACAGTATGTTACTATTACCCGAAATATTTTTGATAAATAAATGAATAAAAACCCCTTAGGGTTAAAATTAATAATACAGAAAATAAATTAGGAAAAATCCTAAAAAGTTAAGCTTTACTGTTTTATACCAATCTTCAGAATATTAAAATATTACTTCACAATAAAAACACCCACAAAAATGTATGTTTCTTATTTAGTGGATTTTATCTGTTTATTGAATGTATTGTTTATTTTTCCGTATCGAGAAGACTACGAGTTCGTCGAGGAGCCGGAGTTCTATCCCGAAGTTCCACCTTCACCCTTTGCTGATCAAGGCAAGTCATCGACCACCTCTGTGGAAACAGTTGATCATATTTGAGCCCATGTTTTAATAAATTATCGCTATAACTCATAGGTTAATATTGCATTAGTCCAATAATCAAGCCTTACACTTATATTTATTAGATCCCCGTCCTTGTGTGCAAACCCAAGCCATGCTTATTGAGCCTTAACTCCTTGTCACTCTACTATAAAATTATTAGCTAGTGCCCAATGTACCGGCACAACTGCTATAGGATAAAAAAGAATGAGTCGTAGTTAGCTGGATTCTGTATATGAATTTCCCCGTTATTCTCATCTCTGGACTCTGTTGGAGTTGGCTAAGTTATAAGTATGGTGGGTTCCGGGTGCAAGCTTGGGCATTGGTTTGTCGCACCCGGGGCACTATAAGGACCGGTCTGCGGGATCTGTTGCAAAGCACTTCCGTACCAACCACAAGTCTAATGGGTAAGTCCTAACTGGAAGTATGGAATACTCCGACTCGATGCACCATAGTGGAGGGGGCAAGGGGCAAGCCTGCGGGCGACTTGTACCGACGAGGCTCAAGGGGGGGTATGGTGGGGCTCCGACGCGTCGGGACACCATATGAAACCTATAAGAGGGTGCTGTTGAGTCGGGGAGGACTATATGGAAGGTTTTGGCACGAGTTCCCGTGAAATGGGTCATCTTGTTACACTTTGGTGTAAGTGATGAGTGCGTGCCTTGTGGGTACAGTGGTACATCTCTGATCAGAGTAAAATCAATCTTTTCGAAAAGTCGAGCCCACGGTCAAGGGCGGGTTGTGTGACTACTCGCAGTTAGTTTACAATTGTTTGAATGGTTGAATTATTCATGACATGTAAGGACTGTTGAGCGAGGTGGGGCTGACTGTACCCCTCGAGTTAGAAGATGATGATGCATACACATGTTTACTTTTCCGTACTAATAAATTGCTCACATTTAAAGCTTTACAATTATGCTGCTTCCGCAAAACTAGCCACTATCTCCCTTGTTATTACCTTGCATTATATTTGCATTCGGTGGCTTGCTGAGTACATTTGTACTCACCCCGTTGACTTACACCATCAGAGCCCGTCTACTACGAGGAGGATGAAGGCTGGAGTAGCGACCCAGTCAAGGCGAGACTGGAAGGAGGCGTTCATCTAGGACCCTTATTTTATTAGTTTCTCTTCACCTTTATTCACTTTTGTATTAATGTGGTCTACGAACAGTGAATGATTGCCCGTATTGTACGAGGTCGCATGATGAACGTCTTGTTTTATTGATTTTCTATGGAATTTCAATAAAGTCCTGATTTATTAAATCGGGGCGCGACAAGGATGGTCTGGAGTAGCGACCTAGTCAAGAACGCGAGACTGGCAGAGATGTTCATCATGTAGTTTTATTTTCATAGTTTCTTTTAAATTTTATACTTACGTAATAATGTGGTCTGCGAACAATGGATGATTGACCGTATGTGTGTTTTCGTTTGATGGACATCTTGTTATTGTTTTTTTTCTGAGGAAATTCAATAATGTCTCGATTTTATTAAATCCAGCCGCCCCATAGACATAATAGTCCACAATTATCCTATCCTCATAGCGGCCATCAGCTCGATAGCCGATAGGCTATGCTACTGATATTATCCTCTCTATTTCCTTATCAGTTGCAAGGTCAAACTAATTGGCACGCCTTGAACCCTTTTTTCTAAGAATGTAGGACCTGAACTAGAGTTAAGTAGATCTCCCAAGCCATGTGCGTGTCCAAAGTGTGACCAAACAATACACCAACACCTTCATTGAATTCTTTGAAGGGTTCTGCGTTGAACTGTGTGCCATTATCGATCGTCAATTGCTTGGGTACTCCGAACTGACAAATTATGTTTTACTAGAAGAACTTCTGAACATTCTTCGATGTGATTGTTGTCTGGGGCTCGGCTTCGACCCATTTTGATAAATATTCAATCACCACCACTACAAATTTTAGGCTTCCTTTTGCTTTTGGGAATGGTCCGATCAAATCCATACCCCACATAGCTAAGGGCCATATGGGGGCTATAACTTGTAGTGGGACTAGTGGTCGATGGCCCACATAGCTAAGGGCCATAGCCTGTTGCGACGAAGTATGCTGGCGAAGCCTGTCGCCGGAGCCTACGGTCTCGCCGAAGGGTGTTCTAGTGACCTCTCAAACTGATCTCTCAGCTCCGGACACCTCCGACGAAGTAGCTCCGAACGTGCGAACCTGCAACAAAGATGATTCAAAGTACCAATTCGGCCTGAGGACCGAATTTTGCTAAGTGTTGCACTAGTAGCGAAGGTAGCAATCTGTTACGCAGATTAGCGGATACTTTACAGGCGAAGTAACAAGGCGATAGCAATCTATTACGTAGATTAACGGATACTTCACAGGTGAAGTAACAAGGGTTACCACTGTTCCGAAGTGGCCGGCGGAGGTCTTCCAGGTAAACCCACGAAGAGGTACAGGAAAATAAAGGTAAAGTAAATACGATCAAAGCATAGTGCTTTGGTTTGGTTTGAGTTGGGGGGCTCGAAAGCTGACCTCGCCTCTCTATTTATAGGGGGCCAAACTTTTGATCTAATCTGCTATAATTCGGCTTGGATAGAGATAAAGACTCAGCCAAAAACGCATACAACTCTACCTCTGCCGAAGTGGGCTTCGGCCAGGCCCGTCGAAGCCTGCTCCTCGGGCCGAAGCTTCAGTGGCGTGGGCCTCCGAATGCTTCCCGGCCAAAGCCCATAGGCTGGTAGAGGCTTTCGGATCCCATAGCTCAATGGACTTTGGCCCTATAGGGCTTCGGATAGACCTTGGACATGTGTATTTTTGGCCCCAAATCACCAAAATTAATATTTTGACGATCTAGCCATTAATGCCATTTTTTGCTATCAACACATGCCCCTGCCTTTTAGTGAACTAAGTGAGCTAAAAGCATAACAAGCTAAAGACAATACCGTCCATATCGGCTTCTCGACGTCTTTCACGCTGTTTGCCACATGCTTGGGAAATACCTTTTCAAGTACCTACCATTCAAAGCTCTTCGAAACTGCTCTCCTTGCATAGATTCCAACACGTATGCATTGCCAGGAGCGATTTCGGCTATCTTGAAAGGACCTTCCCAACTGGGTGACCACTTACCAAATTTGGGACTCTTTATGCCTATGGGTAAAATCGTCTTCCAAACCAAGTCTCCTACTTGAAACAATTTTGGTTTAACCTTCTTATTGTAGGCTTTAGCTACTCTCCTCTTATCTACTTATATGGCTTCTAAAGCCTTCAGTCTCTTATCGGTCACTTCCTCTATGTTATCCTTCAGAAGAGTTTCATACTCGTTGACCGATAAGCCATCTTGATTTAACACTCTTAAGGAGCCAAGATCTACCTCTACCGGCAGAGCGGCCTCTTGTCCATATACCAACTCATATGGACTGACTTTAGTGGCACCATGCTTTGCAATTCTACAAGCCCATAGCGCCTCGGAAAGCACTTCATGCCATCTCTTATGAAACTCTTCAATTTTCTTCTTAATGAGCTTAATCACGGTTTTATTACTAGACTCGGCCTGACCATTGGCCTGAGCGTAGTAAGGTGAAGAGTTTATCAACTTAATACCATAGTATTTAGCGAAGTCCCTTACTTCTCCAGAAACAAATGAACTACCTTGATCCATCGTCAGAGTTTGAGGGATGCCAAACCTATGTATGATGTGTTTCAAGATAAAATCATGTACCTCATTGTGAGTCATGTTCTTGAGAGGTATGGCCTCGGTCCACTTAGTGAAGTAATCCATCGCCATCAGCACAAACCGATGCCCTTTTGAGGAAGAAGGGTGAATCTGGCCGATGAAGTCTAAACCCCAACCTCGAAACGACCATGGCTTGACAATAGGATTGAGCAATGAGGCAGTAGCTAATTGGACGTTACCAAACCTTTGGCATGCTTCACACCCTCTGTAGTACTTGAAACAATCTTCGGTCATAGTCGGCCAATAAAAACCTGCTCTTTTGAGCATCCAACTCATTTTTTGGGCCGACTAATGAGTGCCGCAAAGCCCTTCGTGGACTTCTCCTGTAGCCACCTGAGATTGCTCATGGTCTAAACACTTCAATAGCACTTCATCGATGGTTCGGCGATACAATGTGTCGTCTATCAACACAAATTTGAACGCTTGTCGCCGAACCTTCCGATCAACCCTTTGGCTAGGGTCTCTCAAATACTGGACGATTGGGACTCTCCAATCGCCCTTATAGGTTTTAGAGGGTTTTGTTGGTCCATTTTCTAAACAAACTTCTAAACTACTGACTTCGGGGTGCCCCCCGAGCCATTCCAGCTCCCGCCGAAGTCTGGCCGAGGTGGCCGTTCGGAGTGTGCTGGATCGAAGCCCTTCGGAGGGTTCAGACTCCGGGGAGCCTTCTCCGTGCAGGAGGCTTCGGCCAACGGACTTCGGTGTGCCAGCACCTTCGGTCGGCAGGGTACTCCGGTCTAGGATCCTTGGTGCGTAGTGACCTTCGGCGGCCAGAGGGGTTCGGCCTGGAGGGTGCGCCTGCCCACCATTTCTGGCTTCGGTGATGAGACTAAACACTGGCTTCTCCCATACAGAAAATTTCCCTCTCCTGACTTGATAGCCAGATGCTTGCTGAGCCAAATCATTGGCGACTGAATTGGCTTCTCTTAACACATGAGATATTTTGAAATCATCAAAAGTAGCAACTATGTCTAGACATTTGTCCAAGTAACTATTCAGCAAGCCGTTAAAGCATTGAGCATTCTTAGCTACTTGTTGTACTATTAATAACGAATCACCATATGCGTGAACATGTTTAGCACCTATAGATTCTAGTAATCCAAGTCCTAGCAATAAGGCTTCGTATTCGGCTTGGTTATTGGTGGAAGAAAACTCTAGTCGGGCCGAAGTTTCAAAGTGCATATCATTAGGTGATATGAGAACCACTCCAATACCTTGGCCACTCTGTCAAGCCGAATCATCAAAATAAAGTTTCCATGGTACTACCTCAACTAGAGCAATAGTATCGCTCCATCTAACATCTATGTGATGATCAACTATAAAGTTGGCTACGACTTGGCCTTTCATCGCTCTCAGGGGTTCGTAGGCCAAATCGTACTCAATCAACGTGTAAGCCCATTTTCCGATTCTTCCACTTAGAATCGGCTTCTGTAACATGTGCTTTATAACATCGGTTTGGCAAACAACAACACATGTAGTGGGGAGAAGATAATGGCGCAATTTGGTGCACGCGTAGTAAAGTGATAAACATAATCGTTCCACAAACGCGTACCTGGTTTTGGCGTCAAGCAGGCGGCGGCTCAAGAATGTGATGATGTACTCCTTCCCTTCTACCTCCTGGGTTAGCACGGCTCCAATCACGCTATCTTCAGCGGCGATATATAACCGAAACGGAATCCCGGCTTTAGGTGCTCTCACCACGGGCGGTGATGACAAGCACTCCTTGATCTTCTCGAAAGCATTTTGTTGGCTTGCTCCCCAAGTGAACTCGGCTTCGTTTTTCAGCCGGAGTATGGGGACAAAGGCATCAATACTGCCGGACAAATTGGATATAAAGCGACGCAAATAGTTCAACTTGCCTAGCAACTTTTGCACATCCTTTTTGCCTGTTGGCGCTGCGATGTTTCTAATCTTCTCAAGTCTCTTAAGATCAATTTTGCTGCCTCTCGCGTGAATCATGAAACCTAAGAACTTACCCGTCGACACACCAAAAGCACAATTGAGCGGGTTCATTTTCAACCCATACTGCCGCATCCTATCGAAAACAACCTTCAAATCGGCTAAATGGTTTCTCATAGCGTCCGATTTGACTACGACAACATCGATGTAAACTTCTAGCATAACTCCTAACAAGTCATGAAAGATTATGCTGGACCGGAAACGGCGACCAGAGGGGGGTGAATGGGAGCTTTTAAAATTTCAGACTAAAAATAGCCTTCTGTTTTACTTCTGTCTTTTGCAGAACAGGCTTCGAACACAGCCTTCGAAGTTCTGGTTCGGAGGTATTTCACAGCTCCGAAATCAGGCTTCGCAAGGAGCAAAAGTTCGAAGCCAAGAAGACTTCGCTCCACCCACAACCCTGAAAACTCAGCTCTGCTAAGTCAGTGCAGGCTCCGCACACAGGGTGCCTTCGAGCAGGCTTCGCACTTCAACCTTCGCAAAAGCGGACTTCCCTCTAAGGACTTCGATCAGCTTTGCTAAGTCAGTGCAGGCTCAGCACACTGGGTGCCTTCGAGCAGGCTTCGCACTTCACCCTTCGCAAGAGCGGACTTCCCTCTGCGGACTTTGACCAAATACTCAGCGAGAGCAACTGGTGCTAGGCTTCGTACTTCGAAGGTCTAAACGCACACTGAACACACTTCCTCGAGGACTTCGACAAGGGAAAGAAACAGGCTTTGAATAGTGCTTCGCTAGTAATCAGAGAGGTCTAGCCTCCAGATTACACAGAGCGAACAGACACTGAAAAACACACTTCACCTAGACAGAATTCTCACACACCTCTCTAGAAAACTCACAAGAAGATGGTGCACAGAGAAATCAAAGCATGCAGAGAAGTACGCATACAAGTTCAAGCAGTAAATGAAAACAGAATCAAAGCTTCATTGCTTGAACAGGGAACACAAAATGAACTCACAGGATGAACACAAGAGTATGTGGTGGCTAGCACAGGAGCTCAAAAATGACTGCTCAAAGTGTTGATGTGACCTAGCTAGCCTCCACTATTTATAGGCACTATTCAGCCCTGTGAATAGACTACTTTACCCCTAGGGTTTACACCGGTTTTGTCTCATCAGAACAAGGGGGTACAACTGGTAGTCTACTTTATTTGGAGGCTTCTTTTGTCAGCTTCGCAGAGGGGACAACACCAGCTTTTGTAGAGCAGACGCTGTCAGCCTTTGCAGTTTTGGATCCTTCTGAAGCCCCCCTTCGCACGCGAGGGGTGCAGTAGCTTCGGTGAGAAGCCTTGAGCCTAACGGCCTTCGCTTCACCAAAGTCAGCCTTCGATACAGTGACAATTTTGAGCCAAAGCCGTCAAAGCCCTTGGGCCTTCGCACAAAACCTTTGGAGTGGACCACCATGGCTTCACAGCTTCTCTTAGCTCGAACTCCGTCAGTCCATGTACCGAAGCCATGCATGGCCGAAGTACCTCAAGTCAGCCTCACTCCGGAGCCTGTCTCACTCCAGAGCTTGCCTCACTCCGGAGCCAACCTCACTCCGAAGTCAGCCTCACTCCGAAGTCAGCTTCACTCTAAAGCCAGCCTCACTCCAAAGCCCCACCTTCGGAGTACCACCCTTCGAAGTCCCTCCTTCATCCAAGGCCTCCGCATGAAGCATTCCATGAGCACTTCGTCGCAGTGTCTCTCCCCGAGCACACTCCTCGACGATCCTCACCTAGATCATGCCTTCGATGCACCTCGACTTCTGAGACCTTCGTCGGGTATACCTTCGAGTGTCTCCCTCCGAAGCACACTTCGAACACCTTGCCTCATTGTCGAGGACTTGATCCACCATACTCCGAAGTCACTCCATTTGGAGTACCCTTCAAAGTTCCTCTCCTCTGAGGACTTCGTCTCGGAGTACCTTCACCCGGAGCCACACTCCGCACTTACTGCCTTCTCCTGGCGCACCTCGACCCGAGGTCCGACCTCGACCCCTTCGTAGCCTTCGTGACGGAGCTCCCTGCTCCCCTGGCATCAAGCCTCCCGCTTGACCCAGGTTCACCTGCTACGAACCGTCCGTCGCCTCCGAAGTCACCTACACACCACAGACAAACAGACAAGTGTATCCAGTACCCCAGAGACCTCTCCGGGTAAGCAACCTCCGATACACACTCCGGTGTACCGCCCAAAGTACTGAACCCTTCGGTACAACCATGTCATTGTGTACTGTCGGACCACTCCGACAGGGACACTCCACTACAACAGCTGCAGCAAACAGACCCACCGAACCCTTTGGTGAAACAACCTCTGAACCCCTTTAGAGGGACCCCTTCGAATTAGAGGGTAAAATCTGTCAATCACTCATCACAGACTCTGAAACCAACCCTTGGTTTCTCAATCTCCCCCTTGATGAGTGCATTGACAACCAAATTCAAGTTCAATAAAAATTTTAAAAATTTTAGCACACAAGTGACCTTAAAAACTCAGAAACGAGCCAAATCATGTCACTTGACAAAAGAATTTTCCTCCCCCTTTTTCAACAGAGTAAAAGCCCCTTCGACAAATCTTTCCCTTTGCAAGATAAAACTCCCTCGGAGTTATTTTACCCCTTGCTACAGAGAACTCAAAAATTTCTCCCCCTTTGGCAATGCAAGCATCAAGGAGCATTAAAAGATGCAAAGCTTCGAAATGGGCAGAATTGCAAAGACATATATAGCAAAAATATGCCAACATTAATACCAATTTTCATGTGCTCAGCTCAATTTAACATTCTCTAAAAACATGATGACAGCATGTGATTTTATCATTTTGAAATAAAAGCATCACCACTCAATCAAGGTAACTAGACAAGTAGAAGCAGTGACTGCGCAAAACTAGTTAGTTTCTATTGTAGACAGATAAGTCCAGTTCAAACGGAGCATTGAAAGAAAACTTGATGATCAATGATTTTTGTTGTTCTTTTCATAATGCCAGGGGTTATTTGTTTGTCTACCTTATACTTTCCAATCAAGCCAAGCCTAGGCATGAAAGCCATCAGAAGCTTGAGGCGGTGATTTTGGCATACACTACACTATCCCAGTTCAGACCAATGTGCAATGGTAAGCAGTCTAGAATAGGGTAGTGCGACAAACAAACCCACCTGTATCTTTTAGCTTTGAAGCATGCAAATCGTGGTTTTTTGGAATTTTAATTAAGTGAACAAATTGTTTAGCACTTTATGAATATCCATGAATACAATTTTTCAAGTTGTAATGTTTAGCATCCAGAGAAAAGGTGTCTTGCTATCAAGCAGATAAAAGATAGCTAAAGCAGTCCTGCCTAAACATGCTAGATTCAAGACTAAGTAGTGAGCATGATTTGATTTTGGAAAGAAAAATCATGCACATAATGTTTCAGATATATTAAATAGAGCTGAGCTGACATGATTACATGAATTATAATCAGGCATATAAGTGCAAAAGATGTAAATGCAATTTCACACATGATGAGCATATGCAAGACAATTAAAATATTCTCCCCCTCACAAAATGCCGTAAGGGTGACAAACACCGAGTTCTCCACGCAAGTAGGCAAAACGAGAAGCATCGAGGGGTTTTGTAAAATATTGGCTAGCTGGTGTTGGGCATCAACATATTGAAGTTCAATATCACCCTTCTCATTATGATCTCTAAAAAAATGATATCGCACATCAATGTGTTTGGTTCTAGAATGCTGAACCGGGTTGTTTGCAATACAAATAGCACTAGTGTTATCACAGAAAAGTGGAACACTCTTATAATCTAACCCGAAATCCCGCAAAGTGGAAACCATCCACAAAATTTGAGAGCAACAGCTAGCTGCAGCAACATATTCGGCCTCAGCCGTTGATTGTGCAACACTAGCCTGTTTGCGGGAAGACCAGCAAACCAGAGAAGTACCCAGAAAATGACAAGTACCAGAGGTACTTTTCCTATCAATCCTACACCCAGCAAAGTCCGCATCGGAATAACCTCGAAGACACAAAGAGGAAGACGCCGAATACCAAATGCTGAATTCTAAGGTATGTTTCAGATACCTGAGAATGCGCTTTACTGCTTGGCGGTGCGAAGCTCGTGGTGAAGCCTGAAAACGAGCGCACAGATACACTGCGAAGTGTATGTCTGGCCTCATAGCAGTCAAGTAGAGGAGGGAGTCGATCATGCTTCGGAACTCCTTCTGATCTACGGCTTCTCCATCTTTGTCAGGATCCAATGCTACAGATGTAGCCATTGGAGTGGCGAGTGGCTTCGCATCAGCCATGTCGAATTTCTTGAGCAGGTCCTTGGTGTACTTCGTCTGGTGGACGAAAGTACCTTGTTTGCTTTGCTTGATTTGCAAACCAAGGAAAATGTGAGTTCACCCATCATGTACATCTCGAACTCCCTGCTCATGGCATCTGCAAACTCGGCAACCAAAGCATGAGAAGAGCCACCAAAGATGATATCATCCACATAAATCTGAACTAGGAGGAAATCTTTGCCATGCTAGAGAGTGAACAGGGTTTTATCAACAGATCCCATCAAATATCCCCGCTCAAGCAGAAAAGACTTAAGTCTATCATACCAAGCCCGAGGGGCCTGCTTGAGTCCATAAAGAGCCTTATGAAGTTTAAGGACTTTATGTGGGTATTTGGGGTTTTCAAAACCAGGGGGTTGTTTTACATACACATCTTCGCCTATGAAGCCATTAAGAAAAGCACTTTTGACATCCATTTGATAGAGTTTGAATCATCAGATGTCACAAAGGCAAGAAAAATTCTAATGGCCTCAAGACGAGCAACAGGTGCAAAAATGTCAGTAAAATCAATCCCTTCCAATTGAGAATAACCCTGAGCTACAAGTTTAGTCTTGTTTCTAACTATTGTCCCATCCTCCCCTTGTTTGTTTTTGAAAATCCATTTTGCTCCAATGAAATAAACATTTGGTGGATGATCAACTAAAGTCTAGACTTGGTTTCTCTCAAAATTTTCAATTTCTTCATGCATGGCAATAATCCAACTAGAATCAGAAAGTGCATGACTAACATCTAAGGGCTCGAAAGAAGCAACAAAAGCAGAATCAATGAAATGAGCATGAGAACGTGTTACCCTTTGATCAAGCTCACCAATGATCTGCTCGGGAGGATGCATCCTTTGAACATGGTGTGGAGCCTTACAGCGGGATGCAGTCTCCCCCTCAACTTGTGCGTTGGAGTGGTTCAAGATGACCGATGTCGAGGTAGTTGCTTCGGGACCTCGTGCTAAAGTGGTTCAAGAGCACAACTAACAGAGGGGGTTGATTCATCAAAAATCACATCACATGACTCGATGACAGTGTTAGTCTCCAAATTATAAACATGATAAGAATGACCATGTGTAGTGTAACCCAAAAATATCCCGTCAGAAGAACGCGACTCAAATTTGTCCAAATTACCACGTTTTAGGATAAAGCAACGACAGCCAAAAACTCAAAGATGAGTAACCTTGGACTGTCTCCCAAAACGTAGCTCATAAGATGTCAAATTCAAATTGAGCGCAAGAATATTCGGTTTGAGATGTAACATGCAGTGTTCATGGCCTCAGCCTAGAATTTTCTAGGAGTCCTGTGCTCATCGAGCATCGTCCTAGCCATCTCAACCAAAGTGCGGTTCTTTCTCTCAACAACACCGTTCTGTTGAGGAACCCGCAGAGCAGAGAATTGATGTTCTATGCCATGCTCCATGCAAAAGTCAACAAAGAGACTGTTCTTGAACTTAGTTCCATTATCACTTCGAATGAATTTCAATGCACCCGGGAGTTCAGTGAAAAGTCTCAAAGCCAAGCTCTGAAAGTGTGAAAACACTTCATCCTTGCTGGCAAGAAAGAAGACCCAAGAGTAGCGAGAAAAATCGTCGACAATGACTAACACATACCACTTGCCGCCTAAAGAACTAACCTGAGAAGGACCTACAGTGTCTATGTGGAGAAGTTCTCCAGGTTGTTCAGTCATCACTGTGGTGACTGGCGAATCCGAAGCAGCAATCATTTTTCCATGTCGACAAGGAGCGCAAACTAAATTCTTCTCAAACTTGAGCTTGGGAAATCCTCGGATCAGACCTAGGGCACTCAGACGAGCGAGCAACTAAAAGCTCATATGCCCTAGTCTCCTATGCCACTTCCAAAGCTCAGAAGTAGAATGTTCAACAAGACAATGAGAAGAACCAGATGATTCAGAAAAATCAGCTCCAAAAACTCTCCCAACTCTAAAGATCTTGCAGACAACAACGCCATCAGAATTGAGTACTTGCGAAGTATCGCGATGGAATCGCACTTCGAAGCCCTCATCAAGCAACTGAGATACAGAAAGCAAATTGTATCCCAGGTTTTCAACCAAAGCAACATCTTTGAGAGTGAAATTCGAGTTAATTCTTACCACACCTTTACCTTTCACTCTACTCCTTCGATTGTTGCCAAAGGTGATATGTTCCCTTTGCTTGGTTGTGGTGAGGCTGGAGAAGTATGTTGCATCGCCGGTCATATGACGCGAACAACCGGAGTCCATGATCCATGTGCCCTCCAAGCCTCGGTCCGGCGCCTACACATGATAAGAAAATCTCGATCGCTCAGTGCTGGGGTGAGTGAATATATGACGAGGCATCCAGCAATGAGTGATACGAGTAGTAGGCACAGTAAAAGTAGACTGTCTATGCACAGGATAATCAGAATGATGCAAAGTGCGAGGTCTACCAACATGCTGTGATCTAAAAGCATGACGAGGTCTCCTACTCTGACGAGGTACAAAGCTACTCGCCCGGGGTCTACCACCATATGGAACATGGTGAACACCTCGAGGAGCAAAATGTAGCGCCCCGATTTATCAAAATCGAGACATTATTGAATTTCCATAGAAAAACAATAATACAAGAGGTTCATCATGCGACAACGTACATACGATAAAATCCATGGTACGCAGACCATATTTATTACAACATTGTTTTAATAAAAACGATAATAATAAAGGTAAACAGCGGCATGACGTACGTCTTCTTCATGATCTTTCTTCTCGACTGGGTTGCTACTCCATACCGTCTTCAAGATAAGCATCCTCTGTGGGGTCCAACGGGTATGAGTACAAAAAGTACTCAACAAGCCACCGCAAATGCAAATAATAATGCAGGATAATAAACAAGGAAGGATAAAGGCTAACAATGCGTAATAAAGCAATTGCAGTTATGGCATTTAGTGTAATCATATTTTAATCATGCGGAAAGTAAACATGAACATCATCAGCATCAAATAACTCGAGGAGTACGTTTTACCTCCTCGCACAACGGTCCTTACATGTCAATCCATCATGCACATTCATATTCAAAGTAAACTAACTGGGGGATGTCACGCAACCCGCCCTTGACCGTGGGCTCGGCTTTTCGAAAAGATTTAAGACTCTGATCAGAGATGTACTACTGTACCCACAAGGCACGCACTCATCTCAACGAGATGACCCATTTCACGGGAACTCGTGCCAAAACCTCAATATGAGATGTTCCAAGCGATAACCACCCGCTCTAGGTTTCGCCGGCGCGCCGGGCCGCATCCCGGCTAACGTCGCACCCCCTTTTGCGCCACATTGGTACAAGTCACCCGCAGGTGCAACTTGACCCATCTCCAAATGGTGGCCTCGGTTTGGAACAACCCATACCTTAGTTAGGACTTACCCACTAGACTTGTGGTTAGTACGTAAGTGTATTGCAACGGATCCCTCAGACCGGTCCTTATAGTGCCCCGGGTGCGACTGACCAATGCCCTAGCTTGCACCCGGAACCCACCATGCATACACTCACAACCATGACTCATCACCAACAGAATTTCCAAGGATAAGAAGCAACGGGGACCATATAATAGAACCATTTTGCTACGACTCATTTTTATCCTATAGCGGCCGTGTCAATACTTTGGACACTAGCTAATATCATTAATCATATGGTGACAAGGAGGTTAGGCGAGATAGCATGGCTTGGGTTGCACATCAAGGTCGGGGGATCCTAAATAAATATAATGTAAGGGTTCATTTGACTAATGCATATATAACCTATGTGTTATAGCGATAGTCAATTCAAACATGGGTTCAATATGTTCAAGAGAATTGTTTGGTGACTTGCCTTGTTCAGCAAAGGGAGAGGGAGGGACTTCGGGGAAGTATTCCGGCTCCTCGGCGGCGTCGTAGTCTTTTTAATATAAAGATTAAAACAGAAAGAGCACAACATTCAATCAAACCATATAACATTACATTACAAGCATATAAGTTAAAGTTGGTTTGATTATAAATAAATAAACTCAAAGGTTAAGGTTCTGAATTTTATAAATAATTTTAAAGGGATTAAAATGAAGGGTTGTCCTTTTTAGAAAACAAATGTTTAAATGTGATTATTGTCATATTAAATTCTCAAATAAGGGTGAAATGAAAAGTTCATGTCAACTTGGTGGTTTTTAGTGAATGGACAGAAAGGAAATTAATATAAATTTTTCTG